>OY776679.1:67699079-68899079 GCA_963675555.1 Leptura quadrifasciata | reverse complement strand
TGTTAAAATTATCAGATGGCTTGGTATGTGGCCAAAGAAAGATTATGTTTCCGAAAAGCTCTACTTAATTTATGCAATAATCGCAAATGTATTTTTTAATCTTGCCACCAATATAGCAATGACTGTGCGAGCTCTATTGTTCGTAAATAATTTAAAAGAACTCACTGGAGGCGGATATTTTATTTTAGGTTTGATGGGAAGTGTGAAAACCATATTTCTAGCTCAGTACTATAGAATGTTTCAGAATTTGCTCACTGCAGAAATATTTAAAGTTACCAAAATTAAATTAAATTCACATCAGCATGCCATCTTGCATAAACGTATGGGATTCTGGAAAACAATACAAACTACGTATCTCTACATGTCGGTGGTGATTTTTGTTTTTTTCGTTACGGGACCACTTTTTGATAAGCATTCCTATGTGTTACCACTTAAATCTTGGTACCCGTTTAATTACCAGCAGCCTGTTATATATGAAATACTGTATCTTCATCAAAGTGTTGCTGCATTGGTCGATATTTTAATTAATTTATGTGGAGCAACATTAACATCTGCTTTCTTAGCCTATACAGCGGCTGAATGTGAGGTACTAGTTGATATATCAAGAAACTTAAATGGACAATTTGTAGGAAGAGAGGAATGCGAGGATAAGGAAAGCAGCCTCTTGTTAGCTGTAAAATATCATAGAGAAATTGTGCAGTGAGTATGACTAATTTTGGATATATTTAAGACAATTGAAGGAAACGACTAATTTTTTTTTCACGCATATTTTTCCTTTAAAATCAGGTAATATATTGCGATGAAAGATGGCTCTATTTTTACATAGGTAAAGTTGCCCAAAATAATTCCGCAGATTGTATATTCGCGGTGAGAATTCAGTACATTAATACGGAGTGTTTGGAGCTTGATTATATGATTATATTATATAAGATTACATGGAGAATTGAGAAATTCAACTAGCTGAGAATCTCCTCACTGTAAGAAAACTAGTTGGGCAATAATACAGCGATACGAATGAGTGTCTAGACAGTAATTCTTTATGTGGAAATCCAATTGGTGGATGTAAATTATCATCCTTGAAGGTCAGATATATTAAGAAACGTCTCTTTCTATATTTTGCACATGCATATTGTAGTGAGGACACTAAATGATGGAGAAATATTCAACGCGAGGGATAACAAGGGCGCAGTATAATAACTTGATGGTATTAATATCATTAAATGCGCGTGTATTCTGTACCACAAAGCCAAGAGATCTGAAGAAGTTTGTCACTAGATCATTTATATCAGTATCAGTAAAGGATAGGTTAGAATCGAAAATTATGCCAAGGCCACGGATAGGTCTGTGCAGGGAAACTTCATCAATGGAATAGATATATTTTATGACATTGTGTTTCAGAGAGAAGGACATTACGTTACATTCGGAAGGATTTAGAGGCAGACTGTTTGATGCACACGTTATTATTTTGTTTAATGCTAATTGTAGCTTATTGCAGTCATCAGAGCACTTAATAGCAGTGTATATTTTCACATCATATAATCAAAAATTTGCTTCCACGTCATTTATGATATCACTAATGTATATATTAAATAATAATGGTCCCAATATAGACCCTGGAGGGACCCCAGAGATAACAGATATCTCAGTAGATTGTTGGCCGCAACTGTTTTCTGTCTTCGAGGCAAGATTTGAAAAAATATAGCAGATTTCTTGACAGGCCAAAAAGATCTAATTTGTTAAGTAAAATACCATGATTAAGTTTATCGAATGCCTTCGACAAATCAGTGTATACCGGGTGGCCACGAGTGAATATACGTCGTCAATATTTTAGTTGTTTTTGTATTCAAAAATTTGGTTCTTGGTACACATAAATTAGACAATAATGGGCTACTTTTAGACTAACAGAAATGAAACTATTCCGGTTGAACCGGAAGTGCCATCAACTTTCCTTCTTAAATGGAATGACTATATTTTTTTATGGTTTCTCATTAAGCATAAATTTCTAAGTGCAACAGTTTTTTCAGATGTAAAAAATCGCAAAAAACGAGTGAGATACGAACAATCTTTTAATTTTTTCAAAATGGCCGCGTCAGATGAATGCGATGTAAGAAAATTACTAAGTACGCTATGGAAATTACTAGTAAAGTTGTAGACTTATCTGTAAAGTAGAAAATAGTTGTTTGAATTACTGATAGGTACCAGTATTTTTAGGTTTCTTTTTTCAAAAACCGGAATTTAATTTTCCGTAGGGGTCCTATGGAAATTTTTTTAGTGGAACTGTGCTATTTTTTTATTAATCAGAAATAATGATTCATAAACTATAATTTTTTCGCCATTACTCATTACTTAACGATATCCTTCGTAATAATAGAAGTATTTTTAAAAAGTAAGCCAACAAATCATTTTAATAAGGTACCTATCTACATTTAAATCCAAAATTGCAGATAGCCATGAAAATGACAGACGTTCGCAACAATTGAATTATTCTTGATTTACTCCCTAATTTTCTGAAGCAAGTGTATTAAAGTTGTTATAAACAAGAAAATTAATATAAAATGGCTGAAAAATATCCAAGAGATGAAAAAGTTGACATGTTCATTATTTATGGAGAGACTCGACGTAATGCAACTAGAGCCCAAACGCTGTATGAACAGATATATTTAGAAAGAAGACAACCTCCGATAAACTATCTCGCCCTCTTGGAGCATCAATTTAGAACTGAACCTAATATAGAAAATGAAGAAAGATTAGCTTTAGTGCATGTTTACCCAACCATTTCGGTAAGACAAATTGAACATGAATTACCAGTTTCCAAAGAATCAGCCAGGAAAATTTTAAAGAAACACGTCTATCGTTCTTATAAATATCAATTGCATCAATTTTTGTATGAGAATGGTTATCAACGAAGAATAACCTTTTGTAATTGGTTACAGTTACACCAATTAAGAAATGAGAATTTTATCAAAAACATTTTGTTCACTGATGAATCGAGATTTACATACCTTAGGTTATTTAATCGAAACAACACTCGATATTGGGCAATTGAAAATCCTCACATTATGAGACAGGGGCGGTTTCAGGAGCGGTTTGGCTTCAATGTTTGGTTAGGCGTACTGGACGACCATATCATAGGTCCAATAATTTTTTACGGGACTCTAACTGGACCAAGATATCTAGAATTTCTTCAAAATATAATAGTTCCACAGATTAATCAAATTCCCAATACCAATATTGGTGAGGTTTACTTTCAACAAGACAGGGCTGAACCAGACAATGCTATTATCGTTAGGGATTACTTAAATCAATTATTTCCAGATCGATGGATAGGGATCCATGGTCCAGTCAGATGGCCTGCAAGGTCGCCTGACTTAGCTCTACTCGATTTTTTTATTTGGGTGTATTTGAAAAATAGAGTCTACATGACTGCTCCAACCACAAGGCGAAATCTGGAAGAAAGAGTTCGACACAAAATTGCACAAATAACACCTCAACAATTACAGAATGTTAGACGTGCAACGATAAGTCGCGCTACTCTGTGTACCTATTAATCATAACGGTGAACAGTTTGAACAATATTTATAATGGTTTATCATAATTTTATTTTTTAAATAATTTTGTTATTCATTCATATTGTTATTCATGGTTGTAACGTTTTATTAAAATTATTTTTTGTTTAATTTGTGTTTACTTTTTAAAAATACTTCTGTTATTATGAAGGATATCATTAAAAAATGATTAATGGAGAAAAAATTATAGTTTATGAATCATTATTTCTGATTGATAAATTAAAAAAATTTCCATAGGACCCCTACGGGAATTTTTGAAAAAAACCTATAAATACTGGTACCTATCAGTAATTCAAACGACAAAATATTTTCCTCTTTACAGACAAGTCTACAACCTTACTAATAATTTCCATAGCCTACTTAGTAATTTTCTGACGCGCCCATTTTGAAAAAATTAAAAAATTGTTCGTATCTCACTTATTTCTTGGAATTTTTTACATCTGAAAAAACTGTTGCACTTAGAAATTTATGCTTAATGAGAAACCATAAAAAAATATAGTCATTCTATTTAAGAAAAAAAGTTGATGTTGTTGATTGATATTTTCATTCCTGTTAGTCTAAAAATAGCCCATTATTGTCTAATTCATGTGCACCAAAAACCAAATTTTTAAATACAAAAACAACCAAAATATTGGAGGCGTACTTTGACTCGTGGCCACCCTGTATAACGCGCCAATATCCATTGGCTTGATGACGGTCTCGATAACTAGGGCCGAGTAGGACTACTACTCTTTGCTCCTAGATTATCTCTGTAGACCTGGACCGGCCTTCGTGATAGGTGGGCCCGCTTACTTCTACCAGACCCAGCCCGCAAATGCGAGATGTGTCGTGGTATTTTCTGCGGACCTCCCCTGGTCCTGGCTCTTCAACCTCGCTGGCAGAGGTCTCTTCTGGCGCTCTTCTTGTCTTGATATTTTCTTTCTTCGCCAGCTTGTCACCCCCGTGGGTAGTCATCGGTCTAGTTGGGTTTTAGGAAGTTTTGGCTGGGATTGACTGCCGGTACGTAGGACACAGTAAAGGTGTGTCCTACCCCGGATCATCGGAAAGGTAAGGATATGAGCTGTGTAGCTCGGGAGTGTGGAGACCCTAAGTGCTTTTTTAGCACTTTCGGACTCCACGGAGCAGGTAGGACAACGGGCGTTGGACGGTATGTTGTCCGACGCCCGCAAGGAGGTTGGGTTTGGGTAGAAAAACGTCATGTCTCTGGTAGTGGTGGTCCGTCCTGGGGTATCTGAAACAGATCGGTTAGCGGGAAATATAAGTTATACTCACCCGTTGTCCAGAAGCTGTACCCTCGGCCGTTTGTGCCTCAGGGCGTCGGCAGGGTCGTAATCAGTGGCCTGTCTGATTAGCGGGTTCCCGTGCTCCTCTGCTTGGGCGTACAGCTTCTTCGCTCGTTCCCGGATGACTTCAGTGACCGTGGTGTACTCCAGGTCTCTGACTATGTCTGCGTTTCTCACGTACCATGGTGCGTCGACCGCCGTCCTGAGGGCGATGTTTTCCACTGCCTGGATTTTCTTCATGTAGGACTTTGCCTGGTAACCCCACGCTACCGAGGCGTACGTCAGCTGCGGCCTGATGAGGGTTTTGATAAGCGTGAGCTTATTCCTCAGGTTGAGACGGCTACCGTTTCCCATCATCGGGTAGATGAGGGCTCTTGTACGCCGCGCCTTGGCTGTAATAGCGTCCGTGTTCTGTCTCCACGTTAGGCTTTTGTCCATGACCACGCCAAGGTATTTGACGGTGTCGTGCCATTGGATGTCCTCGCCGTTCATGGAGACGTGTCCTGTGGGAATTTCTTTCCGCACTCGTCTGAAGAGTATGGCTTGGCTTTTGTCGGCGTTGACGGCGACTTTCCACTTCGTGCACCATTCTTCCAGGAGTGTGGCCATTTCCTGGAGTTTTCTGGTTGCGTTCCTGGCTTTCCAGGATCTGGCAATTATTGCTGCGTCGTCTGCATACAGGGCCAGGGCTGTGTGGTCGGTCCTGGGGAGGTCTGAGGTGTAGAGAGCGAACAGGTGCGGTGACAGCACCGAACCTTGCGGGACTCCCGCCTCCACGGTCCTGTAAGTGGAGAGTTGGTCCGAGATTTTGACCCTTAGCTGTCTGCGGTGCAGGTAGGACCTCACTAGTTTGACGAGTTCGATGGGGTAACCCATACTCATCATTTTAGCTAGGAGGCCGTCGTGCCAGACCCTGTCGAACGCTTTGGCAACATCTAGGAACAGCGCCGCGGTGACTTGCCGCTGGTTGAACCCCTTAGTAATCTCCTCGGTGAGGCGAAGTACTTGGAGTTCGGTGGAATGTCCTGTTCGGTACGCGAACTGTTCATCCGGGATGATATTCAGCTCTTCTGTCTTTTCTGTGAGCCTCTTCAAGATGACCCGTTCTGCAACCTTGCTCATGGCTGGGAGGAGGCTGATGGGCCTGTAAGAAGACGGGAAAATTAGTTCTTTCCCTGGTTTAGGGATCATAATGACGTCGGCCTTTTTCCACCTGGCTGGAAAATGCCGTAACCTTAACATCGCGTTTACGATGTTGACTAGCGCCGCTACTCCTTTCCTGGGTAGCTTTTTGAGAGCGATGTTTCCTATCTTGTCACATCCCGGAGCCTTTCTCGGCTTTAGGCTCCTAAGGATTTCCTTGACTTCCTCGGGGGTAGTCGGGCGGATGTGGTCGTCATCAGGCAGGCGGTGGATCCTACGTACTCTGCGCTCGACATCGTCCACCCAGTCCTCGTCCTCGTCATCGAGCTCGTTCTCTCTACACTGCAGTTCTAAGCTGTCGGCAAACGCCTCGGCTTTTTCCTGGTTAGTGTAGACGATCCTCCCTCGCTCTCCGTGAATCGGGGGTATAGGTTTCCTCCGGTTTCGCAGGGCACGTTGGGTATTCCACATACTTCTGTCCTGTGGATCGAGTGACTCAAGGTGGCGTTGCCACCCCTCCTGACGGTGTTCTTGGAGGGCGGCTTTCACTCTTCGGCTGAGGACGTTATACTCCCTTCTGTCGGCGGGGAGCCTCGTCCTCTGAGCCCGTCTCTTGGCGCTTCTTCTATCCCTTATCAGCTGCCTGGTGACCTCTTGTAGGTTCGCCATCCGTGCTGGGTGTCTTCTTACTTCTGTTTCTGTCGTGCTGGCCCTTATTGCTCCCAGGATCTGCTCCTCTAGGGTAATGACGGCCCTCTCAACGTCCCTCACGGTATCTAGCCTGGGAATTTGTGCAATGTACTACTGCAGGTGCAGCCGGTACGATTCCCAGTCCGTTCGTCGCTTCGTGAGGTAGCGTTGTCGTCACCCGCCTGTCCTCCTAGAGTTAGGAAGATCGGGTTGTGCTCGGTAGATCCCTCCGTTCTGGTGGAGATCTCCGCTTCGAGGGTCATCTCCTTTAGGATGGCTATGTCCAGTACGTCTGGCCTGTTTCTACCGTTGTCAAAGGTGGGCTGGACTGGTCCTACCACCAGCAGTTCGCCGGCGTGCTGTCCCAGGAACCGCAGCAGTTCTCGTCCTCGAGTGTTGGTTACGCCGCTGTTCCACTTAGAAAAGTTATTGATAATAATAATAGGTCTATGATTTTCAATTTGGTTTTTCCCTCCTTTCTTGTATACAGGTATTACTTTAGAGAACTTTCAAGAAGAGGGATATGTAGATATGTTAATAGATTAAAATAAATAGATTAAATACTATGGTAAGTGGTATTGCAAGAAGACATGCACAGTCTCATAAAAAAGCAAGTATTTTATCCGGGCCAATAGTACCTTTGGATTAAATTTTTTTAAGACTATTAAGTACTTCAGTTCAGTAAATTGCTTTAAATGTAAGCTATCGGTTAGGATATTTTGAGGGGTAACTTCAAAATGAGTGCTATCTATATAGGAACTCGGAAAAAATCTGCAAATACATCTGCAATGTTTTTTGGGTCGTTTATCAAACTATTATTATTATTATCATATTGTTTGGCATGCCATTATCTTTTTATTGTTAAGAAATTGTCATGATTCTTTGGGATTATTATTTATATCGCTTTCGATACGACTGCAATATTCTTTATAAAAATTTTCTATGTTGGCTTTAATTCTTTACCTCAAGAATAGAAATTCTTGTAACGTGATATCTTTTATAGTCTCTTCATGCTTCATATTTAAGAGGGATACATTTTATAATGATAGCACTAAATCAAGGTGGGTACATTCGTCTATGATGTTTGATTTTAGGTACGAAGGTATCAAGCAAGTCATACAGTTTTGTATAAAAAGCATCACAAGTACTGTCATCATCGGTATAACTATTTAAGATGCTCCAATCCATATGAGTTAAACTTTCACACAACCCTATCAAATCTGCCTTACGAAAATTGTAAAATATATTATCAATTCTTTGTCTATTGTTCTTTTCCTCTCTAGTAAGACTGAATAATCGCAGGATGATGATTATTATGGCCTAACGCCATAAAATAAATAAATAAGTTATATAGAAAATAGCTGCTTTCATTTCTTCTATCATACATTCAATATTAACATTCAAAAATCCAAAAATATAAAATATTTTTTAATTATTTCTCCTCTTCATAGTAACCGGCATGGGTTTCTTGCTAATCCGTTGAACTTGTGTGGGCACGCGAGCTGCTACGTAGCAAGTGAGCTGCTACGATTATCTTCTGGTAGTAATGTATCTAACGCTTTTTCCACGGCATAATATTTATTTGACAATACCAGATTCAGTACTCTCTGGTTCGCATTAAAGTTAAAATTATATTGTTTATAATCGCAAAAATTGAAGAAATTTATGAGTGGTAATACTCTAGCATTAAGTACATTGGTTTCGAGATAATTAGAATATTCAGAGGTATTAAAGTCGCCTGAGATTAACGTCACTGCCATATAAGTACTCTAGTGAACTGAGTATCAAACAGAGAGTTGTAGAGCTCTATATTGGCATTTGGGGGAATATAAAATAGAAATATGTAGGAAGAGTAGTGATTTAAAGTTATTTTTGCACCGAGCATGTCAAGCAGTGATAAGTTGTTGTTGCAAATATGCTTCAGATCTATAGGGTGCACAAAAAATATCTACTTACGGCTAACATAACACCTCCACCTCTGGTATATCCAGTTTCATTAAAATTTCGGTCAGATCTAATTATGAAGTAAGATGAGTTAAACATATCTGAATTTAAAACGTTAGAGTTTAGCCAGGTTTCAGTAAACGCAAAAATATCACAGTTACAAGGCAATATAGCATTATACAGTTTGTCTGTTTTTGTATTTAAACCGTGGACGTATATAGAGATATTCCGAGAGGTGAAAATATGACATGCAGTGGTGGAAATGTGTGGTAAAGTGGGAAGTACTTTTCTTTGGCAATCATGAATATTCGGTTCAGATACCGATGATTGTTATTGATGTGGCCCAAATAACTCAGATCTGTGATTCTCTAAATGTCAATCTTACCAAATACACCATATACAAACATGTATTGAACGAAGTGTTATCTATGTAGTGTTTAGATTTCTATTTATTATCTTTAGATTTCAGATTATTTGATTTCTGTTAAAACTTTGTGTTAAAACTTTTATATTTGTCGCATCTGCCTTATTGCCTCATATTCGATATTGCTATTTGCCTTATTTCAGTACCTACTATCTGCATTTTCAGATATAGGTACTTTTCATTTCCTTAGTTCAATGAAGTTGAAAATAAATATTAAAGAATTAGACTGATGGCCGCATTATCACTATAAACGTAGTGAAATCTATTCATTATTGATTTTAACAAGAGCTTCGTTAATTTTACCATTTTCGCTATCACACTAGTTAATGAACCAATCTATTTAGTCCGGTTGCCAAAACCAATACCATAAAACTTTGCATTAAGATTTTTTTACTTCTGAATAAGTACAAGGGCAGATTAAGCTTCAATAAAACGGATGATGACATTCTGTCACCCTTGGGCAACTCGATATATTCAATATGACAGTTATAAATTACTTTTTTTCATGCAAGTTTGGTATGTCAAACTCCATATTATGTTGCATATTCTTCTTCAATCCTTTGATGGTGCATTTATTAGTGCTTGAAAAAAGGCTTTTGCTTTCTGGTTTCGTTTGAGCAACTAGAACAGCTAGCGAAAGTGTACTCATTCTCCTATTTTGCGAAGATATCTCAGTATCAAAATTGTCTACAACAATCTGAGTAAACGTTTCGCTACTTTCATCAACTGAAATCCCAGACAAATCACATATCTTTGACACTTCATGAGCTCCTGACTTCTTCAAGCGTAAAACTTCATCGTAAGTACATGATATCTGGAATTTATTCAGTAGGTTGACCACTTCTTTAGAATAGCGAAACTTTATACCTAAAGCAATCTGAAAATTCGTTGCTGTATTAGATAGAGTTGCTAACACTATACTTCTAATAAGCAGAGCTGGTGGAGTTTTATCCAGTTTTGTTGATAGTACTCCACACAAATGCAGCAGAGTCATGCTGGTTTGTTCAACAACGTTGTCATGAATAACGTGTAAGTTGTATTTCTCTTTATTATTGTTTTTGAGTCACGTTTTATTTGTTTTGCTACTTTAAAAATAGCAGCATTTAGTTTATCATCACCGTTATCAGGACATAATCTTAACATTGATGCTGCTTTGTTTGGAAAGCATAACTTGGTGCAGACAGCACAACTAGAACGCAGAATTGCTCTTGCAGAGCCTTTATTAAATTTGATACACATCCCCCACTATCAGTATATAGTTTGTGTACTTCTACAGAGTTCCACATACGTTCTTTATCTGCTGAAAATGCTCTCACAGTTTGATTGAATGGTATATCTACAGCTTCTTTCTCTTGAATCTTCCTTGCATCGGCAACATTTAAGTCACTAACCACACCAGATAATCGAAGTCGAACTTCTGAGGCCCAGCTATCGTTTCTAGTATCATATGTTTCAATAATTAATTCTTTCAGGTTATTTCGGATCCTTCTTTAAATAACAGTTCTCACCACAGAAAAAGCAATATTTCTGGAATTCAAACACTGGTGTTTCAAAACCTGCGTTGTTTTTTTGGATGAGTGGAACTTGCTTCTGAATCAGCTGATCTAATCGACAGTATTGCTCTTTTCGAATGTGTTTTAGATGTGTAGGTGGAAATACAGCTTCTATGACAATGTATGAAGTTATCATCATCTTATACGTTCTTCTCCAGTTCAATGAACTGTTCATCACCGTATTATATGCTACATGTTATAATAGTTTTTATTCGCTGAGCGCCCGCTGCTGAAAGGGGTTCACTGCGCCCACTACATTTAAATTTCAATTAAAAAAAAATAGTTTTCTTCTCCCATTCCTATATCATGTGGTGACATCCAAATCTGAAACAAATTTCAAATTAAAGCAATTTATTGCTGCCATATTGGCCGCCATATTGAATATATCGAGTTTCCCAATGGTGACAGAATGTCATCATCAATTTTCTTTCAGATCAATATGTCCTTGTGCTAATTCATAAATAAAAAAAACTTAATACAGTATTTTTGGGTTTACATGAAATATATAGTTTGGCCATCGAACTAATTTTTCTCTATGAACCTTGAGACGTGAATGAATATTTTTAACACACAGTTTTTTTATGTATTACGTAGTTGCGGATGTATAACTGACAAGTAAATATCCTTTAACAAAGAAATTATTTTAAAGCTTTCCTCGTCCGTATAAATAGCAGAAGCTAAATTTTATGTTTCACATAATAGAACTACCTATAATAAATTACAGTAATTAACTTTTGAAAGCAATTAGCCTTTCCAAATTATTTTATTATATTACTAAAATTATTTAGAATGCTTTTTAGTAAATGTGTATTTTTATTTCAGGTTTTCAAAAAATGTTGAATCCTATTTCAGCAAATATTTGTTACTGCAATTTGTAACATCTTGTTTAGCAACAGCCCTAATGATGACAAGTTTAAGCCTGGTAAATATTTATTATTACGTATACTGACACTACCTTGCTGGTTCCACATACTTAAACATTTTAGAATTGAGTTTTTAGTAATATGCACACATTTACTAATATTTCTTTAGACACAGCGCATGCATTTTTATTTATTCAAATTCCCATAACTATGGTGATTAGCAATAGTAGTATCAGCCAATCAAGTAACAATCTTGTCCATTAGGTCCTGTGAAAACTCCTTAACATCATAAAGAAGCCGTTACAGGATCGTGACTACCCTTATTACGACCTTCACACGACTAGATAGTCATACGTATGGAATACAGTATTCACGACAAAAGAACGTAACGAGTCAATATGTATTTGCTACTGATTTTTCAACCCCTTACTGTGAGGCGGTAGGGGTTGCAAGATAATACAAAAGGAAAACACACTTGGGCTGCTGTGCGTAGCAGATCGTGGACACTACCTAGTCCGGATAAGTAAAGTATCGTGCCCACGACAAAAATTTCACTAGCTTGGAAATCTCAGGGCATTAAGCCCAAGTTTAACAATAAACCACTAAAAAGTTGTAGTTTATTTAACATAAAGCCGCTGAGGATTCCATTCTTAGTGGTTGTGAACGATCCATGCTTTGATGGAAGTCTGAAGGACGTATTTTCTGCTCGAAAAACTTAGAAAAATTAAAAAAAAATAGGAAAAAGAAAAAATTAATTTTCTTTTCCCTCAACCTTTTCTTAAATTCTAAATAATAATATTACGTTCACAAAATTTTTAGGGTTCAACGTGACTGTTTCAGACGGAGATTAATGGATAAATCATACTTACTGTCGTTTATGCTTAACTGCGGCTCTGATGGTATCAATTGGAAGACGTCGTAACACTATAAATCTAACACTGTCTGTTTCACACTCTCTTAAAATTAAATCTGAAAGGGAATTTTGTTAGAAAACACAAGTAAAAGACAATATAAAGTTTAAAATATGTATATTAAATCTTTTAAAAAATTTATGTGTTTTACAACAACTTCTTCAGAGAAAATGTTAACAAACAATGGTCTGACCCGTGTACAACACATGGTGAGGAACGGGACGATTCATACGGTACCAACTACCATCCAATATGCAGTTTGAAAAGCTAACGATGCACAAAAAGATTCAAGAAAAGTTTCATGTAACTGAAATTTTGGTGGGCTTATGCTTGCCTGTCTTATAAACGTATTTATTAATTCACATAAATTTTGGTCGCTCCTCGGAGCTTAAAATTGCTTGAAGCGTTTCTACTTCGTTTGTATTATGCAATAACAAATTTTACGTTCAGGCAAGGCAGATCCCATGCACGTGTGAGTACATGGTATAGATACTTTTTTGACTCCGAATCACTGAGGAACCGGTTTAGGGCAAACCCCGTCAAAACTCATCATTTCCCCGTCAAATCCGACTGCTAGGAAATGATGGGGGTCCCATGTCGCTAAGGGCTATTTTCGCTATAACTTCCGATATACTTTGAATAGTCGTTGGACTAACTTGTCCTCATATTCAATACCTCGTAAGAGTTGCAGTGCTTGACAACGTGGATTCGTAAAAGGGTTTTTTAATCTTGGAAATTTGGAAGTTCAAGTCCAATTTTAGTATACTTTCTAAAATTGGGTGGTCGGGGCGACATTACGTCCCTGTGCAGCGACATTTACTACACTTTCTAAATTAACGCTCCTTGAAGAGTTAGCGATAATTTGGCATAAAAAATGCTCCGAAGAGCAAAAATACATTTCCAAGAATTAAAAACCTCCTCCACGGCGTTTTTACGTGAAGCACGCTTTTCTTACGAAGTATTTCCTAAGTCGGATTCTGTTACAACGTCGAAAAGTATATCGGGGTTATAGCGTTCTTTAACATGGTCACAGACGAAATAATGACTCTCTCTCTCTCAACATGAAATGGAAAATATTACTGTATTTACAACTTATGGTTCTCTAATATGAATCTGGTGATGTATAGTTATATGGCTATATTTTGATAAATATGTTACAAAATAAATAAGGAAAAATTCCCCTCCTGTAGCTACACTTTGTTTACAAGCGTTAAGATTGACTATAATAAATATGGCCGCGATGGGTTACATTAAAAAACGTTATTAACTAATAATAATTGAGTAAAATATTTGTTTAAATATATACAAAATAAGTTAAAAGACAAACAAATACTGCAACGCAGCACCACTGAAGGTGGTTTCCAGGTAGAGGAAACAATAACACTTATCTAGGTGGTGCGATACTCAGACGTCAGCAAGTGGTGAAGCTACAGCCCTACGGTCGTCACTTCGGGGGGCCAAACGAAGGTGGTTGGTTTATAGCCTCTCTAATCCGTGGAACGTTTTAGCCTAGGCCGTGGAACGTTCTAGCCTAGTCCGTGGAATGTTCTAGCCTAGTCCGTGGACTTGAAATCAGATATAATTTACAAAAGAAATAATTTACCTCTGATTCCTCGAGGGTACAATCCGGATAAAACTCGGGTAGAATGCTACAGCTCAATTAACAGGGTCGAGTCCGTCTTTCTGGCAAACGAGATACTTCAAAGGAGTATAAATTTTTGAAACACGTAGGTAAGGTCCGTATAAGATAGCGGTAATAAAGTTAACTCACCTGTACATCTAAATCTCATACAAATGCAGATTAAACTTCTTTCGTAACATCAAAATTTTCTAACAAACAGAAACAACCAAAGCGGAGGAAATTTTATTGTTGCCAATAATCCCAAAATCCAACAACAAGACTTAAATAAAGTTTCAGAAATTATCCACAGTGTACGCGCAGCTAACACCCTTTCACCTTTCCTTTTAACAAGCCGGAAGTCACGCGACCGTCTCTGGCAGCTCTATTGGACAGAAGCAAAATCTGTGCGACCAACAGTAACGCTATTTGGCGATATGTGACCCGCGAAACACAAACGTGCGTTGCGGGTCGCGTATGCATTAAGCCCGTAACATATTCTATATATTTTACATATTCTTATGTCTTTTAGTCGTTCGTTTAAGGTTTGATTAAGTAAAACGCCAACAAACAAACTGCTTAATATGAAACCAAATATATGGTGTTATTTAACAAAATGTCAAATGTTTAAATCGATTTGTAGCCAAATTAATTTTTAATATTTTTGCTTGTAAAACATAGACGCCAAATTTAATTAAATATCCAACAGAAAACATGGCCGAGATCACTTACAACGTGTTAGTTATAAGTTTAAGTGAGAAAGTACGAAGCGGTCGTAAGATTTTTTAAATTACTCCGGGACCGTTTTATATTTTAGAAACGAACATAGAGTCTTATTTATCATATGAAAGACTGCGCAATGACGTATTTCATACTAGTTCGTAACTGAACCAGTAGCGGCTCTACGGGGGGTTTTCAGGTTCAACCCCACCCCCTCATACAGGCTCGGCAACTCTTTAATTTGATTGTAGCAGGAATGGCCGAGAAATGAATACTTAATTTTATAAATAATAGGTAAGTTTGGTGCTTGACAATAACCAAAAATTAAGAAAACCTTAACCACGAATTGATTTTCATTTTTATATAGTACATTAATTTTAATTTTGTGTGAATTACAATTTACTGTGATGGTTATTGGGATTCAGGTTTTTGAGATTCCTTATTTCGTGACAAAATATTTTGACTCCATCTCAATATATAGAAAGAAATTCATCTAAAACCCCTCTTGACGAAATCCTGGATCCACCATTGAACTGAACTGTCGTTTCATATGAACATATTTTCATTTTGCATACTGGAATCTGGAATTGGTTGGGAAGGTGGTCAATAAAAATTATTGAACCACAGCACTTAGGCCCCACTGGGCCCCTTGTACATCCTTCCTGTAGACAGATCCTCGCCTTGGCCTCCAACCAACCTAATCTTGCGAAATAGGTGGTGATGCTGCCTAGGGGCATCTCCCTTACATATGCCAAAGTAGGCCAACGTTCCCCCAAAATGGATTCTCTGATTGATGAGGCAGCAGAACAGTCACAGAGTACATGTTGAACCGTCTCATTTTCTTGTTCACAACCTCTACAGAGAGGTGTTTCGCTTAATCTCATGTTATGGAGATGTTTCCTTAACGGACAGTGTCCAGTCAGAATTCCCATTATAAAACGTAGGTTCCTTCTGGACATTGCCAGGTAGTCCATTGCTGTACTCTTGTTGGGATATTTTAGTAGTTCCCTAGCGAGCTGACAGCTGTTTGTTTCATTCCACAGTTTCTTGAATTCATTGTGGGTGTTCTCTTTAATTACTTGTATTATCGCCGTGATCGGTAACAGACTGACCGGGCCTGGTCCAAAGATACTTAGGCCTGCTACCTTCTTAGCCAGTCTGTCGGCTACTTTATTGCCACTACACTGTGCGTGTCCTTTCACCCAGCATACTAGTATGTTATTCATGCTGGAGGCACCCGCAAGTGCTTGGTGACATTCCCATACTGCTCCTATGGTAATTTTGTAACTTCTTAGGATTAGTAATGGTTGTCTACAATCTGTGTAGACCCTGATTGTTTTGCCCGTAATTTGTCTACGGACAATCTCTTTTGTAGCTATGGTTATGCCCGCCAGTTCCGTTTATACTACACTGGCTCGCACATCCATAGCCCATTTATATTGGATTTGCAGACTTCTGGATTATATTCCACATCCTGCCCCATCCTTCTTTTTTGATCCGTCTGTGAAGATTTTGATCACACCTTGGCCAGCAGTCTCGTTCTCATTATTCATCTGTATTATGTAGGGTCTGCCAAAGACAAACCGGGGACAAATGCCATCGGTGTACGCCTGCAGAAGAGGCGTCTTTCTGACAGACTCATACCACAGGCGACTTCTGGCCTTTCCACAGCCCACATTTGGTTGTATGCCAATGGATTTGAGGCGTACCATTGTTGTCAGAGCCACTTCTCCTCGATATATGTAATTAGTGGTGGCAGACAAAGCATTACCTCCATAAATCTCGTTGGCGTTGTTCGCATAGCTCCGGTTATGCTTAGGCAGGCAACTCTTTGCACTTGGCTGAGCTTGACTTTAGCTGTAGTCTGTTTGCTCTTAGGCCACCAAACCACAGCTCCATAGATTATCATTGGTCTTATGACGGCAGTGTATATCCATATGACCACTTTGGGTTTCATTCCCCAGGTTTCCCCACGGTCCTGCGACACTGCTCACAAGAGATGTAAGCCTTCTTTAGTCTTCTATCTATGTGAAGATTCCACGTTAGTTTGGCATCGAAGGTTACCCCAAGGTATTTCTGATGCGAAACTTAGTGTTATATCCAGGAGGTCAGGCGCCTTCAATGCTCCTAGTTTCCTTTTCCTTGTTAAGAGAACCATCTCCGTCTTCCTGGTTCTTTGCACCATCTTTCAATTATTCTTAGGGCCCCCTGCATTTTTTCACAAAGGACTCCTTCGAATTTTAAAATTATCAGCGTAGGCAATTGTGTGGAATCGTTCTGAATTGAGGCGACACAAGAGGTTATCAAGAACGAAGTTCCTAGCAGTGGTGATTATTACACCTTCCTGCGGACAGCCCCTCGCGACCATTCCTCGTAGAGAAGCATCTCCCACGCTGATTTGTACAGCTCTCTTCGAGATCATGTTGGATATCCAGCTTCCCATGACCGTGGGGACATTCTTCTCCACTAGGGCCGCGTAATTTTTGCATACTTTAAACTATTTTAAGTTTAATTTTTACATTAACCACCAGCTTCTGATATGCTATCGGATTCATTTGACTTGTTCATCTAAACAAATAACCGATTTATCCTCAAATATTTTTTATTTAACCGCACTATGAGTGCGTTTATTTTTTACATTTCTTTTAACTGGTCGTCTATGAGTCCCTGACTGTATATATTAACGCCAGTATCTTGTAAAACCAAGTTTTAAACTTTATAAGAGTAATATATGTATTTTCACTCTCGTAGGTACTTTTGCTAATAGACTAACATTGACATTTGTCAGCACAAAAATTGCATAATCCAGATCTTATTTAACCTCTATTACGCCTGCCACTTTCTGAATTACATTATTTCTGCTTATGGGTCGTAAAGCTATCGTATTAAATATTGGTATAACTTCTGTTACTATTATCAATTTTAGACGCCATATTTTCGTTTATAGGTCGTATATAGCCTATTTTTCGACTCCTTCCAATTTTAGTTACTATCTCGTGTCAAGGTTCTATTGAAGTTTTATCATGTTTTCAGTGACTTATATAACTATCTTCGTGCAAGACCATAACGAGGACATATTATTTTTTTTAATGACTCTTATACAACCATACCTTTGAGTCATGTTAAATGTTGTATTGTAGATAATATCGACCTCCTTATGATCCAAAAACGACCTTTTAAAGACCATCTATTTTTGGTGTCCAATTAGTCATTTTATGCTTACTATAAGACCCTCGTACGACAAGGAATTTCGATATTTGTGTGTATAATTTTATAACGACTTTCAGAAAACCTACAGTTGTTAAATTTATTTTAAAGACCATTTTACAACCATTATGCAACTAATAGGGCATGTAATTATTATAACTCAAAATATTACTTGGGAAAAAGGCTAGCATATTATATGTGGGGATCCGAGAGAAATGTTTTTAACTTTTAGTTATTAAATGAATAGTCGTATACACTTTCCTCATCTCTTTTTTTATCATTAAAATGTGTTTTTGGAATTGGTGATCTAATTCCATTATCCACTTTCCTTTCATTAGGATTTTGTCACTTTCAAAGGAAACCAACAGGGCACAACGTGACATTAGTACATTACTTCCATCGATTTGATGCAATCCATTTGGTTTGTTCATCTCCATAAAAGTTATTCCTTTTCAATTTTAACTAGGAAAAATATCATTTTGCATCTGCATGCATCTTTGTTTTCTATTTCTAAATGTAAACCATTTGAGTCAAGTACCATAAGTATATTGATGTAGCAACATATAGTGTAGGAAAATTGGTAGGAGACGAAAAACTGTTTGAACTGGAAAAAGTACTTTAGAAAGTGAAATGTGATATCGGTTTCTCAGAAATTAAGAGAAAAGGTGAAATATACTCTACATAAAATTAAATTTAGGTAATATCTTGTATTATAAAGGTAGAGAAGATGAAAGCTTAGATGGAGTAGGATTCCTATCCACAAACGATTCGCAGATAAAGTAACGCAGTATGCCGGCATCTTAAAACCAATAGCATTCGTGGACATGGACACAAACAAAAACGGGTCTACTCCCCAAAGTCCAGAAATGCGAAGGAGTAAAAGAATTCTAGAAAGAAACAATTGAGAAAATACTCATACACTAATCATTAGAATTTCAACTTACAACCTAGTAAGATACTAGAGGATGATTGGGATGGAATTGGAACGTTCGAATGTGGCAATTAGAATGAAAGGGGAACTGCTATACAAATTCATAAAATTCTGCAAACTGTGCTATGAACACATTCTTCAACAAAAAACTCAGAAGAAATGGGCACCAATTGAAACAATGAACCATGAAAATATATTACAAAGGTGAAGAACAGTATACAAGACATGTCAATGTTAAATAAGGTTATCTATTTGAAGTGATTACAGGCTATTGAAGTTAAAAATGTAGAAGAATCAGATGGAAGAAAAAAAGTAGACATAAGAAAACTCTTGAAGGCCAATAAAGAAAATTCTGAAAAGCTAGATCTAGAACAGCAGACACTGATATATGACCTGGATAAGACCTTAACAAATCAGATTGTAGAAGCGAGAAATGACCGCAAAAACTAAAATTATCTAAGAAGAAAATGCCTGACCTTTTGAAAAAAATGGATGATCACTAAAAAGAAAAATAGTTGTTAAGCAATCAACGAGTGGCAAATAGACAAGGAAGTTAAAGTGTACATTTTTTTACAGATGGAGGGCTATTAGGTAGCATATTATATTTTTCGCGATATTAATCATATCCCGAGAATAGAGAATAGTAACGACTATTTTTCCATACAATCTCTAAAGAGGAATACATTATTTTGTTAATTTAGTATAGAAGAAGTACACTTCGTGTATACTTCTTATACAGGAGTGAACAAGCATGTTTTTCTAAACATTGTGAATGTATTCTACAGTGTGAACCTAAAGAAACTCACAAAATTCATATCTTTGGTATGTGTCATTTGTCAAAAAAATCCTCGAACAGCTCGATTTTAGCTTTGTAAATGCTACATTTTGTCACTATACCAAAATTTATGACGTCATTGGTTTTTGAGTTATGACGTCATCATAATTTTTTTTAATGGAAACAGACATTTTTGTTTACTGTTTTTGGTGGTATATTCCATTAGCTTTCTGGGGATATGAAAACAATTGATATTACCTAAGCCATTCTTTTGGAAAAAGAAATTATTGATTGATGCCTTACATAAGTAATTGTGAGAAAGAAATCATCTCAGTTGCTCAAATTGGCACCCTCCACCCTCCATTGACCAAGACGGGTGTAGACACTTTGCACGTTGTTCTGAATCAACACATGGGCAATTCGTCTCATCTCCAAGCCAATTCTGTCTTTCAATTCTTCTATGGTATTCGGTCTGTTAAAATATACTCTTGATTTTAAGTAACTCCAAAGAAAAAAATTTAATGGGTTAAATTTGGTGAACGCGGGGGCCACTCAATCGGACCTCGACGATCTATCAACCTTCCAGTAAAAGTGTCATTTAAAAACTGACGCACTGCTATCCCAAAATGAGGTGGGGCCCCGTCTTGCTGAAACCAGACGTTTTCAGCAGGAATATCTTCATCTTCATTGTTCGGAAACATAACTGCTAAGGCTGGTACTAACTCAACCCGCAAAAATTCTAAATATCTTGCGGCCGTAAGATTTTCTTCAAAAAAAAAAAAGGTCCCAATAAACGATCACCAATCATACCTGCCTACACGTTTACTTTGCCTCGTCGCTATGTATGGGCTTCTTGAGTCCAAAGAGGATTTTCGCGTGACCAATACCTACAGTTATGCCGATGTACAGTCCCATTTTAAGAAAATGTAATTTCATCAGAAAAAACTATGTTCTTTAAAAAATTTGGGATTTCATCGCACAAAGCTATCAACTGTTCACAAAACTGTAAGCGCCGATCTGAATCGTCCTCATTAAATTCGTGGATTAATTGCACTTTGTATGGATGGCACTTTTCTTTTTTAAATAGACGTACAACAGAAATTTGACTCACGTCAGCCTTGTCGAAAGATAGTGGTTTTCCTGAATTTCTAGAAGAATATTTAATTTGGTTACGTTGCTTGTGCTAGGGCGACCAGATCGAGGGAGGTCAGCTACACTGCCAGATTCATCATATCTAGCCACCAATCTACTTACAGTGGATCTAGAAATTTGCTTTTCGGGATACTTAACATTGAAAATATCATATGCTTCCTCATGTGTTCTCAGCCTATCACCATATCCAACCATCATCAAAACTGCTATTCGTTCTCTTTCACTTAAACGTGCCATTGCATTCATTAGTTTTAAGTTTTACACTGTCTGAGAAGTGTCACAAAACTGAGGTTCCACGCGTGCCAGGAATAAAAAAGTTATCGATACTTTACATAAAAAGGCCTGTATCTCTCTGTTGTTAAGGTGATTGTTTTTTTTTATTATTTTCTTTGTTTTGTTCTTATGTCAAATGTTTTTATGCTAGTTAAAACAAAAATGTAGGTAACAAGATTTATCAGTCCATAAGAAAGTTAAACATTACTCGTGAATTTGCGAAAGGTACGCTATTTTTACATAAAATGTCATTTTTCCAAAAGAATGGCTCAGGTAATATGAATTTTTTTTATATCTTCAGAAAGCTAAAGGAATATACTACCAAAAACAGTAAACAAAAATGTCTGTTTCTATTAAAAAAAAAATTATGATTTACATTTACAAAACTAAAATCGACCTGTTCGAGGATTTTTTTGAAAAATCGCACATACCAAAGACATGAATTTTGTGCGTTTCTTTAGGTTCACACTGTATATGAACCGTATAGAATGTAAGGTACATTCGATTAGGCCATGTAGACAATAATTAAATATTTTATTAATCAGCACGGAATAAGCATGTACCATTTTGATTTTAATATGTCCTGCAAACAATAATAATATAATAATGAAACAACGAATACACGGTCGTTCGCTAATAAATAAATATAAAATAATAAATAAATAACACCACAGGTAATTACGACCCCCTTTATCCCGGAAGGCTCTAGAAGAGCATTGTGTGGGAGGGGGCTACACATTTAGAGACAAGGGACACATACCCAATATCCGTGTATAGTGGAAAAATCCCTCTCACAGTATTTTCCACTGCCACGGCCGGGGATCGAACCCGGAACTTTTGGGTGAGAGGCAAGTACGCTCACCTCTCGACCACCAGTCATACTAATGCTTACAATTACCGAAAAACTATTATCTATTTCGATATATATTAATTGCAGTAACAATATCATTAAGTAAACAATTGTTTTCTATTAGTAAAAAGTTTATATTAACTTTTTAGAGCACTCAAGTAAATGGAGATTTCATGTTTGTAATCGCTCTACAAGTTGGAGCTTGGGCTGATTTATTTATTTATTGTTGGTATGGTTCCGAGATCATTGATAAGGTAAGAGAACACAATACCAAGAAAAACACACAAATTGGTTTTAAAAGGCAGATTATATTGATGAAGGTATATAATATTGTACTGGAAAAAATTGATATGTGGAACTACTAGTTACTTTTTACTTAATACTCTGTTCTTCGTAATTAATAAATAAGCACTTTGATTACTTAGTACTCTACTCTTTGAAACTAGGACATGAGTACTTGAGATTTTAATTCGCACTCGATTCATTCATTCATTGTAACTAATACGCGATTGCTTTATCCATACTCTTATGAAAACAATACGGTAGACAAAATAACCATTTGTATGGAAAACGCGAGAGGGAACATTTGTATATTAATTGTTTGTTAAATGTGAAGAGCGGGAAAGAGTTTGCAGAATTTTATCATTGATGTGTTAACGATTTGAAATTCAAAATGGTAAGGAATAACGACTATTTTCATAAATAAATACTAGTTGAATAAATTAGGATGGTAACTTCAAAGTTGTGAGGTGTGTGTTTTCAGGCTTGTGGACTGTGGTCTGACTTTGGTGCCTGACGTTGCGTCAGAGAAAATTCAGGTGGATTTATCGAGAAATTTGAGCTATTGCGCACTACCAAAAACCACCCTCAGTTGGCAGGAGAAAAGAGGCATAAGGAACCTAAACGCTGACAAAAGTGTTATCATCTTATTAGAGGATGAGCGAAGTGCTGTCGTCATAATAAACACAGAGGATTGCGACAGAAAAATAAATGAACTTTAGACACAAATATATACCAGAAATATACACGGGATGCAACAATGAATCGGATTATAAAGAAAAACTCCTCTATAGAACCGCTGCTTCAGGACAAACCATAGTTTGTTGAACACCTCATAAACCTAATAGCATCACCAGTGAGGGAGATCATCCTAGAGGCAGAAGGAAACTCTAAGATAAGACGGATTAACAGCGGCGTACCACAAGGCTCAGTGTTGGGCCTGTTGTCGAATCATAAAATTCATAAATATAATTGAATTAAATAATACTTAAACCACTATTACGCACAAAACACATCAATCACAACATCAAAACACGCCAAGGGCCTTCCACAACGTTCAATACTCCACCCGTCCGGTTCGATTCGTCGCATCGGTCCCAACACAAAATCAAGCCAGAGGCCGTCCACAACGTTCAATACTCCAGCCGCTCTGATGTCCAGAGCTCCATCCGACCCGATGTCTAATTATATGCAGCAAGGTTTCTGCAGCGGCAGTTCTTCCGTAGTTTTTATCGCTACAACATCAACTACAACCATCAATCCAGTGAAAGCAGATCTACAAGAAGCAACCAGTCCAGCCTACCAGTGCCTACTCGACGAACCAACCCTCAATACGATGCTTTGTCTGCCGCCAGCGCACGATTCAAGGCTCTGTTGATGCGGAGAAGAGTACGAACAGCATAATAAAAATAGTCAACATTTCGGGAAGCTTGGCGCTGTAATTAGTCAGTCTGGGTTATCCCGCCGTCATAGAAGCCACTAGACGTCTCGAGAACGCTGACGTCATAAGCAACATCATCCTACAATTGGAGTCTCATTCCATATATATAAAAATCGACCCTGAGTCCGTCCTCACTAGCTTGTCGGAATCTTTAACTAGACTACTGGCGCCCTCTATCAATCAAACAACGTAGTCTCAACCCCATTCACGATAACAGGCCCAACCCTGTAGAAAGTAATGTACGATGGTCTGTTGAAGATGGAGTAGCCGGAAGGAGTTACCCTGATATGATTCGCGGACGATGTGGCCATGATGGTGGTCGCTAAAGGGGAAGAATTACTCATGAGCGCGTTAAACATTGCTCTTCAACGAGTCTCCAACTGGCTGAAAGACAGGGGAGGGGAAAGACGGGGAAGACTACGGCTGCCCCCTAATGACAAGGAGAAAGATAGCCCAGATTTATTTTAGCATGCAAGACGTGACAGTAACTCCGTTGAGGACAATAAAATATTTGGGAGTATGGCTAGACACCAAGCTTACGTTCGCTGAACATGTAAGCAAAACCGTGCAGAAAGCGGAAAGGACAACTACAGCTCTGGCCATCCTCATACCGAACGTAGGAGGGCCTAGAGCCTCGAAGAGACATCTGCTGTCGAGTGTTGTACAGTCTCAAATACGTACGCCGCTCCTATTTGGATACTATATCGAGAAACCAAAAGCTTCTCAAAAAACTGGCCAGCACACAATGAAAAGTTAACATCAAGATATGCTCTGCATAGAGAACTGCCTCCACAGAGGGAGTAAGGGTGATAGCGGGAGTCCCTCCTATAGAGTTCCTGATAAAAGAACGCCAGAAAAAATACATAGAGGTAAATGAACAAACAGCAACAGTAAGCCTCATGAGGAGGCGGTAAGAGAAAATGAGTATCGACTAATACCAGACATCTAAACATGGATTGAATGACCGTATGGGGAGGTGGATTACTTTCTGAAACAAGCCCTTTCCGGACCTAGCTGCTTCAGAAAGTACCTATATGATCGGCAGAAGACTGACACTGACTCGTGTAACTATGGCGAAAGGAAAGACGGCATGGAACACACACTCTTTGTATGTCCTCAATGAGATGGAGCCAGAGAAATTTATATACGACAGACAGGAATACAGTTCAACGTAGGTAATATGATAGGAGATTTTGCATTAAGACAAGAGCAGTGGACCTATATGTATAGGGCAATACGGCATATTATCGAGTGCAAGAGGAGAGATGAGATGAAGTGTTGAGGACAGCTGTCTCGCCGAAGTCATGCGCATACACTGATATACAAGTCGCTGGAAGATGCGAGGCGAGAACACGGTCTCCCTTGAAACGGTTACCTATACAATTACTGACCGCGCCTGACGTTGTTTTATATCGCATATCGAAATATGTACATAGTAAAGACGCACCCATGCTCACTCCCATTGTGGGTTGCTGCAGTCCCTTAAGATATTATAATCAAAGATTTAAATGAAAATCATTATTATTATCCACCACCTTCGATTTACAGCTTTCCTGTCTTCCTCTTTCTTTCTGTTTGTTTCTTTTTGTCTCTTTGTTTCTCGTTGTCTCTTTTTGAATTTTGTCTCTAAATTCACTTTTCATCAAAATTTTATAACACAATAAAAATTTTCCGAAAACCAAAATTTTTAAAACCAAAGTTTAGGCCAGCCTATGCGCATCCTGGCATTTGCACGTCTCGCAGATGCTTCCTCGTCCAGATCAAAACGTCAACAGCCAAATTAGAAACAGTAAAGTGCGCAAGATACTAATAAAAGTGTAATTTTAAGTTTTGTTGAATCTGTTTTTTTAGATGTTTGTAAATTTGATCACTTTTTTAACCTGCATTCTGCAGAAGGAGCCTAGGTATAAGTTTTAATTGTTTTAAAACCGAACCAGGCCTAATCCGCCCGGTCCTGCAGTCCGCCACAGCGAATAACGCAGTGGTTGCGCGGTCGGACCCGGGTTAGGTCTTGGGGAGGTAATTGCATAAGCTACTGTTAAATAAGGAAGTTTTGAATTGAATTGGTAGGGCTTTTGATAATATTCCACGTCAATCTGAACTGCCAATGTCCTTCGATAATAAGAAGTTAAAAATCAGTATTTTCCTTCTGCACTAATAATAAATAAAGCTTCTTGCATTTATTTGATAGCACTTACTTTAATATATTTCTGTATAATTTATGTAAAATGCTTGGTGCCTTCTTTTTAATTTGTAGAGTGCTAAGATACCATATGCCGCTTTTGAGTCAAACTGGGTGGACGCCTCAAGCAAATTTAAAAAAGATTTGCTCTTCTACATACACAGAACACAAACTCCGATAACTATTTATGCAGTGGATTTTTTCGTACTTTCAATAAATGCCTTCACTAGCGTAAGTACAAACAGAAATTAGTTTTTGTTACTAGTAAAGATACTAGATTTCCTTCAGCCCGTTTTGTACTAAAATATATGACTCAGTCAGAATCATAATTGTGGCTGTATAGATTAGTAGATTTTTAAATGATATAGAATGAGATTTATCGGGAAAATACTATATACTAATATATAGAGTGATGCCAAAAATAGAATATGTATGAACCATCCTCAACATAGAAACTACCCCCTTCAAGCCTGAATGTCCCGGTTAGGCAATTCACAATCCTCAACATACTTCGCCAATCTGTCCAGGTGCACGTCCGGGCGGATTTTACTTCTTTCGTCTTTAGTATAGGTCCAATGTCATCGTCATTTAATTGTTCTTGACTTATAATTTTTTTTAGCCAGTCCTTCGGAATCTCTATCTGAACCGTCACTATTGCCACATCCTGCTGACTCTTTATATCCTCGGCATCTACTCCCTGAGAGTGCCTCTGACGACGATGTCTCTTGACATGCCCCAATTTACCACAGTTATTACAGCGAATACCTTTGGGCAGCTTTTCACTGCTTTGTTGCTGCTGTGGCTCTGGTTGTGGTTCCCGCTTCAACGGTTGCGGTTCTTGTTTCGGATCTGGTCGCGAATTTAATTTTCTCAGTACTTGCGCGACCATTATATGTACGTCCGTGAGAATAGCAATCAATTCTGTCTTATCCGAGTGGATTCCTTCTTTCGTTACAGCGTTTACCTCCTCAGGGTTTCATTGTCGACAATCTCTCACCTTATACTCTGGTTTGCTGCACCCATAACATCAGATATTTCCGCTTCCTCCTTGTCGGTTTTCCTGTTTTCTTGGAAAACCCGTCTTCGTCACTAATTGAGTAAACATCCTCCTTATGTCTTTCAATTTGGTGTCCAAATTCGTTTCCTCTGTTTGGGATTCTTCCACAGAGACAGCTCGTACTCTGTACCGTGGGAATCCATAGAGAATCAAGTGCATGGATCAAAGCCTCGCTACTAGTCGTATTCCGAAATATTTGAAGGATTCGCCTAATTTACTCGTCTTTTATACCATCAATGAATATCTCAACTGTTAACAACTCCTGGAATTCCTTAGGTGCATCCAGGTAAGCTTGGTATGTCAGCCGTTCAACAGCAGCTTCGAAATCTTGTAAACTTTCCCCAGCCTTTTGTGTAGGGAATTTCAGCTGGCATATTTGGGCGAGGTATTGGTCGCCTTATATACGACTAGATGGCCTCCTTTTACCCTCAACTGTCATTTAAGTCGTTCAACTTCTCTCTCAACTATTCGGAATTTTCCTTCAAAATCACTCACCTTTCCTTCGACGTCAGTAACTTTTCCCTAGCTTCCCTTTGGACGTCACCAAATTTTTTTCAACCTTATCTACTTCTTCTTTGACTTTACAATGCCTATATCCTCCTTGATTTCATTTTTTATTCCATCAGTAGCTGAAAAGATTTTTCTTATTCCTATTTTTTTTCCGGACGTCTTATTTCCAGGTCTTTCATAATTTTCTTAAATTCATCTTTGTTTTCTTTGTCTCTTTTCTCACTCTTCATTTTCTTCCTGGCGTCTCTTTTCTTGATCTAACACAATTTTTCTTAATCCATCATCTTTTTGATGTTTCTTTCCTTGTTCATGTTTCTCTTCCTGGTGTCTCTTTTGTTGGTCTAACATCATTTTTCTTAGTTTTGCAAACAAGTCTTGTGTTTTAATATATGATTTGCAGAAAACAACTACTCAGCGGGCAAATGCCCCGACCTGCATTGAATTACACCTTACAAATCATGAAAGAATGGTAGCCAATATCATTTGTCAATTCCCTGACCAGACACAGACCGGTTTCGAACTTATTAGTTCTCATCAGTATGCCATAGGTCATGGAACAGACAAATGATAGTGGCCAACCTGCTAGTTTTATACAAACTATAGTAAATTGAGTAGTGGTGAGAGGTAAGTGAATCTTCTCATATGGTCAATCGTACTCCTTGTATCCATTAAAAAGTTTTAGAAACAGCACTAAAAAGTCTTATTTAGAGTCTAATATTTCCACAAAGCCCGGAACACAATATTAAGAAATTTTCTCAAAATGTCACAAATAGGTCTTCTTTAGTGTCTAATCACCTATCAATTGAAAAAACAACTGCACTAATTTCTAAATAGAATGTTCTAGAAATATCCTTACACTAACATAGATAAGTCGTAACTAAGGTCTATATCACTGTGCAGCTCAAAGTACTTTACCATATCCAGTGGTTTCCAAATAGAACACTCGGGAACTCCCTCGATTTCTTCAGAAATTCTTTGTTGCGACTCCGCTTCTGACACCAATTGTTACGTGTTTACATCCTTCAGTAAGAACCTCAAGTGTAGTTCAACAATTGCAACACGAATTATCACTAACTACCGATTTATTTAACACTATATTAACTTACAATAAATAGTCCTTTTAATTGCGCACTAATTATTACTTTCAACCATTACTATAATTCACAACTGTTGTTTCTCTTGATCCGAACTCTTTACTTTCTGAATTAGAACTCAATTGAATTGCCCCATAGTGTTGGTTCTGCTTCTTATTCTAGATTTATCTAGTAGATCTCGATAAGCTTTCTAGTATGTTTTACGGCATGGAAGGCAAGTACGAGGACTATCTGTAAGGCCCTACAGGCCAGGGGTACAACCCCTATACTGGTCAGATGGGTGCAATCTGCGCTGGAAGAAAGAAGAGTCAGCGCAGCCCTAGGGGACTGCCTGGTGGACATCGGGGTGAAGGGAGGCTGCCCTCAAGGCAGCTGCCTTTCGCCTCATCTATGGTGCCTAATAATGGATGGTCTCCTGGAGAGGCTGACGTCAGAGGGCTTCTATGCGCAGGCATATGCAGACGACGGGCTAGTTCTTGTAACTGGCCGGTTCCTAAGCGTCGTCTGCGACAGAATGCAGGTAGCCTGCAGAATTATTGAAAGATGGTGTGGTGAGACGAATCTTTCAGTCAATCCATCCAAGACTGAACTGATCCTCTTCACCAAAAGGAGGAAAATAGAGAATTTCAGGGCACCAATAATGTACGAAAGACCCCTAGCACTATCGCAAGAGGTCAAGTACTTAGGGGTGATCCTGGATAAAAAACTGTCATGGGGGGCACAGGTCGACAGAATCGTAGAGAAGTCGACGGCAACCTTCTGGCAGTTGCGCCAGGTGGTGGGCAGGAACTGGGGATTTAGTCCACGGATCCTGCACTGGGTCTACACGGCGGTAATCAGACCTAGACTCCAATATGGGTCGGTGGTCTGGTGGCCGAGTGTGAACCGCATCACCACGTCTCGAAGACTGGCAAAAGTTCAAAGACTTGCCTGTCTTGGGATTACAGGCGCAATGAGGACGACACCTACAGCTGCCTTGGAAGTAATGCTAGGGCTGCCAACGCTTCCAGCCTGGATTAAGAAGGAAGCCATGGCGGCCCATCTAAGAATGCGAGACTCAGGCAGCTGGCGGTGTAGTGGAAGGACAGAGGGTCATGCAGCCATCGCCAGACTGGCGGAGGCGGAGATTCCGATCTCCGCCCTTAAGGTGAGGGAAGCAACCGACCGCTTGAGATTAGAGAGAAAGTACACTCTAACCCTACCTAGTAGGGAAGAGTGGGCAGAAGGAAAGATTAACTTCCCCCCGAACTCCCTGGTGTGCTACACAGATGGTTCCCTTCTAGTAGATGGACAGAGGCAGTCATCGGGGGCAGGAATATTCCTGGAAGGCAGGGAAGTACAGGAGAGCTTGGCTCTAGGATCGTACACTACTGTCTTTCAGGCAGAGGTATATGCCATCCTAAAAGTGGCACATAATGAAGAAACGAGGAACGGTACGGAACAAAATATCTGTATCTGTTCAGACAGCCAGGCAGCACTTCGGGCGGTCTGCTCTCCTAGGACGAGGTCCCCCCTCGTCCAGGAGTGCGGAGATGCTCTAGAGGAACTTGTCAGGCACAAGGAAGTGAGCCTGATATGGGTTCCGGGACATACTGGGGTCCCAGGAAACGAGAGAGCCGATGAATTGGCTAGGCTCGGGGCCAGGGAGCCCTGTCTAGGCCCGGAGCCCATGTTGGGAATTACAAGGAAACATGTCGCTACGGCCCTTAACGAGTGGGCACAAGCAACATTGAGGGAACATTGGAGGCTGAGCAGCGGCTGCAGACAGGCTCGAGACTTCGTAACGGGGCCGAACAAGTCAAGGGCGGCCTGGTTGCTAGGTAGAAGCCGGAGGACCCTGAACCAACTGGTCGGAGTCCTAACTGGTCACTGCAGGCTCAGAAGACACCTATCGCTGATAGGGGTTGAGGCAGATTCCACTTGCCCAAGATGCGGAAGTGATGAAGAAACATCGTTTCACTTCTTGGGACAATGTGAAGCGTTCGGGCGCCTGAGGTATGAACTCTTCGGCGCCACAACGCTCCCAAAAGAGGAAATGGACTCTCTCGAATGGAAACATGTCCTGACCTTCATTGGAAGATCAGGAAGGTTTCAAGAGGGAGTAGGAGGCCGAGTGGAAGTGAATGGTTGAGGGGACGTCAGGGGGTAGGTAAAAAGGGTCCATTTGTGGCCTACTTGCCAGGCACTAGGCCTCCCCCAATAATTACTACTACTACTACTACGGCATGGAACACCAAGCGCCATCTCTTTTCCGACTGCCTTTTCATCCTGTGGCTAACTTCTTTCTAGTAATAGATTGAACCCTTCTTCGTAAGAGAGCGCTGGCGTGCACATAACATTATTGTCCCTACGACTGTTCACAAAATCTAAATTTAAGCGATAGTAGTAAGGCAAAGCGGGTTCTGGCTCATATTTTCAAGGTCAATCGCACCGGTTACAATGACGTTATGAACTAGATGGCATGTGTCCATCAGGAGCCTTTGTGAGTTAAGACCTGTTTATATCTGTTTAAAGCCTGTTCAGACCTGTTTAAGACATGTTTGTGTCCTGTTTATTTTTTGTACAGACCTTTTATAGTTGTTTGAAACCTGTTAAAAACCTGTTCAGAGCTGTTTAAAACCAGTTTAAAATCCGTTTTATATTCCGATGGACACATGCCATCCAGTTCATGACCTCATTGTAACCGGAGCGATTGACTTTGAAAGTGAGCCAGAACCCGCTTTGCCTTACTACTGACGATTTTGTACCTTCTTTATCTTTTGTCGTTCTTTTCCCAGAGGAATTTACTTTACTGACAGGCGGCAGTATTTCTCTGTCTCGCATATTTCCTCCAAATATACCAATAAATGGAAAAAAAAGTGCACGTCAACAGTTTTGCAGTCGTTGATAAGAATTCTCCTATACCTATAGTGTTTAACAATTATGTATTAACCTCGGTATATCGTTCAAAAGTGCAATATTCACAGTTTTATTCTACCCGACTTCACAGGAATAATACCTGCCTCTGACCGTTTCTGCTACAGATATTTTAAGGCTGAACCTTGAAAAATAATTGAGTGCAACAGTAACTAATAGTAACTCTGACGCTACAGCAGGAGTTAGGGATGAACGATCTATCATTAATTTACTATTCATAATTATTCTGTATGCACATTCGACACATATTTTTAGCATTAAGGTTTACTTTAATTGTTTTTATTTAAATGCCTATAAGTTTCATTGTACCCCGCTTAAAGCCTATAATCCACGAAGGCGAAGATATACTTACTAATTAATTGTTTTACACGAATTAAGCAGAAGGATTCAAATTTTCCAGCAATTTAAAGAAGCTGCGTCAAATTTAATGTAAGCGTAAACTGTTTTTATTACAAGAAATAAATGCAGTTATGTTATTTTATTATATTTCGTTATAACGAATAAAGAACACACGCTTTTATAAATATCACTTTATTTCTTCGTCTGCAAGTTTTGTTTTATTGTAGAAAGTAGGTAATAAAATTGGTTTTTCGCAAAAAACTCGAAATGTATCAAAATATGTACACATGAAAATTATAGGTAATAAAAATCCGCACAGTTTTCTCTTTTTTTAACTTCGTACGACCTATTGGAGCCGAGATAGATTTTTTGAAATTTTGACAATTTTGCGGTGCAACGCGTTTTTCGTTAAAATCTCAAAAATTATCATTCGGATCGCAAAATGTTTCAAACGAAAGTTGTAGAGAATTCGATTACGAACAATTTCTTTTTTTTTTTCATTTCCATTCCAATATTGTCAGAGATATGAATTTTTAAACATCTTTATAGCGCGCTATTAGAAACTTGTTTCACGATGAAATCGATAAAAACTCGAAAACGACAGATCGTGCGTATATAGTGTATCTAAAGAAAGTTAAAGAGAATCAAATTTTGAATATGTTAGTGTATGTATAAAATTGTCTTGATAACGAGACAATGGAGATAAAAGGGGAAAACATGAAAAATTGTCATTTTCAAGTGCATTTTGGCAAATAGCTATTTTTTGGTTAGCTTTGGGCAATAATGACACTAAAATTTTTTCGAAGAGAATGAAACTATCTGTAAAATGACTGACTTTCATACGATGAATGGTTCACGAGTTGTTTAAAGCCATGAGCAAGAATTTCTTTTTTATTATAAATCAAGATTTTCCTGCAAGAACTGTGCATAACAATTTTTAAAAAATTGATGTTTACCTATTTTTATTAATTTGTTAAATTTATTAATTATTAATTATTATAATATAATATATTATAATATTATTAATTTATTAATTTGTGAAAGTAACGCAATAGCATAAGTCGTTCGTAATGTATATTTTTTAAAAAGAAAAGGCTCTTGAAAAATGTTTTTCTTCAGGAAAATTGAACCAATATTATTTTTTAAATCATTATAGTAGTATAATCATCGTTTCGTTTGACTTTACGACAATAAGTAGCGACAAGGAACTGACCATTGAAAATTCGGTTGATTTTTAATTTTTAACAAACAGGCAATTTTCGCCACGTTTGAAGTACAAAAAAGTACATTTAATAATATTTTTTAACTTTTTGAAATATCAGAAATTATTATGTGGGCATTTCTGCGTCGTTTCACACTTGGCCCATATTTTTAGGACGTGTAGTACTATTTACACACAAAGAAGAAGGGCCCTTCGCAATTTTTCAGAAAGGAAAAGTACAGACTTTACTTTATCGACAAGCGGAAAATTGCAAGCCGTCAACGATGTTTCCATGTCATCAACATCGGAAGCCACGTAGTTAAAAAAGCAGAGGAATTGTTATTTTTGCACCTACCTACAGAATCTGATTTAAACGCTCTCCGTTACGATTCATACAGACGATCGGCATCAAAGAAGACCACCCGCTTGCCTGCATTGTCGCCCACCTCCCATGCTGCTGCCCAATACTCGTTTAAAACGTACCATTAGGTTCAAACATGGCTGGGCAATAGTAAAGATCCAGAATCTTGGGGATGGTAGAAAGTCCAAGATCATCTTCAGCCCTACTAAATGAGCTGCTGAAATTAGTAGCATGCCATTGCCGAACCAATTGCAGGGCATCGTGTGGGTGCAAAAAAACTGGTTTGAAATACTCAGACCTTTGCGGTAATTGCATCGAGACCGGTTGCCTCAACGTGTGAATGCAAGCGCGCGCCAATATCCATTGGCTGGATGTCGGTCTCGATAACTAGGGCCGAGTAGGACTACTACTCTTTGCTCCTAGATTATCTCTGTAGACCTGGACCGGCCTTCGTGATAGGTGGGCCCGCTTACTTTTACCAGACCCAGCTCGCAAATGCGAGATGTGTTGTGGTATTTTCTGCGGACCTCCCCTGGTCCTGGCTGTTGAACCTCGCTGGCTGAGGTCTCTTCTGGCTCTTCTTGTCTTGATATTTTCTTTCTTCGCCAGCTTGTCACCCCCGGGGGTAGTCATCGGTCGAGTTGGGTTTAGGAAGTTTTGGCTGGGACTGACTGCCGGTACGTAGGACATCAATTGATGTCCTACCCCGGATCATCGGAAAGGTAAGGATATGAGCTGTGTAGCTCGGGAGTGTGGAGACCCTAAGTGCTTATTTTAGCACTTTCGGACTCCACGGAGCAGGTGGGACAACGGGCGTTGGACGGTATGTTGTCCGACGCCCGCAAGGAGGTTGGGTTAGGCTAGAAAAACGTCATGTCTCTGGTAGTGGTGGTCCGTCCTGGGGTATTTGAAACAGATCGGTTAGCGGGAAATATAAGTTATACTCATCCGTTGTCCAGTAGCTGTACCCTCGGCCGTTTATGCCTCGGGGCGTCGGCAGGGTCATAATCAGTGGCCTGTCTGATCAGCGGGTTCCCATGCTCCTCGGCTTGGGCGTACAGCTTCTTCGCTCGTTCCCGGATGACTTCAGTGACCGTGGTGTACTCCAGGTCTCTGACGATATCTGCGGTTCTCACGTACCATGGGGCGTCGAGTGCCGTCCTGAGGGCGATGTTTTCCACTGCCTGGATTTTCTTCATGTAGGACTTTGCCTGGTAGCCCCACGCTACCGAGGCGTACGTCAGCTGCGGCCTGATGAGGGTTTTGATCAGCGTGAGCTTAATCCTCAAGTTGAGACCGTTTCCCATCATCGGGTAGATGAGGGCTCTCGTGCGCCGGGCCTTGGCTGTGATAGCGTCCGTGTTCTGTCTCCACGTTAGGCTTCTGTCCATGATCACGCCAAGGTACTTGACGGTGTCGTGCCATTGGATGTCCTCGCCGTTCATGGAGACGTGTCCTGTGGGAATTTCTTCCCACACTCGTCTGAAGAGAATGGCTTGGCTTTTGTCGGCGTTGACGGCGACTTTCCACTTCGTGCACCATTCTTCCAGGAATGTGGCCGTTTCCTGGAGTTTTATGGTTGCGTTCCTGGCTTTCCAGGATCTGGCAATTATTGCTGTGTCGTCTGCATACAGGGCCAGGGCTGTGTGGTCGGTCTTGGGGAGGTCTGAGGTGTAGATAGCGAACAGGTGCGGTGACAGCACCGAACCTTGCGGGACTCCCGCCTCCACGGTCCTGTAAGTGGAGAGTTGGCCCGAGATTTTCACCCTTAGCTGTCTGCGGTGCAGGTAGGACCTCACTAGTTTGACGAGTTCGATGGGGTAACCCATACTCATCATTTTAGCTAGGAGGCCGTCGTGCCAGACCCTGTCGAACGCTTTGGCAACGTCTAGGAACAGCGCCGCGGTGACTTGCCGCTGGTTGAACCCCTTAGTAATCTCCTCGGTGAGGCGAAGTACTTGGAGTTCGGTGGAATGTCCTGTTCGGTACGCGAACTGTTCATCCGGGATGATATTCAGCTCTTCTGTCTTTTCTGTAAGCCTCTTCAAGATGACCCGTTCTGCAACCTTGCTCATGGCTGGGAGGAGGCTGATGGGCCTGTAAGAAGACGGGAAAATTAGTTCTTTCCCTGGTTTAGGGATCATAATGACGTCGGCCTTTTTCCACCTGGCTGGAAAATGCCGTAACCTTAACATCGCGTTCACGATGTTGACTAGCGCCGCTACTCCTTTCCTGGGTAGTTTTTTGAGAGCGATGTTTCCTATCTTGTCACATCCCGGAGCCTTTCTCGGTTTTAGGCTCCTAAGGATTTCCTTGACTTCCTCGGGGGTAGTCGGGCGGATGTGGTCGTCATCAGACAGGCGGTGGATCCTACGTACTCTGCGCTCGACGTCGTCCACCCAGTCCTCGTCCTCGTCACCGAGCTCGTTCTCTCTACACTGCAGTTCTAGGCTGTCGGCAAACGCCTCGGCTTTTCCACATGCTTCTGTCCTGTGGATCGAGTGACTCAAGGTGGCGTTGCCACCCCTCCTGGCGGTGCTCTTGGAGGGCGGCTTTCACTCTTCGGCTGAGGACGTTATACTCCCTTCTGTCGGCGGGGAGCCTCGTCCTCTGAGCCCGTCTCTTGGCGCTTCGCAAGATACGGAGAGTGACGATAATGACGACATTGAAGAAAATGAAAATGAAGAAGGAGAGGAACAAGAATATGGCAAATTGCAATACTTTCATAATTACGTGTACTTTTAATGTCATTAAATTAATTTAATTTTAACAACGATTTACGAAGTTTAATATAATTTCATCCATACCTTTAAATTTGATTCGCTATTTTCAATTTAAAAAATATGCGTTCACATTCGGATTCAGTGACCTCGAAAACGTCAGAGTTACAATTGTCAAACAAACGGGAAGTTCTAAATATATTGTGAGAAAAAGGATTAAATTAATAACATTTTAATAATTCGTAATCGAATTCTTTACAACTTTCATTCGAAAAATTTTGCGATCCGAATGACCATTTTCGAGATTTTAGCGAAAAACGTGCGCATTTCTGTGGCGTCGCAGAACTGTCAAGATTTCAGAAAAATATATATCTCGAAGTTAAAAAAGAATCGAAATTGTGCGGATTTTTATTACTTATAATTTTCATGTGTATATATTTTACAGTCCGAGTTTTTTACGATAAATCTATTTTCTTACCTATTTCCCCTCCTCCCTCCGCCGGCCGGCGTCTACGGGTGAATAATAAAGTACCACAAAATAAGCCTGTTCCCAAAATTTCAGCCCGCTCTGAATTATTTCATCCAAATCGACAAATTTCGTCCCATTTTATTGGGCTGTAGGTATTCGTTATATTTCTTAAATAAATTTTATGTTGTTTCAGATTTTGCGCACTGCAGGATCCTACTACACCTTGTTGAAGCAACTATCGAAGGAGGAATAGCTACATCTCATTATTTTACAGTATACAGAGTATTTTAGTGACTATAAACAAACATTTCAAGGCATCCAGTTTACCAAAATAATTTACACATTTATTTGCTACTCATTTGCACTAGTCATAAAAAAGATAGAACTAGTATGGGGATTAGCCAAAGAGAAATTACTTCTAGCCTAGAGACTTTTTAGAGGATATGACAAGATAAGCAAGGGTGGACCACGATTCAAAAGACAACAGAAAATGCGAGTAAAACAAAATGGAGGAAATAACTAAATGCCTAAGTTTAGTTCCAGGAAGATAGCGGCAAGTTTCCTTTTAAAATTAACATTTTGGGGGCTTAAAACTTATAGTGAAGATAAACGAACAATTTTGGTAGAAAATCGAATTTTATGTAATATTTCGGGATGTTCCTGTGTACTTTGTATCTGATAAGCTACTTGAGAATGCACAATCATAACTTAAAGTACTTACAAAAATTCAATTCAATTGATTCGATTCGATTCGATTCGATTCCATTCAATTCAATTCAATTCAATTCAATTCAATGCAATGCAATGCAATCCAATCCAATCCAATCCAACCCAATAGTATTTTTACATCAAATGCTTGAAAGACTTTTTTCAAATATTTCTAAAAACCTTATCTTATATAGGAAGCGTTTAAGTAAATAAGATTAAAGGATACTTTCGGTTTAAAATTGCACTTTCTTTGCGTTGTTAAGGGGTGACTCTAAAACCTGAAATATCCTGTATATTTTAAATCACAAAAATTAATTCACGAAATCACAAATACAAACTATATTATATCTCACATACTTATCGATCAAGATGTAATTCATACAGTAATACTATTTTATTTTTTTTTTTATGATTAGCTCATGTTTATTTTTAGGAATGCACATTAGCGTACTATAGAAATTCACATGCATATTAGTTTAATATATCTCCTATTCCATTGTGTTGGTAATAGGGCAAGTATAGTCTTTATTCAACTGATTGCTTATTTCCCTATTTATAATAATTTTTCAATAAATCAATGTACTATTTGCAATTACTTACATTATATATTTTATATTTCTTATCTATAAATACAAAAAAGGGTGTAAGTTCTTAATCGTAACTATTTCAATGTAGACTTGAAACATTTAGCGTTATGTTAAGTTTCGGCAACATATGAAATGTATACATTTGAAAGTTAGTGCACTCACCCTGGGGGGTTGCAGCCCTCAATTGATGGCAGTTCCAAAATTTGTATTCTGATACAAAATGGCATCCTGATCATTTCTTTCCCTTTTATATATGGCTTAAAACCCAATACTAACGGAGACATTCGCGTTCTGAATACGTAATTTTTTGACTACCATGATTACCTACGACAGAACGAGAGGGTTAAGGACTAATATTTTTAAAATTATGCATTTTTATACAAAAACGTATTCTAAACATTTTCTCAATCTTTATATTTTTCTTAAAAACTAATAGAAACAGCGTAAATATCTTCTGTTCTAAAAAAACTTTTATAAGGACACATTTAACCCTTTCACAAAATTGACCAAAAATGAAATAAAATGTTGAAATATATACAACAACAATACAGAAATAACATATAAACTCCGCGGATTTAAAAAAATATTTTCAAGCCTTTGGCAGCCAAAAACATTTTTTTAAAAAGGAATTGTGCGCTTTTCTGCCCTTTAGCTACTATTTTTAAGGGTGTATATCCATTATTCCTGATAATTTGCTAAAAATTAACACTATTAGTAATATATAGATATTTCCCCCATCAGTTTGTAGTAAAAATTTAGGAAAAATCAAATTTTTTTGGAGGTTCACTCTCAGTAAAGGGTTAAAAGGATTAGGGTTAATTTTTTTTGTTATTTCAAATTTATTAGCAGCTTCCTAACTGGGGTGGTGCCGGCGGTGCCCCCGCACAGGACGCAAGACCGCAGGGGGCGCAAAAGCCGCTTGAAGCCCCGTTCAGATAGTTGCGGAATGCGATTTTTTTTGTGCGGATTTTTATAAAATATATCCTAAAACAGTCTAATTTTCTTGCAGATATAGGGAAATGTTCGTAAAACAATTCGTTTACTTTTAACTAGAAGTTAAATTAGCACATTAAGTTCTCCTGGAACGCTTATGTCGAATTATAAAAATAATCCGCAAGCGGAAATTCGCAATCCGCAATTATGAGAACTAGGCGTGATTCAAATATGTAAATGAGCGATCAAATTCAAAATTCATTGCATTCCATTTCGATCTCACGCACACCATTGACAATACTGATTTACCCCTAGACTAAACTGGACAATCTCGCCGACCCTAATTAGTTTCCAATTTATTTTACAATGATATAGTATATAACATTAGCAGGTAATCTGGTGAGGACCTTTCAAGGTGTGTTGTTAAGTTTAGAGGTTAGTATCAGTATCAGTTAGTAAAGACTAAAGAGTAAGACACAGTGTTACGAACGAACGTACGCATTTTATAATTTGCTTTTGATCATTCCGATAAGCACGACGATAACCGGCGACACGATGAGTCACTCGGTTATTTATAAGAAAAAATCAAAACTATATATACTAACTTAGTTCCTCCTTTACCAAAGAATAAATTTTCAGTTGTTTTAGTTTTAAATTTATTCTTTGTATATAACAATATAAAAAAAATTAAAACTAAAACAACCCAAAATCTATTCTTTGGTAAAGGAGGAACTAAGTACATCGAAAAAATACCTACATTGACGTTGTTTACATGTTTATATAATAATAATAATAATAGCCTTTATTAATAAAAAATAATGTTAATTACAATTAGAAGTAAAAGAAAAACATTCTGTATATTCTGCCAAATTGTAGCGAAGTCTAGCTAAATAGTTATTCAGGAGGTGAGAACAAATTACAAGAAGAAAAACATATAGTTATATACATATATTTAGAACAAAGGCACACACACAGATTACATAAGATGACTAAGAGTATTTATTACACATAATCATGAAACTACTTCTTTAATAAAAAAAATTTAAATTTACGCTCAAATTGATTAGGATTTAACATGGTTAAATATTCGGGCAGAGAGTTGTAAAGCTTAGCTGAATTATAAATAAAAGACCTGTTAAACAAGGCAGTCCGGTGATGAGGCATAATTAGTTTATTTTTATGTCTTATATTTACAGGGTGTATATTAATTCGAGGTACTAGTTTGTTTCTTATAGTCACTGATGAGGCGTTATGCATAATACTCACTAAAAAGTTACCAAGATGATGCACCCTACGCTCCTCCATATTTAACCAGTTCAGTTCGCTCAATTTATATGAAACATGGTCAAACTTTCTTATACCGTATATTAAACGAATACAAGAACTTTTTGAATTCTATTTATGTCAAAAGAATCTAGGCAAGGCCCATAGAGAAATTCGCAGTAGTTAAAATTGGATAACACAAGCGAATCACACAATGTTCTTTTAAGTTGTACATTCAAAAAATTGCGATTAGCGTATACTAATTTTAAAGATGCAAAAGATTTTTGAAAAAGTGTTAACATGATTTTTAAATCTGAAGTCGCTATCCAAAATGATGCCTAAGTTTTTTATTGAATTAATAATCGGCACAGGAGTATTTTCGATAGTTATGTTTAAGTTTTCCTTAAGGGTGTGAATATGATTTTTATTTCCACACAACATAACACCATGTTTAGAGGGGTTGAGTTTTAAATTATGCTCAAAGGCAAGCTGATTAATTAAATTTAGATCATTGTTGATAAGGGTAGAAGTGAGAGGATAGTCATTATGATGTAGGTATATTTGCGTATCATCAGAAGTATAAATTAGAAATAACAAAGGTCCAAGGACCCAACCCTGAGGAACACCTGAAAAAATTTGTATATTTGGTGAATATATATTTTTATAATAAATTTTTTGCGATGTTCTAAGTAAGTATGAGTTAATAAGATTGACCGATGAAGCATAAAAATCATAATATTTCAATTTAGCACAAATAAGCTGATGGTTAGTGGCATCATACGCCTTCGAGAAATCAAGTAGCACCAGCGCACTATCCAGTTTATTATTATATGCTTGTAAAATGTCATTGGTAACATTAACTAGAGCTTTTGTAGTACTCAATCCCTAGTTATGGCACTGTACAAAGGCAAAGATGCTGACTCCGACATCTAGCAACCGAGGTTATAAAGGCAGAAGCTCCACTAGAAATCTCACTTCGCTTCGTAACTTGACATTGTTAATTTCAATTTCTATATATTTTTGTTGTAAAATTTCACAAGTCAATAAATTTTATTTTAAATTAATTTTCATTTTTTAAAAAAGTTGTTACGGTTCCAAGAACCATAGCTGGCGCAGTCACCGCGGTAGGATAGTGTCACAAGCTTTTCAAAAATCAAAAGTATTGGTCCAAATCATTGGTCTGGACACTACCAAAAACCACAAATCCATAGGGGATCAACGACAGTCTATCGAAGACAACCAGATTGGAAATTGGAAGGAAACCGAAGGAGCAAGAATAAAAGTGTTACCTAAAATTTTTACGTCTTATTTAAAGTGCTTATAAGAAGCTGTCCACTCACTCTTACTCCGTTTCGGAGGGTGGTAAGCAAGACGACAGCGAGCACGGCAAATAAGACCTACCCTTCCTAAAATATTGTTCAAAGTGTTTATAAGAAGCTGTCCACTCACACTTACTCCGTTTCGGAGGTGTGGTAAGCTAGACGACAGCGAACACGGAGAATAATTTCCTAATTGCCTTTTCCTTTTATTTTATCAAGAACGAAGCATGAAGTCACCTTTAATTCAAGCTATTTTGTAAGTAATACTGATTTTGCCATTCCATTTTTTTTCACCTATCCTAAACTCCACAAATTGTCATTAAAATCAATCAAAAAGCTTTATTACATAACGCCTTATTAGTTTTCTACATTTTTATTCCTAGAATTTTAGAGTATCGCTGGATCGAGTAGGCGAGAAATAAAATTCCATCGTAACTGTAGGCGCTTACTAACATATGTATCTTTAAGTGTAAAACACCATATAATATCATATGTCCCGCTGATAATTGTATTGTCTTCAACCGAGTTCGCTCGTTCTAGATTAAACACGTTTTATGCATCACATATTAAAACAATCTTAAACAAAAGTGATATACTAACAAGAATTAAAACTGCATAAATCTGTCCATCTGCAAGTTTATAACGTATATCGTATTACATTCAACGACTCCAACATTTGTACTTTTATCATACAAATATAATTTATGTCTCTATTAATTGACGAATTGGCAAGTCAATTGGCAAATTTTCCAACGGAAAGAAGAATCAACATTCAATCAACTAATAATTCTCCAAATATGGCTATACCGCAAATTTCTGTAAGAGACTACCTGGAACTGATTGCACCTTTCGATGGCAATCCAACAAAATTGTCAACTTTTATAAACGCCTGTGAACAAGTTCTTCCTATAATGGCCCCAAACAACGACGCAGCAAGAATATCCTTCACAATGCTTCACATACGAACTAAGCTTGTGGGAAAAGCAGCAAATTTAACAGCAGCCCGAACTTTTAAAACATTCCCAGAATTAAAAGAAATTTTAATCAGCTTATTTGGCGACCAAAGGAATGAAGAATCCCTACTTTCTGATTTAAATACCCTAAAACAAAGAGTTAACGAAACTCCACATCAATTTGCAGATAGATGCATTGATATTAGATGTCTACTCTTGTCAAAGTTATCGTGCCAAGCAGTAGAACAAGTTGTTAAAGATACAAAAATTAATATGTATAATAGTTTTACTCTCAGGGCATTCATTACCGGAGTAAATCCCCAATTATCCCATTTATTAAGATGCAGGAAGCCGACAACAATAGAAGAGGCAATACAAATTGTAATAGAAGAAGAAAACCTCAACTACCACCGCACTAAAATTGGAGCTACTTCTCAAAATTATCAAACCACAAATAAGCCACCACATAAACCGACCTACCAGCTTAGAATAAACCAGCCGCAGACAAGACAACCAAATTTTGCACCTGCACCAATACAACAAATTAAGAAGTTTACACCACCTGTTCAACAAAAATGGACGCCGAGACCACCTCCTGTTAAATACCCTTTCTTTCAACAACAAAATTATGGCCAAAGATTTCAAGCACCAGGAACATCGCAACAATCTAAAATGTACCAACCCACACCGATGGATGTCGACTCTGATCGCACCCGCTTTTCAAGACAATTTACCCCAAATCAACCAAGATTCAGGCCAGAAGAATTAACAACTCAGGAAGTCGAAACACCAGATTATCAAAATTTCAGTTATTCTGAAGAACCCGAAAATTACGAGCCCGAATATTACGAAACTTACGAAACACAGGAAGAAAACCTACATCTAGGAGACGAAAATTTTCCTATACCTGCCTCGGATACCCAAAATACGAATCAATAGAGATTCATACATCCAGGAGCAGCCGTCTACCATATATAATTATACCGGAACTCAACGCAAAATTTATGATAGATACTGGCTCAACAAAAACATTTATTAACGAAGAAATTGCACTACACCACTTTCAACATTTTATCGAAGAGGATCCATTTTTAATAACTACACCTCATGATACATCAATCCATAACTGCAGCGCAAATATTCCACTATCGAGAATTTTTAATTTGCCTGAAATGTATCACAAACACTATATATTTAACTGCAATCCAAATTACGACGGATTAATAGGAAATGATTTAATATTAACACTAAGAGCAAAAATTGACTTCGACGAAGGATTATTTATAACCCCTACGTCGAAAATTCCAATCTATATTAATAACGAACCAGTAAGAAGTCATCTCAGAAACAATAATGTTAATACTGGTAACATCCACAATAACTCTCTAAACAATATTGTAATACCCCCGTATACAGAACAAATAATAAAAATCCCTGTCATAAATAAGAATGATATTAACGAAGGACTTTTGGCAAATACAAAAATTAACGAACATTTGGAAATACCCGAAGCTCTCGTAACCATATTGAATGGAGAAGCTTATACAACAATTAGAAACAATTCTGACGAAGAACAGTCTGTGAAATTTGATCAACCATTACCAGTATTCGAAATATTAACTCCAGCCGAATTAAACCACATTCAGTATTCACAGCCTACATTAGATGATGCCACCATCGATAAAATTAGGAAACAAAACTTAAAGTCTTTAAGACTTAGTCATACAAATCAAGAGGAATATGAAGCAATACGTCAACTTTGCTACGAGTTCAGAGACATATTCCATCATGAAAGTTTACCACTGACTTTTACCAACCAAATCAGGCATCAGATACGTCTAAAGAACGAAACTCCGGTTTATACCAAAAGTTATAGGTATCCCCAAGTATACAAAAAAGAGGTCCAAAACCAATTACAAAAAATGCTTAGTCAGGGAATCATCAGACCATCAATATCCCCGTATTCTAGTCCTATATGGGTCGTACCTAAAAAGCTGGATGCTTCAGGTACCAGAAAATGGCGAATAGTTATTGATTACCGAAAGCTAAATGAGGCAACCATTGACGACAAATATCCTATACCACGTATAGAGGACATTTTTGATAAACTAGGCAAAGCACAATATTTTACAACGTTGGATTTAAGTTCAGGATTTCATCAAATTCAAATGGATGAAAAAGATATAGAAAAAACAGCTTTTTCGACAGAAGAAGGGCATTATGAATACACCCGCATGCCATTTGGCTTAAAAGGAGCACCCTCTACATTTCAAAGGGTCATGGATAATGTTCTACGAGGATTAGCTAACAACATATGCATGGTATATCTTGATGACATAATAATATTTGCCACCAGTCTTCAAGAACATATGTCTCGCCTACGTCAAGTATTCGAAAGACTACGTGAGGCACAATTAAAGGTTCAGTTAGATAAGTCTGAATTTTTAAAACAAGAACTGATGTACTTAGGTCATGTAATTACACCTCTGGGTATAAGACCTAACCCTGATAAGATAACAGCTGTAAAGAAATTTCCAATTCCAAAATCACAAAAGGAAATAAAATCCTTTTTAGGCCTCGTAGGTTATTACCGAAAGTTTATACCAAATATGGCAAAATTAACGAAACCAATGACACGACTTCTCAAAAGAAATGCAAAATTCATTCATACACCTGATTTCATCGAAGCTTTCGAAAAATGCAAAGAGTTATTGATTAACCCACCAATACTGCAATACCCAAATTTGGAACAACCCTTCATATTAACTACAGATGCCTCAAATATTGCCCTTGGAGCCGTTTTATCACAAATGAATAATGGCCAGGATTTGCCTATCGCCTATGCAAGTAGGACATTAAACGAAACTGAAGCTAAATACAGCGTAACTGATAAGGAATTATTATGTTTAGTTTGGAGTACTAAATACTTCCGACCATATCTATACGGACACAAATTTATCATTAGGACAGATCATCAACCCCTCAAATGGCTGTTTAACCTAAAAGACAACGTAAATTCGAGGTTAACCAGATGGAAAATAAAACTATCTGAATACGACTTTACAGTGGAATATAAAAAGGGCAAATCCAACACAAACGCCGACGCCCTATCCCGGATCGAAATACACCCTATAGAAACCGACTCTATGCAAGTGAACATTGATGATATTCAAATTCACCCTGATTTCGAATCATTACTTGACGAAATAGAAAACCTAGACAACACGTCTCTAAATACCCCAACACCATCATTATTAAATTTATCAACCTTAGAAAATCAAAATGAAGTTCAAGAAGATATTCAAACTGTTCGATCTGTAAATGATGACGACGTCACTGGCAGCATCCCAATTTTAAACTCTCCAATAAACCCCAAGAAAACTCAAATTCGCATCAATACAGTTATTATGAATCCCCAAAAACCTAAAGTCGTAAAATCAAACGGAAGAACTATTATTAATATAGAAATAACAATAAATAACGCAGAAAGAGAACTGCTAGATTTACTGAAAGAATACACTAATGATAAACAAACATACTTCATATACACTGATGCAGAGTCAACATATATATCATTATGTAATGTATACACAACTCACTTCAGTCAAAGTGTGAAAATTATAAGATGTACCAAACTATTACCAGAAATAGAAAATCTTGAAGACCAACTGGAAACAATAAAGAAACATCACGAATCAAAAACAAATCATCGAGGAGTTAATGAAACCACCTCTCGCCTGAAAGAAACTTTTTACTGGACAAACATGCGACCTATGATAGAAGAATTCATTCAAAATTGTGAAATATGCAAAAGAGCTAAATACAACCGTCACCCGCCAAATATTCCATTGATGGTCACTGACACACCAGTTAGACCATTCCAAATGCTACATATCGATATCATTACTATTGAAGCAAAAATCTATCTAACAATTATTGATAAATTCACAAGATTAGCCCAGGTTATAGAAATACCTGACAAAACTGCACTTTCTGTTGCAGACGCCCTTATCAACTACTTTTCTTATTATGGAACACCAGAATCGATAACAATGGACAACGGAACAGAGTTTAAAAACGATATAATACGACACTTACTACAACTGCACAAAATAGAAATTCATTTTATTACTCCTCACAACCCGAACAGCAACGGCGCTATAGAAAGATTTCATCTCACTTTACTCGAACACATTAGATTATTTAAAGAACAGGCAGACGAACAAGCATCAAAATTAATAAAATATGCCGTAATAGCCTACAATAGTACTGTACACAACGCCACTGGATATACACCATACGAACTAACGTTTGGTCATTCAGACAGGAAAAACTTATTTGATTTGCTATATGATCAACCAGCATTTAGCAATTATCTAACGAACCATAAAGACAAAATGGCCCTCATATATCAAAGCATTCATATACAGTCATCCACCCAAAAGAAAAAGGTCACTCAAAGAGCGAATAAGGAACTCACTCAACCACAGGATACATTTAAACTAGGAGACATGGTATATGAAAAATCATTTAAATCTGGTCGTCATAAAACAAAAAACCGTTTCACCGGCCCCTATCACATAACAAAAATTAACCCCGACAATACCTGTGAAATAACAAATAAATCAAAAAAGAATAGTAAGCCAAAACGAACACATACCAGAAACTTACAAAAACTCTCTGTTGCAGCTTCTACATCGCAGCCTGCGCAGGACAACGAATAGAGAATATCTCGGACAACCCTGGTATGTTACCGGTGCCACTCGGAAGATGTAAAAACATCGTCAGATATTGGACGATAAGAAAAATTATAGACATAAAACCATTAGTAATAGAATACAATAATCTTAAGGACAACATTAGTTATATGAAAAACATAATCTCACAGAACAAAGTACCCGAAGAGATGAGAAGCGAATTCAACAACTATAATATACTCTGCCAATTTCTTTTAACAGAAATACAACAAAAATTTAATCAGCTATCTCCTGAAAGTAAATTAAGGAAGAAAAGAGGACTAATAAATGGATTGGGGAGTGCAGTCAAATTTATAACAGGAAATATGGACAACGACGATTTACAACGAATCGAAGGAAGACTAGAATTGTTGGAGAAAGATGACAAGGATCAGATACAAATTTTAAAAACCCAAACAACACTAGCTAAAGAGGCAATAATACAATTCAATACTACTGTAAGAAATCTAACATTAAATCAACGTATACTAAAGAACAAAATTTTACAATTGGAAAGAGCGATACACGTTGAGAAAATAAAAAGATACCACACTCTACATACCAACATTGTCTACACACAAATTGCTGTCATGGCCCAAAATATATTGCAAATATTGGAAACCATTGAAGAATCCATCACATTCTCAAAATTGCAAGTAATGCATCCATCAATCATACAACCTGAAGATTTACTCCAAAATCTCAATAAAATAGATAAAACTATGTCATTACCATTCCCCGTACAAGCGGATCAATTGATTAATTTCGAAAGCCTCATTAAAATAAAAGCATATCAAATCCATTTTAAATTAACATTCTTGTTAGAAATCCCAATCATAGATGATATTAACTACAATTTATTTCATATTTATTCCTGCCCTGTCCCAAAAATGACTGACACCTTCCAAACAATAATACCTACCAACAAATACCTAGCCCTGACAAATCAGTATTACAGTTCATTGGATAATATTTGTACCTTAGTTGATAGCACTTACTATTGTAATAATAAGGATTTAATCAATTTAAATGATAGCCCTTTATGTGAGACTCAGTTACTTTTAGCACAAAAACCATATATAAAATGTAAAACACACTTTTTCAAATTATCAAAAGAGAAAATACAATTTATCGAAAATAAACAAATACTTCTCATTTCTCCTTCAGAAATATCAGTTACATATAATTGTGAAAAAAATTCTCAAAATCAAATACTACAGAGTGGTACATACTTGTTAAATAAATTTGAAAATTGTAATTTAAAAATTAATAATAAAGAGATTCAATTTCCTCATATCGAAACTAGGGAAGAGTTATTTATACCACATTTAAGTTATAATTTTAGCATTGACACAAATTATTCAATTGAAAATATCGAATTGTTGCCAATAAATTTAGACAATTTAAGCGAAATAAAATATAAACTAGAGCAACAAGAAAATGTATTAGAAAATAGTAGTAAAATTGATCATGTTTATATTCCTAGTCTTTGGACAATTATACTTTATATTATCCTCATATGTTTCAGTTTTTTCATTATATACAAACTTAAACCACGACTTCAAGAACGAATTAAGTCCAACCAATCCAAGGAGGAACCTGTCGAACTTCAACCCTGAAGTCCTCTCTAACGTTGGGGGAGTTATGGCACTGTACAAAGGCAAAGATGCTGACTCCGACATCTAGCAACCGAGGTTATAAAGGCAGAAACTCCACTAGAAATCTCACTTCGCTTCGTAACTTGACATTGTTAATTTCAATTTCTATATATTTTTGTTGTAAAATTTCACAAGTCAATAAATTTTATTTTAAATTAATTTTCATTTTTTAAAAAAGTTGTTACGGTTCCAAGAACCATAGCTCCCTTCTTAAACCCACACTGACTATCAGGTAGAATATTATTAGATGTTACCTGGGTCTGGTAGAATTACGTGGGCCCACCTATCACGAAGGCCGGTCCAGGTCTACAGAGATAATCTAGGTGCAAAGAGTAATAGTCCTACTCGGCCCTAGTTATCGAGACCGACATCCAGCCAATGGATATTGGCGCGCGCGTCATTATAAATTTGTTCATACAACATTTTTTCAAAAATTTTTGAGACCGCAGGAAGAATACTTATAATACGTAGATCTGAAAAATTTGCTGGATTAGATATTTTTGGTAACGGTTTACCTATAGAAATTTTCCAAGAATCAGGAAAGTAATTAGTTTCAATGCAGCAATTGATGATATGGGTTATATATTTATCAATAAATGGACTGCAATACTTAAGCATTACAGCTGAAGTATTGTCCACGTTAAGGGCATAAGACTTAAGACTACTTATCATTTTATTCATGCATTCGATAGTGGTTAAGCTAAATGAGAACTGGTTATTGTCATCATAAGTGCAATCACAACTATCAGTAGTATTTTGTAGACAGGGAGAAAAATAATTGCTGATCTCGTTAGGATCAGCCAAGTGTTCAGGTAAGGCATATGTTTTATTAGAGCGTACGTTTAAGTTCTTTAGAGCCGACCACGTTTTCCCAGAATTTTTATCAGCACAGACTGAGTCTTAATAAGCTTTTTTCTCCCTCTTCACCAGAGAAAGCGTGAAATTTCTGAGTTCTTTATAATGGGCATGATCAACTACTGTGCGAGTTTGTTTAAACCTTTGTAAAGCATGATCCCTTTCTTTCATAAGTAATCTTAAATTAGGAGTAAGCCAAGGAGCATAATGTTTTGTACCTCTAACTTATTTTACAGGGTCATGTTTATCAAATGTAGATAATATGAACTGATTTAATAAACTTATTTTATTATCAATATTATTTTCGCGAATAAGTTGGTACCAAGGTACCTCTAAACATAAATGCATATTAAAGTTCCGAAACGAACGAATTTTAATAAGTTTAGTTTGCATTTTAAGGTTTGGTACTACAATTGCCGCGATGCCGAGCAGTTAATATTTCGAGCTGTAGAGGGCGCCGGAGTTACCAAAAACCAGTTTTTTGAAAGCAGTGTTGTGAAAGCTGTTTCGGCAAAAATATTAGCCATACACATATCCAAATAAATTCGATTCCATTGATTTTAGATTTCCAATTAAATTTAAAACTGTTAAAACTGTTTTTTGGTAACTTCAGCGCTCTTTACCGCTCGAAATATTAACTTCTCGGCATCGCGTCAATTACTGAAAATATGTAGAATTTTATTTACAATATTTTCTGTTCAATAACTTTTTCGTGCGACCAATAGAACATGAGATAAAACGATTTAAAAACTTTACAAGATGGCGGCTGAAGCAAAAGGGGGGAGGTCACCTTTTTAGTTTTAGACCTTCTAATAATACGAGAGCTAGCAACGTCGCCAAAACGATGATTTTAAGAAGGTTAATTTTTGATATCTCCTCTCTTACACTATCTGGTAGGCATGAGGGTGATCTGGCTGGAGGGAGAGATTGCGTTTACCTGTGCGCCTAACATTTATACACAAATAATGTTAGGTGCATTTTTTTTCATTGGTTTTTGTCGACTTTTAAGAACACAAATTTATTATTGAAAGACATTTTCATCATTGGTAACACCCTACCAGATGCAATTTTATAATAATAAAAAAAAATTAAAGAATTTCAGTATTGCTAAAATTTTGATAAGCTGTAAATTACCTATAAAAACATTTAAAATTAATTTGCCAGATAATAATTCGATTGCATAAAAGGAGCCAGACCAATTTAAGTCGGGGAGACTAGAGAGCAAGTGTGCTAGAAGAGTAGTCGATTATGCAGGGTAGCACGAGAGATAAGCAGTGACAGTCGGTACGGCTGCTATTTTTTAAAATGTCGTCGCCGTCGTCCTACAATCGCATGTCTGTACCTAACATTATTTTAAAAATTAAAATTTTTACCTGTATAAATGTAGGGGCACAGGTAAACGCAATGACTTCCACCAATCAGACAGCCCTCATGCCTACCCAGCTAGAGTGAGGGAAGGGATACCTAAAACTCTTAAAATTCTCTCTCGAAAACGTTGGCAGCTCTAAGACTATAAGTGGTCCTGAGAACATTGGGCATGAAGAATTCGAGTATGCAATTTTCTCCAGGTCATGGGACTTCAAAAAAGCAGTTCAAAACAGTTTTGTGATATACAGGCTGTCCATTTTATCAGGGAACTCGAGAATATCTCACTTAATATCGGTTGTACAAAAAAAATATATTTTTACGAAAATTGTGCCGATTTATATAACCTACAAAATGGTTTAAAGATATTTGAAATCCATGGCCTACTTTAAGAGTTATGGTGGAAAATATCGAAAATGCGGAAAAGGTCTAGGCCAAATATCTCCGTTATTTGAAGAGATACGAGAAAAATTCTAAAGCAAAATTTGTTTGTTTCAACGAGGTTTTATCTAATTTTTTTCAAAACTGCTGTATTTTGAGATTTACTCTTTAGGCTGTTAAAAAAATTATTTTGAAACGGGCGGGAAATGGCGCCATTAAATAGTGTATTTTCCTTTCTTTTCAACCATATATCACATGCCATATTTATTCATTGGTACTACGTTAGTAATTATAAAAACATTTTTTTAAACCAATAATTTTTTTTAACAAGCATTATACTTGCCGTGGAGAAGTATGATTAAATAAAACGATAAAATAATTCAATAATTTACTCAAATCTTTGCTATAATAAAACATTAACACAATTAAGAAAAATTCAGGTAACAAAAACAAAATAATAATCAAGAAGGCAACATGGGGCAATTATGGAAAGAGTATTCGCAGTTATGCCAATGTATAGAGGTCCTCCATAAAAGCGTCACTCCTTGCTCAGAAAGTTAAAATGTCTTTACCAATTAATTTAAGTATAATATCCATTTGTTTGTATTTCCTGACTTCACTATTATTTCAATTATTTTAAAATAGTTGGCTATGAACAAACTTGACAATTTAATTTTTTGACAGATTATCTCTGTTAATATTTAAACTCTCACTTAATCACACTCGTTTAAGAATTTAGAATTTTCAAAAATGATTTTCACTCACATTGATCGTAATAATATATTCATTAAATATTGCCAATGCAATTTTAATTCTGAATTAGCTCAAGTAGAATATAGAAACAGATTTCCATAAGCACTACAGCTGGCATAGACCGACTGAGTTTCAAAATCGTTTTTCAATAAATGTGTGGATAGGTATTTTAGGCAACAATTTAATATGTCCCTATTTTTATGATGGTCACCTCGGTGGTCAAAGGTACCTAAAATTTGAGAAATGAATTTAATGAATTCTTAGATGACCTACCTTTAGAGAACCGACACAACTTTCAATACTTTCAACAAGATGGAGCTCCTCCCCACAATTCCCAGATTTGTCTAGATTATATATACGAAATTTTCTCAGCATTGGATAGGTACCAATGGATTTATTCGATGGCCCCCTCGTTCTCCAGATATAACCTTAATTTTTTTCAATGGGGTATATTAAAGATACGGTGTTTTGGACGACACCGCAAAATGTAGAGGACCTAAAAGCTCGAATTCAACAGGCATGTATTACAGTTACCCCCGAAATGCTGAGTAATGTTTTAAATGCAGTGCCTCGCCGAGCTCTATTGTGCATAAGAAATCGCGGTGGACACTTTGAACACTTGATATGATATCTTAAAAATTATTTTGAGCATTAGATAAATATTAATGTTCCGTGTGCTATATTATTGTTATTATTAATTTGTTTTTGTTACCTGAATTTACTTGATTCTTCTTAATTGTGTTAATGTTTTATTATAGCAAAGATTTGAACAACTTATTGAATTATTTTATCGTTTTATTTAATCGTACCACGGCAAGTATAATGCTTGTTAAAAAAAATTTATTGGTTTTAAAAAAATGTTTTTATAATTACTAACGTAGTACCAATGAATAAATAATATGGCTGTATATATGTGATATGTCGTTGAAAAGGGAGGAATATACTCTATTTAATGGCGCCATTTCCCGCCCGTTTCAAAATAATTTTTTAACAGCCTGGAGAGTAAATCTCAAAATACAGCGGTTTTGAAAAAAATTAGATAAAACCTCGTTGAAACACTCTGTTTTGCAAAAAATTTTCGCTTTAGAATTTTTCCTGTATCTCTTCAAATAACGGAGATATTTGGCCTAGACCTTTTCCACATTTACGATATTTCCCGCCATAACTCTTAAAGTAGGCCATGGATTTCAAATGTCTTTAAACGATTTTGTAGTTTATATAATTCGGCACAATTTTCGTGAAAATAATTTTTTTTGTACGACCGATATTAAGTGAGATATTCTCGAGGGCCCTGATAAAATGGACAGCCTGTATGTGTTAAAATTTTATGTGTTTTAATTTTAACACTTAAATCATAAATAACTATTGCGGAATTTACAAAGCACTAAATTAGTTAAAGGTTTATTACTCCCCTTCTATGTAGCTCGAGTTTTGCAATTTTTGCAATGCAATAGTGGAGGCTTTTACTTATTAAATAATTTTTGCCTATGTTTAATTCTGTTGTCTCTCAGAGGGAGGTATTTGGAACGGGAAAATCAAAATACAATTTAACAAGTCACTAAATTTATTAAGTATAACAAAATATATAACAAAATATTACTAATTAACACAACTAATCATTAGGGCAACACGCTGTGAGGCACCACAGCCAACGCAGTCTTGAATAAAGTCAGGGAAGTTACTTTCTAGTACTCGTATCCTGTGTCTACCTGTATCGGGGATGGCTTGGGTAGCAAGATAACATTCTGGTGATTTGTAGACGAGTTCATAACCTTCGAACACACTGCTCACTTCCCATCTGTATATTTCTGATTTGCCTTCATATCTGAAGAATATGGCCGATCCAAGATCGGTTCCAAGGATAATTATTTTACTTCCTTTGGCTCCAAGGTCTTGAATCTTTCCAGCAGCACAACCCGATCTCAGGTAATCAGTTCGGATTTGGTACATTTTGGTGCCAGATAAGTAGGTCATAAGCAAGAAATTGTTATTGCAACCAGATTTGTGGATTAAAGCAATGTAGAGGACATCTCTTCTACAACTGGCAACGACTTTTGGCAAAACTACTCTATAACCACGATTTTCAACAACATCGAATACCAAGATTGACCGAGTGGCAGCATCGCTTACGTATACAAAAGGTCTGCCGTCAGGTCCGTATTCAACTACTACGTATTGCAATCTAGACGCTTGGCACACCAAACCTGATAGGTCTAGCGTTTTGACTTTCTTTCCAGTTAATACGTTCATAGCTACAACCTTTGGTGGAGATCTGCGAATAGGTTGGGTCAAAGTGTTAACAACTCCGATATCCAACGCCCACATGATATTGTTTTCGTCTATGTACAGGTCTACTACGGATTGGAGAGCATTAGGGTCACCTTCCTCTTGAGAAGCCCAGCACGGGAAAGGCTCTAAGACAGCTTCGCATCCTTTTTGTTTCAGTCCAACTTTAGCTAAGGTGACCGGAACTCCAGGCTTGTATCTGGGCAAAGCAATGAAGACTTCGTCTTTGAAGATTTGAGCTCTTGTGGCAATTACATTCTTGGGGATATAACGACCGGTAGATTTATATATTGATTTTATAGCACCGTTAGGCCAATCAAACTGCCCTCCTGTCCATTCGATCAAGTCACATGCGTTTTGGGCTTTCACATAGGCTATAGTTGCGGCTACAAAAAGTAGCCCGCTGAACATCATTTTACTGAAATAAAAGGAGTACATATAGTAAATCATATCCATGTTTTTTATTTTTGAGTTGTTTCCATTTTAAAATTGAATGGTTTAAAATCTATTTAGCTTTATATTTCATATCATGATGGTTAAATAATTTGTGAAATATGAGTTAGAAGGCGACGACTGTTTCCCAAAAAATAATTAGAAAAAATTTAATGGTTTACAACTTACCTTTACATAAACACCATTAAAATGATGTACTAGTATTACTGATCTTAGACTTTATATATTCTAAACATTGTTTTGAAATTCTGAGGTCGTACGATGAGAAAAACGTGCCAAAGTAGACGTAGACTATTAAGGTTCGAGGGCGTTTTGACGAAACTAAGCCAATAAATTGTAAACAAAGAGTTCACTGTAGGATACTAAATATATTCAATAACATTGTGATTAACTTTATTAATGTGGCAAGGGATATGTTAACTTTGAATGGAGGGAAATATGTTAATTTGTCCTATAAATGTTGTTAACCCATTTTAAGCAAATGGGTACCTTCCAAAAAGGCGACTAGAAATAAAAACCTTACCAATCTCACTCTAGTCACGACTTTTGGGTGCGTGAAATAGTCCAATAAAGTTTTGCTTAACTTATAGGGGCTGCAAAAAAAAATTCAAACAGGATGATTTTTTTAGGGTTGCTTGGGAACTAACTCCTGAGTATCCAACCAAAAGATCACACTCGAAATCTTGGTACAATTTGCGCTAGAGAGGTGGTTTCCTAAATATTTTTTTAGAGCAAAATGACTTCAATAAAAATTGTAGAGGATAAAACTGTGAACAACTTTTCTTTATAATATATTTTTGCATCTCTAATACTTACCGAGGTACTGTGCATTATATGACAAAAATGTTTTTAAAAAATCAGCAATGATCTTAGTAAATAAAGATAAGTGCGTATCGAATTGTAGATATTTGTACAACCTGGCCACCAATGTTAAAAAAAGAACTTAACAAACTCAACATTATCTAAAAGAAAATAACATCAGTTCTGTGTAAGTAGTAAGAATCTATGGAAATAACATAAACAGAATCTTAAAGCTGTGTATTTGACATATAGAGTAAATAAGAGTTCTTCCAAAAAAAGCTTTGAAAAGATACTACTTTCCGAAACATCACAAAATACAATATTTGTGTTTATTCTGATTTATATTATTCGTAAAACATAACCTCTGACTGTTCCTTTGACGTAAACGTCACGGGCGCAGAGGCTTTCTTCCAATAATTCTATTATTTTGTAGATTCAGTGATTTGTTTTTGAATGTGGTAGAAAACCCAAATAACAGGAAAGAATATCGTAGAATGCCACAAATAACTTTCAGACAATGTTTTTATTAAAGTAATTTTGCTGTAAAAAAAAGGTTTAGGGAACCACCCCTATAGCGCAAATCGTACCAGGAGTTTAAGTGTGATCTTTTGGTTGAACCCTCAGGAGGTAGTCCCCAAGCAACCCTAAAAAAAATCATTCTGTTTGGATTTTTTTAATGACATCTTTATTGAATTGGAAAGTATGTTTGCGATTTTTTAATTCAAGTTGGGTGGAGCCCTCATAGCCCAGGGGCTAGAGCAGATTTAAAATGAAAAGCTTGAAAAAAATCGAGAGATTTAATATGCGACACAGAAAAAAGTTCTTTCTAAGCAAATTTAAAGATGTAAATTTATAAACAAGAAATATATTTATTGAATTTTTCATATAAGCAGCCGTTAAATAGTAAAATTCGATCGAAATATGGTTCTTTTCCATTCTCCGAAATCCCCTCGCTTTTTGGTAAATTCCAGCGCAGTGTTGGTCCAAAACATTCATAAATTCCTAAAAAAAGCAAATAAAAAATAAAACCTACCTATGTTTTATGATAACGATGATTATTTATTTACACAATTCAACAGGACAAAATCCCCAATTACGAGGTTAAACGCTCTATAAAATGGACACGTACTACAATGGAAAAACCTGGTACCGTATTTCGGCTAAGCATGTTCTAAATCTAAATTTAAGTTAAAATAATAAATTGGAGCGAAGTAATAGACAAAAGTGAAATAGTGTTGGTTGTTTCTTAGATCTAAAACGTTGAAACTGCAACTAGACATATGCTTTTAAATAATTTAAGTTCATACGGTGAAGTGGTCTTGTATTGAAGTGGTTTGAGCCAAATTTATCAAACCGTAAACGAGTTGTAAAAATAAATGATACTATTTCTTCAGAAGTGGCGTCCCACAAGGTAGGTACAAACAATAATTTCCGTAATAATTCCAAAAAATCACTTTTTATAAATTTTGATGCGCTGTAACTTGAAAACTGTTCCATCTACAAAAATGAGCATATGAAGAGAATTTGTAGAGAATTTAGTACAGAATAAAAAAGGTCTTACTATTTTTGTCATAGCATCAACGGTTCACGAAATATTTACATTCGAACATTTTGCAAAGATAGCGGTTAAAGCACACCTCCACCGACTCAGCCACCATAGCAAAACACTCAGGGTGTACAACTGAATACTTAAAAACAGAGAATTGCATGACGCTAATTTGCAAAAAAGTACTGTGGTGAGCAGAAGAAAATAGGACAACTTTTTTTTTCTAATGTAAATCTGTCTCTATTTGAATATGTAATGAGTAACCGAAATAAAACAGATATCACTTTTAATTTATTTTTTATTTTAATGCTGTAGTCATTGCTATAGTAAATGATGGATGGTTAATGACACAAATTGCACTTATGATATTAACAAAACTTTGATGTGTAACATTTTAAGAAAGTGGAGAATAAACGATACGATTAGTAGAAATCCTGGATCAAAGGGCAAAGGATATCCTACTTAACAAAAAACTAACTATTAATATTTCGTTATTGCACCATTTCTATTTATAACTTCTATAAGTTTGTTTGGCGTAGAATTAAATAACCTTATACAATAATCATTAGTAATAATATTTTTCCATTCATTATTTACTATTTCCAGTAATTCTTTGGCATCCCGTGTTTTTGTTTTTGGATACTTCTTACGAGTAGTTCCCATACTTCTTCCACAGGGTTAAGATCTGGACTATGACTGGGCCAGTTAAGAACATTGATGTTATCTTGAAACCAGTTAGTTACGGTATGAGCAGTATGAACTGAACAATTGTCTTGTTGAAATATTAATTCATTATTAGGAAATAATTGTGACACAGAAGGGAGCATAATATTGTCTAAAATCCTAATATACGTTTCACTATTAAATCGTTCCTCAATATGCCACAAAACACCAGGACCACGTGCCGATATCCAAGCCCACATATTGATGCAAAATGTACCACTTTTATCATTGTTAGATATATATTTCTCATCGAATCGAGTATTCGGAGGGCGGTAAATACGAATACAACCGCTGTGTGTTGACTGGAAAGTTTTTTCGTCTGTAGAGATTACATTGTTCCAAAAATTTACATCATGTGCTAAAAATTCAAGCGCAAATCCTACTCCAGCTTCTTTATGTTCAGCTTTAAGTATTTTTGTGCTGCTGCATGACAGCGTAGCTCCGATTCTCTTACTCGCCGGCGACCAGTACTACTCGATCCAGGAAAATTCTACTAAAGCATTTACCAATTGCAAATCTTGTTGATGAGTTGATATCCTTCATCGCAATGATCCAGGATTTCTGCTAATCGAACCGTTTATTCTCCACTTTCTTAAAATGTTACACACCGAATTTTTGTCAATATTATAACGCAGTGCAATTTGTCTCATTGACCATCCATCTTCTGCTTTAGCAATAACTCCAGATTTAACTAAATCGCTTATATGAGGCATATTAGTTTTTTGCATACTTGCAATAAATTATGACAACTAACTGACAATGCCACAAATATTAAAGTTAGATGTACACAACTACTAGATTATAGCAAAATACCGTTATAAGACTTGTCCTATTTTTTTTGCTCACGACCGTACCTAACGATTAGTTAAACCGTGACTTTGGATTCCTAATTTTATTAATTTCATATTTACTTTTTTAGAAACCGATTTGTTGTAAATTTAAAATTGAATGCCAAAACCCTTAAAATCTTTCCAAATGTTATTGACCCACCTAAACTACTACATAATTCCATCCTTATTCTAAATTCTTTGTAGCTTCTTCTAATTAATTCAAGAGGTGTTGCTCTGATCACATCAGTAATTTTGTTTTTCAATCTTTCCAAATCATTGTTGCAGTTATCGGTATAAACTTATTGTTTTAGTTGCCCCAAAAGTAAAAATCCATAAAATAAATGAAATAATTCTTCATCAAAAGAGTCGAGTGTGGGCTGCAACCATCTTGCTGATAATACATTTTTTGTCTCTTAGCAAAATTCATTTCATCTATCCAAAAATAAAGTCCAATTATCACAACTATGAAACGGCACACCAAACTTTAACTTTTTTTGACTACTGCCTTCTGCAGTTTATTCTAAAATTTGGATTTTCATCTGACGAGTACCTACAATTCCGCTAGTGGTAAATGACGCTTCGACCGAAAAAAAAAGTTTACAAAATTTCTTACCGTAAGATGCATCTCACCAATTCATAAACAAAAGTCCAATCGTTTTCCTTCGCCGTTTGGTTCCAAAGCGTGACAAAATTTAGGTTTGTATGGAATTATCTTATTTATATTAAATATTCTTCGCAAATGTGATTTGCTCACTAAAGCCAAAACTGTTGCCGCATCCTTTTCGTCCAATCTATTCTTTCTTCCTTCCGATTTTCAACAGTCCCAGTTCTTGAAAATTTTGTCGCAATACCTTCAACCGTAACGTCGCTTATTGAAATCCCTGTAAATTCAAAACGTCTTACCACCCCGTTGTAAATAATTTGCCCGAACTCATAACATTGTACAACAAATATCTTTTGCTCGAGAGTAAGCATTTAGATTGCTTTGTCGATTGACACCAACTAATAATGTAAATGTAATCTTTGACACTTTGTAGCTAGTTCACAGTTTCTAATGCAAAACACACTTGTGCTAAATCATATTTGTTCTGGACGTGATCAGTTTAAATAGATGTGTCTTCTGGTGTGATCCAGTTCTGTGAGCATGAAAGGGCAGAATATTTGTGCTATCGGTGAAGGCAAGAGACTACGGCGACTAACGATACCACTGAGAATCCCGATAATAGTTCCGAATAGGGGTAATAGGCTGGGGCCGTTACCTTTTTGAGATGAAAAAATTAATAGCAGGCAACGGCCGGCTGGAATATATAGTTGAGGTCATAAAAAATGAAAAAAAAGCTTTGGAACTTGAGATGAAGGGAAGTAGTGAAATGGGGTGCTATTTAAGGGATGAAAGCCGTTTCTCGTTATTTGTGGCGAAACGTGACCTCCTAGAGAAAAGTGTTTCATACAAAAGTTGTAGATAATAAAAAAATCTAAAACTTTTATTACTTACTTATTACTACTTACTTATATATTTTTCGACATAACCTCAAAGTTTGCGAGAAAATGACGAAAAACCGATTTTTCTGTTTCTATTTTTTTTCTCGCGTGAAAATTATTTAATTTAAATGAAACTTTGTGAAAGTACGTACGTATTTGCATATAATAAGCATGAATTTTTTCAATTATGGGAAATAAATATTTTTCGAGATTTTACCATTTTTCCGAAAAAACACGGCGAACAACTTTATTGATTCTTTTTTAGATTTTGATGTTCTACTAGTGCTCATTTTTTTCGCCGAGATATCTATTTTCAAATGGTACGTCAATGTTAATGATTTATTGTCATTTAGCAGCTTAAAATTAAGAATAACCGAAAAAAAAATTTGTCGATTTTTTTCATTATTTTCAATTTTTTAGCATATTTATGTTAATAATTCATAATATTTTAATGAAAAAACTTACTTTGGTATAAAATAAATAAAGTTGAATGAATTTCATCACGGAAAGGTAGGAAAAACTTTAGGAAACTTAACATTTACATGGAAATCAATAGTACTTTATTAATTTTCATAAGCTACAGTTAAGTTTCGAAAACTTTATATGCATTTTAAATTATTCTAAATACATATGATACAATACAACATACAATTTATTTATATTGGCTACAAATTCTTTACTTTATTTACAAATATTTACTTTATTAATATTGGTTGTGTATAGCTTATAAAAAGAAAAATCAATAAAATAATTGTTAAAATCTAATCAATTTTAGGCCTTTTTTGTTGTGGTTCGTTTTCCTCATCGATCAAACTCTCAAATTCTATATTATCTTCAAAATCATTGGCATTTTCAGGCTCTTCAATTTCGATGTCATTATTGTTTGCTGGCTCTTCATCAATATCTTCAGAATCACTTAAATCTACAAATACTTCTCTGTCTCTATTTGAACAGTTCTCAGTGCATGTATTGCATCGTTTGGTACATTTTAAGCCGTGTTTTCGGCAGCCACACCTTTGATTATTGCATCCACTTTTACAAGTACAGCTAACGCCTTTTAACAACTTTCCGGGAATCAAGTTGGAACTGTCAGAGATGTATTTCGGGACGAGCCTTCCTACATTTTCGTTCCAGCCCCAGTCCTTTGCTTCTTTGTTGTCCTGATCGTTGTCAAAATTACCCAACCAAGTTTGCAATTGGTAATAGACTCTGTAGGAGTGTTGTGCAGCTGCTTCTTCAGTTGGAGGGAGTTTTTCCAATTTAAAAGTGGATTTGTTTGTAGCTTGCTGATACAGCTCAAATCGTAATTGATTTAATGAGATAAATTTTCTTACTTTTGTAAATACTAGCTGCAAGTTGAGATCCATTTTTTGCTATGGTTATGTGGTCTGCATCTTTTTGATAATAAACACTGGTTAGGTTTAATAAATTTTTATTGTCCAATAAAGATCACTTACCTCAACTCAACTCAATCACCACGTGCGTTTACCAAGGACGCATCACAAACTGAAAAAATACTTTTACACAACTAGACGAACAAAGATTTACTACTACAACAGAACGAGCTCTGCTGCTCTTGTGCAGGCTCACTTTGTCCTACCCCTTTCTACCCCCAACCTTCAGTCGTTTTGGGCGGGCATTTCAAATATCTGTATGCTGAGAAATTTCAAATTTTGTAAATTTTTTTTTGTTTGAATACGTAACAGTATTTTTTTGTTTGTATTCAATTTTAGCGTGGTTTCCAATAACTAAATTCATTCAACTTTAGTTATTTTATACCAAAGCAAATTTTTAAGTTTTTTCATTAAAATGTTATGAATTATTAACATAAATATGCTAAAAAATTGACAATAATGAAAAAAATCGACAAATTCGAGATTCGAAAAATTTTTTTTTCGGTTTTTCTTAATTTTAAGCTGCTAAATGACAATAAATCACTAACATCGACGTACCATTTGAAAGTAGACATCTCGACAAAAATAATGAGCACTAGTAGAACATCAAAATCAAAAAAAAATCAATAAAGTTGTTCGCCGAAGATAGGGGTGTTTTTTCGGAAAAATGGTAAAACCTCAAAAAATATTTATTTCCCATAGTTGAAAAAATTCATGCTTATTATATGCAAATAAGTACGTACTTTCACAAAGTTTCATTTAAATTAAATAATTTTCACGCGAGAAAAAAAAAATAAATAAAAACAGAAAAATCGGTTTTTCATCATTTTCTGGCAAACTTTGAGGTTATGTCGAAAAATAACGAATAAAAGTTTTAGATTTTTTTATTATCTACAACTTTTGTATGAAACACTTTTCTCTAGGAGGTCACGTCACGTTTCGCCCCAAATCACGAAAAACGGTTTTCATCCCTTAAATAGCACCCCATTTCGCTACTTCCCTTCATCTCAAGTTCCAAAGTTTTTTTTTCATTGTTTATGACCTCAACTATATATTCCAGCTGGCCGTTGCCTCCCATTAATTTTTTTTTTTCAGTATTAAAAATCCGTAACGACCCCAGCCTATAACCAATAATGGAAAGTGAAAGTTTCTTGTCATTGCATAAACGCAGAAAATATATAGTTGTTGAATATAAACTTGTTATTTTGCAAACGCAAATTTCCCTAGTAAAATATTCAGAAAGTGAAATTTTATGAATTAAATTCGTGAATGAAATCATAACTGAATAACTGGTATAATATTATATTTTCTTGTTAAAAATCAAAGCTAATATTTCATATATAAAAATCTAATATTCTTTTAGTACCACAAATGCGCCAATTTTCCCCATTATACCCCGACGAAACCAGAATATAAATGCAATTGCCAATAATAAAATAGTCTCGAAATAAGCAAGCGATCACCTTTAGAAATTTATGCCTGCAGAATTTCCATGCGCCCTGTATAGCGTTATATCTCCCGTGAATGCTCTCCCCCAGATTCTACATATTTAACGTCCTCGTAGGGCATCGTAGAGACGTTAATCCGGCAAAGAGTACGTGAAACAGTGATTGTATTTGATCTAAGGACAACGAACATGAAGTACTGCGATGCAATTCAGGTGTATTTAACACTGTTTCCTAAGCACAGCGGACATGAAGTCTGCAAAGTAACTAGGGTGTGTTTAAATTTTATTTCCTAAGCACAGCAGACATAAAGCCTGCAAAGTAACTTGGGTATGTTTTAAATTTTATTTCCTAAGCACAGCGGACATGAAGCCTGCAAAGTAGCTCAGGTGGAATTCCAAATGCATCCCGTCCAGGTGAACAGTCTGATCTTCCTTTTATCTGGTAAAAATGACATCGCCATTTACATGAAAGCTTCGAATTTTGTGGTCACACGCTTGGAAATGTTTACATTATAAATTTCAATACTGGCTTCGTAGTTTTCTCACTCCATTTGATGCGACTGAAGCATTTGAAACTTATTGCTCATATTGTAATATATGGCTTGACTTATTTTAGTTGAATTCTTTTCGTAAAAGTGTTGCTTTAAAAGAATGTAATTTTAAAATGCATTCTGGTAACTTTAACTTGTTCGATTTTAAATAACTAAAGAAATGAAAAATGAAATTAATTAAATGTAACAAATACTTGAATTTGGAAAACGAACAGGAAAAAACTAAATTTATATATGGGGTATATACAGGGTATTTCAATAGAGAAATACAGTAGTTTAAGACCAGCAGCATTACAGAAATGAAGAGTATTTCTAATAAGAAAATCTAGTATCTCATAGGATATTTCAATTATTCGATTAATATGGTGAGTGAACGATAGCTTTTCATCAAATACTACACCTAAATCAGTGAAGTATCTGGTCTAGAAAGTACACTGTTTTTAAGCAAGTAATCATATTTTATAGCATTTTTCTTCGTTGTTATTAATAAAACATTACAATTCAGAGAATTGAGGAGCAATTTGTTTTTTAAACACCAATTATTTATTATACCTAAGGTATGGTGCATAATTAAACAGTCTTCGATGGATGTAATTCTACAAATACCTTAAGATCGTCAGCATATAAACAGGCAGTTCATGGTAATGCCAGTAACAATGTCGTTGATAAACATAATGAATAAAAGTGGGCTCAAATTAGACCCCCGTGGGACACCTGAGGTTGGTAAAACTTCGACCGACTTATGGTTACAATATAAAACATACTGGGTTCTGTTCTTAAGGTAGGAAGGAAAATAACTAACAAGGTCAGTTGAACTGAACTGAAAATCGGGTGTTTCATTTGAAAAATTCTAATTACAGTATTTTTATTAACAGAAAATTAATTTTAATTTTCTTAGCACCACGTATAAGATTTATGTTAATAACTGAATCACCCGACTAGCCCTTAATGCGCAATACTATAGCAACTTACAAGTTTCAATAATCTCCTGTGTGTGAAATACTCAACAACATCTACGCCAGACCACACTTCTATTAAAAAATCGCTTTTATCTCGTAAACGGTTTATTTTAAGTAAGTATCTAGCTCCCTTAATAGATTAGAGAGGAGAATTAGGTGGTTAACTCAAAAAAGTGAAAAAATATAGAATATTCTGTTTAAATAGCAAAATTGCTGCCCAGCTAATGAAAAAGGAACAGTCTATACAATATTAAATATTTTTTACACGATCGAACTTTTTTGTTTATTTCCAAGATCTGTTTCCAAGACGGTAGGTTATGTTTACTGGTTGCTAGGCCTAACACGTCGGTAAGTGATTTACTTACTGACGTCTGAACGGTAAGTAAAATTAATATAATACATATGTTATTTCACAAAAATAAAGATTAACATGTCCACTTTTTCAACTCTTGTATAAATTTACGGCATTTTCAACACAATTAATAAGAATTTTAAACAATTTTTAAAGACACCATAAAAACACCGTTAAACCAACAAATGTTCTTAACGTTTAATTAGAATAAAATTGTATTGTCTTATTTTCTTTTAGATGTAATTTTGTTTGTATTTATCACATATTTTAATACGACATATGAATAAATTCTTTATTAATAGTACTAATAAATGGTACCATGGTACCGATATGGTTTCATTTGTAAAAATTGAGTTTTGCCCCAAAAATAATTTTGGTGAATTTTATTTACTCATAAATCACGTAATTTACTGTTTTTAACGGGATTTAAATTTTTGCAGCATTACACGGGTCAATTAGAATAAATCAGAAACATCATGGCATACTTAAATAGAAAACTAAAAATTATATCATAAAAAAAATTGATGTTTGAATGTCACTTATTTGGCATCGTTGGATTTAGAAAATTATGCGGAAGTCAAAAATGTAATAATATACAATATATATATTTAAAAATCGAAAGTTAGTGTCACTTCCGGCGAAACCGGAAGTGAAAAAATCAATTGTATATCAAAAAGTGCCGCTTATTATGTATGTGGTATATCCTAAATTTCAATCAATTATCTTCAAAACTAAAGGAGAAAAGGAGGTATACCATGATCCTGTTACACCCGACATAGACACATTAATTAATAAAAATTTTCTTTTAATTTATGTTCTGTTTGTATATAATTGCGTTAGTACCGTTATCAGTTTATAAAATTATGTTATTTTAATTTTAAAAGATCAAATCAAATACATTAATGATTTTTTTAAATAAAGTTTTAAATTTCTATTAACCTAGTTTATTTAAATTAAAAATAAATCTCTTGATGATATTCTTAAGTGGCCTTTAACGAATGTCATGTTGACAAGTCAATAAACTCTGAGGAATTTGAAACAAATCATGCAATATAATAATATAAAAGCATAATGCTACTTGCGGTGACTTATAATTCCCACACTAACGTAAATGTTGGAAATGATATTGCTTAAGTGCATTTTTTATCCATACTCACTTTTTGTTGAATTTATTTCTTAATATATTGTGATATGTATTTTAACATCGAGCGAAAAAGAGACTGGAACGTTTACAGTTTAAAATATTTAAATACAATGCGGTATGCAAATTGTTTTTAAATAAAATTTCATTGCGATAGGTCACGAATAAGGGTTATAATTGGAATTTTATGGTTTAAAGTATAAGACACATAAAGAAAATTTCATTGTTGTCTGACTGATTCGTAAAAATATACAATCGACTTCTGCATTTGTATATAATAATAAATCGGTATCGAGTAGATTCACCTCAACAGGACTTTGACCCCATGTCCTAAATAATACTCAAATAGGCTCACCTCAAATATGACACTTGGTTTAGGCCTTTCCTGTACCCGTCTTTGATGCTCTCACAAATTTGAAATATAATTTATCTATTCAATTCATTCTAACTTTTTTATGTGAAATATTGGTTGTTTCGACAAAAAACTTATTTTTGGATCTTTTCTGGCGCCGCCCGTGGTGCTTTGATTAGAATTTTGGAAATAGTTATTAACGTCAGAAGGTCGATTGATAGTACAACCTCAATCTTGTCTGTTGTTGGCGTATTGGCCGTGTGTCGTTCAATATTTTTAATTATAGTATAAATATTTTAATATTTAACGATGATTTATAAGCCTTGCATTTTTCTTCAATTCAAATAATCAAATTTATCGGCTTAGGTCGATATTGGTGTCATATCAATGAAGAATAGAGTATTGATAAATCATAATATGAGAATGGTATAATGAAAAAGCATTTTCAATACAGCTTTCTAAATTTTATTTTAAAAATACTATTCAAAGTCGAAAACTTGTTTTCGAACATTTACTGGAGTCGTCCATGGTATTCTAATGAGGAATATAAAAAAAAATTCCTAAAAATTTTCCATTTTGAAAAATATTTGTAAAAACTATTTTAGATTCGACAACAAACTGTTTTTGGACTCTCCCCAGAGCCTTTCCTGACACGTCGATCAGAAATTTGGAATGGGCCATTTCGATATAATTTTCTATCCTAAACAATTCTAATTTTATATTTTTATTTGAAACTTTATTTGCTGAAACGGAAAATATTTTTTTTACTCTACTTAGTGCCACCCCGTTAACAATGTTTATTAACGTTCCACCCTGGACCTCCCAGAGTTTATGTCTAAAATTAGAAATTTTCTCGTTGAGCCGTGTTTGAGAAAAACGTATCAGAAACATACAGCCTGACAAACCGAAAAATCTATAGACTGACAGATTGACAGACCAACAGACATACAAACAGGGAGATGGTATACCGATACGGAAATATTTGCTATTTTCTGGTTTCATTAAATTCATTCTTATTGTAATATGGAATTTGGATTTTTTCTCGACGTCAATACTTTATCTATAGATGAGATAGTAAAACACTTTGCAGCAAATTCGTTAATAAGTTTAATACATTAATCTGGCTATTTTGGTATCATAGTTGAATTAGTGAATTAGATGAAAATTCCTAAACACTAACATCATCTTTAATCATTAATTACTAAAGTAGTCAGAGTTGAAAAATTCGTTCGGGTCATCGATGTATCTAATAAAAAATAGTAGTCGTAGAATAGACCTTTGTGATGCACCCATTAATGTTTTAAGGCCGGTTTTAGAGACAAAAACGTACAAAAGAAAACAAAAATAAACGAAACAAAAGGATACAAACAGAAAAGAAGAGAGACAGGAACGATTTAAAAATACAAAATGTAAGAAATATCAGTAAAGGTGGATAGGGTAGCGGAAGTTATAGTTGGTGAAGTTTGGCTACAGAGGTTGCCGGAAGATCGGTAACGATTGGTATGGTAGGGTGTGTTTTATCCGAAATGAGACAGTGTGCTGTCTAATTTGTGTTATGTTTCTTGTTAGCGGGATATCGCCTAGCTTGAAAGAATATAATTTGTGAGAGATGTCCTGGACGTAGTTCGCTATTGAAGTTATGTTGTGGCAAAGTGCATATAGATTTTTGAGGGAGGTGTACCTTCCAGAATTAGAGATGAGGCGCATAAATTTGTGTTCGAGCACTTTTAGTTTTCTCATTGTCGTCGCCGACATGCTGCACCACACCGGCGCCGCGTATGTGATGGACGACCTGATCACCATTGTGTACAACAATTTTTTATTTTGTCCGTTAAGTATGTTACCCCTGACCATGAGTGGTTACAGACTCCCGGAGGGTGAGCAAACTGTCCATATTGTCTCATTTATATGCGTGTTAAACGTCAGTCGTTGGTCCAGTCTGACCCCGAAGTACTTCACGCACCTCTTGGCTGGAATTTTGTTGCCTCGGATCGAGATTGGTGTTATGATTATATTTTCAATGAATCGGCGTGTAAAGACTATCGCCTCCGACTTCCCAGGGGATATTAAAAATAATGTTAGCCTTTCTGCAACAATTGTTTATAACATGTTTCAAATGAGGAGTGAACTGATTGTGTTCTATAATTTACTAGTAAGCATATACTTATTAAAGTAATATTGCTAGTTTCCTATACCTAGACCTTCTATGCAGTAGAATTACGTCGACACTAACCGTACCGCGAGAATTCTATGCATATGTTAAACTTTTGGCGTTTAGTTCATGGTAGTTTTGGCATCGTTCTGTATGCCTAGTGTCAAATTATTCTCGTAATAATAGAAATTCTAGTGCATCTTGATTAAGGCCTAGTTATACAAATATCTGTTTATGAATATAGTTTATGCAAACTATTTTTTTTTAATACATTTATTTAACGTCGGCCTATTTCCGCTACTGAGGCCTAACACCGACGCCTGTAGACGAGCTACTCCCAACCAGGAATTTTGCCGAACCTCTTCCCTTAAGAAGAGTAGGGATCTTTTACTTGCCTAACATTTAATAGGCAAGGGACCGACGGCTTTACATCCCCTCCGAAGGATGGTATATCTCCTATACAACCCTCGCCTAAGGTTGTATAGCTTCCGCGCATACACTGATATACAAGCCGCTGGAAGATGTGTGAGGCGAAAACGCGGTTTCCGTTGGAATGGTCACCCATCCAAGTACTAACTGCACCTGTCGTTGCTTTACATCGCATACCGAAGTATGTACATAGTAAAGACGCACCTACGCTCGCCCCCTTATATGCAAACTATATCCATTTGCATTGTGCAAACGATTAGTGTTTTAAGTTTTATCAAACTAAAATATTTTAGAAAATGTAATGTTGGTAATACTCACACTTGTTTTTTACCTCAATTCCTGTCAGTTCTATATTTAATTTTATAGCGTTTTCCACTGGCTGCATTTGATGAAACTGGGTGAAACTTTTATGTTCCACTGAGAAAATAATAATCTCTTTGACAATTTCCTATGTTCCACTGGTAGAATTATTTTTGTGTAGTGTGCATTAAGTGCAGATTTTTGGCAGGAGCTCTGAGTAGCTCGTGCGATCATGGGGTGCAATATGCAAAACCTAGAAATAATAAAAACATTTATTATTTTCGATATATTTTAAGAGAGTTCGTCGAATAGTAGTCATGACGAGATTATAATAATTAGCATGATAGAAGAAACATGTGTGTACAAAAATTCAGAATTTTATTCCACGAGGTTTATAAAAGTATATTCCACTGAGCCAAGTAACTATGCCAAAACTATTATAGTAATATCGTGGAGTGCATGACTTCATTTGCACTCGTGTCATAAAAATTGCTTAATTATTAATTACGTCAAAACTGCTTGTATTGACTTCAAAAACAAACATAAAGCAGCTTATTATAATCGTAACCATACATTTTCTTTCAATAGTCACAGTACAGAAATCGCATATTCAGCTGCTTTTTTGGAAGTAACTCTTGATACTTATTTAGACTGAAGTCATCACATTGACAAAGTAACTGCAATACTTAACAAAAATCCGTATAAATGAATAATAATAGTAATAAATAAATAAACACCACAGAAATTCGACAACCCCCAATTCCAGAAGCTAAGGCTTGTGCGGAAGGGGGTTACACATTGAAAAAACGCAGACGTGCAACCATTTCCGCCGACAGTGTCGGAGCCAGGATTCGAACCCGGTGGTGCGATGTCTGTGTGATTAATCGCGATTGCCACCTCGCGACTTAACCCACTCGGCTATCGACCAGACAAATGTCGCAATATGTCGCGACTTAAAAAATGCCTAAATTCTTCAACTTTATTAAATGTATATTGTTCCTTTGTTTATTCATCCATTGCATATAATACTATAGTCTGGGGACAATCTACTGAAATTGGGAAAATTTTTATACTGCAAAAAAAGAATAGTCATGCTTATATTTAATCTGGGGTATAATCAATCATATCGGAATACTTAAAAAATATATAACATATTAACAGTGGCATCTACTATCTATTAAGGCTCCTGGCATACATCCATATTAACACAAATAAATTAATTCATAATGGAGACTTCCATAGTTATCCTACAAGAAGTAGAAATTTAATTTCATCAAGAAAACACGAACATGAATTCTTCAAGAAATCACCAATAACTGGGCTGTAGTATTTACAACTATTCGCCGGACGAAATAATAAATTGTGCATCTTTACTCAATTTTAAAAAACACCTCAAAAAACTTTTAACGAGTAATGCATTTTATTCCATTAATGAATTCTTTTCGTTTGTTACAAATACATGATTATTATTTATTTATTTTGTAAGGTTTATATTTTATATGTCCATCCTGTATGTATGTCTCCTTCGTATATTTAATTCTTTGGAAGCAGTACATGTGTGCGTTTATTGAGGACAATATTATACTAAATATACACATGAGAATAGGAATTCTCATGAGTATATTTAGTATAATTTTATTTATATATTGATATGTGCACGCGTACGCCATTGCCTCATAGAAAATATTAGAAGGACTGGAAAGATCTTAAATGATAACCTGGAACATTCTAGAATAATCGAGTACATTCGACGCGGGTATATATTGGCTCACGGAGTTCAGTTATGTACGAGATGAGCAAGTGACAAGATAAAATGGAGAACAGTAACTAGTTGTACATTATATTTGTGAGACTATAGTAGAATAAACTTGTAATTAGTGTGTGCTGATGTGTAACTGTAAGGACTAGTTAGTAGTGATTTATGTCAGTGGTTTATGAAAGTTCTTGTTGCAATTTATTGAAGCTGCGCACAGGGATTGTAAACACGTAACAATATGATATGATTTATACTTAGTACGATATTTCTTATATGTTTCATATGTTATACTATATCCTTATTTTATTTTTTGTTGTTGTTTTGACACTATACGTATGTATATTCTTTACTATATGTATACTCACTTATATCTTCATTGCTTTCTATTACAGAATCCTTATCTTACCACCTAGCCGTTGATACTGCACCTTGACATGTCTTATCCATGTTGTACTATGGCTAAAGGGATTAATAAATATATTTATCTATTTATTTAAATGTTATTCAGATTTTCGAATTTACTTACGAAGTTAACCTGTCATTAGCATTAAAACAAAATCGTCGTATTGTAGTGTAAATAAAAGACAGTTATTCTAAATCCTTGACTTCAATTCCGCTTAACATAAATCTGGACTTAAACTTGAATTGTACAACTGGGCCTTAGTGTTCTGTCAGATTTGCAAATTGAGGGAAATCTGTACCAGCACATAAACTGTCTAACACGCTTAATCTAGCCCTAATAATATTATCATAACTAATATACGTACTCTGGTATCTATATGCAATAAAGGCTCCTTTAAAACTAGAAATAGTTTTTGGCATTTTAAGCTTAACAGCAGCGCTATTCTTCACATCCTTCGCAGTTGCGCGTATACGTGTTAAGCGAGCGGTGTATTTGCGAACACTTCCAACAAATGGTATTCTCGACGGCACTTCGCATATGTATACGAACGAAATCAATCGCACGTAAAATAACACTCGGCAACATCGCAGTTTCGAAAAATATTCAATTTCACGCTGTTTGGGATGACAGTTTGTCGGCTGACATTTCTTGATTGTTAGTTTATTGTAGGTTATATTTGTATTCACAAAGAAAAATATTTTTTGCGAATAATTTACTGTGTAATGGAGACTCCACGTAGAACTGTTAATGCTTCTACTGAACAAAAGCGGTTAATACTGGAATTTATAAAGAAAAATCCCAATCTGGTAAATTTTACACAAATCGGTAGGTCTCATTTGATTTACTTTTTGATTTATACCATATCACGAACGTAATAAATTTAAAGATTTTGAAATAAATACTTAGGTTATGTCATCATTCGCATATTTATCGATTGTCAAAATCCACTCGCTGTTTAATGCGAATACTCGAATGTCTTGCGAATGATCAAGAATATCTAGTATGAGTTTTCGTTCGCATTATAGTGGTATGCGAGTGACTTTTAAAAATGCGAACAGTCAAGAATAGCGCTGCAGTAAATTTTCCTTTTTCTGTTAACCTATTAAGTGTACTTCAGTGGCTGACTTCCTGCACATAACACATGTTTGATGAGTATTATCTTTTTGTGTATTATCATTGTTTTCATAACAGACTTCGTCGCTATAAAAACAACAACTAGTGCTGGGTCCTTATTCTCGAGCGTAAGAGAACGGGAACGTTCACATCACCGAAATGATCGTTCACATCCCCTTGGCTCTGAAATCGGTATTCTCGAACATAGGCGATGAATCACGTTAAGGGAACAGATGATGCAATGTTGCCAGATAACATTTGGGAATTTTACAAACATATAATTTTCAAATGATTATTAAGTAAAAGCGGCAGTAGCTGAAAGATCGTTCAGTACCGCGATGGAAAAAGGAAGGATGACATTTTATGCGCATCGTGAATTGCACCCGCGAAATCGAAAATTAAAGGTAGCACAATTCTATCAAAAGGGCATTTTTTGACACATTTGTATAAAAATAAAATATAAATCTAAGGTTAGAAACCAGTAGTAATGACACTTGCTAAACTCGGGCGATTTTAATGGCCACTTGTGTTCAAGAATACGGTTCTAGGCATTTCAGGAGAACTACGCCCATTTATCTCATGAGAACGCTGTTCCCTGATTTCGAGAATTAGGACCCTGGTATCGTCCATCCTCGATCTACTGAATTATGCGAAAGTTTCCCATTCAATGACTTTTCCCGTAACAGCAAAAACTATGCGCCAATACTATGCCATCATTTTAAATTGATATTGTATTTTTCTAATTTCTTTCGGAAATATTATTCCTTAACACTATTTTAATTCACGTCAGATGAAAGAAACTCATCCTATTCAGTTCCCTCACACAGCTTCATCCGGTCCTTCCATACAATAGTTCGGATACAGAAACTACCATTATTTCATAATATCTAGCGTGTAAAAAGTGTCTAATGTTAACTACGTTAAAAAATTTCCATAAAAACATTTAGTTGGTAATGAGGTGTCAATTTAGATCAGCATTCCATACATCTATGTCAAATATATCGGTCTTATTTGTTGTTAAATAGTCATAACAGTTTGAATATATCCTCGTAACATCGCTGAACTCTTAAAATTTCTGTTCCCGTATTTGTCAACTTGTATTTGGAATTCTTCTTCTTTTTTATGATGCCAGTTTTGACACGTTTGCAGATGGATTATTATGAGGCAATGTTATGCTGACGCGTCAAGTGTAAATGTCTCAAATTAATTTTTAATAAGGCACTGGAAATCATATACAAGTTATTATACATTACTTACATCGCTCAAAATAAATTGGAAGCATACTTCTCATCTGTTTGTTAGTTACAGTTGTTAATTTCGCTATTTTTACAATATCATAAAACTTATTCAAAAATACCACTAATGTCGCAGTAAATCAAATTACTATTTTCTAACTTAATTACCCATATTTTAGAAAATAAATAAATACGGGTTCACTTATTTTTAATGAGCATTCCATTTTTGGACAAGTTTAAATACGTTGAAACTAGCCCATTGCGTTGTTGTAAAATGGTCTATAAATGAGTAAAATGAGTAAATATACAAAAATATATACATATCACTAATACACATTAAGGCGTATATTAAAATACAATAATGTAATGATTTTAAAATAATCCTTATATAATAAGCGATTCATTCTTATTACTTTGCAATAGAAGTAGAGCCAAATACATCGGCCATTGACATACAAATTCAAGGTGCATTCATTAACCTGCTCGTCAAAACTGAGTCGACGTTTTTTGTTTTCAAGGTTATGATGTCAGTGAAAACTAAACTAAATATTATTCCCTCTGTCATGTACGAGTTTGAAAACAATATTTGATGTGATATAAATTCAATTACATGAACTTTCCAGCATTCAGTTCACCCTATATACTGTGCGTGGGATGGGATATAAGGTAAAGAAAGATCTAAATATGTTCATAGTTTTTTGGTATATAGAAATTTACTTCTGAAATAGATCATAAATATAAAAGAACTTTTAAGAGTGAGTTTATCGATCGACTTTAACCATTAGATTAGTTGATCAAATTAATATTATATCACTGATAAAATTTGTTGATATATACCATTTAGGGCCGGTTTTATAATATCGGATTAAACTGTAGAGCACAGACTAAACTACAGATCTTTAGTTTGCAGATTAATTACGCCACATAAAGTTAAACTTCAAACGGTGGATGGGGATGGTTTAAACTCTGGATTATCAGATGTCAGAATGTTCATAACCTCAGAATTAATAAAATTCGATGTAATATTTGATGGATGTATTCGAAATATTATGTGATGTGACAATCTGACGATGACAGAAAATTATTATTAATACGCTCAAAGTTCTGGAAATTTTAGAATCTATAGTTACAAGGAAGAATGTAATCAGAAAAATGTATAAGCTGTTTAGATTAGGCTAGTTATTATTTTATTGGAGCTAACTGAAAATTTATTATTACATCTGACAGAAAGGTAAAGATTTATGTTTGATCACCTCACACCTATATGAATATATATGCTTATTGTTACCAGAAACTTTGGAAGCTTACATAAATCAACTGCCTCTTGCATAATTAAAAATGTTTCACTAATAAAATTAGTTCAGCGAATTTGTCGTTCTTCTATTTCCCTCCATTTTTACAAAAATAACTTCAAATGTCATGTCAAAATAGGTTAGAATCAAACTACGTGAAGTTGCAATTAGCGCAAGTAGCGGCAACTATATAAATTTAAGTTTATTTTTATAAAATAGGCGTTTGTAAAATAAAGTTTAAATCATGATTTAATCTTAAGTTTAAACTTAAGACAAACGTGGAGTTAATCTAACATTATAAAATCGGCCCTTAATCAAGAGCCATATTAACCGATTGATGAGTAAGTTTGAAGACATAATATTAGTCAAAACAAGAACAAGACGATGGAATTTAAAACATGGTTATACGCTGATTTTACCATTAAACTCTATCGATGCAACTCACTTTAAATCCTTTGAACGTGCAATTGACGAGAATTATTTATAATTTGAAAAATGTACCACCATACCATTCTTATTGGAAATTATCTTTCGGTATTACTTTCTATGTTCTTTGCGTAGTTTTTGATCTTCTGAATTAAAGCTTCAGTGGGTGCGACTTCAATAAAAGAAGTCTTGAGATGCGGCTTGTCAAAAATTGAAAACATTCGTTGTTTTATACCATCAAGAGTTTTTCCTCTAAAACTGTTAGCTTCAGAGAAAAGTGAAAGAGCGCAAAAATATTTATATAATTTTAAAAAAATTTCTTTTAATGCTTTAATAATATTTCCAGACTTTATCAACTTTATTACAGTATGTTGTTCAATAAGCGGTAATGTAGGTAATAACTCACGCAGATGAAATTTGTAACGCGAACCGCAGGCCAATGTTGTAAATTCATCAAGTGAGTTATTACCATTATCGTAAGTTGAATACTATAATAGGGGAGCCCACGATGCTAAATGGGGATTTACTTGAGCGTCGTGGGGACCTATTGGATTTTGAACATTAGATGGTAAAAAGAAAAAAAGGTTATGATGTATACCCTTTCAGCGGCGGGGGGGAGCGTCTAGAGGCTTTCAAAAATGTAAAAAAAAAACAGTCACATGGAAATACTCGAGCGCGTCAGATATTGATAGTATATATGCCTCACGTGTCTCCGATGACAGAGGTATGTTAATCGGAAATCGGCAGATTATATTTTCCCGTTATCCTGCTTGAATTATTTCCTTCAAAATAAAAAAAAAATCGACCGCGCTCGAGAATACCGAGGTGACGTTTTCTTTCAAGTTTGTGATCCTTCCACTCCCTTACGTCACGCTCAAGTCGTCAGATTATTGAAATGCACACTTTTCATGATGTAATTAACCCATCATACCTTATTCTGACGCGCTCGAGTATTTCCAACTATCGATTTTTTTTATTACTCTGATCGGCTGCTCTACACGCGCGGTCCTATATAGAGGGATTAAATATGGTGGAGGACGTGGAGGTACTCAACAGGGTGCAAGGTATCCCTCACATGTTAATCTGCCGCACTTGAGTAAATCCCAAAATCCCCTATTGGGCTCCCCTATTACTATACTTTATTTACGATTATAACAATTAATATTAAATTGTGAGTATCCAAAAACATTATTTACAAATGTCAACAGTTAAACGTCAAAACTAATCAAACATTTCACCGTATCGGAAAGGTGATTGGCTGTATCCAGTGAATTATAATATATAACTCACGGTTATAACTCACGCTATTTGTTTATGGATACTATTACTTGTTCAAAAGCAGTTGGTTAATGAATATATAATCTAATATGAATAGATAATAGCATATTGTGCAATAAGTGTGGCAAGTCGTCTATTGCCCACGAGAGCGGAGTTGAGCGCACGAACGTACCGAGTGTGCTCATCCACTCAAGTGGGCAATAGACAACCACACGAATTGCTCATACTATTTTTTATTACGAATTATCTGTATCTGGATCTCTTTCTGCTATAATTGTAGGTCTTCTAATCATGTTTTCACAGAATTTAATTTTTTTATTTTCAAATGTTTATTCACTTTAAGTTGACATGAATAACTATCAATGTCATTTAAATGTCACTTTAAAAATAATATTTTCGAGTGTTTTTTTTAATTATTCACTAAATGAAAAATCAAGAGATGGCTCTAGCATAGATTTGCGTAGTTTATTTTAATTTTGCGCGTTTTATTGTGAATTCGCAGGCGAGTTGCCGCACGGAAATAAATATTTGAAATACTCATAAGTCATGTGGTAACAGTAGAGTAGGCAAACAGCTATTTACCGACCTAAAAACAAGCGAAAATATATGACTTATCCCCGCATGATTAATAAAAACATACTAATGTATGTTTTCTCTATTTTCGGTTTCTCAACATGTCTTTTACATCCTCACTAATTTTTTGCAGAAATACAATATGGGAGTCTACTCAATAGTATTCATATTGGCATGGGTATGCGCAGGAGCGTATGCAGTCGGCTGCTCCAGAAGCCTTATTCCAGACTTAAGCTACAAGTTATCAGGTACGGAAGTTGCATTCCCATGTGAGAGTACAAAGAACATATACAAACAAACTGGGCGCTATGTATCCAAAAATGTCATCGCTACCAGAATGCAAATTTGGAAAGAACAAGCTATCATCGCTTTGCCTAGATATAAACATGGCGTACCATTTACCCTTGCCACATTCTCCCTCAGGGCAAAAGGATGTAAGGCTACCTTAGCTCCATACCCTTGTTGGGAAATACAAGAAGAAGGCAACTGTGACGCATTGCAAAATGCTGTTGATATATTTGTTGATCCAGTAGACAATCTTTGGGTTTTGGATATCGGTTTGGTTAACACTTTGGAACAGCCTGTCCGTCGTTGCCCACCAAAAATTGTTGGCATCGACTTGAAAACTGGATTAGTAATGAAAACCCTTAGTTTGGATACTCTTATAAGTGCCGATAGCCGTCTTCAATACTTGATTGTTGATTACTCTAAAGATGGTCGCCCATTCGCATACATATCAGATGGTGGTGCTGGAGCTATTATTGTGTTTGATTTGCAACTTGGTACTGGATACCGTGTAGTATTGCCCAAGGCTGCTGTGTCCGGCCCAGACTCCTCTGCATGCAGAGATGTATTGTACATTCAATTAGCAAGGAAACCATGTGGTAACACTCTTTACTTCACCTATCTTTCATCCCCAAGAATGTTCGCTATAAAGGCAGACTTCTTACAGCGAGGACAAGCTGCCGGTGCTGTCATCGATGTTGGAGGAAAGCCCTCGTGTCAAAGTATCGTACTCTTGGGTACGGATAACGGCGCAGGTATCTTCTTCAGGTATAAGGGAGAGTCAGATATTTTTGTATGGAACAGTGACACTAGTTTTAAACCAGAGAACTTTCTTTTGGTCCAAAAGGGTGACGACTGCAGATTGGCTACTGAAGTTGTTTCTGGATATAGAAGGCTTATGTGGGTTATTGAGAGTAACTTCCACGATTATGTGCTTAATACTGTTGGATGTCTCGGCGCCTCAATGGCTGTCCATCCTCTTGTCAAAACATGCGATTAAATGTTTTGTTACGTAGAAATAGTCGATCTGTGATTTTCTAATTATATATATTTACTTAATAAATAACTGTTTTATTATACTATTTAGTAGTTTTATTTAAGGATAACTATTTATAAATAAGAAAAGTTTTGGTACTACTATATTGATAAGTACAAAAATCTCCCTAGTGGCCGTTTAAATATTGCGTCACACTTTGAGAGGGGTAGAGCGGGCCTTTGGGAACGTGACAATAAGTAATGTAGAGCAGCGTTCCTTTTTAAATTTGTCGCCAATTTGCCCCAATATCCTAGGAGCTTTGGTTCCTGGAGGGTATAACAATCACAGTTCATCCTTCTAGATGGATGTACGTGCTCTGTGAACTAGTTTATTATAAAAAGGCCATAGCGAAACAAGCATGGGGTAAACAGCCTCCGCAGAAATTTAGGTATATATTGATGCTATTAGTTGTTCATAATGTGACATTAAATTAGTTAAAGTTTCAATTTCGAAAAAGAAGGGGTAAAGGAGAAACTTGAGGGTACATAATTTTAGAAAACTACTAAACTGTGCTGCACGTTATTCAGCTTCACAGAATTTTTCTATTTATAGTAATAGTAAGTAGATAAAATAATGGACACTACTGACATATGGCATCGTTAATCTGTCTCATATACATAAAAAATATGTTGTATAAAAATGTTAATAGCACACACAAAAAAAATAGAAAATTCTAAATTATTTTCGAAACCATTGGATTAGAAGTAGTATCTAAAATGTTTTGCCTTTACCCTGGATTTTCAATTAGAGTAATTTAATGTCACATTATGAACAATTAATTAAATTAACATCGGCAGCTGGGTCAGTTCACCCTACACTTATTCCCCGATGGCTTTTCTTCATTTCTATCGTAAAATTAGTGTAATTTAAATTTAGTTAGTTTTGAGGATTGACAATGTTGACATCAAAAAATATATTGATGAAGTTATAGCTTTGTATGACCTTGTCAAAAAACATTTCAATTTTATTATCTACGACTAACATATAATAATATGTTTCACGTGTCAATTTTGCTATATAATGCCATATATTATTCCCCCAGGGATTAATGGTGAGGGGATAATGGATCATTATTCACTTTGGTAGAACAATCAAAAAACAGTATTTATTTAAATCATAATGTCTTTGAAAATTAAAGCAGTCATGGAAACTGTTATAAAACAAAATGACAATATCAATAAATAATTGTCAAAAAGCGGTACATGTCTATTTATTGTAAATATATATGTATATATATCTCAAGTGTGCTTCTAGAGGGCAGAAATATTAAAACATAATATTTCAGTCGCAAGCTGCTCTATAAAATCTTTATTTTACTATAAGAAATGTAACTAGATTACAACCAACAGCTACTTTCCGGGATATGTGCCCCGCCGAGCGCTGAATTGCAAGTTACAAGCCTGGCGCGTTAAGTATAATAATCGCATATTACCAACAAAATGCTAATGCTTCGATTGCAACAAACACGAGCCGAAAGACTGACGTTACTTAAAGGAGCTCTCGTGCCAGTCGTCCCATACCACTTTCAGACTGCAATTTCGAGCTATTGGCTCTCGTCAGTACAAGGTAGGCATATCACGGCACGAGAGCTCCTTTAAGTAGGATCAGTCTTTCGGCTGGTGTTTGTTGCAATCGAAGCATTAGCGTTTTGTTGGTAATATGCGATTATTACCCATAACGCGCCAGGTTTGTAACTTGTAATTCAGCGCTAGGCGGGGCACATAGCCCAGAGATTAGCTGTTGGTTACATTCCTTATAGTAAAATAAGGATTTTATGGAGGGGTTTGCGACTGAAATATTATATTTTAATATTTCTGCCCTCTAGAAGCACACTTGAACTATACTAAGCCCAGTCAGGCTATTTATTTTTCGATTGCAACAGACACTGGATCGCTAGATGGCGCCTGCTTACTATTTTACATGTCGCTATCGTAAAGATACCGAGATGTACCAAATACTCAAGGGATCCTCGTGTCGTTCGTCACATGACGAGAGCCAACAGCTCGAAAATGCATTTTGCAAGTGGTATGGGACGACTGGCACGAAAGTCCTTTAAGTAGGATCAGTCTTTCGGCTGATGTTTGTTGCAATCGAAGCATTAGCGTTTTGTTGGTAATATGTGATTATTACACATAACGCCGCCAGGCTTGTAATTTGTAATTCAGCACTTGGCGGGGCACATAGCCCGGAGAGTAGCTGTTGGTTGCAGTCTGGTTACTTTCCTTATAGTAAAATAAGGATTTTATAGAGGATTATAGAGGAGCTTGCGACTGAAATATTATGTTTTAATATTTCTGCCCTCTAGAAGCACAATTGATCTATATATATATATATATATATATATATATATATATATATATATATATATATATATGAAGTGTTGTTGTACTTCCGGGTGCTTTCCCGCGTCGATGGTCGACTCCTCCAGGAGTCACGGTTGTCTAAACGACGTATCGGCAGAATCTCATCTGCCATCTTCAGGTTCTCGCTAAAAGCTGCCTACTGCTGCTCCTCGTTGCTCGAACAGAAATCTACGTAGCTATAGTAATGACCATACTATAGATATGCTGGTGTCTTGATGCAATAACACGACTGTGTTATACAAAAGTATGCTGTGTTATTTTATTAGTAATGTAATAGTAATGGGTTATGGTAATGGCCTAGTAATGATAATTTATAATTAGAGCGGTTAGCAATCGCTAGGTAATAATGGTTTATAATTAAGGAAAGTTGTCAGCAATCGCTAAGTAATAATAATTTGTTAGCAATAGCCAAATAATCAATCGAATGCAAAACAAAGGACAAGAATCATGTCACGTTTGTACACCATCAAAATCAAATTGAAAAACGAGCGTTAAATATTCATGTTAAATATCATAGAGTGTTGAGGAAATATTCTTTAATTATACACTGTTCATTAATTGAGATTAGAGTAGGAACAATCGTTCAGATAATCATATTAATCTTGCTGAGATGAGAATTTACACTCACGTAAAATCTTTTAGAATGCTGGGGAAATTTTCTATAGTAATTAATAGAAAAGCAACCAGAATATTGCCTATGATTGTCAACCATACGAAGCCGCGAATCTGTGAAGGTAAGAAAGTGGTGTTGCATCACCCTTCAATTGAACAAGTGACCAGACAACTGCCTGAAATATTGGCATCCCTCGTTGTAACGGAACCCAATTGAGAACCGAACCAGCCAATTGGCCGTTGTCAATGTTTCAAACCTTAACGCATAATGCACCAAATACATGTAACTATAATATTTTATTGTAGGTAAAATGCTCGACAATCAGAAAACCTTGTGGTTACAGTAGGAAAATGTGTACTTTAAACATAAAGCAGTCTTGAAAAACCTTACACGAGATGCGGTGGACACGAGAGTCAACTATTTGTTTTATAAAAACTGCAAAATAATGATTGAGATGAAGTTTGATTAGTCTATGATAAAGTACCTTGTGATTGCACAACTCTAAATATATATTTCTTGAATATAAACTTGTTATTTTGCAAACGCAAATATACCTAGTAAAATATTCAGAAAGTGAAATTTTACGAATTAATATCGTGAATGAAATCATAACTGAATAAATTGCAATATAATCTTAAAATATTTTCTTGTTAAAAATAGAAGCTAATATTGTCTGAAAGTTATTTGTGGCATTCTACGAATATTCTTTCCTATTATTTGGGTTTTCTACCACATGTACTATTATCCTCTTCAAAACAAATCACCGAATCTACAAAATAATAGAATTATTGGAAAAAAGGCCTCTGCGCCCGTGATGTCTACGCCAAAGGAAAAGTCAGAGGTTATGTTTTGCAAATACTATAAATCGGAATAAACACAAAAATAATATATTTTGCTGACGTTTCGGAAAGTAATCTCTTTCCGTTTTCAATGCTATTTTTTGAAGAACTCTTATTTTGCTGTGTATGTCAAATACACAGCATTAAGATTCTGTTTATGTTATTTCCATAGATACTTACTACTTACACAGAAGATAGAACTGATGATATTTTTTAGATAATGTTGAGTTTGTTAAGTTCTTCTTCTGGCTACCAATGTTAAAAGAAGAACTTAACAAACTCAACATTATCTAAAAAATATCATCAGTTCTATGTTCTGTGTAAGTAGTTAAGTATCTATGGAAATAACATAAACAGAATCTTAATGCTGTATATTTGACATACACAGCAAAATAAGAGTTCTTCAAAAAATAGCTTTGAAAACGGAAAGAGATTACTTTCCGAAACGTCAGCAAAATATATTATTTTTGTGTTTATTCCGATTTATAGTAATTGCAAAACATAACCTCTGACTTTTCCTTTGGCGTAAACGTCACGGGCGCAGAGGCCTTTTTTCCAATAATTCTATTATTTTGTAGATTCGGTGATTTGTTTTGAAGAGGATAATAGTACATGTGGTAGAAATCCCAAATAATAGGAAAGAATATAGAAGCTAATGCAGATTCAATAATAAGCGGACCGGTACAGATTATGTTGCTTTATGTAATGTTGCGAATGTAACTTTAATATGCATTTCTGGTAACTTTACTGTGTTCAATATTTAATGGCTAAATAAATGAAAAATGAAATTAATCAACTGCAATGATTGTTTGAATTTGGAAAATAAATACGAAAAAATTAAATTTGTATACGAGGTATATACAGGGTGCTTCAATAGATACGCGTATTTTATTTCTTCCTATAGTCTTTGTGCAGTTTCCTGAAGATCTATCTAGTTAAAATCTCAACAAAGTACTACGTCAAATAAAGGGAACTTCCTCAAAATAGGATTACTCGTTGAAGAGATATGAAGCCACATACACACGCGCAAACGCACAAACAGGCAGACACACAGACATTCAAAAATACGTACGGGAAGCAACCCTACAGAGTTAACAAAAGGTACGCTTTTGAACGGTGTGATGAAAATGTGACAGCAACAAGAAAGCTTTATGCAAAACGATTTTCAAGTACTATTTATCCAGAAAAAATACTTACTTACCAAGGAGCATACTATTTATTAGATGTACTGATTTGATGATTCAGAGACCAGTTGTAGGTAACTAGCTAATCGAGCAGAAAATTAAAAAGGAAATAGTCGTTAGAATTTTTCACGATCGACTACATTCATTTCACTTTTGGATTTTTTAAGATTCAAAATGAAAACGTAGTTAATTTGTCCAAATGGATAAAATCGCTTAAAGAAGAAAACACTACATATTTATTTTGTTTCAATGGCTACACATAAATATGCAATTTATGGTTGAAATAACTTCATAAATATATTGTTACATAACTTACATTAGGAGTTATTTAATTTAATAAAAAAATTAATAATATAGTTAATTATTTTGGGACCGCATATAATTTCAGTAAATAACTTTAATACTATTACCTGCTTTTTAATTAGGAATATTAGCAAAATTAAATTGGAGTGTTATATATTAATTTACATATTTACACACAATTTTTTAGAAATAGTTTTATTTATTAATTATTGCTTATTTTGAAGAAACATTCTTAGGTAATAATAAATTGGCCATTTATTTTAATAATATATACATTCTAATTTCTGTCTGTCTAATTTCTGTGGTGTTTATTTATTAATATTATATTCGACTCACTCGATCCCTCTGTGGTCCACATGCACAAAAATGGGTCAACTGTTTTGAGAAAAGATAAATATGTCAGAAAAAATGATAAATTTGGCTGAAAACGTCTAAGTAAATACATAATGTTGTTGATAAAGTGAAAGTATTTTCAAATTACACGTCTAGGTAGGGTTACAGTAACAGTGATGAATACAACTAAAACAACATCCAGATTGGGGGTACGTCCTCAGAGTAGGGGGCATGAGGATGGAGCGTACCTTTGAGACCCAAAACACTCAGTAAACGGCATTAGTCGGAAAAATAGTAAAACTATTGCAAGTAACTTCAGTTAGAATATACCCCAGTCGGAAATTTTCTTGTTATGTATAATAATAATGGAAAATTACATTACCTGTACTACAAACAGAGACAAGTTCCCTCCAAAGTAAAATTTCTGCTTTAAAAAATGTACAAGTTTATTATGATATTTTAAAGAAAACTTAGTTAATTAATTTGCTGACGTTGTGGTGATGTTTTTTCATTCACAGTGACAAAAAAAAGAGTTAAACTAGTCACCCCTACCTTTAATTGTTAGTAGCTCGGAGACGGATTAGGGTGCCTAGCTAATCATTTCAAGGCGCATAACGGGCGTAATATTTTGAGCCAAAAAACAGATTAAAGAAACAAGTAAGGGGGCATCTTAACCCACCCTCCACAATTTATTTTTCAAAATTATAATTCCAGAGCATTTCTTTATTATTGTCAGAAAATTCAAATAATTTCTTACTTCATCCATGTTGAATCTTCCATTTTGTATTGAAAATTCAGCGGTACCAAAAAACTTACGGATCTTCAGTTAAAATTTCAAATCAGATTAGGCTTTGAAACAGTTGAAAACCGTAATTATTGCTAAAATTTTACACCCTTATAAAATTCTGCATCAAAACTGAGTAACGTATGCGATAACTCAAACTGTGATACTTTAAGGTAGCTGAGAGAGAAAAAATTTTTTTTTTAATTTTAACTCTTTTGCTTTCAAAGAAATTGGTTATAAGCAAATTAATCTATAATATTCAGACTTCAAAAATGAAAATTTTATGAAAAAACGGATTACTCAGATAATAGAGTTTTTTCTATGATGCATATTTGCCGAGATATTTTAACTTGTGCATTTTAGTATTCTGTTAATAAACAAATTAATTTTTTGGCTTGAAATTCAAACTGGTTGTATACAAATTTTCATTTTCGTAAGTCAACTATTTAAAGTTTAAAAAAACAATTAGTAAGAAAGAAATGCGTATTAAATATGTGAAATCCCGGAAATACTGCTACATGATACAATTTATACAAAGGACGTTCAACTAGGTACTACTAATTTATTGTCCATTACACAATATATATAGCTAAAATTTTGAATATACAAGCGCAAACTGATGTAATATATGCTGATTCCTCTAAGGCTTTCGACAGGCTTAACCATAATATTCTAGTTCGTAAGTTACACGAAATAGGTATGTCTTATTCACTGCTACAGTTATTTAGATCTTATCTGTCAAATCGAATACAATACGTCGCGTATAATGGAGTTAAGTCTGTCAAATTTTTGGCGTTATCAGGTGTCTCTCAGGGCTCGGTGCTAGGTCCCTTACTATTAAATATTTTCGGATGATTTAAAGATCTTTACAGTAATAACGAGTACTGAAGACTGTTACCGCCTACAGCATAGCCTTGAGACTATCACAGTAGTGTCTGGACAACAAACTACCATTAAATGTCGGTAAATGTAATGTTATGTTTTTGACATGTAAATCAACTCCCCATGTGTTGAACTATCACCTTGAAATATCGTCATTCAAAGACCTGATACTTACACTAACCTAGGTGTAATTTTTGATCCTAAGCTAACATTCAATCCATATTGAAAACACAGGTGGTAATACATTTAAAATACTTGATTTTATAGCGCGTATTAGCCGTGAATATACAAATCTAAGCACTCTACAAACATTATACTATTATTTTGTGCGGTCTAGAATACGCGTCACTTATTTGATATTCCTATGTGCAACGAGGATTTCTAAAACTACTGTTTCTTAAAACCAATGAAACATATCTTCCTATTAGTTATCCTCAACAACACTTACTCGATACTTTTGCTACGGTTAGTCTTGATGACACGAGGCAATACCTTTTGCAACATTTTTTATACATGGTCATTCATAATATTTTGGATTGCCAGGAAATAGTAGGAAAGTTAAACTTTCTTATCCCTAAGCTAGCTCCTAGACAGGATCTAACTTTTTTATACCAACAGCGTGGACTAATACCTTAAAAAATTGTCATTTTTATTTAATTTGTAACAACTACAACAAACACTGTAACCACACAGATATTTTTTGTTGCAGCCTTAATGACATCAAGTGATATTTTAAACATTAATGTGTCAAAGATATTATGAATGGTTTTTCTCGGTTTATATGTATTATATCCCACATGTGTTATAAGCATTTTGTATAATATGTATTTTAGTTATAATTATTCTTACGAAAATAACTATGTGTAGTAAAGTAAAAATACCTACTACAAAAGTCCAGTAATCCACTGTCTCCTATGAAAGGAAACCACCAGATGAAAGATTGTCCAATTTGTCTCGAACTGATTTTTCGATGCTCCATACGTAATGACAGAATCTAGTTATCCTTCTTGTGTCAAACTTTATAACTTACAATTTTACAACTTTATTCATCATGCTAAGTTTGAACAATTAAGAAAGTAATTAGGTTTAATTTGTACACCTAAGCTACAGAAAGCCTGTCTGTGTACGTACATATATCTAATCTTTTTTATATACAATTTTTGTGTGTATTATTACATGTTAAAATTTATATTTTTATTTCATACGTAATGATAATGAAATTACATGTTTAATAAAATTCTACATACACCTCTTTTGGAAATTCAAAAAGAGCATTTCTTATTTTATAGGATATTATCCTCAAATAATAATATATTGTATTTGATAGCTTGCTTGGTACGCGAGTATTTACACATTATTCAGACACTGCCAAAGCGAGAGACCCAAACTGAAAAGAAATTATCAAGGTAATTTCTCCCCAGTGCGAATCCAAAGCCCATGCAGCACCCAAACAATGTTCAAATATAAATTTTTATTTATCATAAAGTATATTTAAAAATATTAAATCATTGGATATTAGATAACTGTTTAAGTTTCTTGTGAATAATTTAATGTTATTACTCATCTATATTTCAATTCCTAAAAGATTATAAAACTTTTGACTATAGTAGGAAATAAATCTTTGACTAGTTGTTTTATTTAAACAAGGGACTTTAATATTACAATTTTCGTGTGTTGTAATTATGTTTAATAGGGTCGTGTTGAAATAAATTGCGTTTATAGGGAAATACAAGTACTGATTTTATATAGATGAGGTCTAGACTAAAAGCTTCGAATTCTTGAAATATTTGGTTTGAGGGGTATTGTATATTTTTAAATAGTAGGTCTTTTACTAAATATTTTTGAGTAATTCTAAGCATTTTTAAGTATGAAGGATATGCTCCGCCCCAGAAATTCCATATCGTAGTACTGACTCAGCCAAGGCATAGTACACTGTTTTTAATATGGGTGCAGGCAAAATATTTCGCAGTTGATAGAACTTCCATATAATTTTACGAATTTTATTATTTAGATTCTTTATACAGGGTTACTGGTAATTCGATACATTCCTTTGGAGATGTGATGGGGCATGAGCTAAGGAGTAAATCTAGCCCTAACATACATTATGCAAAACTCAATAGTTTTTGAGATATTTCAATTTTTTTGTTTTTCTCAAAAAAGTAGATCTTAATGTCTTAAAAGTTAATTTCCGAAAAATCTACTTGACATTTTTAATTTTTTTTTTCAGGATTACTTGTCCAATATTATAGATATCCGTTTGGAATGAAAAATATCCGGAAACATTTCGATCATGTGAACATTTAAAATAAAAACTTGTAAAATTTTTTAAAAAAAATCAGTTATGAAATTTACCTATTAGGTTTTTTCAAAAAAATATTAATGTAGCACGCGTACAAATTATTATAAAAACTTCCTTATTTCAATAGCTATCTAACTAGGTAGAAATGTTTAATGTACCCTTAATAGTTCTAATAAAAAATTAGTAAAGATAATGCTGGTGGCGGAATTTGTTAAACAACTAATCGTTCATTTTCATTTAAGTCATTCTTATCTCCGTGTCCCTTAAGTTTGTCGGGCTTGTTAAATTAGTTATCGAAGATTTTGATTTTGCTCGTAGTTGTTGTTATTAGTTGTTGTTATTGTATTTTCTGTGCCATGGCCGCGTATGCCAACGCAGAATACGCTGATATCTTGTTTGTCTATGGATACTGTGGCGGCAACGCTGCTGAAGCTCGCCGAGAATATGGTCTTTGGTACCCTAACCGCCGCTTACCAAATGTACGTGTATTCAGTACGGCATATCGAAATATCGCTGAAACTGGCTCCGTGAAATGTAGAAGAAGTGACGCTGGTGCTCCTCCCGTTTATGAACCAGATGATGAGAAAGAAATATTGAGGTATTTTGAGGAAGACCCAACTATTTCAACTAATAAAGTCGCAAGACTAACCGGAGCGTCACAATGGAAAGTTTGGTCTACGATACGTAGAGTTGGATGTCATCCTTACCACTATACCCCTGTCCAAGGCTTGGAGGAAGGTGATCCTGGAAGGAGAGTGGAATTCTGCCGCTTTATGTTAAATTCAGATGCAGAAAGTGCACATTTTTTAACAAGTATTTTATGGACGCACGAGTCGAAATTTAATCGCGAGGGTATAACAAATTTCCACAACCTACATTATTGGGCAGAGGAAAATCCCAAGTTAACACGTGAAACTAGTTTCCAAATGAAGTTTTCTATTAATGTGTGGATGGGAGTCATTGGCCACTATTTAATAGGGCCACACTTTCTTCCTCAAAATTTAAACGGAGAAATCTATGAAAATTTTTTAAGAAATGATCTGGCGGTGATTTTAGAAGATGTTCCTCTCGCCGTCAGACAGCGAATGATGTTTCAGAACGACAGTTGTCCAGCACATTATCGGCTGACAGTACGATAGTTACTTGATCAACGTTTCCCTAACCGTTGGATTGGAAGAGCGGGCCCAATAAGACCTGACTTAACACCCCTTGATTATTACGTATGGGGTCATATGAAGGAGATGGTCTATGCCACACCAGTCAATACTATAGAAAACCTTAGACAAAGGATAGTCGATGCTGCCCAACACATAAGGCATAATCTGACAACCAGAGTAACAAGGACGGAAATAAGAAGACGCTGCCGTGTCTGTATACGGAATAGGGGCTCCCATTTTGAGCAAGACATATAAAAAATAAAGTACAACTTTGAAATTAATGAAGAATTAAACTCTACTTTTAAAATGTTTTTTACTGTTTATCTAAAAATAAAATTCGTACTACTTGTGTTATTTTTACTAGTATTTTCTTAGAACTATTAAGGGTACATTGAACATTTGTACCTTGTTAGATAGCTATTGAAATAAGGCAGTTTTTATAATAGTTTATACGCATGTTACGTTAATATTTTTTTGAAAAAACCTAATAGGTAAATTTCATAGCTGATTTAAAAAAAAAATTTTTTTTAAGTTTTTATTTCAGATGTTCACATGATCGAAATGTTTCCAGATATTTTTCATTCCAAACGGATATCTGTAATATTGGACAAGTAATCCAGTAAAAAAAAAATTAAAAATGTCAAGTAGATTTTTCGGAAATTAACTTTTAAGACATTAAAATCTACTTTTTTGAGAAAAACAAAAAAATTGAAATATCTCAAAAACTATTGAGTTTTGCATAATGTACGTTAGGGCTAGATTTACTTCTTAGATCATACCCCATCACATCTCCAAAGGAATGTATCGAATTACCAGTAACCCTGTATGTTCAGTCCACTTTAGATACAGGAAAGTCTGTAAATTTATTGTTTGAAAATTAATTAAAAATTTATTGTAAATAGTGAAACACATAAATTTAGTTTTCTCAAGATTTAAACTAAGCAAATTTTCAGGCTAACCATTGTTGGATTTTGGAAAATTCTATCACTAACAGTTCTTTCGCCTGCTCCCAGTCTTCCCTTTCCACCAGTAGAACAGTGTCGTCAGCATAAGATATAATTTTGCCCTGTGCTTTAATGCAAAGTTCATTAATATAAATTGAAAATAATGTTGGTTCTAACACAGTGCCCTGTGGAATTCCATATTTTAATTGATGTTTATTATTATCTATAAATTGTCCTATTTTAACACACTGTTCTCCGGGTTCTAGATAGCTACAAAATAATTCATTTTCTATTCCTTGAATACCATATGTCGCTAACTTTTCAATCAATTTTTTGTGACACAGAGTGTCAAATGCCTTGGCCAAATCAAGGAACACAGCGATTTGTTTTTTGTTTTTATCAACTGAAATACATAACGTTTTAGTTACTTCGTACATTACATCCTCAGTACTCATATTTTCCCTGAAACCAAACTGAAAGTTTGGTAATAATCTATTATCATTTAAATATTTGACCAATCTGCTTTTCATATACACTTCTAGTAATTTAGCAATATTATATATATATATATATATATATATATATATATATATATATATATATATAATTCTGTAATTTTCTATTATGTTTTTGTCACCCTTTTTTATATATAGGAGTTACCACTGATTTTTTCAATTCGTCTGAAAAAATACCCTTAAGAAAATACAGATTAAAAATATAAGTTATCGGTTCAGCTATATTTAGTTTATCTTTTTTTAAATTTTTGCTGTTATTCCATCAAACTCAGATGCGGAGTTTGTTTTTAATTTTGCTATATTCTCGATTACTTCATTGTTTGTGATATGTGACCATGCTAGATTATTGCATGATATTTGCCTTTTTTCAAGTATTATATTCTGGTCAATTTTTTCAGCCATGTTTTTACCAACATTTAGGAAGCAATCGTGAAATATTTCACATAGAGTGTTTTCCTAGATTATGTAATTGTCATTTTCTTTGATTTTATATTTTATGTAATTTTTTTTTCATTTAAGCTTTCCATCACTGTTGCTTAAATCTTTTTTATATCATTTATGTTTTCGTTTACTTTATTACAGTAGTAGTCCCTTTTAAGTTTTTTTTATTAAATTATTGTTTTTATTTCTGAAAAATATATTTTTGCAAAATATTTGAATCATGTTTATTTTGCTTAGCTCAATATTTAGTTTGTCTCTAGTTCTGATTGAGTTTATTAGCCCATTTGTAATCCACAGTTTGATTTTTCTTTATTTTGATGTTAAATGTACTGTATTTGTTACACCCTGTATATGCTGCATTAATTTGTTTATATAGTATTTGTAGACGAGGTGTACGTCTTTTATGTTATATAATTCTGCCCATGGCTCCTCAATATTTTGTGTAAGTTGGTCGTAGTTTATATATGTCACTTCTGTTCTTTTTTGAGAATTTTCTTTGTATTTCTGATCATTGTTTTCTATTTTTGATATAATAGGAAAATGGTATGTGATATCACCGTGTAATATTATAGAAGAAATATTTAATATTCTAGATTTATTTGTTAGTATTTTTATGGAAAAGCGATCTAGGCAAGAATTATTATCATTTGATACTCTGGTGTGCTGCTCATTTATATAATGCATAAAACATTATCGACCGATATTCGTTGGTAGTTTCTTTAATAGATCAATGTTTATATCCCCAACAAATATTTCTACCACATTTTTATTTTTATTACATAATAGTATTTCTCTGATGTCATTAAAAAATGCATTTATGTTTGTAGATGGCAATCTGTGTACCGCTGTTATGTTAAAGATGATATTATTTGTTTCTACTATTGTATTTGAAAATGTGTTTTCATTTAATTTAATTGTTGTAAAATTTGGTAGGTATTCGTTTCTTATACAAATGAGGACACCATCGTTTTGATTATGACTTCCACCAGAGTAATACATATTGTAGTTTTTTATGTGATATTCATCCAAGTAATCTATTTTTCATTTTTCTGAGTGTATTATTATCTCATATGTTGTTGATAGACTTTCAAGTAAAATTAATAAGTTTTCAAAATTTATATTAATGCTTCTGAAAATTTACGATATTTAGATTGATTTTGTTTTTAAGAATGCTATCATTATAATCGGTTACTATGTAGTTTTTTATGTTAGCATATTTGTCTAATTCATACTTAAATTCATATTCATAAGCAACAAATGCGGTGTAGTAGTCTTTTATACTTAAAATTAATTTGATTATCAGATGTACACACTATTTTAATTAGTTGATAGACAGTAACAGACATGCTATGTGAAAAGTAAATAACTAGTATTTTTATAGCAAGATATAATAAGATAGAAATAGAAAAACTGACTATATAGAATGCAAAAACCTTATAAAATATATGATAAATTAAATTAACAGAAATAAAGTATAAATAAAATCTGCACTGAATGTAATACATCTAAACTAAACTCAAAAAGTAACTTATGCTCCTAATTCTAATTATTACTAAGTTATTAATATATTGAAACATCTTATAAGTTTATGATATGATGTCCAAGTCCGTGATTTGATTTATTTTATACTTTTTATTATCCCTGTACACGAATATATTGCCATAGAGGGTGCATATTAGTTTTTTGTCGCCAACTTTTTCTTGTACTTGTTTAATAATTCAATCCTTGTTTTTGTGAGTTCTTCCGCAATTACTATGTTTTTCCCTTTCAAAACTCGATTAGTTTTATAAAGATTTCTTGTATGCTGCTTATCAAATCTTACTATTATGGGTCTACGTTTGCTTTTGTCGTTTCCAATTCTATAACAATACATAATTTAATTTCTCTCTACTTGAATATTCATTTTTCCTTAAATACTTTTTCTTCTAGTTTTTCATCACCTTGCTCCTCGATGCCATGTATACAGAAATCGTTTAATTTTTGGTATTGCTGAATATTTTCCATTTTGCATTCAAGAGTTTCAAACTGTTCTTGTAACTTATTTGTTTTTGCATTAAGTTTTCAATCTTCTCATTTATTTTTTGTTTTGTTGTAAGATACCATCCAAAAATGTTTCATCGGCTAGTAGCTCTTTAGTAGCTTCTTTAACAATTGATTTCATGTCAATGTTTGCTATTTGTTTTATACTTTACTCATACTTGGCACTATGAGATACTCTATTTTTGTTGTTTTAGTTTACAATTTATTTGACTTATTTAACGGAGCGAAGTACAAACTCAATACAAAGTTCAAATTAAATTTATTTTATGAGAGTAAAAACTACAAAACCATATGAACAGATATTAGCAAATTATCTCAAACGCTCATTCCACAAATTAGACTTACCAACACGCAAATAATCACCGTGACCTTTTGTGGTTAATTGTAAAATTATAGGTTACTATACAGAACCGCAAATTTATTTTGCACGCTACCTGGCTAATTTATAACTACTGAACCCCTACTTTAACTATTGTTAAGGAAAACCTCTTTTATCTGCATATAATAGACAAACGATTAAGGCTTAAAGAATAAAGATAGTCCTTAAAATCAATTGAACAACAGCATGAAAACGCATTTTTTCAAGGGGATGTCATTTGGTAAATACTTTCATCAGATAATAACTATAATACAATTTTCTTTTTAAAAAAGAAAAAAAATACGCACAGAAAGCAGATCAAGGTATTAATAATCCCAAAAAATTTACTATTTATTAATCTTCGTGTTTGTTGGCCATGACATTATTTATTATGATTTGCCTTACAATCAACTAGTACAAATTAAAGAAAACAATTTAGAGCATTACAAAATAGAAGAAATTTTTTCTCGACACAGTGATTGGAAATTGAAACTATATGTAAAGATTGAGAAATATTTAAAAAATGGAGGTACATGGTGTAACAGAATTACGGGCATTTTAAGCATTTACAGTTTTGATATTAGTCCAGATTTTCATACAATTTAACTATACTAAATCAAACAGGCCCCAAAATTTTTTAAAATGTGTTTCTAACTTAGAAAGCGATATGTGTAAATAAACAAAATAATGGACTAAATTAATGATTAAAAATTACCCGATAATATGTACTGTCGTCAGCAGAAAAAAATAGGCCAACTTTTTTTTCCAATGTAAATCTGTCTCTATTTGAATATATAATGAGTAGCCGAAATAAAGCAGATATCACTTTTAATTTATTTTTTATTTTAATGCTGTAGTTATTGCTATAGTAAATGATGGATGGTTAATGAGACAAATTGCACTGCATTATAACATTAACAAAAATTTGCTGTGTAACATTTTAAGAAAGTGGAATATAAACGGTACGATTAGTAGAAATTCTGGAGCAAAGGACAAAGGATATCCTACTTAACAAGAAGCTAACTATTAATATTTCGTTATTGCACCATTTCTATTTATAACTTCTATAAGTCTGTTTGGTATAGAATTAAATAACCTTATACAATAATCATTAGTAATAATATTTTCCCATGCATTATTTACTATTTCCAGTAATTCTTCGGCATTCCGTGGTCTTACATTTCGTTTTTCCACAGGGTTAAGATCTGGACTATGACTGGGCCAGTTAAGAACATTGATGTTGTTATCTTGAAACCAGTTAGTTACGGTATGAGCAGTATGAACGGAACAATTGTCTTGTTGAAATATGAACTCATTATTAGGAAATAATTGTGACACAAAAGGGAGCATAATATTGTCTAAAATCCTAAATACGTTTCACTATTAAATCGTTCCTCAATATGCCACAAAACACCAGGACGATGTGCCGATATCCAAGCCCACATATTAATGGAAAATCTACCACTTTTACCATTGTTAGATATATATTTCTCATCGAATCGAGTATTCGGAGGGCGTCAAACACGAATACGACCGCCGTGTGTCGACTGGAAAATATTTCTGTGCTGCTGCATGACAGCGTAGCACCGATTGTCTTACTCGCCGGCGACCAGTTCTACTTGATCCAGGAAAATTCATTTCTTCAGCAGTCTGAATAACTGAGTAAAATGGATTTTCTACTAAAGTATTTATCAATTGCAAATCTTGTTGTTGAGTTGATATCCTTCGTCGCCCTGATCCAGGATTTCTACTAATCGTACCGTTTATTCTCCATTTTCTTAAAATGTTACATACCGAATTTTGGTCAATATTATAACGCTTTAACGAAATCGCTTACATGAGGCATATTAGTTTTTTGCACACTTGCAATAAATTATGACAACTAACTGACGATGTCACAAGAATTAAAGTTAGATGTACACAACTAGATTTTAGCAAAATACCGTTATAAGACTTGTCCTATTTTTTTTTGCTCACGACCGTACTCATATAATACGAAATACAAAATTGATTCGCCGAAAATGCTTATCCAATTATTCACGTTCCAAGGCTGTATTTTCGTCAAAATAATATGTCTTACTGTGAACGGGCTAATACATATGTGATGATAAAATCACCCATATACTGTAGGTGTAATTACTACAATAAAATAAACGAATTGTGCGATTTAAATGTGTGTTCCCCAAAGGAATTGATAAAATGTGTTAGACAGTTTTTTAACATATAAATATTCCTGTTATTAAGAGTCATATTTATTTGTAGGTATATATCAACGCAGTGCCGGCCTTAAACATTTATCGCCCCTAGGCACTCATTTAATTGCCGCCCTATATTGTATACAGATTTTAAAATGCCAGTGTCAGTCTTTTATAGAAAATAAAACTGAGTTGGGCGGAATTAGGAAAATAACAAATAGGCAAAATGAATAAACTGACTTACCATTCAATACTCATTTTTTTAGCACTCGAATCTTCAGTTTTTAAAAATAATACGTAAAAAAGTTTGTAGCACTTAGACTAGAACACTTTTTGCCCGACTTTGCGGCAAAACTGTCAATTATCGAATCTAAGTCCATTAGACGAAATGTTTCACCCTCAATGTACATCAGCGCTAAAGAGTTTAGTCTATCTTCACTGATAAACGATTTTTGACAAGACGAAATGTAGAAAACGAGCGCTCCCCTGAACCATTGGTAACTGGTTTGCAAAGGAATATTCCTAGTGCAATTAATACATTTGGGATAAATTTCTTGCAGCTCCCTTTCATGTATATCAATTTTGTTAAATTTATATAATAATTTTTCATTAGTTATTGTGCCTATATAGGCTCCAAAATTAAAGCAATCATCTACAATCCAGTCTTCTAATTCATATGAATACATTTTTAATAAGTTATTGGCTAATTGTCTTATTTCATGTGGTGATGTAGTTTTTATCTTTTCCAGAAAATGAAAATGAGAGAGCAAATTTTCGTACATTATTTTACGGTGACTTAATTCTTATTGCAAATTATCTATAATAACATAGGAAGCGCGTTAATTTTGAAGCGATTACTGCTCGTTTTCAAATGATATCTCTCCAGCATGACTTTCATCAAATTGAGGTTTTCTCCTTTTTATAAGCCTTAAATCAAATTGGTATTCTTGAATATCAGAACAAGATTTGGCCAAATTTTCAAAGCTACTGAAATCGGTCCCTAGTGTTTTTAAGAATTTCGTCAAGGAGTTATAAAGACTTGCGACACTTGCGAGCGAGCAGCTGATTTTTCATTTGGATCACTTGCAATTTGGTTCAAAGCTTTAATAATATCAGAAAACTGCTTGCTTAAAGCTTCACGAGCATCATGCCTCGCTGACCAACGGGTTTTTGATAGTGTTTTGAGTGTTAGAAACTTCTTATCTTCGTTAACAGAAACAAATATTCGCCGCCTATGTTGATGCCGTAAAGAAATTATAAAGTTCTTGCAAAGTAGAAAAAAACTTGTAACTTCTTGGCAGGACTCAGAGACAGATGAACCAATTACATTTAGTGAATGGTACATAATGAATGAAGGAAATTTTTCCTTTAATATCGCTTATAAACCTGAATATTGTCCCGAGATATGGTCGAGCCCGATGATAATTTCACACCTTTTTAGGGGTGTCGCTTAGCGCTCGACCTGAAATCTTTATTTTCAGAGGCCGTTGTCGCCTGTGCTTTGGCATTAGGGGATTCATTCTAATAAAAAGACTTTTGTTAACCTATACTTATATATTACCACAGCTAATAATATACAGCTAATACACAAAATTAATAGCTCAACTTACATAGTTAAGTACATCCTCTTTGGTTGGTGGCTGACCTGAAGACGTGGTGAGGGGAGCGGGGACTAACACTACTTTTAAGCTTTCACCCTTTCGGGCCTTTGCTCTTCTTTTTGAGAAGTCCCCAAATTAACGTCGGCCCGTTACTCTATTCGCCCTTTCTAGCAACTTCCCTTGGAGATATTCACCAACTTGTCTCTTGCGAAGCTATTTGTCGACTCCCCTTCACGAGTGTATTTTTTTTACGTTTTCTATTAATTTACGTTGGCCCGATATCCGAGTCAGCAATATCCTACGATGACACGCATATCACGCTACCGGAAATCTCCTATTATTGACACTGGTAGAGTTATATGTACAGTTCTTATTAGAAATATATTTATAATCAAATCCGAAAATATGTATGTTTAATGTAAATTTAGAAATAATTTCACGGTGACCTTTCCCATCCTATTACAGGGACCCTTGAGTGTCTTCTGACAATATTAGATGCATTATCATTGTGATTGACCGTGAGTTTAAGCCATTTTCTTCTATGAAGTTGACTACTGCAACTTCTAATTCCTCACTTTTATGACCGGGATTTGGAACAAATGCTAAAAATATTTCTTGAGGTATTCCTGTATTGTTTACATATCTAATGATGAAGGTTAACTGGTCAATATGGGCAAGGTCAGGAGTAGAATTAACACTTATTGAAAAGTATTTAGCCGGCTCTAATTGTTTCCAAAATCTCTTTTCAATTTTTTGCCATACTTTTATCGCAAATTTTTTTCGAAAGATAAGACGTGTCACCAGATCCAATATTTTTTTAACGTTTTAAGTGTTCATTTCAGAAGAGGTCAATTCCGCTATCAACTCCAAAATTTCAAGAAAATTACCATTACGTAGCCGTACTGCCAAGTAGAAAATCATAAACTGATTCCCGATGTCACGTAATGTGATTCGACTGATTCGGGGGACTTTCAGTACCATTTTACTTTGAAGACATAATTCATATGGTCTCTCTTAAAGCCCGAGGCGATAAATAAGCCAACTCAAGTAAAAAGCAATAGCATCGTCGGGCGCTGCTGAACCGTAATAGTCTCACAAACAAATACAATTTTATTACTGTTTATATTCTTGTACCTCATTACCAGTTATACCTTTAATAGTTTTTGACACAATTTAACCGTAATTTACATTCATCTTTCACTTTGTATTATTTGTTACACTTAAGTTGGTTCAATTTGCCCCCCTTAGATTTCAGCATCTATTTATTTTATTGGATGTTATTATCCCCTCGATTTTATGGAGTTCGAGGTAGGTATAAGATAGTTGTCTCTTTTTAGCACGTGTTGATCACTTGCTTAAGGAATGAACAAATTTAAGTAATATTAAAGCTGATATTTCACCACACTAATTTAATGTCAACTAGGTATGTACAATATTAACACTACACGTCAATTTATGCAGAACGTTTTAATCCGATATAATTTAGAGATCAGTCATGAAAACTTACATATTATATACAAAAATTAAAAGTTTAAAAAAATTGATAATCCTAAAATTTGGCGTTGCTCATCTGGAACACTTATTACATAATTCATATTAATAGTTCAAAGATAACTTATACAATTAATATGGGTCAAGGATAGTGGAGTTGAGTTTTGAAAAGAAAAGTTGGAAATACTGTTCTAAATGAACTTATGATGGTGGAAATATATTATTCAGTTCACCGTCTCATCTACCGTTTGAATCTCCAAGATTCGTAACATATTTTAGATTTGCTAGAACTTCTCTTATACATGAGAATTTTTAATATTGTTAGAGGAAGAATTGTAGTAAATTCTTGATTCTTTTATACCGTGCGTTGATTTTATTTTACAACATTTTTAAATAACTATTGGTGTTTTACTTTCAAAGATAAAATTATGAATTAAATAAAATACGTTTTACATAAAATATTGCCTAGTTTTCTGTGACTTTATCAAAAATATCATACGTCAAATGTTTGAGACATTAACCTAACCCCATTATTGTTAATGGATTGACATGTTTATTTATGGCCAGACTTATAGCTTACTTTTTCTAATTATGTCAATATAATAAAAACATAATACTTTATAGAAAATGTATTTAAATTCATATTTTTATCTCTAAAAGTAAAAAATCTAGATGTGTTTAAAACTGTTGCAAAATAAAATTAACACACTGCTCATGTAGTAAACTGCAGAGGTACTAGAATGAACTACGTCTTGAAGCACCCTGTATATACCCCATATATAAATTTAGTTTTTTCTTATTTATTTCCAAATTCAAGTAATTATTGCAGTTAATTCATTTCATTTTTACATTTATTTAGTCATTTAATACTAAACACATCGCAGGACATTGGGTTCGCTGTTGCTCCCTGGAGATTACAATTGCACCACACCTTAGGTACATCGCTGGACATTGAGTTCGCTGTACTGACGCCGCAGCCAACCATTCTTTGGCGTACTCTTTATGAAGTGCCATTTTAACCTCTCTGTTATGCTCGACGAGTACGTTAAACATGAAGAAGCTAGGGAAGAGCATTCACGGGCAATATAACGTTATACAGGGCGCACGGAAATTCTGCAGGCATAAATTCTAAAGGTGATCGCTTGCTTATTTCGAGACGTTATTTTATTATTGGCGATTGCATTTATATTCTGGGGTGTAATGGGAAAAATGGACGCATTTGTGGTACTAAAAGAATATTAGATTTTTTATGAACGATTAGCTTTGATTTTTAACTATCATAATATTATATTACCAGTTATTCAGTTATGATTTCATTCACGATTTTAATTCATAAAATTTCATTTTCTAAATATTTTACTAGGGAAGTTTGTGTTTGCAACATAACAAGTTTATATTCAAGAACTATATATTTTCTGCGTTTATACAATGACAAGAAACTTTCACTTGCATTATTTTTCATTTGATGTACTATCTATTTGGTTTTCTATGATTGTTTAATAACGATCCATCCACTTAATTAGCTTGTGCTCACAAACTGTACAGGCCATCGGTCAGTACTGGGTTAATTAGCCCGTAAACTTGTTCGTATTAAGAAGGGTTTACTTTTCGTCGAGTACTGAACCGGAACGTCTCGTCTGTTTGATTTACATCTACCCATCCTGTTTTACGTTGTTGGACAGTCATACAAAATTCAGTAGACTGCTTGTTTAATTATAATCAAAGGATTTTTCCTCAACACTGTATGATATTTTACACGAGTATTTAACGCTCGTTTTTCAACTTAATTTTGATAATGTATAAACATGACATGATTCTTGTCCTTTGTTTTGCATTCGATTCATTACTTGGCTATTGCTAACCACTTTAATTATATGTTATTATTATCTAGTGATTGCCAACAACTTTAGTTATAAACAATTATTACCTAGCGATTGCTAACGGCTTTGATTATTAATTATCATTATCAGGCCATTGCCACAAACTCTCGTTACTGTTAAAATAACACAGCATACTTTTGTATAACAAAGTTCTTGTTATTGCATCAAAACAATCAGCATATCTATAGTATGGTCATTACTATAGCAACGCAAATTTTCCTATTACAATTGTCTCAAATATTTGGATTACTTTTGATTTCATGTTCGACTATTGTTGCATCAATTTATATAATATAAAATGGTTTTTTTTAACTATTCTTTCCCATCAATTATTGTCTTTTCTTTCACCTTTACCTTTTTCATCATACAGTTAACAAACTAAATAAATGGTTTAATTTCAAATCAAAATAGCAAACAGACTTTAACTATAAAGGTACAGTGCAATCTTGTGTAATAAAATGCTACATAAATAACATATATAATTAACTGGGTCTCTCAATTAATAGACAGTGTGTTCAAGTTTAGCAGGTATTCAATCAATAGAGCGATTAATTTTCTAAGGTATATAGTATCAGACAGAAACAAGTAATATTAAACTTTATATAAAATAACCTGGGGTAATTAGAAAAGGGTTACTACACACACACACAACGAAATTTGGGTCTTACACTAACAAAACTAGACGATCACGCAAATGGCTAATTTTATTTGTTTATCCTTCAGACAAATAAATAGTAATTAACATCGTCACCAGTATTTTATGTGTAATCAAGACACATACCCCACAAACGTTTCAGTCTGCACTTTACTTTCGTTGTCATTGGTCCTATTACTCTTAAAAATCCGAAGCTGTGACCTATTCCTTATGCGTCTGCAGATTACGTATATGCCACCCGGTATATCACTGTTTGTTATGGACATTTAAATTAGAGGACAAGTATAGTAAACCACTCCATTTACCACTATAGTATTTCCAATGGTTTGTCGAGTCTTTTTAATGTGCTGTAATTTTTTGTAGAATCACATCGGTCGGGAGAAAATCCTTTTTTAATATTTCTTATGCAAATAAGTGTTTTTAGCCGTCCTTTGTTTTTTTACATTTACCAAAAAAATAATTATGTCAAATGACCGTATTTTCACGAAAATCGAATCGATTTCTAGCAATATTTGAGCAGTTGTAGATTTTTATATGTTACCTTAGTTTACGACCTCGTCATGCAGTCCTTCACGTTCGTATCTTATTAATTATTTCATTGGTAACATAATAGCTTATTTAAGTACAATTAAATAATGGTGAATTCTGTAATGAATTTCGTAAAGTAATATAATAACGTACATAAATAACTAGCTGCATCATTTGTGAATGGCTTGTTAGTGTCAATGAATTACTAAACAACCTGATACAATATCAGCTTTCATAGTGTTGCAATTAAAATTTATAAACATGATATTTACATATTTAATTACATATCCATGTTTAATAACAATGTGTCAGGTGATCTTGATTTGTGATCTTAAATTTAACACAAAAGAACTAGTTAAGTGACTTACTTGATATTTCCATTTTTACTTTCTTAACTTGATATATGCAGAGGCGTGTTTTGGGGGCAAACAGTCACTTTTATTCTAAATGATTTTTTAAATAACTGTTTTTGTTACTTAGCACGTGAACTTATTTGGGCTCTTATTCAATTACTGCCAAAATTTTAAATGCTTAAAGCAATATTAACTCTTAACACCAAAAAATATGTTTTACTATAAAAAAAATGTCTGGTCAAAATTAAATCGGTAGGTTTCTCGGATGAGGATACATTTATTCAAGTCATATGATTTAGCACAAATTATTCTGTGTGATATTGTGAACGATCCATCTTTCCACGTCTGAAGGACTTTTATTATATTTTCCAAAGTAGATATTAAACGTTCACAAAGAAGGGTTCAAATCGACTGTTTCAGAGAGAGAATAATACAAAATCTATACTTACTGTTTCGTTTTTGATTAACTGCTTCACTGATGGTATCAATTGGACGTCGTCAATCGAAACACTATAAATCTAACACAGTAAATACTAACACATTCTTAAATTTAAACCTGAAAAGGAATTTTGAAACACAAGAAAAAGACAATATAAAGTTCAAAAAACATATATTAAATCTTTTAAAAATTCATGTTTTTACAAAACGTTCAAAAAAATTAGTAACACCTATGTCTGGCCCGTGTACAATACATTGTGAGGAACGGAACAACTCATAATATATCAACTGTCATCCAATGTGTAGTTTTTAGCTAACGATTACACAAAAAGATTCAGTAAAAAGTTCAATTCAATTCTTCAGTTCATTTCTCATTCATTTTTCAACTTTTTGGTGAGCTTTTGCTTGCCCGTCTATTGACGTATTTTCAGTTCAATATCAATTTTGATCGCTCCTCGGAGCTTAAAAATGCTTGAATCGCAACGACTTTGAATTATATTCTGCAATTATAGATTCATACGTTCAGGCAAGGCGGTCCCATGCGCGTTCTGAGTACATGGTAACTATACTTTTTTGACACCGAATCACTGAGGAACCAGTTTAGGGCAAATACCGTCAAAATCGACTGCTAGAAAATGATAGGGTACCCTCGACGCTAAGGGCTATTTTCGCTAAAACTCTCGAAATACTTTGACTAGAGACTGGATTAACTTGTCCTCATATTTAACACAACGCATGAGTTGCAGTGCTTAACAACGTGGATTCGTAAAAGGGTTTTTAATTTTGAAATTTCCGAAGTTAGTCGGTTTTTGATACACTTTCAAATTTTTGGTGGTCGGGGCGACATTACGTCTCTGTGCAGCGACATTTACTATACTTTCTAAAATTACACTCCTTGATGATTTTCTGATATTTTTGCATAAGATGTGATTGAATGTATAAAAACCTCTGCCAACGGCATTTTTACGTGGAGCACGCTTTTCATGCGAAATGTCGGAAAAGTCAGACTTTGTTACATTTTCGAAAAGTTCATCGAGGGTTTTGGCGTGTTCTTTTACAATATCAGCATCATTTTGCTCCCTAAAAAATTATAAGGCTTTATTGCGATAATGATATCACTATTTTAAGTAGTTGGATCAAAATTTGGAACGGGAGTGTCTTTTGATTTGCCGAAGAAAGAAGTGTTATTCGTTTTAGCAGCGAGTTTCATTTCATTTCTTCAAAAGATATATAATTATGTGTTTTTCTAATGTTGAAATCAATTTTATGTGAAAAGCCATATGCGGTTTATCACGGGTCCGGCAGAATGAAGAAGTTTTCAAAGTTAATTCATGTCATAATATAGTGACATATAAATTTAAATCAAGTCGTCATGCTTTCGCCATAAATGGACATTTAAAAATGTCGGTTTAGCATTAGTTAAATATTCAACATTCTTTTGCGGTTGAAGCATATTTAAAGCTTATTCTGTTGTAATCCACAGTGTTTATTTCACCACCACTTCCATTTAAATCTACGAGATCCAGTTTCTAGTCGAATAACAATTAAAAAGTGGGTACACAAGTTTCACAGTACTGCTTCATGTGCCAGAGAAAAACCAAACGGAAGAACTCGTTCTGTAAGCACACTTGAAAATGCCGAAAGGGTAAGAGAAGCTACGCTACGAAGTCCTAAATGATCAAGGAAGAGGACAAGCATAACTAAATATTTTGAACCGTAGTTATCACCGCATTCTCAAAGACTTACACTTCCTTTCCTATAAAATTCAAGTCGTACAAAAACTTCTGCCTCCAAATTTTGGAACACGCGTTGATTTTTGCGAACGTTTCAAAGGGCTATTTGCTGAAAATCCGAATATCATTGATTGCTTGCTGATGTCAGATGAAGTTCATTTTCATCTTTCCGGATATGTTAACAAACAAAAAGGAAGTTCCTCTTAATAGCAAAAAGGTTACTGTGTGGTGTACAGTATCCGCCTTTCCAATTTTTGGACCTTTCCTCTTTGAGGAAAATGACTTGACTGTTACTGTTACATCACAACATTATCAACAGGTATTATATTACTTTGAATAACAACTTCATAATATTGGTATGGATATTAGAAGAATATGATTTCAGCAGGTCGGAACCACTTCCCATACTGCTAGAAATTCTATGACAAACTATCCTGAGCCTGAGTACTGTGGATTATGGATTCTTCTCGCATGTCTAACAGTACTCTAAAACAAATTTTAAAAAAGTGTAGGGCCTTATATTGCCCTTCAGTACTAGTGGATAAAGATGTATGCATAAAAGTGGAGGATGATAGTTACAGGAAGGGTTCCTTTGTGGGATACCTTATCCCACCTGAAATCAATTCGTCAAGCGAAGGCATCATCCTGTTTCTAGAAGGTCCAAATGGCATGGTAACACTGGAAAACCAACAATTGGACAACTCAGAAATACAACAATTTGAACACCTGTGTAGCAGATCACTTGTTATGTAGCACTTGTCCACTCACCTCAAGTTCCTACAATAAGGTAAGTTTATGGTGAGTTGTGTATTCATCATCTCTTGTTAAACAAAAAGGAACAATCAATCATTCGCGATGGCACAACCCACAAATGAAATTTTCGTATTAGCAACGATCGTACGAAATATGACCAGGTAGTCGCTAGTTTGCCTATGGAAGTTATAAATAATATTTATGATATTATAGCTAACCCTCCTGAAAGGAATTTGTATGTTAATTTGAAACATACATTAATTTCGCGCCTAATTTCTAGTGAAGAGAAGCGTTTGGATGACTTGCTCCCTGGTTCCCAGATGGGAGACCTCAAACCTTCCGATTTTTATCGGTCTATGTTAAGCGTTGTAGGAGGATCTCATATGGTTAGCCAAGAGTTGCTTATTAAATTATGGAAAAGATGCTTACTCAAAATTATTTTTATTGCGATTACCGCCTCTGGTAAGACAGACATTAAGGAAATAATAGATATTGCGGGTCGTATTTGGGAATCGTGCCAGAATTCGATGGTGGCGTCTGTACGTTCCCAAGGTCCGATTGGAGGATTCATCGGTATCCCCTTTTAACGTGGAACCCATACCTTCTGTACCGGAGTTGGTAACGATAATTAAAAAATTTTCAACTACTTCTCAGAGTACTTTGGACCAGGTCTTGCAGCGGCAAGAAGTTTTTAATTCACAACTACATGCTATTCAGTCTAGAGTCACTTCTGTAAGTTCTGATCCACCAGCCTCTTCTTCAGCAATTATAGAAGTAGAAGGAACCGTTCCTCAAATAGTAATAATGCCCGTAAAATAACACAGTTTGTTATTGGCATCAAATCTACAAAGATAAAGCTTTTCATTGTGGTGGAGCCTGGTATACTTACAATAAAGATACACGTAGCACTATGATTAATAATTCGAATTGACTAGAAGTTGTCAATGTTTTGACATCTGATGTTGGCATATCTGGCAGTAAACGTCAACTTTTTGGTCTATGACTCGTCAAGTAACTTGCGTTTTCTAATAGATACTGGGGCTGATATATCTGTTATACCTCGTAATCTTTTGTGGATTTCAATAAAAATCCAGACGTAATCTTGACCGCAGCTAATGGCTGAGTTATACATACATATGGTAAAAAGTTGTTAAGAGTTAATTTGAACCTACGCAAGATTTTTTCTTTTGTTTTTAATACTGCTGACATTGAATTGCCCATTATTGGGCCGATTTTTTATCCCATTTTGGTTTAGTAGTAGATTTAAAAAATGCACATTTAATTTATCAAACTAGTTCATCGTTAAATTGTTTTCTATAAAAAGGATCATTAGATTCTCCTAAATTATTTCCTCTGGTTAACGAGTACAAAAAGTTGCTTTTACAATTTCCCAGTTTGATAAGTTCACCGAATTACAATTTACCGGTAAAACATTCAGTTGTGTATCATATTATTACAGAAGGTAATTTGCCATTTTCGCGCCCAAGTATACTAGATAATGTTAAGTTCAAATTAGCACAAGATGAATTTAACCATATGTTGTAAACCTTTATCTTCTTCCGTCCCTTCGTCGCTTCATATGGTAGCTAAGAAAGAGCCCAATGACTGGCGTCTTTGCGAAGATTATCGACCATTGAATATGGTTACAGTTCCTGACAGGTATCCCTTACCTCACATTCACGATTTTTATTCCCAATTGTATGGTTGTACTGTTTTTTCCCAAGATTGATTTGGTCCGTGCGTATCATCAAATTCCCGTCGCGGAATGTGACGTTTTTAAAACAGCTTTTGGTTTGTTCGAATTTTCACGAATACCTTTCGGGTTACGCAATGCTGATCAAACGTTCCAGAGGTTCATAAACGAAGTACTTTCGGGTTATCATTCGTTTTCGTCTATTTAAATGACATTTTAGTAGCAAGTAATCAAGCTTACAACATTTAGAAGATTTTAAAATAGTTTTTGAAAGATTAAACAAGTATGGCATAAATATTAAACCGTCTAAATGCATTTTAGGAGTTGACAGTTTGACATTTTTGGGACATCATATTTCTTCAGCTCGTATATTACCATCTAGTGAGCGAATAGATATTATTAATAATTTTCCTCTGCCAACAACACATAAGCAGCTCCAGCGTTTTATAGGTATGGTAGACTTTTATCATCGTTTCGTACCTAATTTCGCTAATGAGTTCCCTTATATTCTTTTAGTACCCGCTTACTACATGATAATATTAAGGTCATAAATGATTGGCCTGCCGTCTATCTGGATGTTTCAAAAGTCAAAAGTGCTATAGCTGATGTGACAATATAGCTCATCCTTGTGGTGATTGTCTCTAACGGTCGATTGTTCCAATGTCTCCATGGGTACGGTTTTGCAGCAACGAGACAGCCAAGGGGTGCTTACGCCTTTAGCTTTCTTTTCACATATGCTTACCTCGGCTCAAGCGAAGTATTCAACGTTTGACAAGAAGCTTCTATCCTTATACACTGCTATAAATCATTTTAAATTTTTACTTGAAGGTCGTAAATTTATTTGTTTTATCGATCATAAGCCTTTGGTTAATGCATTATTCATCCAGGCAGAAAGATCTCCATGACAAATATTTAGAGTATATTGCTCAATTTTCGTGAGAAATCCGGCATATTAAAGGAAAAGATAATATCATAGCAGACACTATCACGTGTATGTGCTACATCTTTTCTCAATCAATGTATCTTTTCAGTTCAAATTGAAAAATTCCCTTTAATTGATAGGAATTTTAACTTAAAGTTATTGAGCGATGCTCAAGAGGAGGATTCTGTGTTAGATTCTTTGTTGACGAATCAATCATTAGATTCTAAATGTAATTTCAATTAACAAAAATTAAGATTCCAGTTTTAGATGAGTTTATTTGGTGTGATGTTTCTCAACCCGATATACGCCCTTATGTTCCGAATATTTATCGGCGAACGATATTCAATATATTTCATGGTTTATCTCATCCTGGCATAAAAGCCACTAGAAAATTGATTACAAATAAATATTTCTAGCCCAAAATGAATTCGGACTATAACTTGTGGGCGAAGACATGCGTCAATCGTCATACACGGTAGGTCAATTTGGTATATCTAAGGGGCGTTTCGATCACATTCATATAGATTTAGTAGGACCATACCCCCTTCCAGAGGTTATTCTTACTTACTAACTGTGATCGAACGATTTACTCGATGGCCAAAGGCTTATCCGCTCTCCGATATTACGGCCTAGACCGTAGCACGCACTTCATTTCAGAATTTTGTTTGTCGTTTTGGCGTGCCATTATACGTTACTACAGATCAAGGCGTTCAATTTGAGTCAAAGTTATTTAATGAAGTTATTGGAGTTCCATAGGATACGTACCATCACATATCATCCCTAAAGTAATAGTATGGTGGAAAGTTGTAGCAGCTCACATGCACACTGACCTCAAGTTCCTACAATAAGAAGGTTTTTTGCAAGTTACTCATGATGACAACCAGGAGAAGAAAAATAATAACAATTTTGATGTACCATATGTTTGATGTTCCTAATTCTGTATTTAAAAAACTTAATATAATAACAAATATGATGAAACAATTTGATGATTTATATAGTTAATACTATAACCTGCTACAAGTACCTCTTCCTCAAATCTACACGACTAATAGGCTTAATAAAGTTAATGAGGCATAATATAGATGTTGGTCATTTTGCTCTTATAAAATGTCACTATTATAAGGTCTCCCAAAAGTAGAGACAGATTATAAACGAGGAGAGTAGGAAACACAAAAATACAAAAAAAAATAAAATTAACGCAAAAACACAAATAGAAAATTAAACTTAAACAAAAAACGCTTACAACTATAGACTAACAATATGTAACAGTCATTATTACACAACACAATAGTTGTATACGGTGCATTACATTTCTAGGAACACACAAACTAACCACACTCACAACATATTAATATAAAAATAAAAACAACAAGTAACAGAATAAATAAGAATAACCATGATTAGGTCATTAAATGATCTAATAGGCAGACTAGCATGGTGGTACCGACGATTTTCAGAGTTTGTCTACACCACAGAAAATGTAGATGATACACCAGAGTTTCTCCTGCTACCTGTGGATATTTTCATTTTCAAGAAGCAATGGGCTGATCCTTCCTTAAAAGGCATTTGAAAGTACCCAAAGTGTTACAATAAGTATCGCAAGCGGTCAAATAACTTTGATTTATTGATGGGGTGTATACAAAGTAAATTTATCGGCAGAAAGGCTAGTGGGAGAAATCTTGTAGATAAGCACAAGATTTATTATATGTATAATATACTCAATTTTTTCCAACTAGGTATACTTTATTTTTAAGATATAAAAATATTTTCCGTGCTCTTGGCAGTATTTTATCTTAGACATCACCATGCAAGTACTGTAATTTGTATCACCTAATGAGAACATGATTGCGAAATCGCTTGATACTGTATTCCACAACACAATGCTTAACACATTACACAATTGCGTAGGTAACTTAATAATGGAAGAAGTGTAAATTAGAGATTACTATAGAAAACTGTGCAAGTTTATACTGATCTGATTCCTGCGAAGATGAAAACTGAGAAACTTGATTGAAATTTGTTAACTATTGCAAGAAATCTATTCATTTGCCATTTACTTCGTATCTAATACCAAACATTTCTTTAATGATTCTCGATAATTATCCAAGTATTTTAAATGAAAGCTATATATTCATAATGTAATTTGATAAAATCAAGTTGGAAAGAAGAAGAGGTTTTAATTCTTATCATTCGTTCCACGAGCAAAATAAAAACGCAGTCATTTCTTACAAAACGTTCGAGTACTAAAATTCGTTCTAAAAACTGAAGCTTGTGGATTTCCGCCATATTTTTGCTTTTTAACGCAAAATTGAGGATGCTGTAGATACTGGCATATAATTTTTTTTATCAGAACGTCATAATAATAACAATATCATATTCTGTTCCAATATTAGTTTGGGAGTCATTTACTCAGTGCCTGTGTAATCTATAATTTATACATAATAATGCACATTCAAAAATTGATGAAAGATATGATAATATAAGCAATAAGCAGAACATTCTGTATTTGAAGAATTTATTCTATAATAAATAAGGTTGTGATAATGATTTATTGTATAATTTATAGAGGTTTACAAAAATATACCATTCTTTTAACATTAAACCATCTCGCAATTGATTTGTTTTCTCTTCCATTATGTATAATTAAATCATTTATTAGTGTTAACACAATTATGTGTTTCACATAAGTCAGTGGCACAGAAGCAAAATACATAAAATGTTTAACAGATTGTATAAAGAAATGTGGTGGATTACAAAATAATGTACTTATATTTAAAATTATAAAATAAAGTAACAAATACGCACTCTGTTACAAAATAATTATTAACGTCATAAGTCCGATATGTCGTATCGGCCGTGTGTCGTTCAGTATTTTTCATTATACCATAAATACTTTAATATTTAACGATGGTTTGTAAGCCTTGCATTTTCTTCAATTCAAATAATTAAATTTTTTCGGCTTAGGCCGAATTGGTGTCATATCAATGAAGAATAGAGTACTGATAAATCAGAATATCAGAATGGTATAATGAAAAAGTAGTTATGTCATTAATACAATTATTACCGTTATTTATTTGTTTAGAAAAATACACTGATACAAAATATCAGTTAAAATCTACGTAAATACCTATCACGACACCACAACGTAAACATTCGTTGGTACCATAGAACGTATTTTCTTTAATATATCCTTATCATCTGTTTGTACCTCGCCACTGAGATTCAGAGATACAGTCGACTTCCTCCAAAAGTATATCAAAATTCAATCGAGTTCAGTAACAAACGCAACTTTGACAAGTAGCATCTTTTAAACTTAGCGAACCTTCAAATTTATTGGATAAATGGAAAAAAAATCGGCAGCTACTGGAAGCGGCTGGAACCTCCCCACTCGGTGGATCTTTGAAACCGAAAAGAGCATTAAATTGTGTAACAAAACGGCACTAAACGTAATCCGATCTCATCCAAAATCTTTTCAGATCTTCTGGGGCACTAAAAAACCCTCAACTTAATGAATTTACAATCATATATGCGAGTTATTACCTACATTATCGCTCGTTGAATAATATACTATTAAGATATTAACAACTTTAACATCACTTGAATGACAAAGAAAGTCTAGTTATCCTAAATACTACAGATTTGTAAAGCAACAAACTGAAAATTGGTAAAGTGATACTAATCTATAATAAATTCACTAACGAAGGTACAGAAAGCATATGATATTGATATTGTTACATCTACCTTTAAAGTTTGTGACAATCCACTAAAAATTACAAATGTGCCGAAATCTTATTAACATGACATGACACCAACTTTATCGGATGACAAACGATGACAATGACAATCATCAAAATTTACTCATTGCAATCCGATCGCTCGCGGCTGTCTTTGTTAAATCAAATATTAGCATTTCAGTAATTTTACCAGATTTTAGAGGAATATTTGTAGTTTAATTCTTCGATTTGTCTGTATATATATTTAAAAACGGCACTAAACGTAATCCGCTCTACTTCTAGAGCAATGAAAAAACCCTCACACGTGAATTGACACGTGATGTGACGAGTTTCACGATGTAACAGCTACGCGCATCGATCATGTCATACGAAATGCGTTCTATGCCATATTTGCTTTGTTTTGAATTTTTTTCACGGAAACCAATTCGAAAGGGTGGAAGTGTGATATATCGTTGAAATCAGAATTTTAACTGCTTTTCAATGGTTCCATTGCAAATTGAAAGTAAATATAAAATAAACAACTTGTTGCGTCAAAATGGCACTAAACGTAATCCGATTTCAACCAAAACCTTTTCAGATCTTCTGGGACACTAAAGAAACGCACACGCAAAGTTTCATTCAAATCTGTTCAGTAGTTTCGGCGCTATCGTGCTAACACACATACACACATACACACACACAGACATTTTCCAAAAACCACTTTTTTGGGTTCCTAGGACCTCAAAACGTAAAGATTTGATGTTATCTCAATTTTCGTTTTTGAACCAATTTTAGTAACCTCTCACAATTTTATTGTGGAGAGGTTAATATAACATAGTAAATATTAATAAAGACAAATAAATAGTATATCGATTGATTTTGTTGAAATATTTGGAGCAAATTTAAGGTTACATTAATATGCACATATGTATATTAATGTTTTATTAACATATACTTTCCTAATAAAAATAAATTTGAGACTTTTCACAGTTTTCTCAGAGATCGAAGATTACTTCATTTGAAAAAAAAAAACAAAACCCTTAACGTTAGATCTATGCGAGCAGTATTGCAATATTAGGTTAAATTTATTAGTAAATATAATAGAGTAACCAACAAGTTACAGAATACACTTGAATTCGCATAACATATAGGTGACATGCACGATTTAATATTTGGCCTACCCTGGAGGTAAAATAACCTATTGCTGATATAGAATTTTTATGTAAACAAACAGTGTTTAAGGTTTATTATTAACATTCAAATTATTTATAACGTTTATTTTTAGAAGGAGGTTTATATTATTGGTGAAATATAATTAATAAGTATTAATATCCCTTCTTTTGTGCTGTTTTTAACTGTGGTACCATTGCAGATGATGAGATGTAGGAGTCAAATTTTTTCGATAATAAAGAATATTTTAAGTGTTTATATGTTAAATTACTCCTAAATAAATGATATGATATTTCTGAATTTGAATACGATCCATCGCCAGATTATAGCACAAGCGGGAGCATGAGAAGTTCCAATGATTTCAATAATCGTAAATATAAGATACATATGTTACAGAATTTCTTCACTAATATGTCATCTTTCTTTAATAAACCGAACTTTAATCTTATTGTGTTACTTTGACTCTGTTTTGGTTAGAAAAACAATACGTTTAAAAAGTGCTTTATTGACCGATCATATAATTTTCCGTAAAACTTGAATCTAGGCGTTGAGCCGTTGAGAAAGAAAATATAATGAATGCCTTATTCTACCAATTATTACTCAACCAAAAATACTGTTACTAATAACTTATGAATATTTACAAAAATATGATCTTAATTAAAATAATGTTTTCTCCACATTCGGATTTAACTTATGATAAGATAGGAGTAGGTAAATGTTTAAATGAAACAAAATTTCATAAGAAATATTTTATTAAATACACAGGGTAATTGTTAAATGCATTATAAATAAAAACTTAGGTACAATCTTAGACCATTCAATATGCCGCTTACGCTTAGCGGCACATTGAATGATCTAAAGGTACAATACTTACTTTTCCTAAAAAACATTTGAATAGAACTGCTTTACGCATTTTTTTTTTCAACCCACTACATACTGTTTGATTATATGCCTCAAGACTTTTGTACGCTTTCATTTCCTCCATCGTAAAAGCACTTTTAGAATATACAAGACACATTACTATATCAAGATATAATATTTTGGGAAAATTTTCTCTATATCCGCAAAACAATCTTCTAAACGAAGTGTTTATAGATCTATACCCAATAGAAATATTTTTTAAATAAGTTTTGATGAATTTTATCAAGCTGTAAATAACTACTCATTTCCATGTTTCTGAAATGAATTGTTAGAATATTTTAATTTTTAAATAAATATATAATTATTACACTTTTACCTTAATATTTTATCAAAATATCACGGTTATCACGAATGTACAAACAAATATAAGCCACCAAGGAAAGTCTTTTCACATGTAAACAAGCCCAAAAAATATTAAGATAAGTATTTGTTTATCTTCCAAGGCATGAATGTGACGTCACGTGTGCGTCACCTATTGTCGGTCAACTGTCACACATGCGCAGCAACGGACGAAATTGAGAATTTTATTGAGCATATCTTTATATTCCAGTATCATAATGTCCACCGATATGATATTATTTATAACTGATATAACCTTCATGATTCTCAATACGTCCGGGTAGATATATGAGCTTATGTGTTATTAAAAAGATTAACAGAGGTTTATTTATTATATATATTTAATTGTAATATAGTAATTTCATTCATTCATTTATAACCTCCCTTGCGGCATTGTGCGCGATATTTTCAAACTGAACTTGGGGTAACAACTGCAGTGTGTATTCCCTGTCCGATAATCTAAATAACTAAGCTAAATAATATATCAGCATGTTTTATGGAAAAAAGATCGACCACCTCGAACCTGACCTATATTACACAGTATATCTCGGACATATTGAACACACAAGGCCAAGTCGATGTTATTTATACTGACATTCAAAAAGCTTTCGACAAAATCGATCATTTTCTACTCCTTTCTAAACTCAATGCAATTGGAGTGTCAGATATCTTGCTATGCCTAATTGAATCCTATTTATTTAATAGAACACAGTTCGTGGAATACGGTGGATATAATTCTCGCAACTTTTTTTGCAACTTCCGTAGTCCCTCAAGTATCCAACCTAGGGCCACTTTTATTCTTAGTATTTATTAATGATTTATCCCTCACTATAAGTTCTACACATTTATTTTTCGCGGACGATTTGAAAATTTACTCTGAAGTAAGCAAGCCAAACGACTGTTCTCACTTGCAAAAAGCGTTAGACTCAGTTAACGAGTGGTGCGAGAATAACTACTTAAAACTAAATACATCTAAAGGTAAGATAATGTCCTTCTATAATAACAAAAGACCAGTTTTATTCGTATATACGATTAATGATACCGTTCTTGACCGATGTACATATTTTAAAGAACTTGGAGTAACATTCGATTCCAAGCTCAGTTTTTCTACTCATATAAGCACAGTTGTTACTTCGGCTTCTAAAGAACTCGGGTATTGTATAAGAAACTGGGGCAGCTTTACGGAAATCAACACTCTGAAATTAATATACATATCATTTGTACGAAGCAAACTTAAATATGCTTCTGTCATCTGGTCACCTGTTTATCAAAACTCTAAAATGCAAGTTGAGCCAATACAAAGACGATTTCTTAAATATATATATTTCAAATCTAATGGGTCCTATCCTGTTAGGGGCTTTGATCACAATACACTACTAAATTCATTCAATTTTGACTCGCTTGAATTTAGAAGAAATGGCACAGCACAACAATTGTTATATAAAATACTGCATAACCAATTAGATTGTATTTACTTAGTAAATAGAATTAACTTTCATGTACCGAGGCAGAACGCTCGTCTGCACAATGCATTTTACGTCAATACCAGCAGAACTAACATTCAGGTTATGTCTCCAATATTCAGCATATGCAAGATATTTAATGAAGTCGCTCATATGTGCGACCTCAACTATGATACTCTAAACCACATTATACATATGTACAAAAATTCATTTAACCGATTAAGTCTAATTCTAATCTAATCGAAATATCTATATAATCTAATCTATATATATTCTATCTATATCTATATATCTAATATAATATCTATCTAATCTTTTTTATAATTAATAAATAATAAATTAATGTAATTATATAATGTAATGTATGTATGTATTTTGTATGTATACATGAATGTATTATATAATGCAATGTAAATTAATGTAATTTTGTCAATTTTTATCTCATTATTGTTATTTTTATATATTTTGTTCATTATTTTCTGTAATTGGGTGTCAACCTGTTGAAAATAATATTATTATTATAACTATTAGTTTGCTGTCTGCAAATTTGTTATATTCTCACCCAGAGTCGCAATTAGTGATTTACTATTATTATGGTAAAAAATATGGTACCTACGTTTATGTTTCTATGACTTATTGTATCCATGACATTTTCAGTAAGTAACGCTATATTTGTGTGACAGTTGAATTAAACTTAGTGATTTGAAAGCAAACTAGATTTACAACTTTAAAGGAATAATTTTTTATTATAAATTTACTTTCATTTTTTATTATTTGATACACTGTTGTATGTCGAAATTAACATTGCAGATTTGACGAAAGTAGTGAAATTTAATATTACAATTTGGAATTAATATTATAGGTTTTTTTTTTATTGTGAGAGGTCACTGAGAAATTCTATATTATTGTATAATTATGCAATTTGACTCCCGAAACAGGAACAAGAGACACATGTAATTGCGTTAACTTTTATGTAAAATAATTGAGTTACTGCTATATTCTGTTACAAATAAATAAAAATTGCTATATAATAATATATTTTGAATGTGTACAATACATAAACGCTTGTTTTCGTCTCTTTGGATTTTTCTTAATGGCATTAGGTAACAAACCACGCAGCCAGGCACAAGTTATTAGATATGCCATAATTTAAATATACATAATCATGCACATACACAGAGTACACATACTCCATCCTAAACCTATCTTACGGTCGTGAGCAAAAAAATAGGCCAAGTCTTATAACGGTATTTTGCTAAAATCTAGCTGTGTACATCTAACTTTAATTTTTGTGACATTGTGAGTTAGTTGTCATAATTTATTGCAAGCGTGCAAGACTCAAGGGAGATACGTTTGCACATATTCTTCTCGCCCAAGAGTCTTTCAGGGCATTATGTTATAGACTACGGTAAATAAGGATTAGGTAACTTTTAAGCAAAGATTAGATGGACATGTATCGCAGCTAAAAAATAAATGTTCAAGTTCGCCTACATTACAAGTTTCACATAGCTTGGTTGGTAAAATTCCTATTTTATTTAAATGTAGAGGATAGCAACCATGCCCAAATCTCAGCCTGATAAGAGTCGTTATGTACCTCCTAGGAATTTGAAAAACTGGTACCAAGGTTCTTCAGGAATTTCTATTTGGATTTGGGTGTATCTTGTAGGAGTGGTAAAATAATATTCATGCCAATAAGACGTCCATGCTTTATTTAAGCCTGTTTTACTGATATTTAAACAGCCTTGCAGACATAGACTTTTTCATTATATTTTATACCATTGTGTGCTTTAACCCATATATAGTTGATGTTAAACCCAGATATTTTTAGTGAGTAATTATAATGCTTGATTAATTTAATGAAAGGGTGGTACATGCTGGATATTGAATTATACGTATTGCCAAGAATACTGACTTGGAGCCACTTAAAATAACTGAGTCTTTAATTTGTTTATTTGTAATATATTCTAAGTACTTGACAATAGCATAAGCTTCTGCTGAATAAATTAACGTCTCCTGAGAAAGTTTGAATTTTGACTGAGTACTTGAATAAGGTATTAGGAATGCACAGCCTGCACCGTGGTTAGATTTTGAGGCATTTGTATAAATATGCGTAGCATTGGCAAATCTTTCTAACATATTCTGGAGAATCGTTCCATTTATTATGGGGTTTTCTGTATAGTTAGGGAATATGATGTTTGTTTGGCTTATCGAGTCAAAATAGTCGGGCTGAGGGAGAAAGTCAGATTGATTAATGTTTTTAGACATTTTTAATACTTCCTGATTTCCTATACACAGTGGGGGGGAATGTTTCTTTTCTCAGAAATTATTCGTGAGATTTAAAATATTTAGATTATGTATTTTATCTATTATCGCAGAATTTCTAATAATTAGATTTAAAATGCTAAATCTAATCTAAAATTTAAAAAATCTCGCTAGTTGGTCGCCAAAGTGTGTCCAGTGTTAAAAAGCAATAATAGGGCACTGTCCGATGAACATAGAGCCATTAGTTGATCAAGCCCAAGTTGCCCGTAAAATAAATGTCTTTCAACCCCTATACCTTACCCCTGGTTAAAATTATAGTGTTCTTGATTTATTCCTTTATTTCGAAAGCATATTACCTATGTATATCCGATTTAGCTTTACCAGCGAATGAAACATTTTTCAATACTTATTTTTCCTTGAAGAAAAAAACCTTTTTCAATCCTCATATTTCACCCTGTTAAAATTTGATCGGTTTTGGATTTTCCCTCTAGTTCAAAACCATCGTAATATATCAGATAAATTTAGATTCTCCTGCGAAAGAAATATTTATCTGCGAATCAAATTCGAAGCCTTTTGTTAATTAAGAAGTAGATTTTAGTAACTGAGAAGGACACAAAACGTATATTTCGATTTGTAACGCTGTAAACCCTCTGGATTTTTTCAGTAAAGTTGCTGGACCTAAAAAAGAACGGTCCTGCAAATTTTCGAATGTCCACGACGTATATTTTTCAAGCGTCCATAGAAGAAGTTTGTGCTATCCAGGTACATATATTCAATTACATAGGTAGTATTTTTATTCCTTCCTCTTTGTAGCATAGTAATCTAATTAAAAATGTCCGTATTTATGTGTATGTAGACCCTTTCTTGCAACGTCAGTAACGTTCGTTTGACGTAAAATTTTTATTTCAAACACGACACAATACATATAGGAAACCCATTCTAGAAATTATGCACATGCGGTACTTAGAGAATTAGACATAAATGTAGTTTAATGCGGGATATTTGGAGGGTGTGGTAGTTAAAAGTTTGATGAGGACTTTGTTTGTATATTTTGGCAGCAAATCGTAAGAGAAACCTATATAGCGAGACTTATTCCACTCAGTTCAGGTCCTGAGCAACTAGCCAATATATTCAACATAAGAAATAAGGTTCTTGAGTGAAAATTTCTAAAATATTACTAATAGATGCAGTAAAAGATTTATCCAAATTAAGAAACTTCTTTAATACAAAACCTGGCATATTTTCTGCATAAAAATAAATTCACATATACAACATATATTTATTGCTTGTACAATTTGGTAAACATTTAGTTTAATTTACGCTCCCGTTCCTATAGTCTACATGTTCTGCCTGCAATACGTTCACAGTCTCGAAGAGTCTCAAAGTTGTTGGAAGTTCCTCTGCATCCGCCGTATATGATTTTTTCACATCTTTGTTGTGAGTTATTCCAAGAGTAACGAATTATGTAAGCCAAACACATTGCTCCAGGTAGGGTATGGGGTTTAGCGCAATCTGAAATAAATTTCTATACTTTACTATTATTCTATTTTTAATTTTTACATATACATCGTCCAATAATAAGAGTATCAATTATAGAATTGGCAATAGTATAAATTCCACAAACATACATCATATTATAAAAAAAATATAAAACAATTTAAAACATAATGTACAATTAAGGAATGGAATTCTTACTTCCTCCGGTAGCGGTGGAGCTCTGTGTTGGATGGGGAGTTAAGTGGATGAAATAAACAAAACTACAAGTGGACAAAGCACAGAATAAGTTAAGCATAGTACATTGTAATCTGCAACACAGCAGGGCGGCGACACCAGTACCGTGCCAAACAGGATACACTAGCACTAATCCAGGAACCCTGGATAGTTAATAACAGAGTTAACAAGACTAAGCGGACCTATTTTCAGTTCACCAACAACAGAGAGGTCGAGAACAGTCATCGCAATCAAAACTGGGAATTAATCATGGGCTATGATGTCAGCTATGTGATCTGAGGCAGTGAAGACAACAATGCAAGAAGTAAGTTGCTTTATGACTATATTACCGGAACCACATTAATGTAAGTAATAGCTGCACACTGACATTTATTAACTCTAGAAGTCAAACAATAGTAGATACTCTATTATATCTCTATTAGTCATTCTTCACAGACGATACGGATTTGTCTAAAAATATTGTGAATGATGATTTAACACGTTTGGTTACATCCTTTGAATGCCATAAACTTCAGCTAAATCCAATAAAATCATCAGTTATGGTATTTGGTAAATACAGACGGCAACGGAGAATTTGTTATTAAGATAAAAAATGGGACTCTGCAATGTACAGAGTGCGAAAAATGTAGGTCTTGAGATAGATATAGACTTACGTTTTAAGAAAGATATAAATAAAAGAATTCAGAAAGCTTATGCTTCCTTAAAAATGTTATTTCCAAACCGTCACTTGATCTCACAGTCCCTGAAAATAAAACTTGTAGATACTCTTGTCTTAAGTCATTTTAATTATTGTGATGTTATATATGGACCGTGTTTAGACAAGCTAGATATAAATCGAATTTGAAAAGTTCAAAAGTCGTGTCTGCGGTTCATATATGGCATCAGAAAGTTTGAACTTGTGTTTTATAAATAAAAAGATGCAAAATGGTTAAATATGCATGACAGACGAAAATTCCATTCCACAGTTCTTTTTCACAATATCATCTTAAGGCAGTGCTTTCCTTATATATATACTAACGTAAAGTATAGAACGGATGTCCATACCTTAAATTTAAGATTTAAAGGCCTTATCATACCTCCATCTCATAAATCCGCCATGTTTAAAATATGTTTTTCATATTATATTTATTTCATTTATAATAAGGCATCCCTCCACTAAAATATCGTCGACAACAATTTCTTGTCTCTTATGGTGCAACGATTTGGGCACAACCAACTCACCCAAATTACAAATTCTTATTTGATGAGGAATTACGCATTACATACCAGGCTAGGCCAACTATAACAAGACCTGTAGGAGTTAGGTTAAATGAAATAGTGGAAACAATGGAGAAAAATTTTCCACTAGTATATAAAATTGGTCTATGCGAAGTCCCTCTTTGGATAGTAATAATTCCAAATATATTAAAATACGATTCAAACAGTAGAGAAAAGGGACAAACAGACAACTACTTGTATCGAATTTCTATACTGCACTAAATACACTTGAGGAATACCACAAACTGGCAAATTTCTATATATTTAATAATAATAATAAATCGGCTTTATTGTGCAAAACATTTATAAAAATATAAATGGAAAGAAATTACTTTATTATAACGAACAAAAAAAGAAAAGAGAGAACTAATAAAAGAGAGAATTAATACAAAAAAGTAATTATACCACAAAATGGCGAAGTCTAGCTGAAAGCTACTCATACTCAACCATAATGAGGCACATTAACAATTCATTAAATTAAATATTGGAAAAAAATGTTACAGAGAGCCTGACGAACATTAAATAAAATAAACAACGCGCTTGAATAATATTTACTCGGACAAGGACCAAAAAAAGAACAAAAATATCACTGTTGCTTGCTTAATAGATAACTTTTATATTTATATTTGAATTTATTAATATTAAAAACTTTAAAATCTTCAGGAATCATATTATAAGTTGATATAGCATTAAAAATAAAGCTTCTTCTAAATATGGCCGTCTGGTGATGAGGCATTGTAAACTTGGTTTTACACCAAACATTTTTGTATGCACAGAGGATCGTGTATTAAATTTATTTTTTAGAAAAGAGGAGGAGTTGGGAGATATCAATGTTTTTTTTATACATTTATTTAACGTCGGCCTATTTCCGCTACTGAGGCCTAACACCGACGTCTGTAGACGAGCTACCCCCAACCAGGAATTTTGCCGAACCTCTTCCCTTAAGAAGAGTAGGGATCTTTTACTTGCCTAACATTTAATAGACAAGGGACCGACGGCTTTACATCCCCTCCGAAGGATGGTATATCTCCTATACAACCCTCGCCTAAGGTTGTATAGCTTCCGCGCGTACACTGATATACAAGCCGCTGGAAGATGTGTGAGGCGAGAACGCGGTTTCCGTTGGAATGGTCACCATCCAAGTACTAACTGCGCCTGTCGTTGCTTTACATCGCATACCGAATTATGTACATAGTAAAGACGCACCTACGCTCACCCCAATATCAATGTTCTATGTACAAAATTACTTAAGTGATGAATTCTCCGATTATTCATATTAAGCCATTTACATTCATTAATCTTATGAGAGATATGATCAGATTTCCTTAATCCAAATATAGTGCGACAACATGAATTTTGAACTTTCTGAATGCGATTCTTGTCAGATTGTTCAAGACATAAGCCAAATCAGAATCACAATAGTTATAATGAGACAATACGAGTGACTCACATAACATTTTTTTTAGCTTTAAATTTAAAATGTGACGATTTGAAAATATTAGCTTCAGAGAAGAATATGCCTTTTGCATCCATTTTTTTTACATGGCCCTTAAATCGCAGGTTAGAATCAAAGACAACTCCAAGACATTTCGCTTCGTCAACAATCGGTAAAGTCGTACCATCAATTTTAATATCAAGACTGGTGCGTAGAACATTGATTTTATTCTTACAACCAAATAACATTAATTTAGATTTAGAGTAGTTTAACTTTAAATCATACTCGACTGATAAACTCATAACTTTATTGAGCTCATGATTTATGATATCACACGCATCTGCCATATTTTCGATACGAAAATGTGAGTAAAGCACAGTGTCATCTGCATAGGCTTGTATCCGACAATTTGAAACAGAGAAAATAATATCAGACGTGTAAATGATGAACAACAGAGGACCCAAAATTGACCCTTGAGGCATACCTGATAATATATCTAAGCTTGGAGAAGAAGCATTATTAATTAAAATTTTTTGTGAGCGTCCATTTAAATAAGATGACATCAGTTCAATAGCAGGTTGATCAAAACCATAGTATTTCATTTTAGCACATATAAGTTCGTGATTGATAGTATCAAATGCTTTAGAAAAATCTAGTAATACCAACACACTCACCAACCCCTTATCCAACGCCTCAAACATGTCATTGGTAACAACAGCTAATGCAGTGGTAGTACTAAACCCTTTTCTAAAGCCGCATTACGAATCAGGCAAAAATTTATTGAGTATGAAATAATCATATATTTGGTAAAATAAAACTTTGGACATGGCCGATAAAACACTGATAACTCTTAAATCGGAAAATGTGGAGGGGTCATTATTTTTTGGTAACGGCTTGCCTACTGCAACTTTTCATAAGTGTGGAAAATATTTCACCTCAATGCAACAATTTATAATATGAGTTATATATTGATCTATGAAAGGACTGCAATATTTAAGCATAGTTGACGAAATGCCATCGATGCCTGTTGCATTTGTTTTAATATTATGCAAAATTTTATTAACCTCAGCAAAAGAAGTAAGTGCAAAACTAAAAGATATATTTGGGTCCTTTGAGTTATTACTGTAAAAATCAATTTTATTGTCACAATTATCACTAACATTTTGAACAAAAGATGCAAAGTAATCATTAATTTCAGAAGGATTGGCTAAATTATCTGGAATATTTATGTCTTTATTCGAGCGAACATTAAGAGTTTTGAGAGCTGACCATGTATTTTTTGAGTTATTTTTCGAGCAAATAGACTGTAAAAAACCCTTCTTTTCTCTCCTTACCATTGCCAAAGTATAATTACGAATTTTTTTATATCTAGACCAATCATTGTTAGTACGAGTTCGTTTATATTTTTGTAAAGCTCTATCTCTTTCGTTCATAATAATTTTTAAATTAGGGGTAAGCCACGGCGCATGAGGTTTAGTAACCCTCACTTGTTTAACCGGTGCATGTTTATCAAAAAGATTAATCAGATATTCATTAAATAATTTTAGTTTATCATCAATGTTGTTCACGAGAATTATATTAAACCAAGGGACGGTATAGAGATCAGCTGTAAATAGATTCACATCAAAATTTTTATAGAAACGAAAAACTACATATTTAGGTTTCATCTTGAAAAACTTAGTTTTTATATCACAAAAAACCATTTGAATATAATGTGTTCCAATTTATAATATAATTCATATGAATGATTAGGTACTGTCCTGTAAAAATATATAAAATATCTCACCTTGTTTTGTGAATAGAGCTATTTCGGAAGATATTATTTCGGAAGATATTTCTGTAGTAATTACTGTCAACAAAACGAAAATTAAAATGATTTTAGCCATGTTAAAGTTGTATTGTGGTTGCTTCAAGTAATAAATTTTTTCTTTATATACTGTTTCTGTTATGCAAATATATGGAAAATATAATAATAAAACATGTATTCATATTTTTATCTACCCCAGTTAAATAACGTATAACATATGCTTGCTCACATAATATTTTAAAAGAATAATTTATATACAGCGTTATAGTTAAAAATGATAAATCGTGAGCAGAAAATTCACATTTTCTACCAGTATACTTAAATTAAAAATACATACAGAATTATAAATGAATGATTCAGGTCTTACAAATCCTGAAAATATAGAAGGTGCACATAGTTCTAGCAAATTGTTAACATTTAAGATGGAAGCTCAACCAATTATTAGTTACAAGAGGGTTCAATCGATATCATATGAGTTTTAGTTAAAACACATGCCAGAAGTCTCCAGGAAGCTCTTTAATTACTTTTGTGGCCATTTTGGTGGTACGTACTGTAAGGTACATACTGCTTTATCGATGCAAAATGAATTGATAATAACATTAATGAAATATAGATTAAATCTTCATTATTGTACTTTTCCATATTTATTTGATTTTGATTTATTGATAACCGTATTGTGTCAGCAATACATATTTCGGAATTTAAAGAGGATGCTATTCACTATACAGGGTGTCTCACTGGGAACTGAATCGATCGATATAGAGAAAAGTACGCATCAAAAAATTATGAAAATTTAGATAATTATTAATGTCTGTGTGGCCAATCCAACTAAAATAATTACAAGCAGCTGGCACTTCCGCTCATACCGGAAGTCGATACCAACTTGCTTATTTCAAATAGAACACCCTATATATTTTAGGGTTATCGAAAAGAGCATAAAACTCTGAGTCGAAAATATGTAGCATATCCTATACCTAAACCTAGCCGTTTCAGAGATATTTTCCATTTTATAGAAATTTGACAGGTGCAACGGTTTGCAAGAACCGTTATAACTTTCTTGGTGTAAAAGATCCTCATTTGCTTCTTGTCACGTAAAAAGAACACACAAGGAGAACTACGTTTTACAACTGAAATAAATTCAATAATATCATACCACGTGTTCCGTTTTTCGCGTTACATTTTGTCAACTTGAAACCGCGAAAACTTGTTTAGGTCAAATGGAACACCCTGTATTTTTTACGTCAAGCATTGTGGGGGTTAAAGTTACAACTTTTTGAAGTATTTTCGATTTTATTAGAAATTCATGAATTGCTGCAATCATTTCATCAAAATAGCCATGATTAGAAACAATCAGTCATTATCTTATGTCAAAAAATGCCAGCACGTTTAAATTATACCAACGAAAACTTTTTAAATTTGTTTATTATTTATGGAGAATGTGATAAAATAATATCAAGAACTTGCAGCACATTTGCTACTCGATATGCACAAAAACGCAAAATAACACTAACACTGTAACATGCGTATTCATCGAATTGAAGATATGGCATGAACTAAAATAGCAGAGATAAGATAGATTTAAAATATGATTTCATTTTAATTTAATAATTGCTCAAAATTCCGCCCTCGAACCTCGACACATTTTTCGCACCTTCGGATTAGTTCCTCATGGGTAGCTCTTCTAATTGAATCCTGTGATATGTTTTGAAATGCATTTCTTACTCTTTGCATACAATCTTCAATGGTTGTTAATGGGTTCTCATAAACTTTATTTTTAATAGTTCCCCAAATGAAATAATCCAGAACTGATAAATCGGGCGAGCGAGGAGGCCATAAGAAAGGTCCATTATTGGCAATCCATTGATCATAAAAAGTTTCTTGTAAATAATTATTAATTAAATATGCGTTAGGTGGGGGAGAACCGTCGTGCTGATAAAAAATGTTTCTATGTTCGGCGGGAGGTAAATTTTCTAAATAGTTATTATTCAAATTTTGTAAGATATTGAGATATCTTCCACCTAAAAAAAAAACAAAAATTTACCTATACATATTGGAGAAGAGAAAATTTAATTTACCGTTTAAATTTTCCTGATAAAATTGTAATGCCACCACTCTATCGTTCCTTATGGCACAGGAAACATTGAACTGCCAACTTTCCTGAAGTTTCGCTCTCTGAACATATGAGGATTTGAGTCACTCCAATAATGCGAATTGTGTCTATTAAAAAGTCCATTTTTAATAAATTTTGCTTCATCTGTCCATATAATATTTCCCAAATAAGAATCGTGACCCTCAGACCTTATTTGAATAAACTCACAGAAATTCTGTCTTCTTGGGAAATCTGTTTCTTTTAATCCTTGAACCATATGGAATGAAAACGGGTGAAACTTATGTTTTAATAAGATTCTGTGAATGGAATCCTTGCATAGTTCCGATTCCAGAGCAGCTTGTCTTAATGACATCCTTGGAAATGCATGAAAATATCCCAGAATGACTATTTCAATGTTTCGTCATCAACAATAGGCTTTCTTCTTTGCATTTTTGCCTTGACAGAGCCATAATTTAAAAAAAATTCCAGTATGCGTTTTACAGTGTTTGGTGACGGTTTCCGTTTTTCTGGATATCGAGTAGCAAATGAGTTGCAAGTTCTTGATATTACTTTATCACATTCTCCATAAATAATAAACAAATTTAAAAAGTCTTCGTGGGTGTAATTTTAACGTGCTGACATTTTTTGACATAAGATAATGACTGATTGTTTCTAATCATGGCTATTTTGATGAAATGATTACAACAATTCATGAATTTCTAATAAAATTGCAAATATTTCAAAAAGTTGTAACTGTAACCCTCACAATGCTAATATCAGAAAAAAGGGAATTCAATTTTACACAACTTGACGTAAAAAAATACAGGGTGTTCCATTTGACCTAAAGAAGTTTTCGCGGTTTGAAATTGGCAAAATGTAACGCGAAAAACGGAACACTTGGTATGATATTAGTGAATTTATTTCAGTTGTAGAACGTAGATCTCCTTGTGTTCTTTTTGTGTGACAAGAAGCAAATGAGGATCTTTTACACGAAGAAAGTTATAGCGGTTCTTGCAAACCGTTGCACCTGTAAAATTTTCTATAAAATGTCAAATATCTCTAAGACGGCTAGGCTTAGGTATAGCATATGTACATATTTTCGACTCAGAATTTTATGCTCTTTTCGAAAACTCTAAAATATATAGGGTATTCCATTTGAAATAAGCAAGTCGATATCGACTTCCGGTATAAGCGGAAGTGCTAGCTGATTGTAATTATTTTAGTTGGATTGACCACACTGACATTTGTAACTATCTAAATTTTCAAAATTTTCTGATGCGTACTTTTCTCTATATCGATCGATTCAGTTCCCGGTGAGACACCCTGTATATTGACCCCCTCTTTATTTCTGTTATTACTGAAAATAGAAAAAAGATTCGTATAAAACTTGTAGGATCTTGCCTACGTCATAAAAGAGAATATCATGCATAGGTCACGTGATACGAAATAAATGTACGTTTTCTAAATGGAACACCTTCTATATTATTGCATTTTCGAGACCTCGAGACGTCTTAAAAGTAAACCCAGTAAAGATGTACATGGTTTGAGGGTAAAAGTCATAAAAACCATAAAAACCTTATAATATATCCTTTAACAAAATTGATAAACGAATGTCGCATAGAGGGTATATTCCCATGCATTTTAAAAGAAGCAGTAGTTACGCCCGTTTTTAAGAGTAGTGATATAGATGACCTTACAAATTATCGGCCCATATCGATACTTCCAGTTTTTTTTTAAAATACTGAAAAAGTGCTTGTATAATGAAATCGCATATTTTGGAATAAATGATCTTTTTCTTGAATGTTAACATGGATTTCGGAAGAACCGCAGCACTAATAGTGCTATATTGACCTTTGTCAATAATATCCTCGACTCCCATGAAAATCTTGAATTTAATGATACAATATCCCTAGACCTTAGTAAGGCTTTTGACTGTATTTCACATGAAATTTTAATAGAAAAGTTACTAAAATATAAATTACTGGAAATAGTATAAAATTATTGAAATCATATTTACATAATCACAGTCGGATTGTTAAATTCAATAACGTAATGTCAAGTGCAGAAATTTTAAAGACAAGCGTGCCTCAGGGTTCTATATTAGGACTCTTACTCTTTTTGATTTATATGACCTTAATTACAAGAAATGTAACTTCAATTTACTTTATAATGTATGGGTATTGATTGGTCGGCACTTTCTAATGTTTCCAATGTAAATTATATGCTTATTGAATTTTATAATATATTAAACCCATTGCATGACAAGCATGGTCCTAAATAAAAGTTACCTCTAAGCAGTATCCTCCGTGGTTTGACAAAAATATTATTAATAAAATAAACCTGAAAAGTAAATTGTTAGGCAAGTACAGAAAATCAAACAGTGAAGAAGATTATAGTAATTTTAAAAATGCCAAATCTGAAGTAAAACCTCTTATAAAAGCAGCTTATAAAAATTATTTGAAATCTGTTGAATACGAATTATGCACTAATCCTAAAAAATTTTGGTCTCACGTAAACTCGTACTCCACGACTGTGCCATCATGTATGAATTATAATGAAACCCAGTTAAAGGAACCAACTTAAATTGTCAACGCTTTCGCTAGTTATTTTTCTGATGTGTTCACAAAAAACAAAAGCAATGCTCCAGGTAGTCAACTTATAGACAATGAAAACAGAAATACTCTATATTTATCTGAAATTAGTGAGAATAAAATAATTAAAACTATCAAAAAAATTAAAGGAAATCTTACTATGGGTCCAGATTTCATACCAGCATTTTTAATAAGAGATTGTGCAATGATCTTCGCCAAACCGCAAACCCGGAAAGAAAGCAGAATATGCCCTGGATATGCAAGGCTCTAGAAATGAAATAGCAGCTACCGATCAATTTCTATTATTTGTAATTTTTGCAAAATTTTTGAAATTATTATATATTGCCACGTATATTTTCACACAAAAAACTTAATATCCCCACATCAGCATGGACTTATGTCTGGACGCTCTACTACGTCGAACCTTGTTGAGATAACTCAGCATATTTCTGAGATACTTGATGAGGGAAATTGGGTAGATGCTATCTATACTGATTTCTCTAAAGTTTTTGACCGCCTCGACCATGAGCTGTTGATATCAAAACTGGATATATTCGGTATTTCTGTTAATTTACATAATATTTTTAGATCGTACCTTAATGACAGGTCACAGTTTGTCCAGTATACATTTTTAAAGATATAGTTCAGTTAGGCGCAAGTGGGTTCTCTAACCTAAAAATCGAACTTTTAAGTCGGATTTTTTGCAAGCACCCCCACCCCCCAGTCGGGGGTATATAACTTCGAAAAGGCTTAGAACACTTTTTAGAGAAAGACGGTCGGAGACTAGAAGGCGTACAAGGTCGGGTGGGGTAGCATTTTCGACTATACCGACGACGGGGAATCGATTACTATGGTTATCGATTCGATCCGATCACTCCCGAGAGCGCTATTCACCGTTTTACCAACGACTTGGGGAATTGATAAACCGAAACAAGTTTCAAGGGAATGCACACGTGTGGATTTTAAGCAAAAGTCCGAACTTCGCAACAACACTTCCGAAGTTACCCGAAGGCGCGGGAGGTACCGTTATCGACTGGAGGATAACTAGGACCTCGATACATCTTTTTCACCACGTTTGATCAATCGCCCAAATTTTGACCGGGATACTTAGTGACTCTGGGAAAAGGAGTTAAAGGCAACGCGACCTGGGAGGTCAAGAAGTGCTAAGACCGAAATCAGTAAGTTCCTAGACACCATCGAGACTAGTAGTAAGGCACTCACCGATTTTCTGTTCTCTTATCCTAAAAAAATTCAAGTGGATTCAACTAAGGAGGATACCATGAAAAAATAAGTGAAATCACCCCCACCCCCCCAACACTTCCAATGTATAATACTATAAGTTAATTTTATATGTAGCTTCCCCGCATCTTTTGACCATCCATCATGTTCATCTTTTTGACTATATACTTCATGATGAGCAACATAACCTTTGCTTAAACCAAACTGGAAAACAATAACAAAAAGCACTTTACCATTATAGTAGTCCCCTGTACCTTTTGACCACCTCTACTTTCTGATGCAGATTAAAAATTCAAGAAGTCTTGTAAAGTTCATTTTTATCCTCATTTATTTTATTTTTACGGACTAAAATTTTTCCTATTAATGTGCATTGACGGTAGAGAATAAAACAAATGACAAGAATCGCTTTACTCTTACCATAACAAAATACAGATTAGAAATTTGTGAAATCGTGTGGAGCTGATTTTTACCCTGATTTATTTTAATAGACTAAGTTTTTTTTTATTTCTCCTATTAATATGTATTGATAGATGGTAAGGAATTAAATATTACTGATTAGAAATTTCTAAAATCATGTAGAGCTTATTTTAAACCTGATTTATTGTGAAATACATTTTTTTAATACGTAACGATAGCCAAAAACAAAATATTGCAGGTTATAAATTATTGAAATCATGTACAGTTAATGTTTCAACATTGTTTTCATAAAAATACAACAAACAATCTGAAGCTGGATTTCACAGTTGAAATCTAACATGGGACTTGTTGGGGAAAAACTTTATTTTCCAAACTTAGGTAAATAATTGATTACTTTACTTGAATTTCTATTTTTGTCTTTACTTCTAGTAGTATTACCGTAATAGGGGTAGGTACCTTTTCCGCTGGCTGGGATACCCATTGAATTATGCAAGAAAAGCAGCAGCACAAAACGCATTTCATATGTAATAGCAAAAATTAGCACTACTCATTTTTTCCACATACAAACAATTCAAAGAATTTCCTTTACATATATAGGGGAATATGTAATATAGTGTAATTAATACACGTACAGTCTAGCGCAATTATGCCTGATACTTTCGATATCTTCCATCCTTTTCTGTCAGTATATGAACCTTAATGCCAGAGAAGGAAAGAAAATATCGATTACTGCACGGGAAAAAATAAACTAGTGCAGCACTTTCGAATCGAGAGGGCGTAAGTATCGACTATCGACACCGAAGATTCGACAGTGGAATACTATACCGAGGTGACAACACTTCACTACCGATACGCAACACTAACGAAATGCAGTTTCGAAATCAACATTAAATTACTCTTATTTGGCCTTTTTTCAGAGCTGCAGCACTGTTTTGTCGGCAGGGTTTCGACTTGACAGTGTTGGAAATGCCAACTAGATTTTTTCAGCAGGGCCGCTACATTTATGCCCGCTTCACAGGCATAAAAGTTGAACTTCTTGTGCCTGTGAAAAAAAAGCGTATCTGTTCGTTGCTAGGAATTTTTAACCTGCTCCGGGTCATATCGTCGTCGGCCTGAAATTCGACACCTTCAGTGCGTGGATCAGGTTTACAATGAACCTTTATCAGTGCACGTGTTAGAAGATATATAAATATACGCACATAACCCATACTCATAATTGTGGGCCAATTAAAAGCATATAAATAGAATTTAGTAAAACAAAAATAATGCTTTAATCCAGTCAACAAATACAGAGAAAAAATGGGTAGCGCTAATTTTTTTCTATTACATATGGGATATGTTTTGTGCTACTGCTTTTCTTGCATAATTCAATGGGTATCCCAACCAGCGAAAAAGGTACCCCTACTACGGTAATACTGCGAGAAGTAAAGACAAAATAGAAATTCAAGTAAGGTTAATTAATTATTTACCTAAGTTTGGAAAATAAGCCCCCGTGTTAGATTCCAACTGTGAAATCCAGCTTAAGATGTTTGGTTGTATTGTTATGAAAACAATGTTGAAACATTAACTGTACATGATTTCAACAATTTATAACCTGAAATATTTTGCTTTTGGCTATCGTTATGTATTAAAAAAATGTATTTCACAAAAAATCAGGTTTAAAATAAGCTTTACACGATTTTGGAAATTTCTGATAGATAATATTTTATTCCTTATCATCTATCAATGTACATTAATAGGAAAAATAGAAACGAACTTAGTCTGTTAAAACGAATAAGGGTAAAAATCTCTACACGATTTCATAAATTTCTAATATGTATTTTGTGATGGTAACAGTAAAGAGACTTTTGTTACATATTTTTTTCTACCATCAATGCACATTAATAGGAGAAATTTTAGTCTGTAAAAATAAAATAAATAAGGGTAAAAATGAGCTTTACACGATTTCTTGAATTTTTAATCCGTATCAGAAAGTAAAGGTGGTCAGAAGGTGCAGGAGACTGCGATAACGGTAAAGCGCCTTTTGTTATTGTCTTCCAGTTTGCTTTAAGCAAAGGTTATGTTGCTCATCATGAAGTATATAGTCAAAAAGATAAACATAATGGATGGTCAAGAGGTGCGGGGAAGCCACATAGAAAATTAGCTCGTAGTATTATAAATTGGAAGTATTGTGAAGGGGGGGAGGGTGATTTGAATTAACTTCATATTTTATTTATTAAGGAACAGATTTAACAAAGCAAGAGAAAACTCTTTATAATAAAAGAATACTACATAAAATCATAATCAATCACTTTGTCTTTTATAAACCTCCATAAAAAGTTATCGAATGGCGTCAAATCAGGGCTATTTGGTAGCCATCGAATGGTCCCAGCATTGCCTATCCAAATGGGAAATTGATTATTTAAAGCTTCCCGAACTTCTAAACCGCTATGTGGAGTCGCTCCGTTCTGATGTCAAATCATTCTAGACAATACATCCAAAGGGAATCTATTTCGATATATTTTTATAATAAATTATTTTTTTACCTTCAAAATATAACAATATATCTAGATATTCTTTTTCGTTTGCTGTAACGTTACGTCGTTTTCTATGGGTCCTATTTACATGACATTCAAAAGCGTGTTTACATTAGGAATCGTTCGATTCGAATACAAGTAAAACGACAAGTAAAACAACTAAACCTAAACTCCTTTTTACAGAAATATAAAATTAAAATAGGTAGTAACATTGAACCATGCTTGGAAAAACAAGCTTAACAAAACTTAAAACTACACTTATATTTAAAGAACTCGCACACAAAAAACACTATTAAGGTATTCGATAGACTTGACCATTACATATGGTGTTATAGTTTGGGGTAACCCTTCTAGTTCCATAAAAATGTCAGAATCCGGAAAAAGGATATTCGTATTTTAGCTAATGTAACCGATAGAGAACACTGCCGACCATTCTTTGTTAGCTATGCAATTATACATTTACCATCATCATGATTTATTTATTGTGTATTGTAACCACAACACCAGATCATCTACGTTATTAAGAAACTAAAGATATTTACTATTACTCAGCGGAATTGCCTAAACTTAAGTCTGTATAATGTCTTATCTAGCTACAGAAAATGCTTAAGTTACTATGGTTTTAAGGTTCCTATAAAAAATTATATTAAAAATCGGCAGCTACTGGGAGCGGCTGGAACCTCCCCACTCGGTGGATCTTTGAAGCCGAAAAGAGCATTAAATTGTGTGACAAAACGGCACTAAACGTAATCCGATCTCATCCAAAACCTTTTCAGATCTTCTGGGGTACTAAAAAAACCCTCAACTTAATGAATTTACAATCATCTATGCGAGTTATTACCTACATTATCGCTCGTTGAATAATATACTATTAGAATATTAACAACTTTAACATCACTTGAACGACTAAGAAAGTCTAGTTATCCTAAATACTACAGATTTGTAAAGCAACAAACTGAAAATTGGTAAAGTGATAATCTATAATAAATTCACCAACGAAGGTACAGAAAGCATATGATATTGATATTGTTACATCTACCTTTAAAGTTTGTGATAATCCACTAAAAGCTACAAATATGCCGAAATCTTATTAACATGACATGACACCAGCGTTATCGGATGACAAACGATGACAATGACAATCGTCAATATTTGCTCATTGCAATCCGATCGCTCGCGGCTGTCTTTGTTAAATGAAACATTAGCATTTCAGTAATTTTAGAGGAATATTTGTAGTTTAATTCTTCGATATTTAAAAACGGCACTAAACGTAATCTGCTCTACTTCTAGAGCAGTGAAGAAACCCTCACACGTGAATTGACACGTGATGTGACGAGTTTCACGACGTAATGGCTACGCGCATCGATTATGCTATGCGAAATGCGATCTATGCTTCATATTTGCTTTGTTTTTAATTTTTTTCACGGAAACCAAATCGAAAGGGTGGAAGTGTGATATGTCGTTGAAATCAGAATTTTAACTGCTTTTCAATGGTTCTATTGCAAATTGAAAGTAATTATAAAATAAACAACTTGCTGCGTCAAAATGGCACTAAACGTAATCCGATCTCAACCAAAGCCTTTTCAGATCTTCTGGGGCACTAAAGAAACGCACATGCAGTTTCATTCAAATCTGTTCAGTAGTTTCGGCGCTATCGTGCTAACACACATACACACACACACACAGACATTTTTCAAAAACCACTTTTTTGGGTTCCTAGGACATCAAAGCGTAAAGATTTGATGTTATCTCAATTTTCGTTTTTGAACCAATTTTAGTAACCTCTCAATTTTATTGTTGAGAGGTTAAAAACTATTTTCATTGTATTTGTGTATTATTTGTATTTTAACTTATTATGACTCGTACAAAACAATGTTTGTAAATGTTCCAAATAAACTCTACTTCTATTTTTACAACACGCAACTTATAGAATAGTTTCGGTATCGCCATTTGGTATGGATATTGTATACTATAGGGTTTTCCCACTAATTTTATTTTAACAATTTGTGTCGTGAAAATGATATAATAAAACATTTTAATAATTTACAAAAATTTACTTTTCTAATAAGAATTATTTCTAAGAAAATATCGTTAAAACAACTTGCTGACAATTTCACTGCTTTTTAAAACGGGCATTTTTACGGCCACAACTACGTATCTAGCCGGAAAACCAATGAGATTATGGATATAATTAGTTTGTAATAGATTCTAACTGTGTGTTAAAGAAAGCTTTCCTCTAAAACTTCTCAGAATTTCAATTTGTAATGCTTGTACTGTGATTGGTCTAAAGCAGTGGACGTGTAAATATTGGCCAATCAGAATCCAGATAAATGCCGCACAAGTTATTCGTGAAAGCGTCGGATGTTAATATTTCGTACTGTAGTTTAGGTTTAACCTTCACCGACATTACACATCAGATGGCTAACCTAAAACGTCAAATTTATATTTTTATGTTTGTATTGTTTGGAGTGAAAATATTATTTTATCAGTTTCTGGTTTATGTTTTATTAATTCTACAATCAAAATGGAATCAAGTGGAAGAGAGATATGTTAAAGGTGCCGCTGATATTTTACCTAAAGTAGAAAAGTGCTGAGTGCTGTCAATAAATAGAGGTTATGTTATGTTAACGGAGACCAAGATTAATAAACAATCTTGAACAGAGACAACCTCTGTGATTGGATTTCAGGCTGTTGACGTCACAACGCGCCAATTTATGGCTGTTTAAAATGAACCCAATATCTTTCAAACTTCAAGTTTTTTTTTGTTACTATTAGTAAAATTAATAAGATAATAAATATGCCATAAATCATTTTTTTACGTGAGTTAAGTATTTCAGCAATAATTTTTTTTTCTGGGAAAACCCTATTATCAAATAATCAAATATGCAACTAAGTGGTATTTACCAGTACACACTCAACGATAGCAACAAAATGTATGTTTTATGGACGTTTCGATTTGTAACACTGGACGTCGTCGACAAAGTCGAAATTAATACAGACGTCTTCTGGATAACGAAATAGAATAGGATAGAATAGAATGGAATGGAATGGAATGGAATGGAATGGAATGGAATGGAATGGAATAGAATAGGATAGGATAGGATAGGATAGGATAGGATTGGATTGGATGGGATGGGATGGGATGGGATGGGATGGGATGGGATAGGATAAGATAGGATAGGATAGGATAGAACAGAATACATATAATAACAAACAAGACATATAAAAAATAAACTCATGAATAAATAAATAAAATAAGTAAAGATGTTAAGTACATAAACAATTAAACATAAAGTAAAATTTTGTCCCAATAAAGAAATATAAACAAATGACACTGGAATAGTAATCGAAATAGTGATAAGAAACTTATAACAATTTTTAGCACCACTCAAGCAGAACTTATTGTACAGAATTCGTCTGTACTGTAAAACGAGTTATCTAGTAAATAATTTTTTAGTTCATTCAGAAATACTTTAAAAGTTGGTGCCGTTTTAAATCTATCAGGAAGTGCATTGTAAAGATGAGCACCTGAATAATAGGGAGATTTTTTGTATTTGCAGAGCCTAAAGTTATCTATGTGAATTTTGTTTGATCCACGAGTTTTATATCGGTGTATATCTGAGTTAAGACAAAAATTGTTTTGATTATTGTACATAAAACATAAAATTTTGAATATATAAATACACGGTGTGGTCTTAACTTTTTCACTCTGAAAGTGTTACGACAAGACTGTCTGTAACGAAGGTTGAAAATTATCCTGATTAGGCGTTTCTGCATAACAAAAATTCTATTGACACCTGGTGATTGTCCCCATAGAAGTAACTGAGTCTTGAATAAACTAAGGAATAATAGGCTGTGAGTAAACTATTTTCATTTTTCTTTTTAAGGTATTTTGAAACATATGTGCTCTTCGCTAGATTCGAACATAGGTTGTCTATATGACTAGAGAAACTAAGAGTTGAATCTAGAGTAATTCCAAGAAATTTTGTCTCATTACTGGTTTCTACGCAGTTAAGAATAGGAACTGATTTGGGCAAAGAACTATAAAAATGAACAAAAACTCTCTTGATAGTGTTGACCGAGTTTTTCTGACACCAGTTTTCAAATTGTTTAATTGTTGTTTGTGCCTTAGATTGTAATTCCTGCACACTTTTAGGTTTTATGACAACCGAAGTGTCATCAGCGTACATAAAGATATCTCCTTCTGTCAAAATTGACGGGAGGTCATTTATAAAAATTAAAAAATGCAAAGGACCAATAATCGAATCCTGGCCCACACTAATATCCATGTTATAAGTACCAGATATTTCCGAGTCAATGGAAACGAGTATTTTTCTATTTTCTAGATATGACATTATCCAGTTCAATATGTGGCCCCTAGTACCCATACTACTTAACTTTAATTTAACGAAATTTGAATTCACACAATCAAATGCCGCGGTTAAATCAAAAAATAAACCTACAACTTTATCGCCTATGTTCAGATAGGCATAAATTTTGTGTGTAAATTCTTGGCTCGCCAGTTCTGTAGATCTAAGCGTCCGGTAACCATACTGACAGTTGGTAAGTAACTGATTGGTTTCTAGATAATTGTGTAGTCTAGTGGAAACTGCCTTTTCAGTTATTTTTGAAATATAACTTAGAATTATTATAGGCCTATAATAATTCTCTAATAGTTGGGGATTGTCTTTTTGAGCAAAGATACAATTCTTTCTAGTTTTAAAGCATTTGGGGACTATCCAAATTCAATTGATATGTTTATTAAAATTGTGATAGTACTGGGCTAATGTATATTTGCAAAATTTTATGAGGTGTATAGTATTTCGCCAACACCAACACAGTTTTTTACCTTCATGTTATTTATTATTTGAATTACTTCTTCTTCAGTAACAGGCTCTATAAAAATAGAATTGGCACTAATTTAAGTTGGGAGTGTACACATTACAGACTGATTATTTTTAAAGTGTATGTCCAATTTATTTTTTATGCTTGTAGAGAAATAACTGTCAAAGGCATTTGCAACATCTGTTTTGTTACTTAATAATTCATCGTTTAATTTAATATTAAGTTTTAGTTTTACTACCCCCTAATCTGTTCTTAACTATTTGCCACAGAGTTTTAGCTTTATTCTGTGATTAATTTATTTGTTCTGTATTATTCTCAATTTTCAATTTGGATATAGTATTGTTAATCGTTTTTTGTGTTTATTATATGATTTTAGCAATTCTTTAGAGCCAGATTTTTTAGCGATGTGATATAGAAATTTAGGATTGTCTTATTCTTGTTGTATTTTTGAATTAGTTTGTTCCCGCTTATTTTTTATTTGACCTTTTATTTCCCTTATTGGACAAGTTACATAGACACCAATGAAAATGTACAAAAAATTCATCATAGTAACCGTAACATTATCATGTGTTTGGGTAAAGAGGTCATGTTGGCTAGAGATGATTCTTTTGAAGCTGTTCATGTTTTGTTCAGAAAATATTCTGCAGCTCCTTTTGGTTTTCATAATGTCTTCTTGATAATTATATAGCATTTGTGAAGTAAATAACTGACATTTGTGATCTGATATATGCGAGCCTATCACACAACAATTACACATTTTAATATTGGTAACGATATAGTTTATAGAGGTGCCAGAATTAAAACCACCTATTGGGTTAGTTCGAGTGGGTTCGTTCACCAGAGAAACCAGATTAAATGAGGCAAAGATATCTAGCAACAGTTTGGTTTCTCTGTTCGTTTTAAGGCTAACAATATTAAAATCATCAACCAGAATAATATGCTGAAATAGCTTTGTAATATTAGACAGAACTTCAGAAAATTTCATCAAGAAATTACAGTAGTTACCACATGGTGACCTATACAAGCAAATAATGCATATATTTTTATCAAAAGTGATAGCTGTTATTTCGAAGTCTATTTCAATACAATGGTTTTTAAAATTAAACGATTTACATTTATCTGCTAGGCTCGATTTACAATATAATGCAACGCCCCCATGAATGTGCGATGTTCTCGAAAAATTGCTGACATTTACATAATTATTAATAATTGTCACTGAGATCTGTGACTGATTCATCCAGTGCTCAGTGATATAAACAAAAGATGGTGGTTCTAATTCAGTTAAATGGGTTTCCAGAAGCTGTACCTTATTTGTCAGACATTGTATATTGATGTGAAATAAGGAAATATCATTATAATTTAGGATGTTGATAATGGGGGGAACTAGGTTAGCAGTGAAATTTGAGACAATCTCGGGTATAAAAAAATATCATTAGGATTACCTACATTAGCAATTTCGCTACTGCTTATAACCATTCCAACCACTCTGCGCGGTCGTCATCGGACACCAAGATTGTATCTGAACTTTCTATTTGTGCTTTATTGGAGCACGTTTTTATAGTCAATGTGTCATTAATGCTACCCTCCAAAGGTTTAATAAAGATTAGATTTTTAATTTTAGGTTTTCTTGTTAAGTTACAATTATCTCCTCGGCGAGAACATTTTTCAGTCTTGAAATATTTGGTATTTTACTAACAGAGTCCAGGTAACATTTCCTTCAGTGTAGACATTTATTTTTGAACAGAAAGATCTCAAGTATGTATTAAATTTGTTGATACATTTGCTGAAATGGCGTTCACCACAGTTAGGTAATGAATTGATAAGAATATTTGTGTGTGAACACTATTTTAGTGCATAGGTTTTTAAAGCTGGGGTAACGCCCAGATTGAAAATCATTGAGCCCACCAATAATAATTCATAATCAGATGTAGTGTAGTGTAGTGTCTAACAAGGTTGTCTATGAGTTTTATGACTTGGGATAATTCCGCACAAGGTTTGATAATAGATTGGATGTTATATTTATTTAATAATAATAATAATAATAATAATAATAATAATAAATTGTGCCGTGTATGCCGCTGCTCAACGCTCTTCTCAGGTGGAGAGGCGAAATACCTCTTCCCCACAGGAGAGAGCGCAGCGGCGCATACAAAAGATGGAAGCCAAGATCCGGTCGGCGAGGCAACACGCATCCCGTATCCAATGTGTGATGGACTATATGGCGGCCAACAGGCCGTTCACGCCTAAAGTGCGTCGATTAGCCGGCAACCTAAGACGCGTCCATCACACACTCAATGAGGCAGTGCTGCGAACCACCAAACAGCACTGTCTCGACAGGATACGGATGCTAGTGACTTGTAAAAAATCACTAGTGAGGCGGGCGAGAGGGCTTGCGGAAAATAAACTGTTCCGCGAGAAGCCCTCGCGCCTTTTCCAACCGCCTCCGCGTGTTGTAGACAATCCGCCGACTGCAGATCAGGTGGAGAACTTCTGGAAAACGCTGTACGAGGAGAGGCTTCCACTCAACCGAGATTCTCCTGCCCTTGCACACTTTGAAGCCTTTTGTCAAAGGCTTCAGCAACCACAGGAAGTGTGCGAACCAATAACCCCAGAAGAGGTTCGTAGGGCTCTTGAGGGCTCTAAGAACTTTGCTGCTCCAGGTCCCGATGGGATAAATAACTTTTGGTGGAAAAAGTTATCGAGCACCCACCACCATTTGGCCAGAATTTTTAATTCCTGGTTAAATGGGGAGCAGCAAATCCCTTCTTGGGTTGTTGAGGGGCGGACAGTGCTGATCCCCAAGAACGGAGATTTGTCCAACCCAAAGAACTACAGACCGATAACCTGTCTAAACGCATGCTACAAGGTGTTTACACGCATTTTGTACATGCGGGTGCTCCACGCAGTTGAACCGGTTTACGAACGGATATATGAGCAACGAGGGTCGAAGAGAGGTGTCGCTGGCTGCAAGGAAAACCTGCTGATCGACAGATGTGTCACGCAGGACTCCATGCAGTATAAGCGGAACCTCTCTATGGCCTGGATCGACTACCGCAAGGCATTTGACATGACATCGCATGAGCTCATTGTTCACTTGCTCCGATGTCTTGTGGTACCAGGCCCCGTAGTGAGATGTATTGAAGAACTGATGCCGCTCTGGAGGACTCGTTTTACCATAACATCGGGTAACGATAGAGTCCAAACAGAGTCGGTAACATTCAGAAGAGGAGTATTTCAGGGAGATTCCCTCAGCCCCCTTCTCTTTTGCATCTCACTACTGCCATTATCCGTCTCGCTCCGGAAAACCCGTGGCTACAACTGCGGTACCCCCGGCGACAGGAGGCATAAGGTCACCCATCTATTTTATATGGATGACCTTAAACTTTATGCCTCTGGAGAGAGGGATCTCCAGCAGTCCCTTAGGGTGGTACAGGAGTACACGCAGGCTGTCGGTATGCAGTTCGGGTTGGACAAATGCGCACTGATCCATCTCAAGAGAGGACGATGCGGTGACTACGGAGAGGACGCGCAGCTCGTGGACGGAAGCATCTTACACCATCTAGATGCCGGAGAGTCGTACACTTACTTGGGTGTCGAGCAACGCTCCACCCAAGAAGTGAGTGTAGTGAAAAACGCTCTCCGCGGCAAGTATCAGCACCTACTCCGACAGATCTGGTCTTCAGAACTGTCGGGGAAGAACAAGGTGTCTGCTACAAATATGCTTGCCGTTCCGATCCTTCTCTACTCTTTCGGAGTAGTGAAGTGGACTAGAGAAGAGCTGCGTCAACTCGATGTAGTAACCCGCAAGAAGATGCATCTCAATAGGAGCTTGCATCCTAAATCGTCCGTTCCACGGTTATATCTCCCACGACATCGGGGAGGCCGTGGACTCTTGAGCTTGGAGAGTCTCCATAGCAGGATGGTTCTGGATGGAGCATGTAAGGTCATCAGGAGTTCGGATCCCCTCCTCTGCATGGTCCGAGACCATGAAAATGCAGAGGTAGGAGCTTTTCTCTTTAAGGCAGCACGCAGAGCAGCCGATGAACTTGGTCTCATCTTCGACGTCGAGCGGGTAAACCCCGACTCTGTCACCGAGTTGGAACCCGTTCGACTAAAAGCCCACATTAGAGCTGCAGAACACAACATCCTTCTGCAGCTCCATAAGGATAAGCCATTGCACGGGATCTTCTATAAAAATATAGAAGACCTCGGCTTATCCGAAAGGCTGACCTTCGCCTTCTTAAGGTCAGCTGGGCTGAAGTCTGAGACCGAGGGATTCATAATGGCTTGCCAGGATGGTGTATTTAACACTCTCGTCTATCGACGTCGTGTCATGGGTATGGAGGTCCCTGATGTCAGCTGCAGGGCCTGCCGCAGGGCGCCGGAGACTGTAATGCACTTACTGTCGGCTTGCCCGACTTACGCAGTCTCGGCCTATATTCATAGACACAACGCAGCATTACGAGTGCTTTACTATCATCTAAGGCACTCGTATGGGATAGACGAAACACCAGTGCTGCCTTACGTTCCGGGGGATATTGAGTCCGTTGTGGGGAATGAGAAGTGCCTAATTTATTGGAACTACTCGTTTCCCACCGTCAGGCAAATACAAGCCAACAAGCCTGACATAGTACTCCTCGACCACCAACTCAAGACAATGTATGTCGTGGAATTCTCAGCTCCCGCTGAGAGCAACATTGTCTTGAAAGAGGAGGAAAAACGGACAAAATATCGAGATTTGCTCTTCGAACTCCGCAGGCTTTATCCAGGCCATTCTGTTAAAATAGTGGTACTGATTATAGGAGCCCTCGGTGGAATGAGACAGACGCTGCTTTCAGAACTAAAGATCATACCGGCATGCCGAGATTCGGCAGAGATCTTAGCCGGCAGAATGCAGAAGGCTGTCATCCTCGGTTCATTACGTCTACTCAGGGCACACGATTCGCGGACCCGGTAGTCACTCACCCCACGGGCGTGGGGAGTGGCTATTGGTATTACCAGCTCCCCTCTGTGAGGGTCGGAGCCACAGAGTAGGGTGACTGGTTTTTTGTAAAAAAAAAAAAAAAAAAAAAAAAAAAAAAAAAAAAAAAAAAAAAATGGTCAATAAGCAGGAGGGGCTAACTTCCATCTATTAAACCTTTGGTGAGTAGCGCCACCACTTACTCCAGCTAGGGGTGCAAAACCGAACCGGCAGCCCTAGTGCACCCGGGAGGGGAAAGCATCTTCCCCTCTGGTGTCGGTCGTGGGCCTGCAGGGCTAACCACCCACAGGCTCTAACCTTTGGTTCCGGCAGGCCGAAGACTGGGCCCCCACGATCGACCCCGTTCGGATAGGGGTCAAGGGCAAGGTGGTGGGGCCCAACCGGATAGACCGCCCGTTGACGACGTACGCAATGAACAAGGACGCTTTGAGTGGACAGATGAACTGAGGGATGAGCTTCTGCATTGTTATGAAAGCAGTGAGCCCGCGCGGAGGGGGTACATGGCGCGGATGCATGCTCTGTGGTGTGAGAGGCTACCAGAGCATAGCGCCTTCACGCCACAAAATCTGCGTGACTATGTATCCCACCTTCGTAGTAGGGGCTACGTGAGGACTGCTCCTGGGCCGGTGAATGAGGTGGCCGAAGAGCCGCCACATTCACCGGTTGAGGACGTGGCTCTCCTAGTTCCGCCAATACCAGAGGGCCTCAGTACCAGAAGGGGGTTACACCGTCTGAAAACCCCCGGGCCACAAGACCTGGCCAGAGTGGACGCTGAACTTCGTACAGCGCTACCAGAAGAGGCTGACATCTGGCACATAAATTGTGCCGTGTATGCCGCTGCTCAACGCTCGTCTCAGGTGGAGAGGCGAAATACCTCTTCCCCACAGGAGAGAGCGCAGCGGCGCATACAAAAGATGGAAGCCAAGATCCAGTCGGCGAGGCAACACGCATCCCGTATCCAATGTGTGATGGACTATATGGCGGCCAACAGGCCGTTCACGCCTAAAGTGCGTCGATTAGCCGCCAACTTAAGACGCGTCCATCACACACTCAATGAGGCAGTGCTGCGAACCACCAAACAGCACTGTCTCGACAGGATACGGATGCTAGTGACTTGCAAAAAGTCATTAGTGAGGCGGGCGAGGGGGCTTGCGGAAAATAAACTGTTCCGCGAGAAGCCCTCGCGCCTTTTCCAACCGCCTCCGCGTGTTGTAGACAATCCGCCGACTGCAGATCAGGTGGAGAACTTCTGGAAAACGCTGTACGAGGAGAGGCTTCCACTCAACCGAGATTCTCCGGCCCTTGCACACTTTGAAGCCTTTTGTCAAAGGCTTCAGCAACCACAGGAAGTGTGCGAACCAATAACCCCAGAAGAGGTTCGTAGGGCTCTTGATGGCTCTAAGAACTTTGCTGCTCCAGGTCCCGATGGGATAAATAACTTTTGGTGGAAAAAGTTATCGAGCACCCACCACCATTTGGCCAGAATTTTTAATTCCTGGTTAAATGGGGAGCAGCAAATCCCTTCTTGGGTTGTTGAGGGGCGGACAGTGCTGATCCCCAAGAACGGAGATTTGTCCAACCCAAAGAATTACAGACCGATAACCTGTCTAAACGCATGTTACAAGGTGTTTACACGCATTTTGTACATGCGGGTGCTCCACGCAGTTGAACCGGTTTACGAACGGATATATGAGCAACGAGGGTCGAAGAGAGGTGTCGCTGGCTGCAAGGAGAACCTGTTGATTGACAGATGTGTCACGCAGGACTCCATGCAGTATAAGCGGAACCTCTCTATGGCCTGGATTGACTACCGCAAGGCATTCGACATGACATCGCATGAGCTCATTGTTCACTTGCTCCGATGTCTTGTGGTACCCGGTCCCGTAGTGAGATGTATTGAAGAACTGATGCCGCTCTGGAGGACTCGCTTTACCATAACATCGGGTAACGATAGAGTCCAAACAGAGTCGGTAACATTCAGAAGAGGAGTATTTCAGGGAGATTCCCTCAGCCCCCTTCTGTTTTGCATCTCACTACTGCCATTATCCGTCTCGCTCCGGAAAACCCGTGGCTACAACTGCGGTACCCCCGGCGACAGGAGGCATAAGGTCACCCATCTATTTTATATGGATGACCTTAAACTTTATGCCTCTGGAGAGAGGGATCTCCAACAGTCCCTTAGGGTGGTACAGGAGTATACGCAGGCTGTCGGTATGCAGTTCGGGTTGGACAAATGCGCACTGATCCATCTCAAGAGAGGACGATGCGGTGACTATGGAGAGGACGCGCAGCTCGTGGACGGAAGCATCTTACACCATCTAGATGCCGGAGAGTCGTACACTTACTTGGGTGTCGAGCAACGCTCCACCCAAGAAGTGAGTGTAGTGAAAAACGCTCTCCGCGGCAAGTATCAGCACCTACTCCGACAGATCTGGTCTTCAGAACTGTCGGGGAAGAACAAGGTGTCTGCTACAAATATGCTTGCCGTTCCGATCCTTCTCTACTCTTTCGGAGTAGTGAAGTGGACTAGAGAAGAGCTGCGTCAACTCGATGTAGTAACCCGCAAGAAGATGCATCTCAATAGGAGCTTGCATCCTAAATCGTCCGTTCCACGGTTATATCTCCCACGGCATCGGGGAGGCCGTGGACTCTTGAGCTTGGAGAGTCTCCATAGCAGGATGGTTCTGGAGGGAGCATGTAAGGTCATCAGGAGTTCGGATCCCCTCCTCTGCATGGTCCGAGACCATGAAAATGCAGAGGTAGGAGCTTTTCTCTTTAAGGCAGCACGCAGAGCAGCCGATGAACTTGGTCTCATCTTCGACGTCGAGCGGGTAAACCCCGACTCTGTCACCGAGTTGGAACCCGTTCGACTAAAAGCCCACATTAGAGCTGCAGAACACAACATCCTTCTGCAGCTCCATAAGGATAAGCCATTGCACGGGATCTTCTATAAAAATATAGAAGACCTCGGCTTATCCGAAAGGCTGACCTTCGCCTTCTTAAGGTCAGCTGGGCTGAAGTCTGAGACCGAGGGATTCATAATGGCTTGCCAGGATGGTGTATTTAACACTCTCGTCTATCGACGTCGTGTCATGGGTATGGAGGTCCCTGATGTCAGCTGCAGGGCCTGCCGCAGGGCGCCGGAGACTGTAATGCACTTACTGTCGGCTTGCCCGACTTACGCACTCTCGGCCTATATTCATAGACACAACGCAGCATTACGAGTGCTTTACTATCATCTAAGGCACTCGTATGGGATAGACGAAACACCAGTGCTGCCTTACGTTCCGGGGGATATTGAGTCCGTTGTGGGGAATGAGAAGTGCCTAATTTATTGGAACTACTCGTTTCCCACCGTCAGGCAAATACAAGCCAACAAGCCTGACATAGTACTCCTCGACCACCAACTCAAGACAATGTATGTCGTGGAATTCTCAGCTCCCGCTAAGAGCAACATTGTCTTGAAAGAGGAGGAAAAACGGACAAAATATCGAGATTTGCTCTTCGAACTCCGCAGGCTTTATCCAGGCCATTCTGTTAAAATAGTGGTACTGATTATAGGAGCCCTCGGTGGAATGAGACAGACGCTGCTTTCAGAACTAAAGATCATACCGGCATGCCGAGATTCGGCAGAGATCTTAGCCGGCAGAATGCAGAAGGCTGTCATCCTCGGTTCATTACGTCTACTCAGGGCACACGATTCGCGGACCCGGTAGTCACTCACCCCACGGGCGTGGGGAGTGGCTATTGGTATTACCAGCTCCCCTCTGTAAGGGTCGGAGCCACAGAGTAGGGTGACTGGTTTTTTGTAAAAAAAAAAAAAAAAAAAAAAAAAAAAAAAAAAAAAAAAAAATGGTCATAAGCAGGAGGGGCTAACTTCCATCTATTAAGCCTTTGGTGAGTAGCGCCACCACTTACTCCAGCTAGGGGTGCAAAACCGAACCGGCAGCCCTAGTGCACCCGGGAGGGGAAAGCATCTTCCCCTCTGGTGTCGGTCGTGGGCCTGCAGGGCTAACCACCCACAGGCTCTAACCTTTGGTTCCGGCAGGCCGAAGACTGGGCCCCCACGATCGACCCCGTTCGGATAGGGGTCAAGGGCAAGGTGGTGGGGCCCAACCGGATAGACCGCCCGTTGACGACGTACGCAATGAACAAGGACGCTTTGAGTGGACAGATGAACTGAGGGATGAGCTTCTGCATTGTTATGAAAGCAGTGAGCCCGCGCGGAGGGGGTACATGGCGCGGATGCATGCTCTGTGGTGTGAGAGGCTACCAGAGCATAGCGCCTTCACGCCACAAAATCTGCGTGACTATGTATCCCACCTTCGTAGTAGGGGCTACGTGAGGGCTGCTCCTGGGCCGGTGAATGAGGTGGCCGAAGAGCCGCCACATTCACCGGTTGAGGACGTGGCTCTCCTCGTTCCGCCAATACCAGAGGGCCTCAGTACCAGAAGGGGGTTACACCGTCTGAAAACCCCCGGGCCACAAGACCTGGCCAGAGTGGACGCTCAACTTCGTACAGCGCTACCAGAAGGGGCTGACATCTGGCACATAAATTGTGCCGTGTATGCCGCTGCTCAACGCTCGTCTCAGGTGGAGAGGCGAAATACCTCTTCCCCACAGGAGAGAGCGCAGCGGCGCATACAAAAGATGGAAGCCAAGATCCAGTCGGCGAGGCAACACGCATCCCGTATCCAATGTGTGATGGACTATATGGCGGCCAACAGGCCGTTCACGCCTAAAGTGCGTCGATTAGCCGCCAACTTAAGACGCGTCCATCACACACTCAATGAGGCAGTGCTGCGAACCACCAAACAGCACTGTCTCGACAGGATACGGATGCTAGTGACTTGCAAAAAGTCATTAGTGAGGCGGGCGAGGGGGCTTGCGGAAAATAAACTGTTCCGCGAGAAGCCCTCGCGCCTTTTCCAACCGCCTCCGCGTGTTGTAGACAATCCGCCGACTGCAGATCAGGTGGAGAACTTCTGGAAAACGCTGTACGAGGAGAGGCTTCCACTCAACCGAGATTCTCCGGCCCTTGCACACTTTGAAGCCTTTTGTCAAAGGCTTCAGCAACCACAGGAACTTTGCTGCTCCAGGTCCCGATGGGATAAATAACTTTTGGTGGAAAAAGTTATCGAGCACCCACCACCATTTGGCCAGAATTTTTAATTCCTGGTTAAATGGGGAGCAGCAAATCCCTTCTTGGGTTGTTGAGGGGCGGACAGTGCTGATCCCCAAGAACGGAGATTTGTCCAACCCAAAGAATTACAGACCGATAACCTGTCTAAACGCATGTTACAAGGTGTTTACACGCATTTTGTACATGCGGGTGCTCCACGCAGTTGAACCGGTTTACGAACGGATATATGAGCAACGAGGGTCGAAGAGAGGTGTCGCTGGCTGCAAGGAGAACCTGTTGATTGACAGATGTGTCACGCAGGACTCCATGCAGTATAAGCGGAACCTCTCTATGGCCTGGATCGACTACCGCAAGGCATTCGACATGACATCGCATGAGCTCATTGTTCACTTGCTCCGATGTCTTGTGGTACCCGGTCCCGTAGTGAGATGTATTGAAGAACTGATGCCGCTCTGGAGGACTCGCTTTACCATAACATCGGGTAACGATAGAGTCCAAACAGAGTCGGTAACATTCAGAAGAGGAGTATTTCAGGGAGATTCCCTCAGCCCCCTTCTGTTTTGCATCTCACTACTGCCATTATCCGTCTCGCTCCGGAAAACCCGTGGCTACAACTGCGGTACCCCCGGCGACAGGAGGCATAAGGTCACCCATCTATTTTATATGGATGACCTTAAACTTTATGCCTCTGGAGAGAGGGATCTCCAACAGTCCCTTAGGGTGGTACAGGAGTATACGCAGGCTGTCGGTATGCAGTTCGGGTTGGACAAATGCGCACTGATCCATCTCAAGAGAGGACGATGCGGTGACTATGGAGAGGACGCGCAGCTCGTGGACGGAAGCATCTTACACCATCTAGATGCCGGAGAGTCGTACACTTACTTGGGTGTCGAGTAACGCTCCACCCAAGAAGTGAGTGTAGTGAAAAACGCTCTCCGCGGCAAGTATCAGCACCTACTCCGACAGATCTGGTCTTCAGAACTGTCGGGGAAGAACAAGGTGTCTGCTACAAATATGCTTGCCGTTCCGATCCTTCTCTACTCTTTCGGAGTAGTGAAGTGGACTAGAGAAGAGCTGCGTCAACTCGATGTAGTAACCCGCAAGAAGATGCATCTCAATAGGAGCTTGCATCCTAAATCGTCCGTTCCACGGTTATATCTCTCACGACATCGGGGAGGCCGTGGACTCTTGAGCTTGGAGAGTCTCCATAGCAGGATGGTTCTGGAGGGAGCATGTAAGGTCATCAGGAGTTCGGATCCCCTCCTCTGCATGGTCCGAGACCATGAAAATGCAGAGGTAGGAGCTTTTCTCTTTAAGGCAGCACGCAGAGCAGCCGATGAACTTGGTCTCATCTTCGACGTCGAGCGGGTAAACCCCGACTCTGTCACCGAGTTGGAACCCGTTCGACTAAAAGCCCACATTAGAGCTGCAGAACACAACATCCTTCTGCAGCTCCATAAGGATAAGCCATTGCACGGGATCTTCTATAAAAATATAGAAGACCTCGGCTTATCCGAAAGGCTGACCTTCGCCTTCTTAAGGTCAGCTGGGCTGAAGTCTGAGACTGAGGGATTCATAATGGCTTGCCAGGATGGTGTATTTAACACTCTCGTCTATCGACGTCGTGTCATGGGTATGGAGGTCCCTGATGTCAGCTGCAGGGCCTGCCGCAGGGCGCCGGAGACTGTAATGCACTTACTGTCGGCTTGCCCGACTTACGCAGTCTCGGCCTATATTCATAGACACAACGCAGCATTACGAGTGCTTTACTATCATCTAAGGCACTCGTATGGGATAGACGAAACACCAGTGCTGCCTTATGTTCCGGGGGATATTGAGTCCGTTGTGGGGAATGAGAAGTGCCTAATTTATTGGAACTACTCGTTTCCCACCGTCAGGCAAATACAAGCCAACAAGCCTGACATAGTACTCCTCGACCACCAACCCAAGACAATGTATGTCGTGGAATTCTCAGCTCCCGCTGAGAGCAACATTGTCTTGAAAGAGGAGGAAAAACGGACAAAATATCGAGATTTGCTCTTCGAACTCCGCAGGCTTTATCCAGGCCATTCTGTTAAAATAGTGGTACTGATTATAGGAGCCCTCGGTGGAATGAGACAGACGCTGCTTTCAGAACTAAAGATCATACCGGCATGCCGAGATTCGGCAGAGATCTTAGCCGGCAGAATGCAGAAGGCTGTCATCCTCGGTTCATTACGTCTACTCAGGGCACACGATTCGCGGACCCGGTAGTCACTCACCCCACGGGCGTGGGGAGTGGCTATTGGTATTACCAGCTCCCCTCTGTGAGGGTCGGAGCCACAGAGTAGGGTGACTGGTTTTTTGTAAAAAAAAAAAAAAAATAAATGGTCTTTTATTAGGCGAAGTTTAGCTATTACAACTATTCTTACACTTACTTATTTGTATCAAGTTTGTCTCTCAATTTCTTATTTACTCCCATACCCATTCGTCAGCCAATATCAGTATGTTGTCCTATTTAATATTGTTTTTTTTACGTGGAGTAAAGTTATCTACTACTACTATACTACTACTACTATTATATTTACATGACATGGACTAGTGACCTCAACCGATTCACCATCGGTGGGGTTGAAAAATGCCTGTGTGTATGTGTGTATGTGTGTTAGCACCATAGCGCCAAAACTACTGAACGGATTTGAATGAAACTTTGCATGTGCGTTTCTTTAGTGCCCCAGAAGATCTGAAAAGGTTTTGGTTGAGATCGGATTACGTTTAGTGCCATTTTGACGCAACAAATTGTTTATTTTATAATTACTCTCAATTTGCAATAAAACCATTGAAGAGCAGTTAAAATTCTGATTTCAATAATATATCACACTTCCACCATTTCGATTTGGTTTCCGTGAAAAAAATTAAAAACAAAGCAAATATGAAGCATATATCGCATTTCGCATAGATCGATGCGCGTAGCCATTACGTCGTGAAACTCGTCACATCACGTGTCAGTTCACGTGTGAGGGTTTCTTCACTGCTCTAGAAGTAGAGCGGATTACGTTTAGTGCCGTTTTTAAATATATATACAGACAAACCGAATAATTAAACTACAAATATTCCTCTAAAATCTAGTAAAATTACTGAAATGCCAATGTTTCATTTAACAAAGACAGCCGCGAGCGATCGGATTGCAATGACCAAATTTTGACGATTGTCATTGTCATCATTTTTCATCCGATAACGTTGGTGTCATGTCATGTTAATAAGATTTCGGCATATCTGTAACTTTTAGTGGATTGTCACAAACTTTAAAGGTAGATGTAACAATATCAATATCATATGCTTTCTGTAACTTCGTTGGTGAATTTATTATAGATTATTACTTTACCAATTTTCAGTTTGTTGCTTTATAAATCTGTAGTATTTAGGATAACTAGACTTTCTTAGTCTTCAAGTGATGTTTAAGTTGTTTATAGCCTAATAGTATATTATTCAACGAGCGATAATGTAGGTAATAACTCGCATAGAATGTAAATTCATTAAGTTGAGGGTTTTTTTAGTGCCCCAGAAGATCTGAAAAGGTTTTGGATGAGATCTCATTACGTTTAGTGCCGTTCTGTCACACAATTTAATGCTCTTTTCGGTTTCAAAGATCCACCGAGTGGGGAGGTTCCAGCCGCTTCCAGTAGCTGCCAATTTTTTTCTTAACAAATTGGATTTTACTTTTGAAACGCGGTAAACAGCTTTTGTGATATCTGCTGAAACACTTGGTATACACGTAATGTATAAATTGTTTATTAATACAGCACTTATAGCTGATTGTACTGGAGCTCCTCGAATTCATTGTCAATAGTAGAGAATTTCAACATCAACCAAACGTCCAGGACGTATATTTTTCAAACGTAGGCGTATATGTGTGTAGACCCATCCTTGTAAACATAGTAACTTTCGTTAGACTTTGCATTTTTATTTCAAACACGACAGAATAAATATAAGAAACCTAATAAAGAAATCGTGCACGGGAGATACTTAGAGAATTTGACATAAGTGTAGTTTAGTGAGGAATATTTGGAGGGTTTGGTGGTTAAAAGTCTGACGAGGGCTAATTTTGTATATATTGCTAGCAAATCGCGAGTGAAATTCATTCAGAATCGGATTCACAAAGTCAAGAACTATATGAACACATATTTCATTTACCTCAATAATAATCGAATCACTTTATAAACTATTCAGAGGACTACTAGCCAATATATTCAACATAAGAAAGGTTCTTGAGTGAGAATTTATAAAATATGATTAATAGATGCAGTCAAAGATTTATCCAGATTAAGATTTTCTTTATATAGTACCTGGCATATTCTCTATATGAAAAATAAATTCACATTTACAATAATATATATTTATTTTTTGCATCAAGTACAGTTTGATAAACATCTAGTTTAATGTACGCTCCTGGTCCTATATTTTAAAAGTTCTAGCTGCAATACGTTCACAGTCTTGAAGAGTAATAAAATTGTTTTCAGTTTCATTGCATCCACCGAATACGGATTGTTCACATTTTTGTTTTGCATTATTCCAATAGTAAATAGGTATGTAGGCCAAACAACTTAGTTCACCTTCAGTATGGTATTTATTACAATCCGAAACAAATTTCTATACTTTACTATTATACTATTTTTAATTTTTCTAGCAATAATAAAAGTATTAATTATAGAAAGGGTAATAATAATTCAGTCAAATCAAATTGAACAGGAAGAGGGGGTGAACGCTGCATCAAATCTGGCATTTTTGCCTTTTTTGGTATGTTATTTATGATGAAAGAGGAATGTTAAATCCAAGTTCTCGACCTCGGCAGACGACCGGGTCATTAAAAATCAAGAAAATCTCGAAATTTTTTACCTTTTTTTTAGTTTTTGTCGATCGTAAGAACTGACTTTTCATCAAAGACGGTTATAATTATTTTTAAAGTAGATTAAATTTGCAACAATTTGAGACTGATCGGTTATTGTAGGTCCGACAGTTTCAGAGATACAGCTTTTCAAAATTTGCCCAATTTTTCAAGTTACATAATTTTCAGCAAAATTTCAACAATTTCAGAAGTATTCATGTTTCTGAAGCCAACATCTTTCTCAAATATGACTGTATTAACCTTTAACTCCCTCTTGTCATCCAATCCTTCAGTGGATGTGACTCTACGTCCTCATTCTTTGGGCAAGGGAAAACAAAAATTGTCACCACGTGCTGTTGCAGCTGCAAGCGAGCGTATCACAATTGTTATTTATGGTGGACTGCACAAGACGCAGAACCTGGGCGATCTGAGGTACAATTAGTTCTCAAAGGCTACGGCAAAAATAGACTTCAACCTAACGAGATTACCTCCCACCCAGAATTTAATCAGATTTCACTCGCTGCGCACCTACCACCAGGTAAAATTGCCTTTAAATACCATTCAGCTACCTGCAAGTCGAGAACTATATGAACACATATTTCATTTGCCTCAATAATAATCGAATCACTTTATAAACTTTTCAGTGGACTACTAGCCAATATGTTCCACGTAAGAAAGGTTCTTGAGTGAGAATTTATAAAATATGACTAATAGATGCAGTCACAGATTTATCCAGATTAAGATTTTTTTTACACAGTACGTGGCATATTCTCTATATGAAAAATAAATTAACATTTATAATAATATATATTTATTATTTGCATCAAGTACAGTTTCGTAAACATTTAGTTTAATGTACGCTCCTGGTCCTATATTTTACAAGTTCTAGCTGCAATACGTTCACAGTCTTGAAGAGTATCAAAATTGTTAACAGTTTCATCGCATCCACCGAATACGGCTTGTTCACATTTTTGTTTTGCATTATTCCAATAGTAAATAAGTTCGTAGGCCAAACAACTTAGTTCACCTTCAGTATGGTATTTATTACAATCTGAAACAAATTTCTATACTTTACTATTATACAATTATACTATTTTTAATTTTTCTAGCAATAATAAAAGTATTAATTATAGAAAGGGTAATAATAATTCAGTCAAGTCAAATTAAACACGAAAAGGGGGTGAATGCTGCATCAAATCTGGCACTTTTGTTTCTTTGGATTGTTATTTATGATGAAAGAGGAACGTTAAATCCAAGTTTTCGACCTCGGCAGACGACCGGGTCATTATCAAAAATCAAGAAAATCTCGAAATTTTTTACTTTTTTTTATAGTTTTTGTCGATTGGATGAACTGGCTTTTCATCAAAGACGGTTATAATCATTTTTGAAGTAGATTAAATTTGCAAAAATTTGAGACTGATCGGTTATTGTAGGTCCGATAGTTTCAGAGATACAGCTTTTCAAAATTTGGCCAATTTTTCAAGTTACATAATTTTCAACAAAATTTCATCAATTTCAGAAGTATTTATGTTTCTGAAGCCAAAATCTTTCTCAAATATGACTGTATTAACCGTCAACTCCCTCTTGTCATCCAATCCTTCAGTGGATGTGACTCCACGTCTTCATTCTTTGGGCAAGGGAAAACAAAAATTGTCACCACGTTTCAAAACCATCGAGACCTCGATCACAATTTTCTTGGACAGCAACGCAAACCCAGGTGATATTGCAGCTGCAAGTGAGCGTATCATAATTGTTGTTCTGTGGACTGCACAGAACGCAGAATCTGGGCGATCTAAGGTACAATTTGTTCTCAAAGGCTACGGCAAAAACAAACTTCAATCTAGCGAGATTGCCTCCCACCCAGAATTTAATCAGCTGCGCACCTACCACCAGATAAAATTGCCTTTGAATACCATTCAGCTACCTGCATATTTGTTCGTTGATTGCTTTGGTAAGAAATTGATGATTTAACTTCATTTGTGTGTTCTTTTTTCACAGGTCCAGAACTGGTTAGGAGTTGACAAGGAACCTCTTGACTGGGAGTGACTGCGTACTTCCCAAGGTCTCAGCCCTAAGATCATGACAAGAGACACGGCGCCACAACATCTCCTAGGGCTCATCTCCTGCGGCTGCATTAAAGGCTGCAGCAATATCTGCAGCTGCAGAAAAACTGGACTGAAGTGCTCCGTAGTTTGCATCCACTGCGAGGGAGCCTCATGTGACAACGTCCCTGAGTTCGCATTAAGCCTGGATTACTCACCCACAGATGACCTGCCAGACGAAGACGAACTAAACGAAGAATTGTGGGTGCCCGTCTCGGATATGCTTGAAAACCTTCCTGACACCTCAGAAAACGACGTCTTGGACCAACCAGATCCATCAAAGAGGGCAAAATTTGATTAAAATAAACACATCCTCAAAATTTATGTCAGATTTTCAGATATTTTTCATCGATGTTACACATGTATTTCTTTTTTAATATAATAATAATGATAAAGATCATCGCAAGAAAATTGAAAGACATCGTTGTCAGTGCCTCGATTTTTTCACATACCCACGCCTGTAAATAAAAATACAAATATTTCATTATTTGCTCAAGTGGTTGAGGGGGGAGGGTCACTTTGGAGTCCCCTGAGACCTCAAGAGAGTCCAGTGAGAGGGTGGGAGAGGGTTTCAAACAATATACTACGCCTTCAGAAACTTGAATGGTACTGAAAATTATTAAATTTTGCTAAAAATCGTGTAATTTGAAATATTGGCCAAATTTTAAAAAGCTGTATCCCCGAAACTATTTTAATAACCGATCAAGTCTCAAATTGTTACAAATTTATTCTACTTCAAAAATGATTATAACAGTCTTTAATGAAAAGCCAGTCCTTCCGGGTGAAAATCGACAAAAACTGAAAAAGGGTAAAAAGTTTGGAGGATTTCTTGATTTTTGACAATGAGCCGGTCGTCTGCCGAGGGCGAGAACTTGGATTTAACATTGCCTTTCCATCATAAACAACATATCAAAAAAGCAAAAATACCTGATTTGATGCATCGCTCAATGTATAATCCGATTGTACTATAATAGAAATACTAAAAACACGAAACATGTTATAAAAAATATACGACGGTTTAAAAAATAATGTGACATTAAAGAATTATTAGTAACAAGAAGAACAGTAAAAAGAAATGATAGGAAAACTCCTTCCTACTTCCTCGCTTTCCCTATGTAGGACCAAACATACATGACAGTAAATAACAAATTAACAAAATATTGTATATTAGTTCAGCCAAGGAGGAACCACTTGGCGTGGAGAGACTACAAGCGGCTAGCACGTGGTTCCATTTGTAATAACTAAACTTCACCTAAAAAAGGCCCATTTATCATTATTAATAATACACTAATTTTACAAAAACCTACCAGTTTATAGAAATAAAAATAATGATCGAAATCTTCAATTTAAAATATACTCAATTATTTTCTAAACTATTAAAAGAAATTTATTTGAAGTTTATTACAACCTTTTACTTCGCGTAGCTCAAATAAAACCTCCAGCCGCAATGTATCATTTAACTCGATGTTCCGCTGCAATCTGCTAATCTCCTATACAATTGAAGGGATATCTCGGTTCCACTAGGAATCGCTTTCTGCACCTTAAAATAATTCATAATTATCTTCTTTCTCCAACTTGTCAGAATTTTGAAAAATTAATTTTCTTTTCTTTCGTTTCGGCTCTTTAACTAGATGTCTTCCTTCCTATAACTATACCCCAATTTCAACTAAAAACAATCTCTTCTCTCTATTTTATATCAATCTTTACTTTCTCAATAATTTTCAACGCCTACAATTTTCTATAATTTTCTTGTTGTTATTTATTTTTCATCCCTTAGCAACTTCCAATTTTCCAATTTTTCCACACTCTAAATAATAAAATCGCCGATACCAACTTGAATCTTTCTTGGCATCAACTTCATAAAACGAATTGGTTTTCATTACGTGGTATGGAGCTTTTCTTCAGTTTTATCACTTTCCCGCACAAATTAAATTAAAAACCTTATATCCACATGAATATAATAAATGCAAAGACAGTTTGATAATTAGTAGAACAATAACTAAGCGAATTACAATAACTGATTCTAATCATTAAAATATGTTATAAATATTTCTAACTGTTTTTAAGGCTGAAATATAAAAATTGCATGTAATTAATAAAATGTCTGCTTCCTATAAAATACTTTATTTTATCAAACAGAAAAAATGAATGAAAACAGAAAACATGCATGCAACTCTTTACTAAAATAAAATAACATGCATTTTATTCGCAATACACAACCGAGTTGATCCGAATGTGTTCTAAACCTTAAGTACAAGTAATATCATATCAATATATTGCTATGATATGCGCATGAAAGACGTTATATATCACAGTAAATAATTTCTAAATTAAATCTCAAAGTCGAAAGTTCGGAGTCATTAAAAGAAACACAACTCTAGAAACATAAATAAGCAATAAAATAAATTCAAATCAAACTTAATAGTGTATTGCGAGAACGTTATTCGATATAAATAAAAGATAAAATTCCCTATCTAGCTAAATAAAATAAATACGATATTAAAATAAAATAACTTGGAGATGATTAAGTTTAAAATAAAATTTGTTAATAAAAATGAAATAAATTGTCAAAATTTGCAATTTAAAATATTCTCAATTATTTCCAAAATATGAAATAGTGAACATGATAAAGTTGATTATAATCCGGTTCATTCATTATCAGCACTCAAAAATGCAACAAAAACTGTACGACATAATTATTATCGCCGTGGTCCAAGCGGCTAGCTTTCATCAAACAAGCCGACGTACATTAAAAAGAGAGTAATTGTATTTTAATGAGGTCATAAAGTTTCTGTTGCTTTTTTTGAGTACTTCTAATATAGACTAGGAACAGAAATCCAAATTCGAGCTGCAAGAAGCATTTCGTATAACAATTTGGCACCGATGTTTTAGAGGTTTTCGGCCCTTCTGAATCAGAAAATGTCTGTTGCCAGATATCGTTAAATCCAAATTTGATAATACCATAGTCCTATGACTCACTGAAATTCCGTAATTTAATATGATGATCAATATGGCGGCTATTTTTTGAAATGTTGCAAATATGTACTTATAGAGAGGTTCCAGGGCGCATCGGGGGTTTTCGACACCGCTGATACTAAATATGACAATATCAAAGTCAAAAAATTCAGTGCGAGTAAATAATTCATATTTGTGGTCAGTATAAAATGTTTAAATGCCATAAAATGAAAGCATTTTTCACCTCCGACGTGAGCGCTTTCCGGTTAACCTTATTTATTTAGTAAACCTAGGAAAAGCATTATGTTACTAAATATTTGTAGATCTGAGTACAAACTAATAGACTGTATAGAGTGCCAGGGATTCCGAATGCATTATGTAAACTTGCATTAGTGAAAAATCGGGGGTGTCGTCATAAAGTTCTGCAACACGTGACAGCAAATGTGAAATACATTCCAGTCCATGCAATCGTAGAAACTCTCTCCCCAATGCAGAGAGAAAATATTTTAGCTTTCCATGCAATCATCGGTTCGGACACCACATCCAAACTTGCCATCATCAGTAAACTGGCTGCATGGGCGCGGTACTTAAAGTCCGAACTAGGAATTCACCCTCTGGAGGAGCCGACTATTTCTTATGTGGAGAAATTCGTCGTCCAACTCTATGTTGTCAGCATTAAAACTTCGTTACTGCTTCCCACTATTGAAACTGTCTAAAATCATTATTTTTAATCTTATAGGTGCCACAGCAAACTTCTACTGGTGATGAAGCACGACACATTCTATTTGGGACAGTTAAGCCTGGGGGACTTCCGTCCACATGTGATGCTTTAAGACTACACATACTGAGAAGTCATTATCAAGTAAGTATTCTTTTAAAGACCACGCATACCTAGCACTTAATACACACCATTAATTACATTTTTCACTTGCAGTGCTGCGTTTGGAAAACCGTCGACTTGCCAGACCCTCCCTTACCGGAACCTCGGGAAATGGGATGGAAAGCTGTAGATGGGAATTTTTTTCCGGTTCTCACGACATTGGGACCAGTTCCAAAAGCCTGCAAGGACATCCTAACTTGTGGGTGCAAGATGGGATGCACCACCCAGACCTGTGGTTACCAGAAAAGTAATTTGCCTTGTCTAAAGCCATGCACCTGCAGTGCCTCCAACGTGCGATGCGTAAACAGGTAGACAGGATTGAGTGATTACTAGTCTCAAATATTATAAAACTTGTACCAGTATTGTATCTAAAGTGCCACTTGATTAGAGACGCGGAATTAGTCTTAGAATTTTTAGCGCTTCAATGTTATTTCTAACGTGCCATAAACATGACAATGTGACCTGTTTTTAACAGTTTAAATTAGTACATTTTTACTGTCTTTATTCCTAGATACGTAATAAATCTGACAATTTTTCCTAAATGTGTTGACTTTTTTCTCCTAAGCGCAAACAGTGCCAGCAGTACACATAACAATTCTATAAAAGTAGCTGCCGTCTAAAAATATTGACCTTTCAGTTGACTATATGAGTAGGATATTATTAAATTTGGTTTTATAATGGTGTCAAAAACCTCTCGATACGCCTTGGATCCTCTCTATATGTTCATATTCGCTATATTACAAACATATCCGCCATATCAGTCGCCATCGTTAAATGAGAATTTCCGGTTGGAAGTGTGACCAGGAAATTATTAAATTTGCTTTTAGCAGTGTCGACAACCCCCTGATACGCCCCCCTGTATTCTTTCTATAAGTTTATATTAGGAATATTTCAGAACTATCCACCATCTTGGGCGCCATCTTTAATAACGGGCTTCCGGTTCATTTGTCGATCTGGCAACAGGCATTTTCGGATTCAGCGGGATCAAACACCCCTAAAAGTACCGCTTGTCAAATTGTTATATAAAATGCTTCTTGCAAGCTTAAAAACGCTTTTACTCAAAAATGTTCCTAGTCTAATAGATGACTTGACAACCTTTTATTCCGCGCAGCTCAATACAAATTCCAGCCGCACAGTATCACTTATTTGCGATGTTAAGCTGCTATCTCCAAACTCCTTCACCATTCAAATAGTATATCGTTTCCACCAAGAATCGTTTTCTGGACCTTAAAATAAATTATGATTATGCTTCTTCTCCTACTGGTGAAAATCTTGAAAAACTCGATTTTTATTTTTTTCTCCCAAATTCTCAAAATTCTTTGTTTTACTTATCTTCAAATAAACCAACAACAGTCTATTTTCTCTATTTTACTCCAATCTTCTCATTTCTCAAAAATTTTTCACCCCTTCGATTATACAATTTTCTTGTTATTATCATATCTCCTAGCAACCTCCAATTTTCAATTTTTCCACAATTTCCTTAATAGATAGCAACTTGAATGTTTCGTGACATCAATTTAACAAAACAAATTGTTTCTCATCGCGTGATATTGAGCCTTTTTCACTTTTATCAGTTTCTCGTACATATTGTTTGTTGTAATCGAAGCATTAGAGTTTTGTTGGTAATATGCGATTATTACACTTAACGCGCCAGGCTTGTAACTTGTAATTTAGCGCTCGGCGGGGTACATAGCCCGGAGAGTAGCTGTTGGTTGCAGTCTGGTTACATTCCTTATAGTAAAATAAGGATTCTATAGAGGAGCTTGCGACTGAAATATTATGTTTTAATATATATAAAAAATATCTTACCTTGTTTTGAGAATGGCTTTGGATGGCAAGATATTTGTGTAGTAATCACTGCAAACAAAACGAAAATTAGAATGGTCTTAGCCATTTTAAATATTTATTTTGGTTGCTTCAAAGAATTAAATTACTTAAATAGATTTTCTTTATATACCGTCTATTTTATGAAAAATGTAAATTTATGAAAAGTATAATAGTAATAAAACATGTATTCATGCTTTTAACTACCCCAGTTAAATAACGCATAATGTATGCTTGTTCACATAATATTTTATATATAGCATTATATTTAAAAATGATTTATTGTCCTACGACTCACGAGATAATTCAATTGGTTATGGTTCCAGAATCTGCATAGAGGAAAAAAAAAAGGTATAAAACAGAAAATCCAATTATAAAACAGAAAAGTTAGTAATAATATTTTTAAACACGTTATGAGTGGAACTAACCTATTTAGAACTGAATCTTTGAACAAGGATAACTTCGATGCCTGGATATCATTGGCGGAGGAGGCATTATTAATCAAATATATCTGAATTTAGCTAAATACCGTGCAGCTCTTTGTAAATTCATTCATTTGCATCATTCGTTTGTCTGGCCGATAGCCACGGATAACGCGCCACCGTGTTCGAATCCCGGCTCCAGCACTGTCGGAAGAAATGGTTGTCTGTCCGCGTTTTTTTAATGTGTAACCCCCTTCTGCACAAGCCCTGGCTTCTGGAATTGGGGATTGTCTAATTTCTGTGGTGTTTATTTACTTATTTATTTATTTATTATAACAATGGTGCAGTGAAAGTCGGAGTGAGTGAGCCGCAAATTCGTCAATAGTATGGCCACGAGACGGCCGTGGTATGGCATAAAGTTACATATAAAATTGTGAAATTTGGCTGAAATTTTGATCAATACTCTGTGCATAATTACATGTAATTTGATAGAAGCATTTAGTTACGAGAACATTAATATTTGAGAAACAATACTAAAAGTCGGTAATTATATTAATTTCATACACAACAAAAAAGGGCCTGGTGCAGCAGGTACCCCAGCGAAGGGCCTAAATCTTAACAACCGACAAATATACCCTACAAGAACTGGTGTCGATTTTATCTGTTGAAATATAATATTTCCAGCGGCGTATCGTTAGTAATTGTGGTAGGAGTCTAGTGCATAAGACAGTGATTATTCACATTTGCTGCACATCGCCATCAACCTAGTGAAAATTAGTGGAACAAAAAAGTCAATAAATAAAAAAAAATGTCATCTAACTGTATGAAGTGTGTTCAACCAATAAATAGTAGATCTGCTGTAGCCGAACTTATCATCTAAAATGTATCAACATAACAAAACAGCACTTCGACTATATAAAAAACAATGAATTCTTTTGGAAGTGTGATACTTTTAAAAATATTGTAAACAGTGCTGATAGGGTCAATACCACTTCACAATCTCCTAATAAGACACCTGGAAAGGACCAAGTTGCAGACAATAATTGCCCGGGATGCTACCGTCTCTACTTAGTCCCCAGTACAGCGTCCTTTTTTGAAAACTATTACAGAAGTGGTAAAAATGGTCTTAGCGGCTTCATTTTAATGAGTCTACCATACAATAACATTTTCAGAGTACAGGATGGGCGCTTTTCCGCACGCGCTGCACCTAAACCTGCCGTTCTAACGGGGTTACGATTTTTTATTACAAAACTCAAATTTTTTATTTTAATTGAAAGATTATGCGTCAAATCAAAGAAAATTTTTTTGTCCCAAAAAAAAATGGGGACGCGATTGTCGAGTCTGACACCTGCAATATGTCACTCTAGCGCGGTACCGTTTTGTTATTGTACAACACCTAATTTTCAATTGCAGTTGCTCATAATTGCCTGAAAAAGATAGTCCATAACTTTTCAGCCTCGTTTTTTCAGTCCGACAACCTGAATATGTCAGTTATGGCAAGTTACGTTTTGCGATTGCAAAATTTCGGACAAAAATCACACGTGATACATTGGTACGTTTTTGAACTAAATATAGCACTGTCTGACAAAAATAGTGGATCATATTACCAGTTCGACAAAAAAAAAAGGTTAATACGTTGCATCTTTAATCGAATTTTTATTTTCGTATATAATTAGCTGCAAATATTATGTAAATTAATGTTGATATGTTGCATTATGATTTTACTTAATTTATATTCTGATAGAGGGTAATTATGCAATGTATTGTAAATAAATAAGTACTAATAAATAAATTAATAAATAAAATAAGTTTTTTTTTTTGTGAAAAAAATTATGAGAAATGATCAGACCTAATTTTGCTCATAACAACTTTTATATTTTATTAAATTCACACCTTTAGAGAAGATAATTATGCAACTTAATAAATAAATAAATACTAATTAATGAATGAATCAATATTAAAAAAGTTCTGGATTTCAGTTCAAGTAAATTTTAGTTTTCTTTGTGAAAAAATATATGAATATTAATGAGGCCAAATTTTGTTCATAACAACTTTTATATTTTATTAAATTCATACCTTTACAGAAGATAATTATGCAACTTAATAAATAAATAAATAAATACTAATTAATGAATGAATCAATATTAAAAATGCACTGATTTTCAGTTCAAGTAAATATAATTTTCTTTGTGAAAAAAATTATGAAAAGTAATCAGGCTGTTCCGTATTTAGGTTTTATGTGAATTTATCCTGTATCATGACTGTAATTTTAATGACTTTTTGAATAAATCCACCCCAAATACAATATTTTAGTTGTTTGTTAGATAACATAAATACAAAATTGTATCTTTTGATTTGATTTATTTCTTAATTTTTACAACTCGACACTCGTCACACATATACATATTTCCTTAAGGTGATGTGTTATAAATGAATATACAAAAACCGGAGCATAAAATGGGTAAATAAAAACAAGAGCTCAACATGCCGTCACCCTTGAGAGCATGCAGGTCTTTCAACTAAATATACTCATACGTTATTAGAAAATAGAAACTAAATAGTTGATTTATGACATTAATTAAACTAATACTAGTAGTCGAACAACAAATTATCCTTTTTTAAAATGTTAGTCAATCGGTAATACACGAACTTTTACCGTTGCACGTTTGACAACACCATGAGAAGTCGTGACACTAACAACCCGAGCTATATTATTGTCTTTGCCTGGATGCAGAGCTACGATGTGTCCCAAATGCCAAGACTGAGGTGGTCTGTTTTCTTATTTCAGTATGACAAGGGAGCCAAGCAATTCTGGAATTTGCTTTTCAAATTTCCATTTGGAACGCTGCTGAAGACAATGTAAATAGTCCCTAGACCAACGCTGCCATATATTTTGGAGATGCCTATATCGAGATAGACAACTAATCTTGCTATCAATGAGATTTTCTTGGGGTACTGCATTAAGCGCTGTTCCAATTAAGAAATGCCCAGGGGTCAACGGTTCTAGATCATTTGGATCTGACGATAGGGAATGCAGCGGCTGGGAACTCATTACTGCCTCAGGTTAGCAATGTATAGAATTCTTTAAATGTATGATTTGCATTTGCTGATACACGTTTTATATGATATTTAGCTGACCTTACAGCTGCCTCCCATAGTTCTCCGAAATGGGGAGAACGTGCGGGAATGAAGTTCCAAGAAATTTTATTTTCATTTAAATAATTATGGAATTTATACGTTTTCTGAATTTGAAAAATTCGCTGAAATTCATTATCAGCACCTACAAAATTTTTTGCGTTGTCGGAGTAAATTTGCTGACATAGGCCGCGTCTTGATACAAAACGCTTTAAGGCATTTAAAAAACCATCTAGTGGTTAAGTCGCTAACAAGTTCCAGATGTGCAGCTTTCGTTGAGAAATAAATAAAAATGCATATGTAACATTTAATGAACTTTCTGTTTCGAAATTTGCTGTCTTTTATCATAAATGGTCCAGCATAATCCAGTCCACATATCGAAAATGCACGCGTAGGTGTGACCCTAGGGGTAGGTAAGTCTCCCATTTTATTATATATATAAGAACGATTTGCTCTGAAGCAGATAATACACTTTCTTAAAACGGATCGAACTATTTGCTTACCATTTAATGGCCAATATTTGACTCTGACATTGGACAATATAGCGTGTGCACCGGCACGAAAATTTCTTTCATGCTCATGACGAATAATTAAAGTAGTTAGTGGATGCTTTGCTGGCAATACTATTGGAAACTTATGGTCGAATTTTAAATTAGAGTTTTTTAATCTCCCACCAACTCTTATTGAACCTTGATCGTCAAAAAATGGATCTAGTGAGTTTAATTTACTATTTTTTAGGAATAGATTGTTTGTTTGAAAGTGCATGTAATTCAATGAAAAATTCGTCATTTTGTCCTAATTGTCTCAATCTAAGAGCGCTCTCATTTAGCTCATCAAGAGTTAACTAACCAAGATTTTTTGATTTGAAGTTTATAGTTAAATTTGCTTTAAAACGTAAACAATATGCTGTCATCCGCTGCAACCTTAAAATGGATGAGTATCTAGTAAAAATGTCTGAGTCAATAGTAGTTATAGAAGCATGAGTTACTCTTGATCCAGGAATATCTATAGGATTGATCGGTTCATATTTATAATACGGAATGACTTTTTGATGCAGCCATAACGGACCATGCCACCATAATGAGGATTTCGATAACTCTGTAGGGTTTAAGCCACGAGATATAATATCAGTTGGGTCGTCTCCTAAAGCAATATGATGCCATTGGGAAATTTCTGAAAGTTGTTGAATCTCGGCTACACGATGTGAATGTGAATGTTTTAAGTTTTCCTGGTTTCATTGCATGCTAGGATAAGACAATTGTGAAATCTGTCCAATGAACTTCGTTAATAGAAATATTTAAAGCGGAAATCACTTTATTAACTAATTGTGTCATGAGAAGGGCAGCACTCAACTCTAAACGTGGAACAGTTATGGATTTTAAGGGAGCCACGCGAGATTTAGCTGTTATTAAACGAATCAGAAGTTGACTTGAGGAATTGTCAACGATCCATCTTTTGTGTCTGAAGGACTTTTACTATATTTTTCAAAAATGAATATTAACGTTCACAAAATTTATACTCACTATTCGTTTATGCTTAACTGCTTCTCTGATGGCTTCAATTGGACGTCGTAACACTATAAATCTAACACAGTAAGTACTAACACTTTCTTGAAATTATACCTGAAAGGGAATTTTGAAAACACAAGTAAAAGACAATATAAAGTTCAAAAATATATATTAAATCTCTTTAAAAATTCATGTTTTACAACAACTTGAAGAAAAATGTTTTGACAAACTATAGTCTGGCCCGTGTACAACACATGGTGAGGAACGGAACGACTTATAATGTACCAACTACCATCCAATATGCGGTTTTTGAGCTAACGATTACACAAAAAGATTCAACAAAAGTTCAATGTTTATAAAATTTTGGTGGGCTTTTGCTTGCCTGTCTATTCACGTATTTTTAGTTCAATATCAATTTTGGTCGCTCCTCAGAGCTTAAAAATGCTTGAATCACAAAGACTTTGAATTATATTCTGCAATTACAATTTCATACGTTCAGACAAGGCGGTCCCATGCACATATGACATGGTATCTATACTTTTCTGACACCGAATCAGTGAGGAGCCGGTTTAGGGCAAATCCTGTTAAAACCCATCATTTTCCCGTCAAAATCGACTGCTAGGAAATGATGGGGATCCCTTGTCGCTAAAGGCTATTTTTGCTAAAACTCTCGATATACTTTGACTAGATACTGGATTAACTTGTCCACATATTTAACACAACGTATGAGTTGCAGTGCTTAACAACGTGGATTTGTAAAAGGGTTTTTAATTTTGAAATTTCCGAAATTAGCCAAATTTTGTTACTGTTTCTAAATTTTGGTGGTCGGGGCGACATTACGTCCCCGTGCAGCGACATTTACTACACTTTCTAAAATTACACTCCTTGATGAGTTATCGAAATTTTTGCATAAAAAACGTTCCATAAAGCGAAAATATGATTAAAAATATAAAAACCTCTTCCACGGTATTTTTACGTGAAGCACGCTTTTCATGCGAAATATTTCTGATTTTGTTAAAGTTTCGAAAACTATATCGAGGGTTTTATCGTGTTCTTTAACAGAATCAACAGAGCACATATAGATAGATGAACCAAAGGCAATCAAAGAAGCATCGCTGAAAGCATGAATTTGAATATTGATTGGTTTAGAAACCATGATTTGACGGGGAATAGTAATACCATCAAGAAACGTTACTGACTGTAGAAATTGTTCTATTTTGTAAATAACTCTAATGGAAGCGATTCATCCCAGCTCAACTTTACTAACCACAACTGTTGTAATATAACCTTTGCTTTAATAGTAACAGGACCAACGAGTTCCAATAGATCGAAAATTTTCGATATAATGGAGAGAATTTTTCTCTTTGTAATGTTTTTATTATTATGAAATTCTGGATTAGTCGTGTACTGAAAAATGTATTGCTTTGCATTCCACAATACGCCCAATATTTTGCAACTTTCATCATCAGAAATGATGTAGTTTTCCAAATTAGACATATTTTGGTTTGAAAAAATTTGAACATTGTTTAAAGTACATTTACGCAGGTCGAAGCATGCACTATTTAATACGGTGGTTAGATTTTGTATTAATATTTTGGCTGATTTTTCATCACTAGTACCTGTAATAGATCATCTACATAAAAATCGTGAAGTATTACCTGAGAAGCAGTAGGATACTTCTCGTGATTTTCTTTTGCTACTTGCTGCAAGCATCTAATCGCTAAAAGGTTGCCGAAGAGGTCCCGTAAGTGACCGTGTTAAGTTGAAAATGAGCTAAAGGTTCACTGGGATCCGACCGCTAGACAATACGTTGCAGATTCCTATGATCTGGGTAGATTTCAATTTGTCGATATATCTTGGCTATATCAGCCTTGATAACAATGTTATGTTTGCGAAAATGGGTTAAAAAAGAAACAAGGTCTCCCTGAATTACGGGATCTACCTTGAGCACGTCATTTATTGATAGATTAGAGGATGTTTGGATGGCCCATCAAGAACTACACGCAGTTTTGTGGTAAGTGATAATTCATTTTTGATGCAATGATGTGGAGAATAAAATGTAATTTTGTCTTGAGCGCAATTCGGATTAATTTCAGACATATGACCTAACAATTTATATTCATTCATAAATTCATTACTATTGAAGACGGAGCTGCGAATTCTTAAATAGTTTACGTTCTATTGAATAGAATCTTTGAATTGCTATTTCTTGAGAATCCCCTAAATTTAAGGAATTGCCTCGGAGAGGTAGCTTTACCAAAAACCTACCAGTAACTTGATCTCTACTAAAATTATCAAGCAATCAAATGATTGGTTTACCTTGAAAATCATATATATAAATCACTACCATTGATAGTAATATGAATGAGCTAGAACCTCCAGTACCATGAATTGATATCGCTGGTGGTTGTAGGTTCGCTTGGATTTGTATTCTCGGTTATAAATGCATGATTTACCGAGTGCGTATCTGTTTGTGTATCTGTGCTTGTGGATTATTTTCAAAATGTAATAAAGAATTGTGCTTTTTATTACATGTGCTACATGTTCTTGAATGGCATTCTTTAGTCGAATGTCCACGTCTTAGACAATTTGAGCATAACCTTAATTTTTTAACTTCAGAGTAACGTGTTTGTGGACTTAATAATAATAATAATAATAATAATAATAATAATGTCTTTATTTTATCATATTTCATTCAAATATACAAATATTTAGCTGTTTCATAAATAGGGCGAAGTTCAGATAACCTTAAGGTTTCTGCTCTTCCACTTAACCCCGTAAATATATCAATGCACTTACAAAGTATTTAAATATCCTAAAAATAAATACAAGGTACATAGCATACCCAAAAGTATGCTCAGAAGAAGAGAAAGAAAGAGAGAAATCAGGTAATAATAATTTAAGTATACAAAACACACATATACATTACATAGATACATTATTCGCTTTAAAATCAGTTACAAGGTAAAAAATTGTTCGTTCATGAGTTCTTTCGTATAAGCAGTTTTAAATTTTGATAAATTTAGTATTCTTATTGAACTTGGGATATTATTATAGATATTAGACACAGTGTATGAGTAGCAGCGCTTAAAAAAATCAGTATTATGCTGCGGTGGTGTAGTTGTACCTTTATACCTTATATTCACATTGTGAACGTCAGTTCTGAAAGAAATTTTGTTGTATAAGTAGCTTGGAAATTTACTGCAAATTATTTTGTGATATAGACAAGCTGCATGTAGCTTGCGCCTATTTGCCATATTCAACCACTTTAAGTCTACAAGTTTGTGAGATATTCTTTCGTGCTTTCTAATTCCAAAGATGAATCTTAGACAGCTGTTTTGGACTTTCTGAATCCTTCTAATATCTAGGCTATCTAAACAAGGTCCATAAAGAGAATCACAATAATTAAAGCTAGACAGAATGATTGAATTGCATAGCATAGCTTTGACACTTTTGTTTAGTACATGCCTATGGGGAAATAATAACCTTAATTTATAATATGCACCGGATATCAAAGTTGAAACGTAATGTTTAAATCTTATATGTTGATCGAAAACTACACCTAGATTTTTGACTTTATCATTAAAATTTAACAATTCATTTCTTAGGGAGATGTCTACAGAATCCTGTATTAAAGGTATTCGTGTTTTTTTACCAAATATAATGGCGTTAGTTTTTAATTTTATAATTAATTTTATAATTTAATTTTTTTATAATTTAATTTAATAGTAATCCGTGCTCTGTGGCGCACTTGTCAATATTAGCTAGGTCTGCCATTATTTCTGTGTTTACGATATCTATATCAGCTGATTCAAAGTGTTTATAAATTTGAAAATCATCGGCATAGGCATGTGATGTGCAATATTGGAGCGAGGCTGAAAATTGGAATGTATAAAGCGTGAACAGAAGAGGTCTTAATATGCTCCCCTGCGCTACGCCTCTGTTAAGAGTTCGGAAGTGAGAAATCTCCCTACCAATGACAACAGCCTGTGATCTACCGACAAGAAAATTTGTTATTAAAGCTAGAGCCTCATGATTTAAACCAATATATTTTAAAATAGAAATGAGCACCGAGTGATTAATTGTATCGAACGCTTTTGAAAAGTCCAGGAGAACCAGTATCGAGAGTTTATCCTGATCTGTTGCAGCGATAATGTCGTCAGTAATATTTAGCAGCGCCGTATTGCAACTGTAACCGGGTCGAAAACCCGACTGAGTTAAAGGTAAGATATTGTGCAAATTAAAATATTCTCGGAGCTGGGTCTCCATAATCTTCTCAATAACTTTCGACAAACAAGGTAAAATACTAATTGGCCTAAGATCGGTAAGTTCAGTGGGGGGATTCACTTTGGGAAGTGCTATGACGTGAGCTTTTTTCCACTGCTTAGGGAATACTGAATTTAGTAAACAGAAATTTATTATATGGGTAATAATAGGCAGAAGAAAAGGCAGGCATGATTTAAAAAAAAAAACCTGATATTTCGTCACAACCCACAGCTTTAGTTTTTATACCATAAATTATTTTTAACACATTGATTTCTGAAACTGTTTTAAAATTGAAAGAGCTATTATGTAATTTATTTGCTGAATAGAAGTTTATAATATCATCAAAATTAATATTGGGAACAGGAATGCTATCAATAAAATAGTTATTTATTGTATTACAGTCTGCAAGAGTCTCAGGTAGGTTACTTTCATTGTTATTAGAGTTAAGGAATTTAATATCATCCCAGATTTTGTTTTTATTGGTTCTAAACTGATAGTCAAAATATGCTCTTTTTTCTGGCTTTATTGCCGAGTTGGTCATATTGCGCAGAGCTTTATACTGGTTGTGGTCTTGTTCGTTTTTCGTTCGTTTATATTTTGCTAATGCTTTATCTCTTAACAGCATCATGTGCTTAAGGTTTTCTGTGAGCCATGGGGAAGGTTTTTTTGTGAATCTGGAGGTTTTTAGAGGGGCATGAATATCTAACAATATAGTTAAGTTGTCTACTAAAAAGCTAAGCTTATCATCCACATCTGCCAGATCATGTATGTTTTTCCATGGGATTGACTTTAATCGTATTCAAATTGTTTGAAATCTATTTGTTTTAGTGGCCTATACGTTCTAAACTTATGTATCGACTTAGGTTTAATAATTGCTAACTCAATAAAAACCAAGCTATGATCGGATATGTCGCCTGAGTCTATTACGGCACAGTTATTAATGATATGCTGATTATCTGTGACAACAAGGTCAATTAAAGAGCTTGAGCTATCATTAACGCGAGTAGGTTTGGACACGATTTGAGTTAGACCCAAGTTTTCCAGTAATATATTTAAATCATTTGAAGACTGCTTGTCACAGTCTAGAAAATCAATATTAAAATCACCCAAGCATATCATACAGTTTGAATTTAACATAGCTGCAGAGAAAGCATTTTCTAGATGATTCAAAAAGTCCCCATGGTATAGTCTTGGCGGTTTATAAACAACTCCAAATGAAATTAACTGTTTACTTATTCTAACCTCAATCCATAACTGCTCTATTTCTTTACTACTTTCTACAAACTTGTAACTTAAGTGTTTTTTTAAATAAAATGCAACGCCCCCACCACGTGTCTGACGATCACAACGAACAAGGTTATAATCAGGTATACTTACACTGGATGATGGAATATTTTCATTTAACCATGTTTCGGTAAGTGCCACTAAATCATATTGTTGTGAGACAACATGATGTTTGAAATTATCGAAATGTGCGACTAGTGAACGAACATTTAGATGGCAGCAACTAAGTTTATTCATAGCGCTGGTTGTATAATATAATTAACGAACTAATCGTCTCTATATAATATAATATGGGTATTTACTTTACAAGACAAAATAAGTAAAATTAATGTACAGTGTGTAATATAAATTGTAATATTTTTCCTTCTTCCTTTTTCCTCTTTTTGTTCTGTTCGCTTAGGCAGATTGTAGTTCCAGCTCCATCTCTGATAAGTTATCTGCCAGGTCTGCATATTTCCTAATTGCGCGCTTCCGTCCATTTTTATTGGTGAAAATATCCCCATTCCAGGTCCAGACATTTTGAAAACCATATTTAGTACAGGCTTTTTGATACATATTTACTCGACTGGCGGTTAAGTCCTCTTTGATGACTATCCCTGTATTCTTAAAAAGTATTTTGCTCTTAAATATTTTCTGTCGTTCACTGATATCCGTGAAAGCAATAATAATGGGCCGTGGTTTCTTGCTAGACTTCTTATCAATGTTATTTATATTAACACGATAAGCAGATACATTGCTTGATAGTTGAAAGTTTAATTTTCTAATAAAAATATCTTTCAGCTCACTTACTGTGTTCTGATCGCTTTCTGGGACACCATAAATACGTAGTTTATTTCTCTTATTATATTGTTTTAGTTGATCTAATTCTGCCTCCATGGTTTCCTGCTGTTTCTTTAAGGTTACAATTGTTTCGTGGGACTCACGTAATTTCAGATCATATTTATAAATAAATAAGAAAAATTTAAATTTATATATGACCTAGATAAGGGGTGCTTCAGTACCCTTAATAGTCCCAAGAAAATACTAGTAAAAATGCCGCAAGTAGTACGGATCTTATTTTTAGATAAACAATAAAAAACTTATTGTAGCGTCCAATTCTTTATTAATTTCAAAGTTGTACTTTATTTCTTAAATGTCTTGCTCAAAATGGGAGCCCTATTCCATATCCAGGTACGGCAGTGTCTTCTTATTTCCGTCCTTGTTACTCTGGTTGTCAGGTGATGCCGTATGTGTTGAGCAGCATCGACTATTCTTTGTCTAACGTCTTCTATCGTATTGACTGGTGTTGCATAAATTATCTCTTTCATATAATCCCACACATAATAATCAAGAGGTGTTAAGTCAGGGCTTCGCGCTGGCTAAGGTATTGAGCCCACCCTTCCAATCCAACGGTTAGGGAAACGTTGATAGAATAACTGTCGTACTGTCAGCCAATAATGTGCTGGACAACCGTCGGCGTCGTTCTGGACAACCGTCGGCATTCGCTGTCTGACGGCGAGATCTAAAATCACAGGCAGATCATCTCTTGAAAAATTTTCATAGATTTCCCCGTTTAAATTTTGAGGATATATTAACAGAAAACTTCCTTTGAAAACTAGATTCCCTTGTTAAATGGGGATTTTCTTCGGCCCAATAATGTAGATTGTGGAAATTTGTTATGCCTTCATGATTAAATTTCGAATTGTCCGTCCATAAAATGCTTGTTAAAAAAATTGCACTGTCTGTATCTGAATTTAACATAAAGCGGCAGAATTTCACTCTCCTTCCAGGATCACCTTCCTCCAAGCCTTGGGCAGGGGTATAGTGGTAAGGATGACATCCAACTCTATGTATCGTAGACCAAACTCTCCATTGTGACCTCCGGTTAGTTTTACGACTTTATTAGTTGAAATAATAGTGGGTCTTCTGGTCGATAAATGAGAGGAGCACCGGCGTCAATTCGTCTACATTTCACGGAGTCAATTTCAGCGACATTTCGATGTGCCGTACTGAATACACGTTCATTTGGTAAGCAGCGGTACCAAAGGCCATATTCTCGGCGAGCTTCAGTGGCGTTGCTGTCATAATATCCGTAGACAAACAAGATATCAGCGTATTCTGCGTTGGTGTAGCCATGGCACTGAAAACACAATAACAACAACTAATAACAACTACCAGCAAAACCAAAATCTTCAATAACTAATTTAACAAGATCAACAAACTTAAGGGACACGGAGATAAGAATATCAGATGATGACATACATGCACAGGTCAAGGACTGACTGATTTAAATGAATGATTAGTGGTTTTTATTGTGCGCGCACGACTTTCAGTAACAAAAGGGTCAGCAGCTGTTTAATAAATTCAGTCACCAGCATTATTTTAACTAATTTTTTATTAGAACTATTGAGGGTACATTGAACGTTTGTACCTTATTAGATAGCCATTAAAATAAGGAAGTTCTTATAATAATTTGTACGCGTGCTACGTTAATATTTTTTTGAAAAATCCGATAGGTAAATTTCATAGGTAGGTAGCTGATTTAAAAAAAATTGTTTTCAAGTTTTTACATGATCGAAATGTTTCCTGATATTGCGGACATAGTATTGGACAAGTAAGTAATCCAGTAAAAAATTTTAAAAATGTCAAGTAGATTTTTAGAAAATTAACTTTTAAGACATTAAGACCTACTTTCTTGAGAAATAAAAAAAAATTATCTCAAAAACTACTGAGTCTACTACATCTCCAAAGAAATGTATGGAATTACCAGTAAACCTGTATATTTCACTTGGCCTCAACAACAATCGAATCACTTTCTAAACTTTTCAGTTGACTACTAGCCAGTATATTCAACATAAGAAAAATTCTTTAGTGAGAATTTATAAAATATGACTAATATATGCAGTAAAAGATTTATTCAGTACCAGTACCTGGCATATTCTCCATATGAAAAATAAATTCACATTTACAATAATATATATTTATTATTTGGGGCGAGCGTAGGTGCGTCTTTACTATGTACATACTTCGATGTGCGATGTAAAGCAATGTTAGACGTGGTTAGTAGTTGGATTGGTGACCGTTCCAACGAAGACCACGTCCTCGCCTCACACATCTTCCAGCTGCTTGTATATCAGTTTATGCGCGGAAGCTATATACAACCTTAGGCGAGGATTGTATAGGAGATATACCATCCTTCGGAGTGGATGTAAAGCCGTCGGTCCCTTGTCTATTAAATGTTAGGCAAGTAAAAGATCCCTACTCTTCTTAAGGGAAGAGGTTCGGCAAAATTTCTGGTTGGGGGTAGCTCGTCTACAGGCGTCGGTGTTAGACGTCAGTAGCGGAAATAGGCCGACGTTAAATAAATGTATATAAAAATTTTTTATTATTATTTGTATAAATACGATTTGACAAACATTTAGTTCAATGTACGCTCCTGGTCCTGCATTTTACAAGTTCTAGCTGCAATAGCTTCACAGTCTACAAGAGTCTGAAAATTGTTAAAAGTTCCTCTGCATCCACCGTATATGAATCTTTGACATTTTTGTTCTGAATTATTCCAATAGTAACGAGGTATGTAAGCCAAACACACTGGTCCAGGTTGAGTATGGTGTGTATTGCAATCTGAAATAAATTTCACTATTATTCGATTTTTAATTTTTCTAGCAATAATAAGAATAAGTGTTAATTATAGAAAGGGTAATAGTAGAAATACTACAAACATGCCACATGTTATAAGGAATATACGACGGTTTAAAACATAATGTGAAATTAAAGAATTATGAAGAGAAGAAGAACAGCAAAAAAAAGATAGGAACAATTTTCCTACTTCTTCGCTTTCCCTATACAGTACCAAACGTACATAGCAGTAAATAACAAACTAACAAAATATTGCACATTGGCCGAGCCGAAATAGGGTTTTTTCCGAGAAGAAATCTGGAGGAACCACTTGGCGTGGCGAGACGAAAAGCGGCCAGCGCGTGGTTCCAACTGTGCTCCTAAATTTTTCTAAATTGTTAATATGAAACCTTACATTAATTATTATAAAGATAATAATAAAATTATCAATGCAAAAAATTACGATTCTAGTTAAGTAATGAATTTTGTGATGAAAGTTAAGGACCCTTAGCCTAAACGTTAAGTGCACACGTCCAATCCATCTGTTTGGATACTCATTATCCAAATGCCTTCTAACCTCGATACCAAAACGAGTAGGAGCTCCGTCATGCTAGAAGTATTGTCCTCTTATATTAATACCTTGCATTAAACTAGGTAAAATATTTTGTAAGGAATCTAAATACACCTCTGTAGTTAGCCTCACCGGAAAAATATGTGAGCTAATTAGGTTGCTGTTACTCATACCACACCCAACATTTACCGAGATGTTGAAAATGGGCATCTCTTATAGCATGATGATTGTTTTCGGCCCAGTTATGCGAGTTTCTTGAATTAAATATGCCATCCCGTGTAAATTGGGCCTTGTCTGTGAATAAAGTTCGATATGTAGTCGGTTTGTGATCAATAACCCAGTGGCAAAATTCTGACCTATTCACATTGTCACCCTGTTGACGCCTTTGGGCTTACTGAATATGATATGGATGTAATCTTTTTTATTTAGAGTCCTCCAAACTCGCACATGAGGAACTCCTAACTATGCACTTATTCGTCGGGTACTTCCTTCAAGGTGTTCTTGAACAATATTAATGATACTTTCTTGCTCCTCAACGTTTTGAACAATATTTCGTTCCACTTTTGATGATGGAAACCTGCCGTGCTTTCTTGCATAGCGATACACAGTTATGATTTGGTGTTCTTCTGTTAAAAAAACGAATATGGTATTCCTCTGCGGCTCGTCTACCATTACCATCACACAATCCGTAAACATAAATAATATCGGCATATTCCTCATTTTGGACCATTTTCATTTATTTGGACAATAATGTAAGCAAATGTAGCTGTTTTTGGATGTGGTGGTTAAAAGTCTGATGTGGGCTGAGTTTGTATATATTGCCAGCAAATCGCGAATTAAATTAGTTCAGAATCGGATTCGCAAAGTCGAGAACTATCTGATTATATATTTCACTTGGCCCCAATAACAATCGAATCACTTTCTAAATTTTTCAGTGGATTACTAGCCAATATATTTAGTCAACATAAGAAAGTTTCTTGAGTGAGAATTTATAAAATATGACTAATAGATGCAGTAAAAGATTTATTCAAATTAAGACATTTTTTTAACACAGTATCTGGTATATTCTCTATATGAAAAATAAATTCACATTTACAATAATATATATTTATTATTTATATCAAGTACAATTTGGTAAACATTTAGTTTAATGTAAGTTACTAGTCCTGTGCTTTACAAGTACTACCTGCAATAAATTCACAGTCTACAAAAGATTTAAAATTATTTACAGTTCCTCTGCATCCACCGTATATGAATCTTTCACATTTTTTTTCTGAATTATTCCAATAGTAACGGGGCATGAAAGCCAAACACTCATGTCCAGGTAGAGTATGGTATGTATCGCAATCTGAAATAAATTTTTGTACCTTACTATTATTCTATTTTAATTTTTTTAGCAATAATAAAAGTGTTAATTATAGAAAGGGTAATAATAGAAATACTACAAACATGCAACATGTTACAAAAAATATACGACGGTTTAAAACATAACGTGAAGAGTAACAAGAAGAGCAGTAAAATTTTTTTAGGAAAACCTGCTTGCTTTCCCTGGGCAGTACCAAACGCACATGACAGTAAATAAAAAATTAACAAAATATTACATATTAGTCCAGCTGAAACGAACGTTCAGTTCGAGCAACGAGGAGGTGCAGTAGGCAGCTTTCAGTGAGAACCTGAAGATGGCAGATGAGACTCTGCCGAAACGTCGTTCAGACAACCGTGACTCCTGGAGGAGTCGACCATCGACGCGGGAGAGCACCCGGAAGTACAATAACACTTCATTTCACACCCGCGAAAACCTAAAAAAAACAACATATATATATATATATAGTAGTGATGAGAGGTAACTGAAACCTCTTTGATGGTCAATGGTACTATACGCACATCATAAATGTCTCTGTGACATATAGCGACATGCTTGCGAACTATCATTTGCCAATTTCTGACCAGACATAGACCGGTTTCGAACTTGTTATGATCTCATCAGTATGCCATAGGCCACGGAACAGACAAAAGTGGCCAACCTGCTAGTCTTAAGGTAGACTAAGGAAATGAAGTAGCGACGAGAGGTAATAAGTAAGATGGAGCTTCAATTCATCGCTCTTATTGTACGGGAGTGGAATAACTATCATTTTTACGAAATAGCATCCTCATGGAATGGTCCCCCAGGTCTCCGGACATCACGCCCTTAGATTTCATTTTGTGGTAAATACTTAAAGAAAAAGTCTACAAGACAAAACCAAAAAACAGGGTAGAATTGTGTGAAAGAATAAGAGAGGCCTATAAAGAGGTGATTCCACAACCACTGATAAAAGTAAGACTGAATTTAAGGAGACGGATTGAAAAATGTATTTTGTCTGAGGGCAAATTGGTCGAAAAAGATGTAATTTAAGTTGAGTGTTGTAGTAATTAACTGATTTTCCAATTTTGAAGTTTTTTATTATTTTTATTTGCATTGTAATTTAAATTTTCTTAGATTTTGATGAAACTTGGGATTTGGAAGTTTTAAAAGATTCTGAACAACTTTTTCTTATAAAATTTTTCTATATACTATATATATATAAACACTTCTTCACTTTTGGTATTACATATGGAATCATGGTAGGCCTTGGAAATTCACCAGGAAATTGTTAATGCTCAAAATAGATGATACCCAGTCAACTTGCCATTTGCCAAAAAATCGTCTATATTCTCTGCAACGTGACAAAATTAGTGGGGCGCTGCAATCTTATTGGGTACACTTTGTATATATTGAAACAACTTAAAATTCTGACTATAAATTTCTATAAATATGTCTACTTAAAAGGCCCTAGCTGGCTCAAGAGCAGGGCGTGAAGGAAAACTGGATTAATAAGACACAACCAAAGTAAAATCTAATCCTATATAACAAAAAAAATGGGTGACCCGGAGGCCATAGCATATAAAAAATAGATCAATGTCAAAAGTAAATCAAGAATTCTGTAAAATTTTTATTGTATTCGAATACGTAAGCAAGTCAGAAAAATAATTAACTAATACAGAGAATTTTACCGCAACAAAAGGTAGTTTACAAATATGAACAAAATCTAGCAGGCTAATATATAAGACAAAATCTAGAGTATACAAAAAATAGCTAGATATTAATACATATTATAATTCTTAAAATCAAAATTTCGAAAGGAAAGTTGGGTGCCTCGGATTATATTTTTGATAAAAAGCCTAAAATCTTTCAGGGAACTTCATTGGAACGTACTTACATTCTCGTTGCACTTTGTCACTGAAGACATTAACTAGGCACTGACAGCAATCTTCCAAATACCCGTATAGTTCGAAAATGTTCAAATTAACTCCTAAGGCACTAAAGGTTCCGCACTAAACAAGGAACATTTCCATAATTTCCCGATGTGTCGTATACAGCATAAATCATGGCGTTTTTTATTAGCCAAACAAACTTCTTGTTAAACTGGAACGTATGAAGGTAATATCGACAGACTTGAACATCAAACGAATCTGCAAGTAATTATCTTAACTTTTCACATTATTTTACGGTAAGATAACACTTGCAACCACTCTTTTGTCGCCTCCCTGACCTGTTGATTTCGACGTGACCCATTTTACCTCCACCTGGGGACCTGACTCCAAACTGGAACCTCTCCTCACGTGCGCTGCCTTTCAACAAGACGACGTTAAAACCTTTGAATCAATCAGGGCCTCGGATTCAAAAATGCACCGATTATTACCTTAAAGTAAAATATAAATGGACCGTACACTATAGGCTTTATTTGAACAGATTTATATGACATTTTGCTAGTATTTCGTTAAATTTACACACGATAAAAATGAACCGTTGCAATATATACCGTCTGTCTATTTTACGAGGGCCACACCAAATATCTCGCTTAATATCTATTGTAGAAGAATAAAGTTTTAGAAACAGTTATCCCATTTCTTAGTAAAAAGAAATTTGAAATCCATAGCCTACTTTGTGAGATATATTACAAAAACCTGAAAAATAGGAAAACCACAAATGGTTATAGCTTCCTTATTTGAGGAGATACGAAGAAAGTTAAATGGATGAAAGTTGACAGCAAAGACAATAAGAATAATAATGTGTATCAAAAAATTCAAAAAAACGCATTTGGCTTTGGCATACGCTCTTGTGTAAAAATGAAAAGAACAAGTCTCAAAGCAGGCCATGACACCAATAATTCCGTTTATATTTTCTCTTTCCAACGATATAAAACATGTCACAAAAATTTTAACCGATAGTGTCAATGTTTAATATTTTACGAATACCACAATTCATATAATTGAATCGTAAAAATCAGCTATGCTATGATTAGTGAAAAATAATGTATACAGTTATTAACAAATTTGACATATCGTCACTGTTATATGTTGCGTTGTCGAGTTCTAAGACAAATTTTATATCAGCATTTATGGTGTACACCAATAATAACAAATTCGATATGATTAGCATTTATTGTCAGTGCAATTTTGGCGTTGAGTTGGCAGTCACAGTTTACGGAGATAGATTTCCAGATGCTCCGCAGCCAAATTAGTGGAGTAAACTTAAATTTTCAGAGAAAATTTTACATGGAGTAACGCGACATAAAAAAATAAGTTTGTTTTGGTGAAACTAAGATTACCCTGAGTTTTCCGGTTCGAGTAGATGGGGGAACCCTCTTTTTTTCGCGAAAAAGGGGTGTCATTTTTAAGGGTGGTTTTTCAGTTTTAATTTATTTTGGACCCTTGGAATTTGATGAAATTTTAGACGAAAGTAATCTATATAACCAAGAAATAGCCTGCCAAATTTTAGCAAATATCCAACAATTTGGCCGCAATTCCATTTTTAGTCCAAATTCCATAATATTTTCAAAACTTTCCCCAATTTGCCCAAATGGTCGACAGATTTTTTTTTTTACCAAAATGAAGGTATATTCTTATGTACTTTCATGTGATGTAACTAAAAAATAACTTTTTTTAATTTCGCCGATTTTTTGTCATTTTTGGAATATGCATGCGCGCGGCGATTTTCTGTCATTTTCGGTATTATACGTGTGCGCGCACAAGTATACTTGTAATTATTCATTAGAAAAATTTCAATATTAATAATAAAAATGATTGTGAGCAAGTTTTAAATATATATGTAAAAAAAACTCTCGGAAGGAAGGATATAATTTTTTTTTCGAAAATTCATTTGATTTTTATTAAACTTTTTACATATATTGATTATTATTTTATTTTATTCATGATTTCTTTCTCTAACAGTTGTACTAGATGTGCTACTACAAGAAATGTCTACTTCCGAATCGGTAACTGGAGTTTGGAATATTTCTTCACCACCGTCGTCACTAAAATCGTATACATCTGAAATATTTTCTGAAGTACAAACATCTTCTTCATAATTATCATCTTCTTCGAATTCTTCGATATCATAAATATCAAGACTAATTTCTAATTACTCAAGCTCTTCATCAACCACAGCTTCGTTAACAATATTGTCTGCATTTTGACACAAAGGTTTTTCATGAGCAACGTTTAATTGTGCAATCGACCTTACAATCACAAGCATTTATACTCAGTAATTGATTAGGAAGAGGAACTTTATCAGTCCTTATCGGCATCAGTTCATTATCTGTCGTTTGCCGCAATCTAAAAAATTGCCTGTCAGTCAACTTTGTTAACGGCATATCATGCACTAGTCCACTCCTCTATAACGTATACTATCTTGGTGTGGGGCCACTCGGCACATACACCCACAGTTTTTTCGATGCAACGAAAAGCTTTGAGAATCATTGCCGGTTTACCATACAGAGATGATTGTAGATTTTTTTTAAAAAGCTTGGTATACTTACCCTGCCTTGCGCATATATACTGCAATATCTTGTGCATATAAAAGCTAATTTATATAAATACACAAAAAATGGGAGCATATATAATTACGCAACGCGCCATAAAGGGTAACATATACATGGATTTTTAACGTCTCTCGAAAACCAGAAATAGGACTAGCTACTATGCAATAAAATTTTTCAATGTGTTACCGAATGCTATACAGGTACTTGACTGTACACGTTTTAAATCAGTAATTAAACGTTTCTTATTTGAAAATGCATTTTATGATTTTGACGAATTCCTTCTGTCCGATTTTTCTCATTTCAAATTACAACTGTTATTCGATATATATTTGTGTGTATGTATACGTGTATGTGTATATATTATTTTTGTTGTTGTTATTTATTGTTTACTGTTGTATTATGTTATTTATTTACTTGCTGCTTGTATTTTATTTTTTATTATTCTATGACAAATATTGTTCTTTTTTAATATGTATTACTACTACACCTGATGACTTGTCAAAGCACAATTTTTGTGTGTATATGACCAATAAAGATCTATCTATCTATCTATATATCTAATATCTCAGATGTATACGACTGTGTATATGACATACACAGCAAAATAAGAAAGCTTTGAAAACGGAAAGAGATTACTTTCCGAAACGTTGGCAAAATACATTATTTCTGTGTTTATTCCGATTTATATTATTTGCAAAACATAACCTCTGACTTTTCCTTTGGCGTAAATGTCACGAGCGCAGAGGCTTTTTTCCAATAATTCTATGATATTGTAGATTCGGTGATTTGTTTTGAAGAGGATAACAATACATGTGGTAGAAAACCCAAATAATAAGAAAGAATATTCGTAGAATGCCAGAAATAACTTTCAGACAATATCCAACCAGGATATCAGTTTTTTTTTATTTCGTAAAGATAAACGTTTTGTTATATACCATCACACATATCTATTTTAATATAATGTCTCCTAATTTGTAATATAATTAATATGAATAAGTAAATGCTTTACTGGAAAAATATATAAAATATCTTACCTTCTTTTGAGAATAGTGTTGGTTGGCAAGATGTTTGTGTAGTAATTACTGCAAACAAAATGAAAATTAGAATTATTTTAGCCATTTTAAATTTGTATTGCTGTTGTTTCAGAGAATTAAAATAGATTAAATAGATTAAAACAGATTTTCCTTATATACCCTCTATTTTATGAAAAATGTAAATTTATGGAAAATATAATAGTAATAAATCATGAATTCATATTTTTAACTACCCCAGTTAAATAACGTATAATGTATGCTTGTTCACGTACTATTTAAAATAATATTTTATATACAGAGTTATATTTAAAAATGATAAATTGTGAGTAGAAAATACATATTTTCCGTTGGAGGATACAACGAGAGTTATATGATATGTAACTGCCCTGTTAATTAACTCAGTAAATGTCTGAGGTGTTCGTTTCTAATTAAAAAATTGCGTATTTAGTTTCTTACTAATTATTTGTCCTACGACCCACGAGATGATCCAATTGGTTATGGTTCCAGAATATAGAGGAGAATAAAACTAGGAAGGTACAAAACAGAAAAGTTAGTAATAATTTTTAAACCCGCTAGAAGTGGATTTGTAGTTAGAATTGATTTTTTGACAAGAACAAATTTGATACATGGAAATTACAGGCGGAGGCATTACTAATCAAAGCTTTAGGATTATGTAAATAGGTGAAACCGAAAACTGACGGAAGTACTGAATCGATAGCTACTGTCGCCGCATGGGAATCTATAGATAAGAAGGCACGTGCAAACCTAATTTTTGTAACCAATCCTTTTGAATTAATAGCAAATTAAAGGCTGCGTAATGTCTAATGACATGTGGATAAAATTACATGAAATATATTAATTTAAAGAACCTGCACGGAATGCTGTTCCCAATGCCGCTGAAACAATTAATGCTACAAAAAATGGAAGAAGATGGAGATTTGCGAACTCACATCACAAAATTCTTCGACGCTGTAGACAATCTTCAAGAACTGGAAGTCGACAACAATAAAAAACTACTAGCAATCATGTTTAACAGTCTTCCTCAAATGTACGAAAATTCTCGGTGTCTTATAGAATCCCATGATGAACTCTAAAGTTCCCAAAAACTGAAGATATTACCACTTTAATTCTTTTTAGCAGATCCTAAGGATATCGACATGTACCAAATAGTCCAAGGATCCTCGTGTCGGTCGTCAAGCCTAACTTGTCTGATGAGTGCCAACAGCTCGAAACTGCAGTCTGCAAGTGGTGTGAGACGACTAGCACGAGAGCTCCTTTAAGTGGGAATTAGTATTTCGGTCGGTGTTTGTTGCAATCGAAGCATTAGCATTCTGTTAGTAATATGTAAATATTACACATAACGCGCCAGGCTTGTAACTCGTAATTCAGCACTTGGCGGGGTACATATCCCGAAGAGCAGCTGTTGGTTGTAGTCTGGTTACGTTCCTTATAGTACAATAAGGACTTTATAGAGGAGTTTGCGACTGAAATATTATGTTTTAAACTTAAAAGATTCTTAACTTTACAAATTTCTCTATCTATCATTTCGCCTTCTGTCTCATTTAAAAAATCTTAAGTTTGAAATCAAAATTCGATCCGTTAAATGGTGTATCACCCAAGTTTCTACAGTTGCGTATGCTGACTTTGAAATATCGAATTTTTTGAAATTACAAGACGTTTTTCTGATGAATTATGTTTTGAAAAATGTTCTAGATTTAACTGTCGCTAAAGCTGTAATCAAAAGCAGGAGTTACCCGCCTTGGTAAAATTTCAATATGACTAAAAGTATTAAAGTGAAACGTAGAACGTAGTATGACTGCAAAAGTTTTGCAGATCCCTTTGCATGTAAAGAATGCAAATAATTTAAAACCTCTATCAAACAACAAGTTGATGTTAAATATAAAAAATGTCGTGACGTGGAAGATAAACATAAATACCATTACCAATTAGTTTTGTTACTTATAAACAGTAAACAGGCTATCAAAAATTTACCGACATCTATGTATTACTGTATAATCTGGCGATTGCCGGATAAATCACTCGATTGTGCTGCTGGACCACATCTGAGGTTTGTTATTTTGGTAGTAATTGAAATAAACACAAAAAATGATATTTTAACATTTACAATAGTGCGTCAAAGTTCAATATCGGCCTTACTAGAAGACTTTGGAAAATTATTTTTTTATGGAAGTGGTATAGTGTCAAAACATTTTAAAAATATTTTGAAACATAGAGTGACTTGCTACAGCTGAGCATCTTCAAGGAAATTTTTTTTAAAACGGAACACCCTATATATCTTTACATTTATGAATTCCGCGTAAAATTACCTTTCCAACGACCTCCAGATTTTTGGTTTTTGACGTGGCGTTGCCGAGTTATTCGAAAAAATATGAAAATTTTGGTCGGAACAAGGTATAGCAAATGAATTCGCTGTGTGTGTATTTATTTTGCAATTATGTAGACAAGGGATGTACTACAACGAAACAACCACCAAATATTGATTATAATTATACAGGGTGTGTTGTATACTAACGCTAATTCAGGACATTTCAAAGTGAATTTTCTCAATTTTTTCAAATGAAATTCAATTCAATTTATTTAGTCAAATCATATTTCACAATTCATTATATGTACATTTTCCTAGTACAAACCAATAATTAAACAAGTATTTTATTAATACTAAAAGAGAAAAGAAAAATAAAGTATATGACTTGAAGCACCTATGCTAAGAGCATGTGTTGTACTATTTGTTTGTAAAGGTTTATTTCTAATTACCTGTGACCGAATGCACTACGTGAACAATAGAGAATAATATGGAGAAATAGGCTTGCCTTTACATCTATACATTATATGATTAATTAATTAATTAATTAATTAATTAAACAATCTAAGGATATTTAAAAATGTAATTTTTAACTTAAAAAAAAGAAAACTTTATTCAAATATTTCAGAAAATTTTTCTCTATTTTCCAATATGAATGTTTTGGTTCTTTTAGAGAAATTGTGATATTTATTATATGCCTAATTACTGGAGGAATTTTGTTGTAAATTTTTGGCCCTAAATAACTTATAAATAACTGACAAACATTCTTACCGAATCTTGGCCTGGTTAAGTTTTGATTAATATTAGCTCGTGTTTCATATCTATGTAATATTGAATTTTTGTTATTTTTGTATATGAAAAGGGATACGTAATGAATATATAAGTAGCGTACCTCAAATATCTTATATGTATTGTATAACAAAGCCGCCGAAAAAAATCTGTTTTTATTAAATATAAGCCTCATTAAATAATTTTGCGTAATTTGTAATGGCTGCAATGTATTATTGTAAGTTCCACCCCAGCAATGTAGACCATATCTGAGTAGTGATTCAGCAAATGAACTATATATCATTATATTTTTCCGGTTCAGGATAGATCTCAATATGTAAAATTTGTATATTAGTTTCCTTAAATGGTTGTTCACATAATTTGTATGATTACCTCATTTTAAGTGTTGCTCCACCATTAGTCCCAAATATTTAACATGATCTGATCTATTTATACTGTCAGTTGTATTCCCTATATGAATAATATCTTTCGATGATAAATCTGCTGATGTTGGCGAAAATGTTAAAAAAGTGGAGGCCCAACCCTCTTTCTGTTTTTTCAGTTACTAGTTCCCATGTATCACCTGAAAACAGTAGTGCAGTGTCATCAGCGTATGAGAAAATACTCCCTCCTGTGTTCAGGGTAAAAATTGAGTTGATATATAGTAAAAAGGGGATTGGTCCTAATACAGGTCCCTGGGGTATACCTATTTTAATAGTACCTTTCTCACTATAAACCTCGTCTATTTTAACGAATTGCTCACGATCGGTAAGAAAGCTTTGGAAAACATTTGACACAGCACCTCTATTACCAATATTATTTAAACCATCAAGAAACTTTTTATGTGGCACTGTGTCAAACGCTTTTGCTAAGTCAAGGATTACCCCGATGGTTTTTTGCCTTCATTAAATCTATTTACTATTTTATTAGTTAGATTGAATAAGGCCGCCTCTGTACCCCTACCTTCCAAGAATCCAAATTGATTGACATTTATTTGATTATGCTCTTTGACAAAGTTAAGCAACCGGGTCTTTAGACTCTACCTGTATACTCTGTATATTATTGTATTTTTGAATTGGCACGTTAATTCTGTACGATTTTTGTGAATAACATCCTGAAATCGATATTTCCAGAGATATTTTTACTTTTTCATTAAAAACCGTTAAATTATAATACTTTTCATTTCGAACTGATCTAGTAACTATGATATTGGCATAAAGTGAGAATAATTGAAAGTTATCTTATTGACGTTTAACTAGTGTAACAAAGTATTTACACTTATTTTTTAAGTTATAAATTAGTTTAATATTCACACTTTCCAATAATGAATTTTTCGAGAGAAGAAATTGTCGATATGGTTTATGTTCTGGGTGCGAGTGATAAAATTTTTTTGCTATCAACTCGAATTTATAAGGAGCGATATCCGGAAAGGACAACTAATTCAGAAACTGATTGATAGGGATTATGAAAACCGAATACAATTTTGTCAATGGGCAAAACAAAAAATAGGGCAACAAAGAAATTTTTTTGACTTTGTTTTGTTTATCCATGGAGCAACATTTCACAAAAATAGATATATTAATCGTCATAATTTTCATTATTATGACACAAGCAATCCTTTGAAGCACCCTGTATATAGCCCATATAAAAATTTAATTTTTTCTTATCTATTTTTCCTAATTCAAGTAATTATTACAGTTAATTCATTTCATTTTTCATGCCATTAACACAGTAAAGTTACTAGGAATGCACATTCTTTTACATTTTTACGAAAGAATCCAACTAAAATAAGCCAAGCCATAATATTTGTTTACAATGGACATGATTAACTTCAAGTACTTCTGTCGCATCGCATGGGGTGAAATCGCCTACCTCTTTCTATCTTAAGGTATGCAAAGTACGGACGCCGCAAACTACGACGCACGAAGCCAGTATAGGAATTTATAATGTAAACATTTCCAAGCGTGTGACCACAAAATCCGAAGCTTTCCGTAGAAATTGTGACGTCATTTACAATATAAAAAGAAGATCAGACTGTTCACCTGGGGGAAAGGCAATTGTAATCACATCCGAACTACATCGCAGAACTTCAATATTCGCTGTGCTTCCTGGAGATAGAATTTAAACACACCTGAGTTGCATCGCAGAACTTTACTGTTCGCTGGACTCACTGTGTTATTTTGTGGTAATTTTGCCAAGTAATGTCACAATTGTCACACAAAATGCCCTCTACGTCTACACCACCCTATCTGACTGCTTAACACGCAATTTGCATAAAACCAACATAATTTGATAAGTATTTTTACTTGATTAATTCTCAGCTTATTATTGAACCTGCATTCTGGTTACGGGCGGGAAAAAGGGTTTAAATTGACGCATTTGTGGTACTAAAGGAACATTGGATTTTCTTGTATTAAATACTAAATTGTCAGCGATGTACAATTTTCATAACTACCAGAATATAATTGTTTGTGAACTGTGTTTGCACAACATAGTAAAATAGGTGCATTACGGACTATCGTAGTTCCACCTAAATTTAAAATTAACAGTCAGCTGTTTTTGAGGACTCTTCTCTACGCAAATCTGTAAGGTCGTCGATCTTTTCAGTTGGGCCCGGCGACGGATGAACTTGTGCCATTCTACGTCTAACCGAGCACAGCTGTAAAACTCTGCCACCTCATGTTAACATCTGTTCGGTGTTAAACACTTGCTACTGCTGTTTAGTTTATCAGTCAATTTACACAAAATTAAATTTCCAGCGTTGTTTAGATTGTTATTTCTAACACTATTTGAGCCAGTTGGTTAGGTGCAACCAGTAATTACTATACTGTATCCTACTATCTTTCTTGTCAGTGAGCGAGAACACAACTACAATCAAACTGGAAATTTTCATATACATTGATTACTTGCAAAAGGAATTTTTATGTTCCCACAGCCCCACAGCTAGCGAGTATTTTCACTGAAACCAGGCGCTGTTGCCGATTACCACAGAAAATATCAAATAACTTTTGTTAGTTTGAAACACCTATTCTCTGTTATGTTCGTAAACTCTGACACTGCAGTTGTATTCTCACTGTTTCGAAGTAACATTTTTGACATTTGTTCACTCCGGTTATATCATTTACAGACTATTGTCACACCTGTTCAAAATAATTATATTGTCTGGTCGATAGCCGTGTTGGTTGAGGTGCGAGGTGGCAATCGCGATTAATCACACTAGTTAGACCATTGTCTCAAATATTTGGATCATTTTCGATTTCATGTACAGATATTTGCTACATCAATTGATATAAAATAAAATGGGTTTTTTTGACTATTTTTTCCCATCAACTATTGTCTTTTTTTCACCTTTACCTTTTTCTTCATACATGTAATAACCTAAATAAATGGTTTCATTTCAAATTAAAATAGCAAACATACTACATAAATAACATATATAATTAACTAGGTGTCTCAATTAATAGATAGTGTGTTCAAGTGTACCAGGTATTTAAATAAACAGAGTGATTAATTTTATATATATATATATATATATATATATGTATGTTGTTTTTTAGGTTTTCGCGGGTGTTAAATGAAGTGTTGTACTTCCGGGTGCTCTCCCGCGTCGATGAACTGTCAGTTCAGTTCGAGCAATAGTAGGCAGTTTTCAGTGAGAACTTGAAGATGGCAGATGAGATTCTGCCGAAACGTCGTTTAGACAACCGTGACTCCTGGAGGAGTCGACCATCGACGCGGGAGAGCACCTGGAAGTACAACAATAACACTTCATGTATATATAGTGGTGTCAGACAGAAACAAGTAATATTAACCTTTATATAAAAGAACCTGCGGTAATTATAGAAAAGGGTTACTACACACACAATGAAATTTGAGTCCCACCTTTGTAAAACTTGACGAACACGCAAATGGCCAATTTTATTTGTTTATCCTTCAGATAATTAAATAGTGATTAGTTTAATGGTTACATAATTACCAGGATTTCTTTAGTAATTATACACGGTACCCCATAAATATCTCACCTTACATCTCAGGAACAAATATCCAAACAAAATGGTCGTTGAATATTTTTGGGGAGGAATTGTTGGGGATTATGTGATAGGACCACATTTTTTTGATTGACATATATGAATGATCAAATTTATTTGGATTTTTGCAAGACAGCTTGGAAGAATTACTGGAGGATGTCCTCGGGGATATTAGGGAGAGAATGTGGTATCTGTGCACCACATTGCACCTATTCACGAACATTTAAACGACGCTTTTCCAAATGGTCGGATAGGAAGAGGAGGACACCATAGTTGGCCTGCCAGAAGCCCTGATTTGACCAAAATAGACTTCTTTTTTGGGGTTATGTTAAGGAGCAAGTGTACAAAGCTACTATAACTACGAAAGAAGACGATCCGCTGTAGCAAGTCACCCTGTATATATTTCAAAATATTTTTAAAATGCGCACTTTCTGACACTATATCACTTCCATAAAAAAATAATTTTCCAGACCATGTCTGGTCTCTTTTGCTCTCTACTTAGATGAAAGGATAACGATAGGTAAATAGGTTTTTCCTAATTGTCTTGGGACAACAGGTAGATAAATTACAAGGGCTTAAATGTACACTTATTTTCTGAAGACTTCCAAGTTAGTTATAAATCTAAATAGGAACCCGTAAATCTAAATATTTGCAGATAATAAATTCAAATGTAATTAAAAGGAACAAATACCGTTAGAGGCTAAACGTAGATTCTGATAAAAACTTATTTATAATATTTAATATTCAGAGGTATTATCTTATTTAGCACTCAAATCAAGTCAAAATTGGAAAAAATATGTACGTTTTTTACATTTTGTATTATGTGGCACAAACAATTACAAAGCTAAACATTATGTAGGTAACAAAGAGTTGGTAAATAGGTTTGCTGAATATTTTTGCAGTTAATTTATCACCTCTAGTGAGGGCGATATCGTAGATGGAGGTACTGGTTTTTCAATAATTAAAAAGTTTATAGAGCAAGAAGTTTTAAATTCCCCAAAAAATTAAGCGTTAATACCTATACGATCATAAAATTACAGCATTTATATTACAAAATTGTGCTAGTGTATCTCCTGTTATATTTGCATTTATTATAATTTGGCTATTAAATAAAATATAGTTCAAAGAATCTTGAAATATCCTAAAATAATTCCTATGTAAAAAAGGCAAAAAAATTATATTGAGAATGACATACCTTTAACCATTTTCAACAATTTCTCTAGTAGTTAACTTAATAGTTTAAGAAACTGGGTTCGTAATTTAAAAATAGCGTAACACAATTTTCTTTCTTAAAGTGTACGAAGTGTACCCAGGCTTTGCACTCAATACTGAATGGTATTCCCTTTACAGGTAATTTCATTATTTTGGCAGGTCATGTTGTTCGCCTGGATTCTGCGCACAAAATGTAAACAAGACCCTTGCCTCAGGTTTGTGACTTACGAACAAGTAATTTATGGTATGCGCAGAAAGTTTCACAAACCGGCACCCCGCCGGAATGGATTTAAAACCAGATCAAAATACGTCGGAAGGGCACCATCCGGTTTACTCTATTTTGTGGTAGTGCCTTGGTTCTAGCATGGCAATTACATATTTCAAAGCTCAACCCGTCCTGTGCCCAACTCACCCGGCTCCAGGCCTCAGTCAAGTTTAAAGCTACATTGTCCCAACTATCGGATTTATTATGATGAGGTTTTTATATAATTAAAATCGAACATCGCTCAGGTACGGTTTACAAGTCAGGGTTAACTCGTAACTAGAGGATAAATATCAAAGGAAACAATAGTTATTTATTGTTTCATTTGACATTTATCCTCTATGCATGTCTTCTTTTTATAGGTTTTCCTACCACACATCTTCTGATCACAAATTCTGCAACAATAACAAAATAAATCAGTATATTAAAAAAATAACCTCTATACCTGAGACGTTTATGTCAAAGGAACAGTCAGAGACTATTTTTTGCCAACTAATTCAAACTATAACAAAAATAAACATAATGAATTTCTGTGAGGTTTTCGAAGCCAAATCAGTATCCTCTTTCAAAGTTATTTTGGCAATTTGCTACGAGTTGAACGTACATAAACAAATAGATACGTTGGATCTTAATGATTATCAGATAATTACGTAACGAAATCACTTGGGCTATCGTGGCGTAGCAGATACCGTAGGCACTGACTTACCCGGAAAGTGATGTACGTGCCTACGATAAAATTTCTCTAGCTCAGACTATCTCAGGGCGTTAAGCCCAAGCTTACACAAACTATGATAAATTATTAGTTTACTTACTTAACAAATCACTGAGTTTTTCCATATGTAGTGGTCGCAGACGAAATAATGACACTTTCTTTAAAAATGAAATGCACTATATTGAACAATTTACAAAATTAGTTCTTTAGCATGTAACCTGGTGATGTTCACAGTTGTGGCCAATATTTCACGCTTAAAAAGTTATAACACATTCATAAAATGCCTCGTGTAGCTACACATCGGTTTACAATTTGATCATAAAATTGTCATAGATTCTGCCACAAAGGTTTGATTTAAAGAACCTCCTTAAGTATATGTAAATATATGCATAAAATATTTAAAAATGTACAGGTTAAAATGCCAAAAAGTATAAATTGATGTCCAGCGGAACCACTGAAGGTGGTCCCCGGTAAGTAAAAATAATCACAACACAAACACACTTATTCAGGGTGGTACGATACCGAGTCCGGTGGAAGAACTGAAGCCCTGCAGAGATGCCTTCGGGACACAAGAAATGGACCCAAGGATGGGGTTGATCGTGGCCTCACCAGCCTTGGAACCTTCCACTGTTTGTGGATGCCCCGTCCGTGGAACTTCACTGACGTGCGTAGAAGCCCCGTCCGTAGAACCCTAAAGATATCACAATTTAATTCACAGTCAGAAATGCACGTGAAGCGTGCTTAATGTGAGAAATTCTGACATAACCTACAAATGAAACATAATTTACCTCACTGATGAGGGAACAATCCACCAAAACTCCTGGAAGCCACAGTCGGATAAATGGGGTTGAGTCGCCTTTTAAAGTTGACACTGTATTTCCACAGGAAAGCCTGCAAATTTGCGAAACACGTGGGTAGAGAACGGGCAAGATGGCGTGAAGAGGTTAGCTTACCTTGTGTAATTTAATATCCTGCTTCCGCAGATAAAATTTACTCACAAACACAAAATATTCCGCTAAACGGAACAACAACGGATTGAGGAAATTTTCTTGAGTTGGTTATTCTAAAATCCATGCGGATGCCTTGAATAAAATCAAGGTTCACAGAATAATCACTAACCAACAAGCCAAGCCAAGCCAACCAAAAATGTCTGCTTCCGTTTTTCCTGTTGATCACGTGTCACAAATGTGTCGCCCTCCCATGGAGAATAGCGAAATGTGTTACGGACGTGTAGCAGTTGTTATAATGCGGCCCACAAAACGCTAAAGCGTATGGTGGGTCGCATACGCTAGAGGTCCGTAACAACTCCCCCTTTACTCGCAGGAAAAAAAAATCGAAGATTTTTTTTTCTTACTAGCTTCTCACCAGAGGATGGATAATTGGTGGGGAGACTTAATATGCACGGGGATGGCTAACCCGCCTCCCAAGTTACCATCAGGCATAACAATGAAAATAATGAGACTTAAAATGCACGAGGATGACTAACTCGTCTCCTAAGTTATCATCAGGCATAACAACAAAAATAATGTCAAAAAATAAGGAGACTTAAATGCACGGGGATGGCTAACTCGTCTCCCAAGTTACCATCAGGCATAACAACACAACTCAAAAAAAAATACATAGAGAAAAAAAAAGAAAGAGAAGGGAAAAAAAGAACAAAAACGCATAAGGACTTAACAGCTAGGAAGTAGCTCGCCCCAAGGCTACTCCACCAGCAAAACAATGAGGTACGGGAGTGTTCCCCGTCACACCACGACGACCACCCTTGCTAGACAACGAGGTTAGTCTGAAGCCCAGTAGTGCCTACCCGGGTAATGATAACCAGGCCTAGACCAGGCTACCTCCAAGCAGTACCTCCCAAGCTCGAGCCTCTCCAGACGGATACCTTTAAAGGCAGCTGCCAGCAATGTGAGCGCCCCCAACGAGACGGAGTCCCTCAAGACGCAAGCGCCACACAAGACCATTTTTGGGGACTTTTACCCCTCGCAGGTATAACCACGGTGATGGTATTCGTGCATCCCCCATCACAGAGATCCAACCAAAGACACTTCCTCCCGTGAGGCGGAAAGAGGTGAAAACTTACTCAGTGGGTTTCAGCCACCTGAGCAAGACCAATGAACCAGAAAAGCAAATGTTACTACCAAATTAACGAAAGAAGTGACCTAAAACATGTTACTAAGACCAACACAAAAAAAAGAACGAATTCGTCATTGCCTATTCGGATGCCTAAGTACGTCAACGGAACTAACAGAACAGACCACAACTAGTTGTCATCGGGAGGGTGTGCTTTCAGATCTTTTATGTGCCACACCGAACGTTTACCGTCAGAACCTTCGAGCTCATAAGTCCATGATGAGAGAATTTTACTGATCGTGAATGGACCCACAAATTTAGGTGCTAACTTTGCCGTGAAATATTTAGAGGCATCAGACTGGGCGTGAGAACGTCTCCAGACCTTTTGCTTCAAAACGAACTTATCGGGTCGGCGTCTTAGATTATAGTGTTTCTTACTGGATTTATGGGCCTTTAATATTCTACTCTGAACATCCTTATAGATCTTAGCGAAGGCAAGTTTACGGTTTTCAGGATTTACAACTGGATACTCAGACTCGGAAGGTACGTACTTATCACTGTTGCCATCTAACGAAATTTCACGACCAAAATTGACAAAATTAGGCGTTAAGCCTGTAACCTCATGTTTGGACGATCTAATGGCAAAACCTATTTTCGGCAAAAATTGATCCCAAGCCCTGTGATTATCCTTTACATATGCAGATAACATAGTCTTAACAACACGATTTACCCTTTCAGTCAGGTTGCATTGAGGGTGATAATTTGCGGTGTACGCTATTTCGATGTTGTAAGTTTTCGCAAGATTTTGGAAGCGGTTACTCTGAAACTGACGACCATTGTCTACCACTATAGTCTTCGGAGCGCCAAATAAGATAATTACATTATCCTCGATGACCTGCGATATGCTATTAGCGGTAGCTGACCTCAACGGAAACACCATGGCAAACTTACTAAAATTGTCACACACGACAAGAATAAACTGATAACCCTTGGCCGTCCTGGGTAATGGACCCATCAGATCGGCACTAACTAATTGCCAAGGTTTTCCCACGGTAGGCGTCTTACTCAACAAATTTCCCCTAAGCGACTTCTGTTCGGGTTTAGTACTTATGCAAATCTCACATTGCCTAACGAACTTAGCCACATCGGCCTTTAATTTCGGCCAATAATACCTATTTCCCACTCGAGCCACAGTCTTATGGACCCCTGCGTGTCCACAACTCGCATCACAATGCAACGACCTAATTACTTCTAGGCGTTTCTCTTTGGGTAAAACCAGTCTCCAAGTGTCGGCAGGATCTGCTAACTCGGGATAACGCAAACGTACATACTTGTACAACTGGCCATTCTGTATACGCCATAAGGGATAACGCATAGGAGACCTTTCGACTCGCTCCAACATTCTCAAATACCATTTATCGGTGGGAAAATCAGCATGGTCCGTGACCGACAATACTTCGATGGATTCCACCGTTACTGGTACTGAACGAGACAGAAAATCAGGGACGGTATGTTCAGAGCCCTTGCGATGAATCAGTTCAAAATCATAAGGTTGCAGACGAAGTGCCCATCTGGCCAATCGACCTTGGGGATCTTTCAGCTGCTGCAACCATAGCAAAGAATGACAATCCGTTATGATTTTGAAGTGGAAACCTTCCAGATAGTGACGTAGCTTCTCCACTGCCCAAATTACGCCGATGCATTCTCTTTCGACCGAGCTATATTTGCGCTCCTGGCTAGTCAAAGAACGGGACAAATAGCAAATTACCTTTTCGCCATCATCAAATTGCTGCGTGAGCACGGCACCAACACCGAATGCCGACGAATCTGTCTGCACATAAAAGGTACGCTCAAAATCAGGGCAGGTCAAAATAGGTGCGGTAACCAAACACTCCTTAAGAAGTTTAAAAGATTTCTCGCACTCAGGCGACCAACACCAACTAACATTCTTCTTAGTGAGGTTCGACAAAGGAGCCACTATTGTAGAAAACTGCGGTACAAACCTTCGATACCAAGATGCTGTGCCTATAAATCTACGAATTTCCATAACGTTTTTCGGAGAAGGTACACTCAAAATCGACTCTACTTTCGCTGGGTCAGGACGTAAACCGTACTTATCAACAACATATCCCAAGTACTTAAGCTCAGGACGGCAAAATTGACACTTGTCAAAACTAACTATCAGCCCAGCAGAATGCAAGCGATCAAAAACCTTCTGCAACGTCTCTAGGTGAGATTCGAAATCCTTCGACACTACCACGATGTCATCCAAATAAACCAAAACCGAAGGCTGCAAATCAGCTCCAAGCACGGTATCAATAAGACGCTGCCAAGTCGCAGGCGCATTTGACAACCCAAAAGGCATAACTCGAAACCTATACAAGCCATTAGGTACAGTGAAAGCGGTATAGTCTTTAGAAGATTCAGCAATCGGAACTTGCCAATATGCACTCTTAATATCTAATGAACTTAGATATTTGGCATCCCTCAACTGATCTAATATGGAGGAAATCAGCGGCAGAGGATAGGCATCCTTTTTAGTAACAGCATTAAGGCGCCGGTAATCTACACAAAAACGCAAAGTTTGATCCTTTTTCTGCACTAAACATATTGGGGAAGACCAAGGACTTTTACACGGTTCGATGATATTTAACTCCAGCATTTTCTTAATTTCATCATCAATCAGTTTTTGTCTGGCAGGCGAAACAGGATAGTATCTCTGTTTGATAGGTTTGGTATCTGGGAGTAACTCGATCTCATGAGAAACGAGATGTGTACGACCAAGGGAAGTACCCATCAGTTTCCGGTTTTCGTCCACCAAACTATCCAGAGCTAGTTTCTGTGATACACTTAAAGAAGTTTCGTCAAGGACACTGTTAACCTCAACGAGTGGTTCCTGCTCAGAAAAATGCCAAACATCTTGTCGTAAATCTGGTATAATATTCATCGCCACCCAAAAATCTATCCCTAGAATTAACTTATGCGGTATTTCCGGAACTACTAGGACATCTATTACATGGACCTTGTCACCCAAGCAGAAAGGAACAGATACATAACCTATAACGGAACAGATTTGCCCATTAGCCACTCTGCACTCACTGACAGAACGCTTCAAACTTAAACCAATCTGCTGGAAGACCTCAAAACCAGATGATCCTACCATTGTCCTGGTAGCACCTGAATCTAACAAACCCATCATAGGAAAACCTAATACCGAAAGTTGTAAGTAAGGACGCTGATCACCAACCACATGAGAAATTACATAATCGAGAAAAATTTGTTGTTTTAAGTCAACAACATTGTTGGTCGACTCACTTACACCGGGAGAAACTGTTCGACCAATTAGCGTCTCCCTGAACAGTTTTCCGAACGCGAACACTTAGGACAGGACCTAATAGTAACCTCTGCTTTACCACATTTATAGCAGAACTTCTTCCTAGGAGCCTGACAATCCCGATGCCCATGACCTACTTGACCACAATTAAAACATTTGATTCCAGAATGTTGGACTTCATCCAAGACGAGACTAGAACAAGAGGTTGAACGAGAAGTAGTAGAACTAGTGGATGCATAAGCCAACTCTGGTATAAGAGATTTACTCTTAGGTGGAGGAGGAACATACGACTTAGCCAATTGCCGTTTGGAGTCAAGCATACGACAACATTGCAGGAGTTGCGTGACGGAAGTTATATTTTCAAAAGCAAGAAAAGGATGATAGTATGGATCTATGCGCTCCAAAATGATTTCGAGCTGGGTCCCCATAGGTATTGGAGTGTGCATCTTCTTGAACAACCCAACCATACTAGCGATGTACAATCCTATACTCTCCCGACTACCTTGAGTACGTCGCTTAATCTCCTCAAACAAGTCGCGGTCAAAAGACTCTGGCATGAACTGTTCCCTCATTGCCTCCACTAAGGATGGCCAATCGGTGGCCCAGTCTTTCACCAGATTATACCAATTGTAGGCATCTCCCTCGAATAAGTCTACTGCATCTTTAAATAACCGTGCGCGTGAAATACCACGAGACCTCCGTTTCTCCTCAACACGTTCTAAAAAAGTTGAAAAAGACATGTCGCCCTTTCGGCCAGTAAATTTCAAGCCCCAGTCTCTAACCGGTACGGGTTTAGGTTTCACAGCCTCCTCCTCATCTGAACTAAAATCAGCAGCTATTGCAGAGCTATGCGCATCAGGCTGAACCTGAGCCATGGCATTATGCAACACCGACATATCGAGGATGGCTGACTCTTTAAGCTTACGATCCCCGCGGGCCTTATCCTTAAGTTTATCAAAAGCTAACAATAATTTAAGCCGAGTACTGGACTTCACACCTTTTTGCTCGTCATTAGTTGGCATGGATCTGTTAACACGACCCAACGCATGAGCTATCTTGGAAACAATCCCCTTGTATTTACTATCATGCTCGCTACCCACAAATTCATCAATATGTTTTTGAATAGCAGCTAGGGATGCCGTTAGAGCTTCAGAATCGACAGTGAATTGGTATGGGTATGGAGGACTTTTAATAGCCAAAGTAGTTTTTTCTAACTGTATGGCTTCTCTTAAAACAGTGCGCAACTCTGCCACAGTAAGGTCGCTACCATCTCCTAAGCCACGTACTTGTAGTTCATAAACAAGCTCCTCCCTAACTAATCTATTGACATCTAACTTAATTTGTGAACTGGCCATATTGAATTTTCGACCAAACACACAAAAAAAACGACAAAATCAGGTAAATTAACAAAACGACGCTGGACGTCGGTACGTATTTAGACGCAAAAAAAGCTTACCAACACTAATAAGTACTTAGCAATGTGTAATAACGACAAAATCGAGTAAATTGGCAAAACGACGCTGGGCGTCGGTACGTATATAGACACAAAAAAAACTTACCAACACTAACAAGTACTTAGTAATGAGTAAAAACGACAAAATCAGGTAAGTTAACAAAACGACGCTGGGCGTCGGTACGTAAAAAAAGTTTACAAACACTAATAAGTACTTAATAATGTATAAAAACGACAAAATCTAGAAAATTAGCAAAACGACGCTGGGCGTCGGTACCTGTATGGACGCAGAAAAAGTTTACTAACACTAGTAAGTACCTAGTAATGTGTAAAAATGACAATATCGGGTAAATTAGCAAAACGACGCTGGGCGTCGGTACGTATCAACAACAAAAAAAACTGTTGGCTGCACTTAGGAATCTTTCCAATGGTTTATACGCAACAACTATTGTTTACTAATCCGCTCATGAAATAGTAAGACAAAAGAAAACGAAGTCACCCCCCTACCAAAAACAAGCGAAGCGATTACGCTGAGGCAAAGTAACCCCCTTTTGATGTGTGTCACGTAACGTTACTATGTGTCTGGATATTATTTCATATGCAAACCACCAACAAATGGAACACTCAATTTATCACCAAAAAAAAACTTAATTAGGGGCGATACTACTATCCCCTTGAGATAACTTCACTATTTAAGTTGGGCGCCACTGCTATCGCCTTGAGATAACTGTACTATTTACGTTGGGCGCCACTGCTATGAGTAGAACGTACATAAACAAATAGATACGTTGGATCTTAATGATTATCAGATAATTACGTAACGAAATCACTTGGGCTACCGTGGCGTAGCAGATACCGTAGGCACTGACTTACCCGGAAAGTGATGTACGTGCCTACGATAAAATTTCTCTAGCTCAGACTATCTCAGGGCGTTAAGCCCAAGCTTACACAAACTATGATAAATTATTAGTTTACTTACTTAACAAATCACTGAGTTTTTCCATATGTAGTGGTCGCAGACGAAATAATGACACTTTTTTTAAAAATGAAATGCACTATATTGAACAATTTACAAAATTAGTTCTTTAGCATGTAACCTGGTGATGTTCACAGTTGTGGCCAATATTTCACGCTTAAAAAGTTATAACACATTCATAAAATGCCTCGTGTAGCTACACATCGGTTTACAATTTGATCATAAAATTGTCATAGATTCTGCCACAAAGGTTTGATTTAAAGAACCTCCTTAAGTATATGTAAATATATGCATAAAATATTTAAAAATGTACAGGTTAAAATGCCAAAAAGTATAAATTGATGTCCAGCGGAACCACTGAAGGTGGTCCCCGGTAAGTAAAAATAATCACAACACAAACACACTTATTCAGGGTGGTACGATACCGAGTCCGGTGGAAGAACTGAAGCCCTGCAGAGATGCCTTCGGGACACAAGAAATGGACCCAAGGATGGGGTTGATCGTGGCCTCACCAGCCTTGGAACCTTCCACTGTTTGTGGATGCCCCGTCCGTGGAACTTCACTGACGTGCGTAGAAGCCCCGTCCGTAGAACCCTAAAGATATCACAATTTAATTCACAGTCAGAAATGCACGTGAAGCGTGCTTAATGTGAGAAATTCTGACATAACCTACAAATGAAACATAATTTACCTCACTGATGAGGGAACAATCCACCAAAACTCCTGGAAGCCACAGTCGGATAAATGGGGTTGAGTCGCCTTTTAAAGTTGACACTGTATTTCCACAGGAAAGCCTGCAAATTTGCGAAACACGTGGGTAGAGAACGGGCAAGATGGCGTGAAGAGGTTAGCTTACCTTGTGTAATTTAATATCCTGCTTCCGCAGATAAAATTTACTCACAAACACAAAATATTCCGCTAAACGGAACAACAACGGATTGAGGAAATTTTCTTGAGTTGGTTATTCTAAAATCCATGCGGATGCCTTGAATAAAATCAAGGTTCACAGAATAACCACTAACCAACAAGCCAAGCCAAGCCAACCAAAAATGTCTGCTTCCGTTTTTCCTGTTGATCACGTGTCACAAATGTGTCGCCCTCCCATGGAGAATAGCGAAATGTGTTACGGACGTGTAGCAGTTGTTATAATGCGGCCCACAAAACGCTAAAGCGTATGGTGGGTCGCATACGCTAGAGGTCCGTAACAAATTCTTATATGCTGTGTATGTTAAGGACTAACGAATCATGTCATCGCATACTAATACTAATGAGTATTAATGTGTTTTTGAGAGAATTAATTAACTTTCTAAACCAAATTACTTACAATATACCTACCCACCTCCCTGAATGTTCTAGAAGCAAATAATCATGCCATCTTATACTCATACTAAGGAACTATCCAGTGCCACGTTCAATCACAATCGTCACAACTGTTTTAGAGAAGAAATATTTAATTATTTTAACATTACTCCCGTACGCCACTGTATTTTTGGGGGCTAACGAGTTGTCATCTCATCTTAGTACTAAGGAAGTATTCAGGTGTTAAATTTGGTCAAAATCATTAGAGCCGTTTTTGGGAAAAATATTATTTTGCATTCTTTTAATCTGGTTATAGGGGTAGTTCTCCCATATTTGAGCTAGGTTCGATTGCGATTTTGCCCCAAGGTGTGACCGTTCTGAATACGTATACACAATTTGAGCAAAATTGATTCATGCTTTAGATGCCCGAGGGACGTTTTGTTACTGTTACTCTTCTTAAATGGATGATAGGATGTTCACCAAAAGAATTCGATGTGACTTATTTAGAGTGAAATGCAAAATTTACGCTTATTTGGATTTTTGCTTGACTGCTTGCACCAAATGGTATCAATTGGAACGTCGCTGCACTATCTGATACTGTCTATCTATTTTACGAGGGCCACACTAAATATCTCGCTTAATATCTATTGTAAACGAATAAAGTTTTAGAAACAGTTATCTCATTTTTTGTGAGCTATATTTCAGTAAAAAGAAATTTGAAATCCATAGCCTACATTGTGAGATATTACAAAAACCTGGAAAATAGGAAAACCACAAACGAGAGTACTATGGAAATGACAGAGGTTCGGCGCACAAACGGGAGCGCGGTTCGGTTCATGATCGTGATCAGTGATCAGACTACAGGTGGGAGGTAATTAGGAGGCGGGGCTTAGGGGCGGGATGTTAGAGGGCAGGGCCTAGTCGAGGTAGTGAGAGGTAATTAAAGTGATGTGGCAATTAGCGTGGTGGGTGGTAATTAGAGGGACAAGTGGTAATTAGAGTGGTAGGGGACAATTTAAGTATAATTAAGTGTAATTGCAGTAACAACGAAGGTAATTGCAGCAACATTGAGGGTAATTGCAGTAACAATGGGGGTAATTGTAAACGATCCATCTTTTCACGTTTGAAGGACTTCTACTATATTTTTCAAAAATGAGTATTAACGTTCACAAACAAGGGTTAATAACGACTGTTTCAGACGGAGAATAATACAAAATTTATACTTACTGTTCATTTATGCTTGACTGCTTCACTGATGGTACCAATTGGACGTCGTAACACTATAAATCTAACACAGTAACTACTAACACTTTCTTAAAATTATACCTAAAAGGGAATTTTGAAAACACAAGAAAAAGGCAATATAAAGTTCAAAAAATGTATATTAAATCTCTTTTAAAAAATCATGTTTTACAAAAACGTCAAGAAAAATGTTTTGACAAACTATAGTGTGGCCCATGTACAACACACGGTGAGCAACGGACGACTTATAATGTACCAACTACCATCCAATATGCGGTTTATAGCTAACGATTGCACAGAAAGATTCAAGAAAAGTTCAATGTTTAAAAATTTTTGATGGGCTTTTGCTTGCCTGTCTATTGACGTATTTTCAGTTCAATATCAATTTTAATCGCTCCTCGGAGCTTAAGAATGCTTGAATCGCAACGACTTTGAATTATATTTTGCAATTACAATTTCATACGTTCAGGCAAGGCGGTCCCATGCATATATGAGTACATGGTAACTATACTTTTCTGACACCGAATCACTGAGGAACCGGTTTAGGGCAAATCCCGTTAAAACCCATCACTTTCCCGTCAAAATCGACTGCTAGGAAATGATAGGGGACCCTTGTCGCTAAAGGCTATTTTCGCTAAAACTTTCGATGTACTTTGAATGGAGACTGGATTAACTTGTCCTCATATTTAACACAAGGCATGAGTTGCAGTGCTTAACAACGTGGATTCGTAAAAGGGTTTTTAATTTTGAAATTCGATTTTTGTTACACTTTCTAAATTTTGGAGGTCGGAGCGACATTACGTCCCCGTGCAGCGACATTTACTACACTTTCTAAAATTACACTCCTTGGTGAGTTTCTGAAATTTTGTATAAAAAACGAAAATATGATTTAAAATATAAAAACCTCTTCCAACGGCATTTTTACGTAAAGCACGCTTTTCATGCGAAAGTGGGATTTTGTTACAGTTTCCAAAAATTTATCGAGGGTTTTGGCGTGCTCTTTAACATAATTACAGTAAAAATAAAGGTAATTGCAGTAAATATGGGGGTAATTGCAGTAACACTAAGGGTAATTACAGTAACAATAAAGGTAATTGCAGTAAAAATAATGGTGATTAAAGCAATTATGTCCGCTCATTCGTCAGTCCTTTGGCCCACTTGTTCATCTGTCTGCCCACCTTCTCATTGCATTGTCCTACTGTACTTTGTATTTTTTTACAATGACATAATAAACCTATATACTTAAAGTTGCAACATTATTTTACCTGCCTTATCTTTGTACTGATTTATGAGATGAACAATTAAGACCTACCTGCATTAACTTTATGCCGATCAACAATTATTTAACCTGCCTTATCTTTAGGGACATCTTACGCTGATTAACCTTTTGTGCCTACTTGTCTTATCTGCAATGCATTTTCATTATTTTCCTTATGATTGCACTTCAAGGATTTGAAATATATTATAAGCATGCCCTCTTTAACGGCTTTAGGTACAGAAGCATTATGCCGCAAGTGAGGTGGGAGTGAAATACTGCAAAGCCTTACTTATATTATGGCGAGGTTAGAAATAAAACAAAGATTAGTATAGTACATTCATTTTCTTTCTCATAACTAAAGACATTTATATTCAAATCTACAATACATTTGTATAGAAAATGAACATTTGCGAGAGCATAATGACAATTATACTGGCAATGTTCCAGACATTCTGGTATTGTCAATGTTTTAAGGTCAGGTAGAAGCGGCGAACAGTCATCAAGATCTATAATTTTAATCTACTGCAGATATTGTCGTCGGAAATTCTTCTTCATCAAACCTTTGCATAGTATATTATAACTATATCGTTTAATGGTAAATTATATTGATTCTGACAAAAATGTCAGCTCAAAAATTAGTGGCAATTCTTTCCATTGAATGTGTCCATGTCTCCATTCTAAGCCACGTTAATTCTTCTCCAACCATTGATATTGTGCCTTTTTGCCATTTGTTAATGATGAGAATGGATATGGTGACTTGAAAATATAATGTGTTTGTTGTTTAGTGTTACAGCAGACAACTGCCAATTCTTTGACTATAAACTCATTGTCCTTATATTGAAAATCTTATAAGTCAATGGTCAAAGTAGGAAATGTATGCACCATCGTTCATCTGGCATCAACAAAGCCGCTCTAGATTGAACCATCCAATGTACTGTAGGTTAAATAAGCATCGTGAATTATAAGCGCATACACTCGGGTTTGCTCCGGGAACTTCATCTTTCGTGTTTCAAATTCTATTTTAATATCGACAGTGGATGATTTAATTGCATCTAGTTGACAAGAGCAATCAATAAGAAACGATGGGTTTTTTTCTGAATTCGTCAAGATCTATCAGAGGTTCACCCATGTTTCTACCATAGTAACTACATTGAAAGCTCTGGTTTGCATAGTAGGCTGCAGAGTCGAGTTTCTTTGCAAAATCTAAATTCCAAAGTTCATATGGAAATACTTCAGCATTCAGATATAGCCGAATATTACTAATATCTGCATGAATAAACTTTGTAACAGCTTTGGTTCTGTTATTCGAAGTGTCATTGTTTTGAAAACCAATAATGATGTAATGAGGTTTTTCGAAACTGCTAGCGGCTTTAACAGTCCATATGTCAGTAGCAGTATCACGTAAAGTAGGTAGATCATATAAAGCCATCTGAATTCCAGCATTATTACCACACTTATTAATTCTGTTTAATATTTTAAGCCACTGTCTGTCTTCGGGAACAATATGTCTAATCTTTCACTCAATTTTACTAATTTTCAGCTCTGCATCAACTTGACCAATATAACAGTCGTCGAAGGATCGAGTTATGATTAGAATTAATTCTTGCTTTGCATTTAAAATACCTTTGGTGTAATCTTCAGCTTAACCCAAGAGGTATTTAAGAGAGAGTCTACCACTGAACACGTGACTGGTAGTATCTAAAATATCCTGCTTCTGTTGCGTGAGTCGCCAACCTGTAGTTGTTAGTGATCGAAGATGTGATTCTCCATATAATACCATAGTTTTCATTGCTGTAGTGATTCCAGGCTTTCTAACGACGGCCACTTGCCGTCCACCCATTTCATATCTTATCTCATCGAATAGAAAGGCACTAGTCTATCTAATAATGCACTATCATTATTAGATAAATAACACGGTTTGGTAGCATCCTTAGGTGTAAATTTTCCTTCTGTATAAATGTAGCTCTCTGTAACCTGGAGTATGAGATCCTGAAAATTGATAGGAATGTGTATTTCATCAGAGTTTTTATAATATTGCGTACCATATGGTTTATATGTATGCCCATGTAAGCTAACAATCGACTGGTCATATACAGTCTCATCGAACACTTCAAGTTTTTCACTAGATGTAATTGGTACCATTGTTAATGTATGATCCTCAATTCTAGCTTCACAATAATCTTCTCAACTCGAAAATTAATTAAATCGCCTTTGTCTTCCAATATGCTTAGTGTCATGTTGTCGATATACTGACGCTCTTCAGGTGTGACAGGCAAATATATAGTGTTAGCCGGTTTAGCATCTAGGTCAAATTAGAATAGGGTATGGGATTCAAGAGTATTCAAATAATCCAGAAATAATGTTACAATCCACCCGTATCATTCACACTTTCATAATATTAACAGGGAGTGTTGATTCATGGTTCTTGTTTGGATGTAAATATATCGATGCAAATCCCAATAGACTTCCAAGAAAGTTTGGTTGTGTAAAATCAATGCCATATTTTGACCAAATTTCGAACTTCAGCGTATTATTGTTGACTCGTAGTTAGAATATCTCTTCATTTTTATCATTCGGCATTGTTTTTAATATTGCGCGATATATTTCATCAACTTCAAGGGCTCCGCATGGTATATGGAGAACTGTGAGGGTCGCTTTCGATCTAGTTTTATAACAAAATCGATTATTCGTCTTGTCTACATTGAATATGCAGTTGTAAGAATATAATCCAATCAATCCCAGTCCATATCGACTAGCAGTATTTAATTCAATGAATGTATAAAATTCGGCACTTAGCACGCTTGAATGACCCGATAGTGTAAAAGTGCGCGACATAATTGACGTTAAACATAATATTTTTAGTCGCAAACTCCTCTATAAATCCTTATTTTACTATAAGGAAAATAACCAGACTGCAACGAAAGTTACAAGTCTGGCGCGTTAAGTGTAATAATTGCATATTACCATCAAAACGCTAATGCTTCGATTGCAACAAACACCAGCCGAAGGACTGATCCTACTTAAAGGAGCTCCCTTGCCAGTCATCACACACCACTTGCAGACTGCAGTTTCGAGCTGTTGGCTCTCGTCAGTGCAAGGTAGGTATGCGACGACCGACATGAGAATCCTTTGACTATAGTACATCCCGGTATTTTTATAATAGCGACATGTAAAACAGCCAGCAGGCGCCATCCGCGTCTGTTGCAATCGAAAAATAAATAGCCTGACTTGGCTTAGCATAGTTCAAATGTGCTTTTAGAGGGCGGAACATTAAACATAATATTTTTAGTCGCAAACTCCTCTATAAATCCTTATTTTACTATAAGGAAAATAACCAGACTGCAACGAAAGTTACAAGTCTGGCGCGTTAAGTGTAATAATTGCATATTACCATCAAAACGCTAATCTAATTTGAACTATGCTAAGCCAAGTCAGGCTATTTATTTTTCGATTGCAATAGACACTGGACCGTTGGATAGCGCCTACTGGCTATTTTACATGTCGCTATTATAAAAATACCGGGATGTACTATAGTCAAAGGATTCTCATGTCGGTCGTCGCATACCTACCTTGCACTGACGAGAGCCAACAGCTCGAAACTGCAGTCTGCAAGTGGTGTGTGACGACTGGCAAGGGAGCTCCTTTAAGTAGGATCAGTCTTTCGGCTGGTGTTTGTTGCAATCGAAGCATTAGCGTTTTGATGGTAATATGCAATTATTACACTTAACGCGCCAGACTTGTAACTTTCGTTGCAGTCTGGTTATTTTCCTTATAGTAAAATAAGGATTTATAGAGGAGTTTGCGACTAAAAATATTATGTTTAATATTCCGCCTTCTAAAAGCACATTTGCACTATAATTGACGTTATTTGGACATCGTTGCATGAATTTATTGTGGTGTAGACAATAGCTCATCGTAAAAAAATACAAAGTGCAATAGGTCGGACAGATGTTGGACCATAATTGCTTTAATCACCATTATTTTCACTGCAAGTACCTTTATTATTACTGTAATTATCCTTATTGCTACTGCAGTTACCCCCATATTTACTGCAATTACCCCCATTGTTACTGCAATTACCCTCATTGTTACTTATACTTAAATTGCCCCTACCACTATAATTACCACCTGTCACTCTAATTACCACCCACTACGTTAATTGCCATATCACTTCAATTATCTCTCACCACCACTCCTAGGTCCCGCCCCCTAAGCCCCGCCTCCTAATTACCTCCCACCCCTAATCTGATCACTGATCATGATCATGAACTGAACCGCGCTCCCACTCCTGCGCCGAACTTCTGTTATTTCCATACTACTAACGGTTATAGCTTCCTTATTTGAGGAGTTACGAAAAAAGTTAAAGGAATAAAAGTTGACTGTAAAGACAATAAGAATAATAATGTGTATCAAAAGATTAGATAAACGCAGTTGGCTTTGATATATGCTCTTGTGCAAAAATGAAAAGAACACATCTCAAACTAGGCCATGACACCAGTAATTCCGTTTATTTTTTCTCTTTCCAAGGATGTAAAACATGTCACAAAATTTTAACTGATAGTGTCAATATTTATAATGCAGTCACTTAAGCCAAAAAAGAAGGTCAACCTCGGAATTAGAGATAATAAGCTGTAAACTTGTATAAACCGTTATTTTGGTATTCTAAAAGAAAAAAAATGCTGAAAAGAAAATATGTGTATTTATTTTTCTAACTACAAATGCTCAAATTGTGCACCATGCATTCTAATACACAAACGTGTCTACAAGACACCTCACGCATTACATTTTGGAACATTTCAGGAATAATTGCCTCACATGCGTTTCTAATTCTGGTTTTGATGTCCTCAATATTTTCAGGGGTAGTTTGAAATACCTTGTCTTTAATACATTAAACCCCAGACCCAGACCTCAGATGAAAAAATCCAAGGGACTGATATCTGGTGATCGAGCTGGTCATAGAATGGGTCCATAAGTTCCTATCCAGCTATCTGGCATAACTTGATTTAAATAATTTGTACATATTACAGCAGTGTGAGGTGGAGTAAAACCTTGTTGAAAATATGAATTATTTAATCTTTCTGTTACTGTTAATTCGTAAAGAAAATCTTGGAATTAATTTTGCGGGAAACTAAGGTATCTGTGAGCGGTTAATTTGCCATCATAAAAATAAAGTCCAATTACTTTAGTCCATAAAAGGCCCACCCAAACATTCGTAGAAAATCTTTCTTGGAAAGCAGTCTCTCTATACCAATGTGTATTTTCTCGTGTCCGGTTATAATGCATATTTCTATTTTGAAAAATCCATTATTAGAAAAATTTGATTTGTCCAACCAAAGAATTTTGCTACATATCAGCGGCCATTCCTTTTTTTATTTAACAACCATCTGCAAAATCTTACTCTCCTCAGCTTATCTCCCTCATTTAAATGTTGAACTTTCCTCGTTTTGTAACTTCGAAATCCGTTTTTTTAAATGTTTTTCTTTTTTTATACGACAGTTTCTTTGAATTTGTCTCAAAGAGGTTTCTTCATTTTGGTTAACATAATTCAAAACCCTATTCACTTTTCTTACATTATCCGCAACATGCTTTGATGAGAAGATTTGAAACTTCCTAAATATAGTTTAATTTGGCTGCGGAGCATCTGTAAATCTATCTCCGCAAACCGTGACTGCCATCTCAGCGTCAAAATTGCACTAACAATAAATGCCAATCATATCGAATTTCTTATTATTGGTGTACATCATAATTACTGATATAAAACTTGCCTTAGAACTCAACTACGCAACATACAACAGTGACAATCTGTCAAATTTGTTAATAACTATGTACATTGTTTTTCACTAATCATGGCATAGCTGATTTTGATGATTCAATGATATGCATTGTGGTTTTCGTAAAATATTAAATATTGACACTATCAATTAAAATTTTTGTCACATGATTTATATCGTTGGAAAGAGAAAAAAATAAGAATTTTTTTTTAAAAACTTGCTCGTACCTACTAAAAAGTAAAAAATACTAATGTACGAATGCAAGAAAGACAAGGCGTGCGCACTTTGTATGATTGTATGAAAGGGGTATAATCGATGTTGCCTTCAGTCATGCGTACATTAAGATGATACTTATACTTATACTTATATATAAAATGCGCACGCCTTGTTTTTCTTGCATTCGTAAATTAGTATTTTTTTATTTTTTACTCTTTAGTAGGTACAACTTTTTACAGAAAAGCAAGTTTTTTAATTTTTTTTCATTATTTTTTTATTTTCTACTTTTTAGTGATACTTTTTGGGGGGCTTACCCCGCAGAGATCGCTCAATAAAAATTCGTCTCTTAACAATTTGTTTTGATTTCTCGCTTCTTCCCTTTATCGCTCCTTCGTTTGGCAGATTTTTCAATTTCGCCCCCGCGCCCACGACGTGCGGGTATTTGCAAACGTAACGGTGTAATACTGTATTGTAATCCGATCTTAGTAACTGTGCAAAATTTCATCAATTGATTGCGTCAGGAAGTCTGCTAAATAGAGGATGCAATATTTGAAGACAATTTTCACCCCCGTGCGGATATTTGCAAAAGTAACGGTGAAATACTATATTGCCTTCCGATCTTAGTAAGTGTGCAAATTTCATCAATTGATTATGTCAGGAAGTGTGTTGAATAAAGGAAGCAAGATTTGAGCATAATATTGTGCACGGATTATGAGTTAAAGAAAAGCAAGCAAAAATAAACAGAATTAATGGTGTCATGGCCTACTTTGAGATTTGTTCTTTTCATTTTTGCACAAGAGCGTATGTCAGAGCCAACTGCGTTTTTTGAATTTTTTGATACACTTTATTATTCTTATTGTCTTTTTACCCCTTTAACTATGTTCGTATCTCCTTAAATAAGGAAGCTACAACCGTTTGTGGTTTTGTAGGCTATGGATTTCAAATTTCTTTTTACTGAAATATAGCTCACAAAAAATGGGATAACTATTTCTAAAACTTTATTCTTCTACAATAGATATTAAGCGAGATATTTGGTGTGGTCCTCGTAAAATAGACAGACGGTATTTAAAGCGGAATGTTCTTAGTATTGACTCAGTAAGACACAATGAAAGAGGATAATTTCCAGGTAAAGTTATATATATATATATATATATATATATATATATATATATATATATATATATATATATATATATATGTCTTTTAGAACAATTTTTGTTAGTTAGAATTTACGTATATTGGCATAAAGTAACAAAAATGTCAGTCTATACAACAAACTAGGACTAGGACGACTCGGACAATGCAGTCTACTATCATCCAATGGTTTACGTTAAAGCAATCGACTGACATCAAAGAGATTCAACTGAAAATTTAATATTTTCGACATTGTGAACTTTCAGCTTGCCTGTCTTTATACGTATTGGTAAACTATCATAAATAATTTCGTGCACTCTATTATCGAGTTTAAAGATGCTTGCATCGCAACACATCAGAATATTATTTTTATATTCGTACATTCAGGTAAGGTGGTGGTCCTATGCACTATGTGACCATTAAAAACTTCTGCTAAGTTTGAAAAATGATATAATAAAAAAAATTTGTTTTTTTTTTGTACATTTATTTAACGTCGGCCTATTTCCGCTACTGAGGCCTAACACCGACGCCTGTAGACGAGCTACCCCCAACCAGGAATTTTGCCGAACCTCTTCCCTTAAGAAGAGTAGGGATCTTTTACTTGCCTAACATTTAATAGACAAGGGACCGACGGCTTTACATCCCCTCCGAAGGATGGTATATCTCCTATACAACCCTCGCCTAAGGTTGTATAGCTTCCGCGCATACACTGATATACAAGCCGCTGGAAGATGGGTGAGGCGAGGACGTGGTCTTCGTTGGAACGGTCACCAATCCAACTACTAACCACGCCTAACGTTGCAAAAAAAATTTGTTGTCTGCAATAAATCTCCCTTCAGGGAATTTATTGCGGAACTATTAACTCGTCCTCATAGTCCATACCGTGCTGTGACGCGTTTTTCTCCACCTCGGACGTTGACGTGGAGAAAAGGCGCGGCCACTCTTTGACACACGAGCTTCGGAAACAAGTTTTCGAATTACTCGGGCGCCAGTCCTAGTTTAAGTGATAGGACACACTACCCTCAAGCCGAGTACGCGAGGCTGAGCAGCTCAAGTGGAGAAAGTTTATTCCAGTGGGTCAATATATGGGAAATTAGACGTTCACACACAGACAGTAAAACTTAGAGTTTTCAATAAAATCAGTATATTACGATAGACCTATATGTACAAAGCTAAATATTTATTATGAAAAATCTATAATTGATCAAAACCCCAATAGTACCAGATGACTCAGGTGATCAGATTAGCAGGCTGTAACACACAGAATATACGGTTAGCAAGAATAAACAGGGTGCAGAATAGTTACGGACACCAGACGAGTAAAGCAAGACACAAATATATAAAAACCACAGTGAAACAGTTATCCAGTACTTGCTAGTACATCAGTTTACCTACTCCTCTTGTGGACTTACTTACTCCCTGTGCGTACGGTCGGGCATGTCTGCTTCGGTGGAGCGATCGTAGTGGAGTCCCTCTCTGCACAGCTCCTCAGATCCTTTTCTGAAAATGAAACAACTTACGATAGGAGTGGGAGTAGACGCCTGATGGATGTGCTGCTGGTCGACGGGACTTTGCCAAAATCCTACACCTCGAATATGACAGATGGCACCTAGGTTCGCTTCTCGGAGTGGACACGTCTGATCCCAATGAGTCGCCTGGGCTGACTGACTTCTTGGCTGCACAGGTCCCCTTCTAGCAGCGAAACCTCTTACCATGGGAGTGGGAGTAGGCGCTAGACGGATGCGCTACTGGTCTCTTATGGACTTAGAAAAACAAGGCCACTACGGATTTGTGGACTTTGAAAAATAATTCGAATACAGATTTGTGAACTTAGAACAATTAACGGTACCTTTAGGTTTTAAATATTTAGCGTGAACACGTCTGCTGGCTCTGAGTCGATCGGGAGGACTAACTGATCGGTGTGAATCTAATTACTGCCTTCAGAGATGAAGGAGTGGGAGAAACAGCGGAAAATAGGTGCGCGGTGTATCACTGTGACGTCAGCTGGACTTGTAAAAATCTTTGAAATGTCTTTGGGGACTTAGAAAAATAACTCCACGATGGATTTGTGGACTTGGAAAAATAATTCAAATATAGATTTTACGGACTTAGAAAAATAAATGTTACCTGAATTCGGGACTTGTGATATTTTCGCTACAGCACCAGAGCAAACAGCGGACATGTGTACCTCGTGGGACGGCAGCCAGAAGACTAAATGCGGAATAATTAAATTATTCCCGTGTACTGAAGGAGTGACGTCATATGAGTGACGTCGAACGGACTTGTAAAATATTTTCGGACTTAGAAAAATAACGCCACGATGAACTAGTAGTAAGTAGTAAGTATCTATGGAAATAACATAAACAGAATCTTAAAGCTGTGTATTTGACATACACAGCAAAATAAGAGTTCTTCAAAAAATAGCTTTGAAAACGGAAAGAGATTACTTTCCGAAACGTCAGCAAAATACATTATTTTTGTGTTTATTCCGATTTATATTATTTGCAAAACATAACCTCTGACTTTTCCTTTGGCGTAAACGTCACGGGCGCAGAGGCTTTTTTTTCCAATAATTCTATTATTTTGTAGATTCGGTGATTTGTTTTGAAGAGGATAATAGTACATGTGGTAGAAAACCCAAATAATAGGAAAGAATATTCGTAGAATGCCACAAATAACTTTCAGACAATATGAATTTGTGGACTTAGCAAATTTACCTTACTCTGGTACTACAGGACGGAGAGCTCTGCACGTCTAACGTGGTCGGTCGCTGGGAAGGCACTGCCACGTGCGTGGTTTGGCGTGTCTGAAATGTAGAAACTCTTCTCGTCGCTTCCCCACCTGAGTTCATCTGTACCTTTACAAATGAAATATTTTTACGCGGTATTGACAATCACAAATATTAATTATTTTCTAACTAATTCGCTGTTAGCGGTACAATTTATACGGAATCATCGAAATTAAATATAACACGGCAATTTCTATAACATGTTCAAGAGATTAAATAAAATAAAACTTGGGCATATCTGGGTAACGAAAAACGTTACAGTGCATGACGAGCAGTATTTCATAACATCGGATCGTAGAAAAGATATTTATTTGGAAGCACAGGTCTGTTTTCGAGATAGTTGCTATTACACCGTATCCATTACGTCACGAGCATCACGCCCCGTCGTAGCAAATTTCGTTGCAAATATTACGTTCCAACGTAATACGGAACCAGTCCAATCCGGCCTTACGGCTAAGTGTAGTCAGGTTTATCGGTCCTGGAATCTTTGTACATCTTCTTCCACCTTGTACTTCTAGTAAGAATCCTTATTATCTGTAACATTTAATTGTTTCTCACCGTTTGTATTTGTTGGTTACATCTGGATCTTTTTTATTGATAAATTATATTTGTTTTATACTTCTACCACCCAATCCTAATCGAACCTGTATGTCATGTGATAAATAACTCTCTGAGATTTGGTATCTTCCCTGATAAACTTAAGATAGCTCTGGTAATTCCTGTATACAAAAAAGGTGATAGCTCATTAATTGAAAACTATAGACCCATTAACTTACTACCATCTTTCTCAAAAATATTTGAAATTTCAATGTGTAATAGACTAACTAATTTTATGACTATGTGTAAAAGCTTTAATGATATTCAACGTGCTTATATAAAAGAATGCTCAACACAAACTGCATTATTTCAGTTTACTTCCAAAATTTTAGAATCTCTAGAAAACAAAGACCTGGCATTGGCATTATTTTTGGATTTATCCAAAGCGTATGATAGTCTATATCATCAAATATTACTAAATAAATTAGAAAAATATGGTGTTAGAGGCATAGCCCTTGAATGGTTCAATTCATATCTTTCTGATCGTAAGCAGAGGGTAGTAATCCAAGATAATGGTGAAAAAAGTTTGTCAGACATTAAAAATGTTAATCATGGAATCCGGCAGGGCAGTATAGCTGGACCAATCCTTTTTTTAGTCTACGTTAATGACCTAGTAAATAACATTAAGTCAAATAAAGAAACTCTAGTAATGTATGCTGATGACACCAACCTTTTGGTAACTGCCAAGGTATACCCAGAATTGACAGGTAATGCAAACAATTTGTTGGATAAAGCGAATGAATGGTTGCAAAAATAAGCTAATTTTAAATAACAATAAAACAAATGTGGTACTATTCAAAACTAATCATGCAGGTTTTTACACACCAAATAACATATTACTCAACAACTTGGACATATCATTGGAAAAATCCACAAAATTTCTGGGGATATACATTGATGAAAATCTGTCATGGAATTTTCACATACAACATTTAACTACTAAACTAAATTCAATTTGTTATTGCATTCTTCGACTAATACGAAACTATGTCAATGTGACCACAATAAAAGTATATAAGTATATTTTGCCTATTTTCTATCGACACTTAAATATGGGATACCCGTCTGGGGCAGTAGTGGGGCTATAGATAAAATATTCTGCATACGAACTTTAAGAATTATTGTAAATCTAAGTTATAGAGAGTCGTGCAGGGGTATTTTTAAGCAGAAAAATTTGTTGACAGTTGCTGCTGAATACATTAAAGAATGTCTAATATTTTTCTTTAAGAATTATCACCTGTTCAAAAAGGATGAGCCTTTAAAACAACATAATACCAGGTCATTAAATCTAAACTATCCTAAGCATACCTTAACTATGACACAAAAAGGAGCCTATTATTCATGTATAAAATTCTATAACAAATTGCCTGAACATATCAAAGCATAAATTTTTTTTAATGAATACAAGAAAAAAATACATGACTTTTTGTTGCAAGTGGAACCATATACCATAAATGAATATTTTGATTATTGACATTACCAAGTACTACAGGTTTTGCTGCAGGTTTTTTATAGAGATAAGGCTAATGATATGGCTTTTAGTAAAATATACTGCTACGGTTTACACGTACATAAACAAATAAATACGTTGGATATTAATGATTATAAGATATTACATAACGAAATCACTTGGGCTACTGTAGCGTAGCAGATATCGTAGGCCACAAACTTAACCCGGAAAGTGATGTACGTGCCTACGATAAAATTTCTCAGGGCGTTAAGCCCAAGTTTACATAAACTATGATAAATTATTAGTTTATTTACTTAACAAATAACTGAGGCTTCCACATGTAGTGGTCGCAGACGAAATAATGACATTTTCTTTAAAAAATGAAATGCACTATATTTTACAATTTGCAGATATTGGTTCTCTAGCATGTAACCTGGCGATGTTCAAATTTGTGGCCAATTTCTCGATTAATAAGTTATAACATTCATAAAATGCCTCGTGTAGCTACACATCGGTTTACAATGTCCTCATAAATTCTGCCACAAAGGTTTGATTTAAAGAACCTCCTTAAATAAATATAAATGCATAAAATTTTTAAATATGTACAAATTAAAAATGCAAATTATGAATTGATATCCAGCCGAACCACTGAAGGTGGTCCCCGGTAAGTAAAAAAATACAACACAACACACTTATTTAGGGTGGTACGATACCGAGTCCGGAAGTGGAAGAACTGTTGCCCTACGGAGATGTCTTCCTGACACAAGAAATGGACCCAAGGATGGGGTTGATTGTAGCCTCACCAGCCCTGGCACCTTCCACTGTGTGTGGATGCCCCGTCCGTGGAACCCTAAAGATATCACGATTTAATTCACAAAGTCAGAAATGCACGTGAAGCGTGCCTAATGTGAGCAATTCTGACATAACCTACAAAGAAAATATAATTTACCTCACTGATGAGGGAACAATCCACCAAAAGCCACAGTAGGATGAATGGGGTCGAGTCCGCCTTTCAAGTTGACACTGTATTTCCAAAGGAGAGCCTGCAAATTTGCGAAACACGTGGGTAGAGAACGGGTAAGATGGCGCGAAGAGGTTAGCTTACCTTGTGTAATTAAATATCCTGCTTCCGCAGATAAAATTTACTCACAACCACAAAATATTCCGCTAAACGGAACAACAACAAATTGAGAAAATTTTCTTGTGTTGATAATTCCAAAATCCACCAGGATGTCTTGGATAAAACCGAGGTTCACAAAATTATCAACTAATTGCCACGCCAGCAAAAATGGTTCCCTCCGTTTTCCGTTCTCTGCTGATCACGTGCCACAAGGGTATCGCCCTCCTGTGGAGAATAGCGAAATTTGTTACGGACGTAGCAGTTGTTATTATGCGGCCCACAAAACGCTCAAGCGTATGATGGGTCGCATACGCTGAGGTCCGCAACAATACATTTATTCTCTTTCTTTTTTATTCCTTTCTGCAGTGTGATTAAAATTGGATTGTAAAAAGTGTTACTTATGTTCTGTAAAGATATGCTAATTAGGCGCGCATGAAAATATAATTAACTGTTATTAATGTATTGTGTAAAATTTTGGTAGATAAGAATAGTTGCTGATAAATTTTTTCTATTTGCACTTTCTGGATTGTATGAAATTCATTGACACAATTTCACTTCTTGTTTATACTTGTAAACAAACTTGGAAATAAAGATGTATTACTATTATTACTACTATTATTATTATTAATCCCCACCTCTCGTAAGCCAAGTGGCCCTTAGTTGGGACTATCCAAATGGGTGATCGTGACATTGGTGGAGGCGCCGGGTGTTTCGAGAACAAAATTGTAGGGAAGAAATTCGACACAAAAAAAATCTCCACCATTTTTTCACTTAAAAAATGCATACAATGTGGTGTGGGTGTGAACGATCCATCTTTTCGCTTCTCAAGGACTTTTATTATATTTTTCAAAAAATGAATATTAAACGTTCACAAAGAAGTGTTCAAAACGACTGTTTCAGACGGAGAATAATACAAAATCTATACTTACTGTTCGTTTATGCTTAACTGCTTCACTGATGGTACCAATTGGACGTCGTAACACTATAAATCTAACACAGTAAATACTAACACTTTCTTAAATTTGGAAAACACAAGAAAAAGACAATATGAAGTTCAAAAAATGTATATTAAATCTCTTTAAAAATCATGTTTTACAAAAACGTTCAAGAAAAATGTATTGACAAACTATAGTCTGGCCCATGTACAATACATAGTGAGGAACGGAATGACTCATAATGCACCAACTACCATCCAATGTGCGGTTTATAGCTGATGATTACACAAAGAGAAGATTCAAGAAAAGTTCAATGTTTATACATTTTTGGTGGGCTTTTGCTTGCCTGTCTGTTTACGTATTATCAGTTCAATTATAATTTGGTTTGCTCCTCGGAGCTTAAAAATGCTTGAATCGCAATAATTTTGAATTATATTGTGACAATGATATATTCATACGTTCAGGCAAGGCGGTCCCATGCACATCTGAGTACATGGTAAAGATACTTTTCCGACACCGAATCACAGAGGAACCGATTTAGGGCAAATCCCGTTAAAATCCATCATTTTTCCGTCAAAATCGACTGCTAGAAAATGAATAGTCACCCTTGTCGCTAAAGACTATTTTTGTTAAAACTCTCGAAATACTTTGACTAGAGACTGGATTAACTTGTCCTCATATTTAACACAACGCAAGAGTTGCAGTGCTGCACAACGTGGATTCGTAAAAGGGTTTTTAATTTTGAAATTTTGTTACACTTTCTAAATTTTGGTGGTCGGGGTGACATTACGTCCCCGTGCAGCGACATTTACTACACTTTCTAAAATTACACTCCTTGATGAGTTTCTGATATGTTTGCATAAAAAACGCTCCCTAGAGCGAAAATGTGATTTAAAGTATAAAAACCCCTTCCAACGGCATTTCTACGTGAAGCACGCTTTTCATGCGAAAAGTCGGATTTTATTACAGTTTTGAACAGTTTATCGAAGGTTTTGGCGTGTTCTTTAACAGTCACACTGTGTGTTTGATAATTGGCATTTTAATTTTTGATACTTTTGATACTATTTGAAACTTAACATTTCGGTCATAAGTTCTGTACTGAAACTTTTCATTACATTGTTAATAATGTGCCACCCTCTAATTTGAGGGACAATGATTTCTTGCGGCACGCCAATTGACATTTCCGCTTAAATTACGTATAAACAGTTCAAAATTTCTTTCGCATAAGTCTCATCTTGCGAAAAATTTAGAAATGAAGCATTTAAAAAGTTTATTATCATATTACGGGTAGCTGAATTTTGTTTAAACCACTCAGGACTTCGTTCCGGCGAGATTTCCAAGATTATAACGTTCACTATCAAGTTAACTGAAAAGTGCTACCACCCGAAATTTTCGTATTGCATATTATTCACCATTAAATGGATTTATTTATATTACACTTTTGACGTTGATACATTTTTAACACTCAATTTATTATACAGAACTGGAGAACTGTTTATGTCTAGTTATTTTTCGAGTTATTTATAAATGTATATTGAATGTTTAGTGTACAAACATCCAACAATCATCTGGGCCTCATAACCTATCTCTTTAGGTGTTTACTGAAACCTACATACAACCTTACAGTGAAAGAGTCTACATTGAATTAAATTTTTAAAAAAATGCTAACATTGAACCTCACCAAAAGCTAGAACAATGATTTCATCTTATAATGTTTGTAGTGTATTAACATTACAAGATTTTAAATTTGAAACTAAACACCGCTCAGCTGCAAATATGAAACATGTAGACGCTCTAAGCCGCAACCCTCCTATAGACTTGAGTGAAATTGAGAATGTTGAAGTTAACTTAATTTCTGAAGATGATTGGTTATCATGTTCAAAATACCGATGACAAAATTGTGGAAATTAGGGATATTCTCCTATCAGGAGATATCGACAATAATAGGCAAATTTTCAACAATTACGATCTACGAGGTAACCGAGTTTATCGACTAACAAATTTTGGTAGAAGATGGGCGGTCCCAAAGAAAAGTCGCTGGCAAATAGTAAAAATGAACCATGATGACGCTGGACATTTTGCCCTAGAAAAAACCTGAGAAAGAATTAAGCAAAGATATTGGTTCCATAAAATGAAAAATTTTGTAAAAAAATATATAGGTGCATGTTTACCATGCCTGTATCATAAGTTAACCGGTGGGAAAAAGCCTGGTATGTTACATTCAATACCAAAATAGGCAACTCCCTTCCACACGTTACATTTGGACCATCTGGGACCTTTCGTATAGACGAAAAATGGAAATTCTTATCTACTTGTGGTCATCGACGCTTTTTCGAAGTTCATTTTTCCAAGAGCCGTACTCAATACTAAATCCTCAAGTGCAATTAAAATCTTAAAGGACATATTCGCCATATTCGGTAACCCTTGTCGAATAATAACCGACGTGGGGACAGCCTTTACTTCAAAGAAATTCAACAAGTTTTGCAAAGAAAAAGGTATTCGTTTATTCACAATAGCGGTCGGTATGCCACGTGGGAACGGGCAGGTGGAAAGAGCAAATCGCACAGTACTAGAGGCTTTGGCGACCATGGGTTCTACTACCGATTCAGATAACTGAGACAGTAAATTGACTGCTGTTCAGCAAGGAATAAACAGTACAATTAATAAAACAACCAAGCAATCTCCAGCAGAAGAGTTAATGTTCGGCGTAAAGCTTCGAATGGACAATGATCAGAGTGTTGGCAATGAAATTATCGATGTTACAAAAATCCGTGCTGACGCTATCGGGAGGTTAAAAGAAAACCGTAAGAAGCAGAATGAATACTTTAATAAAAAGAGACGTGCAGGTACACGCTTCAAGGTTGGAGATTTAGTTCTAACTAGAATTTCAAGTTTCCCAGCTAACGATAACAAGAGTAAGAAATTGTTGCCAAAATTCAAAGGACCATTTAAAATTGTGGATGTATTGCCTAATGACCGATTCAGGGTAAAAGAGGACATTCACTCTACTAGATCAAGAATTCCCTACGAAGCCGTGGTTGCTCTTGAAAATATTAAGAAATTCGAATACTTTCTATATTGCTGAGTTATAAAATTCATACTACTGAAATCACATTTCAATTAGATTTTTGCTTCTTACAATTTAATGCACATTTCAGAGTGGTAACTCCACATTGCTGGGTTATAAGGTACACACTGCTGAAACGGTATTTCTCGGAGATGAGCTCCATATGCTTAGCATTACTACACGTTCACGATATTCTGCATTTTTCTTATTCATAATACGTTCTAATGGAGGAAGACTCCAACATGCTGAGTCCGTTATAACCATTAGAACAACTTCCAGCTATAATTCATATGAATCAAATCAAATAATACTCCTTCCACAGTACTTTTGCGTTCGAGGACGAACCATTGTCAGGATGGCCGAATGTTGGAGTCCAACCCTGACGTCCGACCCTGGTAGCCCTCTGACGGACATCGGCAGTATAACTAGGTGCTGACTACGACGGGGGATTCACTTCGACACACGCTTTGGTCGCCATTACATATTAATATTACAAACGTTATACATACATCATAATCCATAATAAATAGTTAGTGCACACCGTTAGTTTATTTCCCTAACAGAAAGTAATAAGGATTTTAAAAAAATTACAAAAAATAGTATATGCATCTTAATAGTGGAAATTTGTTTTCTAAATATAACAATAAAATTATCGAAAGACATTTATTGATTGAAAGGGCCTACACTTTTTCCCCGGGCCCCCACACCCCCGCATCCTGCACTGATTTTATGATAGTAGAATATGCAGTAAAATGTTTTACTTACTTCCCTAATTTAAAATAATGATGTCTATTGTATAAAACGAAAATAAAAAAAATTAAACTAGTACCAATACCTATAGGGTCTACAAAAAATCTCCGAATTACTCAGCCATTATTTATACCAGATATCCCTTCTTACATTTGTATACATTCATTCATTTTAAGCAACTGCTAATGTTAACACTGGCAGTATTGTTTAATTTCCAAATGATTTATGAAGTCCGTTTCATAAGGATATAGTTTCGGCATAGTGTTAAGGTCATCGAAGTAACAGTAGTGACAGTGTATTGTCCCGCGTAAGTCGCGGGTGTGACTAGAAATGGGGGCTCGTCGAGGTCGTAGGCATGGTAGGGTCTAGGGAAAGTGCTCCAGAAGCCAAGACATGTCTGTCAATATTGCCAAATACTTTATTATACACGGTGGCTGCGTAGAATTAGTGCACTTACTCAGTGTCTTGACATACGCAAACTCGAGCGTTGTGAAGTTGTGTTAGTGATTTAAATTTTGTGTGTTTGGCGGCTGATTTTTGGATTTACAATTGTGAGTGGATTTTAATTTTGCATGATTATGTTTAATATAATTATTTCGGAGTTTTTTTTCAATACCGATTTTTAAAAACAGGTGTATGTATTTTTTGGATTGAAGTTTTATTATTAATTATTTAAATATATTTCTATTGCAATTGCTTATTCAGCAACAGGCGACTGAGCATAAAATTAATTATATATGATTGATTACTTTGCGGATTTTTCTAGTGCACATTCATATTCTAATTATTGCGCTATTAGTTGCTAAATTAAAAAACAGTGATAATAATTGTTTTATTTAATATCGTCATAATGAAAAGTTTCAGTTCATTACGTTGAATAATTGCCAATATCAATTTATATTTTAAGAAATTTTATCGTATGTGATATTACTGGTGTTTAGAATTTAGATATATTTTTTTCGACAGTGTAGTTGTGCAGCAATATGAAAAGTGTAAACTAACAGTTTATTATCTGACTAATCCTTGGTAATAAATTGTTTAATACATATGAATTATATTACTCTTGGCAACATAGCTCGATAAAAAATTATAAATAAAATTTGACAGCACGAGTGGTATTTGGGGAGAATATTCATCTGAGATACTTTAAGAATAGTTACATTTGAAAATGTTTTTTAAAAAACAACATTATATCTGTTTTAGTAAACAAACTCAATCTAGAATAGTCAACTAGATTTACCTTAAGATTTTCAGTCATTTTTAGAACTAAAATGGGTGGAACTTCTTTTACAATTTTTAGGGGTCTGCAATTTGCTAATATAACACTTAAAAATTTATAAAAAAAATAACGTTACACCTACTTTAGTAAACAAAATTTAATATATAATAATAAAATAGGTTCCATTAAACAAATTTCAGTAATTCTATACCTGCAAGCCCTAAAATTTTTAAAGCAGTAATATTCCTACAACTTTAGTTACCAAACAAAATAATATTCATAAATTCTTTATTTCTATTAACATTCTACAAAATTACGAAGATTTTAATACACCATACTTTTCATTTATTATTATTGTTATTGGTAATATTAATTACACAATTATTATAAAGACTTGATGAGTGACTTGAACTTTCTCACATATTTTTTTCATTACTTCCCAATGGCCAATGATAAATGAAAAACGTTTGTTAAAGAGCTGGTGGGTGCTAAGGATGCTGCTCCTCATACTTTTAATTATATATTTTGATGTTCAGCATCCAACTAGAGATTTGGCTCACTTGATTGGCTGCTAACTCTGTCCGGTTGTTTTCATAAGCTGCTGTTCACCAATCCCTTTTAGCTAAATTCGAAACAGCTACAGCTCTGACTGAATCATTTATTACTTCATTTGTTTAATCAAAATATATAAAATGGAGCTATCGACAAGTTGCGGACACCTCTGTAATTTGATGACTAGAAGAACAGTGAAGTGTTATTGTGCATTCGCCTATGTCGTACTGATGAGAGCTAATAAGCTCGAAACGAGTCTACGGCTAACGATGCACAACAGTCCTGCACTGTAGACCCTTTTTTAGGCTTAATGTACCTGCTGGGGGCTTATTGTAATCAGATTTTATTTTGCTTTTTCCGATTGAAGACGTAGTATATCGCAAGTTATAGGACATTATTTTCAATTGATTTGGAAACGCACATTATGCATGTGAACGATCCATCTTTTGTGTCTGAAGGACTTTTACTATATTTATCAAAAATGAATGTTAAGGTTCACAAAATAAGGGTTCAAAACGACTGTTTCAGACGGAGAATAATACAAAATTTATACTTACTGTTCGTTTATGCTTAACTGCTTCTCTGATGGCATCATTTGGACGTCGTAACACTGTAAATCCAACACAGTAAGTACTAACACTATCTTAAAATTATACCTGAAAGAGAATTTTGAAAACGCAAGTAAAAGACAATATAAAGTTTAAAAATATATATTAAATCTCTTTAAAAATTCATGTTTTACAACAACTTCAAGAAAAATGTTTTGACAAACTATAGTCTGGCCCGTGTACAACACATGGTGAGGAACGGAACGACTTATAATGTACCAACTACCATCCAATATGCGGTTTTTGAGCTAACGATTACACAAAAAGATTCAATGTTTATAAATTTTTGGTGGGCTTTTGCTTGCCTGTCTATTCACGTATTTTTAGTTCAATATCAATTTTGGTCGCTCCTCGGAGCTTAAAAATGCTTGAATCGCAACGACTTTGAATTATATTTTGCAATTATAATTTCATACGTTCAGGCAAGGCAGTCCCATGTACATATGAGTACATGGTAACTATACTTTTCCGACACCGAATCACTGAGGAACCGGTTTAGGGCAAATCCCGTTAAAACCCATCATTTTCCCGTCAAAATCGACTGCTAGGAAATGATAGGGGACCCTTGTCGCTAAAGGCTATTTTCGCTAAAACTCTAGATATACTTTGAATAGAGACTGGATTAACTTGTCCTCATATTTAACACAACGCATGAGTTGCAGTGCTTAACAAAAGTCAATTTTGTTACTGTTTCTAAATTTTGGTGGTCGGGGCGACATTACGTCCCTGTGCAGCGACATTTACTACACTTTCTAAAATTACGCTCCTTGATGAGTTATTGAAATTTTTGCATAAAAAACGCTCCGTAGAGCGAAAATATGATTAAAAATATAAAAACCTCTTCCAACAATATTTTTACGTCAAGCACGCTTTTCATGCGAAATGTTTCGGATTTTGTTACAGATTCAAACAGTACATCGAGGGCTGGTATATCAGTGTATGCGCGGAAGCTATACAACCTTAGGCGAGGGTTGTATAGGAGATATACCATCCTTCGGAGGGGATGTAAAGCCGTCGGTCCCTTGTCTATTAAATGTTAGGCAAGTAAAAGATCCCTACTCTTCTTAAGGGAAGAGGTTCGGCAAAATTCCTGGTTGAGGGTAGCTCGTCTACAGGCGTCGGTGTTAGGCCTCAGTAGCGGAAATAGGCCGACGTTAAATAAATGTATAAAAAAAAACATGCACTTTGATTGGTGGCAATGAATCGATTTTCTTTCATAGGAAATAGTGGAATACTGGACTATTTTTATTTTAGTACACATTTATTATTTTTGCATTTTTTAAATTTCTACACAAGTATTAGATGCTACTGCATAAACAGTATTTTTTTCGACTGGAAAATTCTTGTACCATCCCTTGGATTGAGAATGATTTCAGTTAGGATTTGGTGTTAAATATAATCTGTCAACTTTATATATTATTATTATATACTCTTTTATCCAATAATTTTTTGATCAAAAAACAGGACAAACTTTAGGATTAATCTAGTTGATGACCACCAGTCAGATATTTGCTTTGAACCACCTTGGGCTGTTTTAGAAAATACTGGATTATACTCAATCCGCCCCAGGGAAATTGTCTTTATTATCAGTTTCCTCCATGAAATATTGAGTACAAGCTGAAGATCATTCTCCTCCTCTCCGCGCTAGCTCATGGGACGCGACATAAAAAAATTTAGCTGTAAACCGTCGGTAGGATCTTCATCATAATTCACAAAATGTTTTTGTATTCTCCGCAAATTATTGCCATTGAATCTGCTTTTTTTACAGCACCTCTTTCTAATTTTCTACGATTTGAACCATTAGCAGATCTGGTAGATGCAAACTCTAGATCGGAGAATGAATCAAATTCGATTCTACATTGACTAAAAAACATTTCTTGCAATTGCTTTGCTGTGCTATTTCACAAAACTTTTACCACACCTTTCTAAGCTATTTTTCTTCATATTAAATATATGATTCTCTAATATTGGATTAAGTGCTTTAATGTTAATATGTGTATTCTTAATATCATAAGATTATTCATGGCAAAACTGCAGCACTTGCCTCCACACACTTTCCTTCTACTTATTTGTGTTTTGTGGCATTAATTTTGGAGTTGCAACAATGCAATTTATTTTGTATTTTTTTCTTCCGTATAGCGACTTGTGATTCTGCAAGTACCTGAGAGCGGCTATTAATGTCAGGTTTGGTTTACAATGTTAACAAATTTTATTTGCGATTCTGCAAATACCTGAGAGCGCAAGTCGCTATACGCCCATGGAAACATCTATGGTGTATAGTAGCAATTGACCATATGAGGGGATTCATTTACCTCACACCACTACTCAATTTACTATAGTTTGTATAAAACTAGCAGGTTGGCCACTATCATTTGTCTGTTCCGTGAACTATGGCATACTGATGAGAACTAATAAGTTCGAAACCGGTCTATGTCTGGTCAGGGAATTGACAAATGATATTGGCTACCATTATTTCATGATTTGTAAGGTGTAATTCAATGCAGGTCGGGGTATTTGCCCGCTGAGTAGTTGTTTCCTGCAAATTATATATTATAACAGTAGGTTAAGTCCACCTAGGACTGAAAGGTCGCCGCTCTCAGGTACTTGCAGAATCGCAAGTCGCTATACGCCCATGGAGACATCTATGGTGTATAGTAGCAATTGACCATATGAGGGGATTCATTTACCTCACACCACTATTATTATTTATGTGAAACACACATATACCTTCTTAATAGATCTGAAGCAGGTAATTGTTATTTACTTTCTAAATCGGGAAAGTAGCCGTTACTGCTACTTGAGATACAGTCACTCATAACTTAAATAATGTTATGGTGATGATCAAGGTCCATTTGCAAATAAACGTTTTAGTGACTGGCTGTTGCTATCATCTGCAATCTTTATTAATTGCTTTTCGATGATTCCTCTTTTAACAAAGAGGCAGCCATCGCCCTTTCCGAATAGTTAGTAATATATTTTTTGTGTCATTATCGAACTTGCAGCAACTTTTAACCACGTACAAACAGTGTATTTTTTCGAATAGGATAACTATTGTACCAACCTTTTGATTGTGGATGACTCTTGTTTTGATTTAGAGAAAAATAACTATATTAATTGTTATTACATACACTTCCATTTGTATTAATTTTTTAAAAAGACGAAGTGGGCAAATGTGAGAATTAGCACAGTTGAATATAAGCCACTTACTTTCCTCCAATTTCTTCCATCTTCTTTTCGGAATTTCTGAAAAAGAAATGGTAATTTATAAGAAGAAATATAACAAGAATGCGTTGAAGATTACCTGTAGTGTTTTCGTCCCAAATGTTGCGGTGGAATTGAGTGGCCAGTCCGTTTTTCCGATTTGACCCCTCTTGATTAATTTTTGTGTGGTTACTTAAATCGAAGAATTTTGTTGTATTATTATGCTAAAGCCATACATTTTCTTTTAGAACGATACCTTGGTAATTGTCGAAGGTTTGCATCACATACAGCTCCAGATACTGCTTAATATCACCAAATTCATCAGATTTGATTTGAAACTTATTATAGAACAGTTGTTGTAGTTTGTTAGCGGTACAGTTTCCGTTTACTTTGACAACATTTTCCTTATAATTTTAATTATTTTTCTTATTCATGTTAAATGAATAGTTTTTAACATATAAGTCACCTTTTCCACTGAAATAGATTAGTCGTAGAATTTACACAAATTTCCTTTACAAAATTCCAATAATTGTATCCAAATATTTACTTCACTGCTAAATCATACACATTTACTTATAAAAATGCTTTGTTATAACTAAGTTAAATGCATTGTTTGCAGCTGTTGCTTTTGGAAAACATTTCTTATAAAACTAGAAAATAGATTTAAGCAACACCAAATACAAGCAGTTTATTTTACTCGATTTTTGTTTAGTTTCTTGTATTTTCTTAACAGTGCTAGTGCAATTATTTTATATTCAGTTTATCAAGTCACCTTAGAATACAGTTATTAATTTTATTGCTCTATAAACATTATTATTATTAGATCAATGAATATTAATACTGTATATAAATAGCATTAAAATATTTTTCCATTAGCATCTTACAGAGCGAGTTTTAAGGAATATATTGCATGTCATTATGTAAATTATGTTTACATTTTTTTATGTCGTGAATTCATATTCCCTGTATGGCACACGGTCTCGCTCTTATTATTTTACGAACAAAAAATAATATGGAAATGTAAATATAATGTCTTTATAAATAAATTCACAATGCGTAATATCTATGCTTCAGTGGTCAACCTTTCACATTTATCCGTCCACATATCTCAGCTAAAATCTTAAATGATTCACTACCCTTTGTGATACAACATATAAAAATTGATTAAAAGAGCTTCCATTTGATAACCAATATAAATTTGTTTTTAAGCAAAGCAAAGTAATAATTTTATTGAAAATTGGAATAGCGGTTAGAAATTTACTATAAATTCTATCACTTCATTTTATCATATCTTGGCTAACCGATAATGTTACATAAAGTAGTCTGCAAAATTTTTTTTAGCGTTTATCCAACCTCAGTTTAAAGCGATATAAAAAACAAGAACGCGACATTCCTTTATAAACAGACCCCGAACGCGTGCCACCCATAGGCGCGCGTAATTTACTTTTCAAGCAATACATACTCTATAATATTTTAAAAGTGGGCGAGCGTGGGTGCGTCTTTACTATGTACATACTTCGATATGCGATGTAAAGCAACGTAAGGCGCGGTTAGTAGTTGGATGGGTGACCGTTCCAACGAAGACCGCGTTCTCGCCTCACACATCTTCCAGCGGCTTGTATATCAGTGTATGCGCGAAAGCTATACAACCTTAGGCTAGGGTTGTATAGGGGATATACCATCCTTCGGAAGGGATGTAAAGTCGTCGGTCCCTTGTCTATTAAATGTTAGGCAAGTAAAAGATCCCTACTCTTCTTAAGGGAAGAGGTTCGGCAAAATTCTTGGTTGGGGGTAGCTCGTCTACAGGCGTCGGTGTTAGGCCTCAGTAGCGGAAATACGACGTTAAATAAATGTATTAAAAATATATATATTTTAAAAATCGTTTATTGTACACGTAACGCTGTTTTGCAGACTTCTTAACTAATATATTATGACTGAAAGTAAAATGATAGGTAGGTATATATGAGCATTGTATGTTCATTTGTATAAAGGATTATATGAAAATACCTATATATACTTTTATATACAGAGTTGTTAATCCCTTGTTTAACCTCATGTAATCCATCCGTGGCCTTACCTGTGATGTTTTTTTTAAATGCCTTGACAGGCCCCTAGGCGAGAAGTGTGTGTCCCTGTTATTCCTTATCGTTTTCATCTAGTTATTATTCACGTTAGAATTAGGGTTAGATCTTTAGCCGCTTAAAAATTTAACTGTGTATCTGGCTGTATGGACTATGTCCTAATGCCATTAAAAAAAAAAAAAACTTTTATATAAACTAACAACAAACTTTACTCACTTAATCAATGACATTTTTTACACAAAGTAAAAATTTCATTGACTCTTATTGTAGGGAACTAGAAAAACTTCATATTACAGATAATGACACCGTGCAGCAAAAACCAACGGGGAGGTGTGACTAGTTTTTGCAAGGGGAAAGTTTTGTAATGTTAGTAAGATAGGACGTTAGAATAAACTTAAGAAACCTGATAACAGTGATAACATTAATAACATAATTATAATCTTGTTAGAAACGATAAAAATAAAATAAAACGTATTTTTTTGTTAAAAACGATAAAATAAAATAAAACATAATTCTCAGCCAAAACAGAATTAGTTATGTTATTTTACCTCAATTAAAATAAAACCTGTATTAAAATAAGAAAGTTTAAATAACATAAAAAAAATCTCATAGTTTCGAGAAAAAAATGGTCACACGGTAACGAAGTCATCAGTAAGCACACTACTAGAATTATTCTCTACCTGAATAACAATAGGCTCTACATCTCTACATTATCAAAATTAAGTGATAAATTAGCATTAAATATTCATGTAAAATATCATAGAAATATCCTTTAATTATAATTAAACAAGCGGCAACTATCAAATTTTGTATGACTGTCCAACAAGGAACACGGGGTGGGTAGATGTAATTCAAGCAGACAAGACGTCCCGGTTCAGTACTCAACAAAAAGTAAACCCTTCAGAATACCAAAAAGTTTACGGGATAATTAACCCAGTACTGACCGATGGCCTGTACAGTTTGTAGTGCGCAAGATAATTAAGTGGATAGATCGTTATTAAACAATCATAGAAAACCAAATAGTCGCCTGTGAGAAATCTCACACAATCATTTGAAAGGCAAACATTCTTGCGATATTTTACATGTCAAAATTAGGCACACGGTAGCCTTAATAGTAAACCAAATGAAAAATTATGGAAGTGAAAGTTTCTTGTTATTGCATAAACGCTGCAAATATATAGTTTTTGGATATAAATTTGTTATTTTTCAAACGCAAATTTCCCTAGTAAAATATTCAGCAAAATGAAATCATAGCTGAGTAAACTGTAATATAATCTTATCATAGCTTAAAGGGTTCTGCCTTCAGGTTGCGTCTATCTTCCAATGCCTTTGTTATGCAGCGTCGTCTTCTTTTATATTGTAAATGATGTCTACCGGAAGATTCCGGATTCTATGTGTACGATATCCCACGCTTTGGATTGTTTACATTAACAAAAATTCCAATGCTTACTTGCGCCGAAGTTTTGTAACTTTCTTGACTCAAAACTTTTATCTTTCTGTCTTTTGCATTCGTAAGATAGAAAAGGGCAGGCGATTTCACCCTATGTGATTTGAGTGAAGTACTTGAAGTTAATCGTGTCCATTGTAAACAAACACAACTACTAGGTTCTGGTTAGTTGAATCTTTCGTAAAAATGTAGAGTTTATGTTGCTTTAAAAATATGTAAATTAAAATGCATTTCTAGTAACTTTACTGTGTTCAATATTAGATGGCCAAATAAATGTAAAATGAAATGCCTTATTATTCGAATTTGGAAAATAAATAAGGAAAAATTCAAATTGTATATGGGCTATATACAGGGTGCTTCAATTGGATTAAATATGAAGTAATATGGTAAGTAGGTGGTAAGAGACTATGATAGTTTGTTTCGTAGATATGGTCACAGCATATTCATTTTCAAAATTATGCTCTTTGATAGTTTTTGATAAATATTTTTTTACTTGAAATGAAAATGGTTGCAATTAGCCATAGGGAATAACTTACAAAAAATGTTCGTTTTTCAATTCTACATCACATAGTCGAAAAATATACAGGGTGTTCCATTTGAAAAAATTGAGAAAATTCAATTTAAAATGTTCTTAATTGAAAAATAATTTTTGGTCACCCTGTATATCGTTAGAAAATGAAAATGATTCAAAAACATTAATTATATGTCTCGTAACTAGTATTCACATAAGTTTTTCTTAAAACCTATAATTGTGACTGTGGTGATTTTTTAAATATCCATCTGCAGATTGCATTATTTCAACAAACAAATTCATTACTTCCAAGTGGTTGGAAGATATTCAATGCTAATATAGGAATGAATAGAGCCTAGAAAAATTCTTAAAAAAATGTACTGATATACATAGCATTCCATTTAAAAAAAGAGCACTTGGTCCTGTAATTTCGTCTTGGCTCGCCCTGTATGTTCGAAAATAATTCGAGATATCGAGTTCCGACGCATTATTGCCCCACCCTATATATTATTAAATTGTTCAAGCTAACTGCATTTGGAGTGTTATAAGGAAAACACTTTACTGATTCAAATTAATCCATTAACAGAAGAATGAGAATATTTATAAATTAGATATTGTCATTTATTCCCCTCCTCTTAGGGAAATAAGTACTTAAATTTATCTAGATAAATTTCTTTGATACAATTGTATGAATAATTGTTTCCATGGGATTTATCTAACAGTTAAATTTGATGGAAGGATGATATGCTGACTTTAAGAGTTTTAGAGGTCCTGTTAAGTTTCCTATGATGAATTAAATAACTAACGGCGAATTTTGACAGTTTATATCCCTTCTTCTTTATCCATATTCGGATAACTTTAGAAATTTTTGGACTAAGGACTTTTCATATTTGTAAGAAATTTACTAAATTTATTTTTTAACAATAGTTTCAACAAAATATTGTAATTTTACTTTAAAAAATAATATTAATTTTTATGTTTTTTGTACCTCTGTACCTACAATATAGTTTGTCCAATACTGTATTAAGCAGAATATCATACCGATATGACATAAAAAGTCTATAAATAATTTGTTACTAATAAGTCTTATTAATTATTTTAAATTGCATAACTGATTTATGATAATTATTGTGACTAATTATGAAGACCTGAAATAACCTGCTCTGTGTCGAATTACTTACCTAGTAGTGTTGCGTCATAAATATGGAAGCAAGTTCTGTGGGACGAAGAAAATTTCACGACTTTCTTTACGTCTGTGTCACCCATGAAAGTGATTAACTTCTGAATTTCACATTTATGTATTGCAACTGGTATAATTGCATTATATTTTTTAAACCGGCTTCCCCAAAAGAAGAAAATAATGAAAGTTTTGAATTCGGCCAATATATTTTTTATTTGCTTGTCTTGCATAACATACATATGGCTTTACTAATTGGGCTAAATCCTTTTGTTTAATGTCCTACATATTTTTGTCTAAGTTATGAACTATTATAGTTACATAAAAATTATTTTGTCTATTGTTAAAGTGTTTAAACATGAAATTGCAAATTCATATTTTACAACTGGCTCCTTATATTAATAAATTGTTCTCTATATGTTTCTTCTACACTGATGAATTTTAAGTTACGAATTTTTCAAAATTTCTGCAAGGTTAGTGTAAAAACATACTTTCCCATACCCATCCCAAGAAATTTTCATGCATAATATCGGTATTGCGAGATTAAAAATATGCGAATTTCTGAAAAGTGCTTTTCAAAAATTTTAATAAATTGATCTTTCAAACTTTACTGCCCTATGCAGAGATAAAAACAAATCTCTACATCGGGTAGTAGTAGTAGTGCCACCTAGGAAGTGAGTTGCATGCAGCCTCTTATTAGTAATGGCGTATCTAGAAAAGAAAAGAACCATTGGAGTCCATAAAGAATCAAAATCTAAGAAAAATATAATTTTTATTTTTGTTGAGTTAGTAGTTTTGTAAAAATGGTAGTTTGAAAATGGCATTCGAAAGTTGCACCATTCGATTAGATCGTGCGTGCACACAGACAACTATACAGCAATCATTCACTGCGAAATTGCCATATACTGCAGCTGAAACTCGAACTCAGGAGAGGTAACAGCAACTTACCGTGTTGTCTCTCACACAACAACAGTCTAACCCACTGCTACCGCCTCGACCGCACATATGAGAAACGCTACTAAATATCCCGGGATTCGGACTGGCTTCAGGTCTAACACGTATGTATTGAGCCATTAATTTCATGTATTTTAAATACTATTTCTACGTTTCAATGTATACCCTGTACAGGATGTTTCATAATTGAATGCCGATCCTAAAGGGCGATAATACTTGTATGATATTAAGAAAAATTCTTTATATGAATATAGGTCAGCAACCGCTTTATTTGAGATATAGGGTGTTGAAATTTAACACAAAACATCAGTTTTTCCCCAATATCTCTAAAACCGTTTTTTTTTCAATTATGGTACATGTAAATTACTCTTAAAAATACATTTTATCCAGGATGAATGTTTTTAAATTTTCATCAGTGGCGTTCCTGTTAACATGCCCTGCAATATTTTTAATTAAAAAAATGATACGCCACTGTTTTTTTAAACTAAACATCACTTTCATATTTGCGGTTTATCTTGTCCCTATGCGATTTTTTCTCTTAGTCTCAATTACATAGTTTGTGCCAACCAAAGTATCTAGTCAAGATTTTTATAATTTTATTAGTAACTATTATTTAATTTTAGTAATAAGTACGTATAAAAAGACATTTTTTTATTTCAAAAACTTATAACTATTTTGAACAAAAAATACCAACATTAAATTAATTGTTTAAAATGTCTGTCTCCTGCAAGTATGCACGCTCAGCCCTTCTTCTCATTGACTCGCGTACTTTTTGGAAAATTCCCTGAGTATTTCTTATAGCTTCACAGGAAAATATTATGCGGTTTCGCAATTCTTCCTAAGTTTGAATTGGCTGACTGTAAATCAAGGTCTTAAGATGTCCCCCAAAGAAAGTAATCCAGACTGTTTAGGTTTGGGGATCTAGCTGCCATGACTCTGTTCCCCTACGACCTATCCAGCGACTATTAAAGTTTTGGTTTAAATACTCGCGTGCCAGAGCACTAAAATGGGCAGGTGCACCGTCGTGCATAACTACATGCGATTTCGTATTAAAATCATCCAACAGAATTAGCAAATTATCATTAAGAAACAGGCGACAATTATGTCCATTTAATCTGCCTGGTAGAAAAAAAGGGCCAGTCAGGCAATATTCAATAATTCCATTCCACACATTTAATGAGAATTGCACCTGGTGATGAGATTCCACGATTGCATGCGGATTTTCTTCGGCCAAAAAAAAGATTGTTATGGACATTTCTGATACTGTTTCTCGTAAAACATAGCTTCGTCCGTGAATAAAATTTCCTTGTCAAATAAAGGATTTTGGGTAACTTTTTGGAGAAACCATTGGCAGAAATTCACTCGTAATGGAAAGTCTCGAGGAAGTAGAGCCTGCACCCGTTGAATGTGAATCGGATATAATAAATAATCATGTAGAATCCTCAAACTAGAATATGGGCGATATTTAAATTATTGGCGGCTTTCCTCGAGTTCTTGCAGCCCGAGGTGCTCCTTTTAAGTCATTATTTGGCTCAAAACTTCCTGCTTTATTGGCGGCTTTCCTCGAGTTCTTGCAGCCCGAGGTGCTCCTTTTAAGTCATTATTTTGCTCAAAACTTCCTGCTTCACATAATCTACTTTGGGTCCTTTGAATCGTCTGAGCATCAGCAACAATTCCATTTGAGAAGCGCTCTTGATACAGTCGCCTGGCATTGTATGAGTTCCTGTCAGCAAGCAAATACAAGTAATGCATGTCTGCTGATTCGGTATTTGTAAAATTTACCATGTTTTTGATTAATAAATAAGTTTTATGACTTAAATAATATCACAAGACACGTATCTGGCAAAGGGGTGTCAAAATTGTTTAGGTTCATAAAATAATGAAATGTGTTCTTAGCATACTAGATGTTTCTAGCCTACAAAATAATTATATAATATGAATGCATTTAATTTTTTAAATCGAAAACCGAACGCCGGACGAAAAAAGTCGAGGCACCGTTTTTATGACAAGATAAACCGCAAATATGAAAATTTAGCATTTTTTTAATTAAAAATGAAAATTTAAAAAACATTTATCTTGGAAAAACTGTGTTTTTATACGTACTTTGCATGTACCAAAATTGAAAAAAAAAACGGTTTTAGAGATACTGGTTAAAAACTGTTTGTTTTTTCTGTTAAATGTCAACATGTCGTATCTCAGAAATAAAGCGGTTGCGAACCTATGTTCATATAAAGATTTTTCTTAAAATGATCCCAGCATTGTCGCCCTTTGGGATCATCATTTAACTATGAAACACTCTGTCCGTGTGGTCTCTGCTCTATGGTGTATTATAACACATTCTTCTTTGTCTGGTCTGTGCTCCTCTTCCATCAGTTTCTTCTAATTGTGCCTGAATTAAGTTGTATTTTTGCCAAACTCCATTCAGTTTTGTTTCACGAATTTGTAATCTTTCAATCGCGTTAATTGTTGCATCAAATCTCTAACAAAATTGTGTATACGAATAATACTTTCTGTGGATGTTTTTTTATTTATTAATTTATTCTTAGCTTCTGTACTAATTTTGCCTGTTATTTGTTTAAAAGTATATGCTTGTACTCTTTGTGTATAATCGATGACTGCTATTGGTGTTGATTACTTGAATTATCTCTGAGTTTTATACTTCTACGCACCGTATCACTCCAGGGGTTGATTTTCATGTTATCAAATGCTGCAAAGTTCACCATCGAGCTCGAAGGGCCAATGTTAGGTAAATACTAATGTTAGAGGGACCAATTTATTAGGCATAGTGACACAGAGTAACATATTTCCTTACATCACAGATAAGATGCTTCAAAGAAATAATAAAAATTTAACTAATTATCAAAGCCGAAAGAAATCTCAAACTTGCTCACAATATTAATGTCAAATGAAGCCATATTGTGAACATGCATAGTATGTTAAAAATTCTCTTGAACACACTGTATAGTGGAATAGTTTTTCGATAAATATCTACAGTTTTTAAAATAACTCCCAAGAGTTTAATTAAAAAAACATCGAAAGAAAGGTAAAAGACAACATTAATGAAGAAGAATGTTAAGGCTGACAATATTCCGCACTTTCGATTTAAATGGTTTGAAGTCATAACGGTGAAGGTCCAAACTTCTCGGTACATTTTTACTTTCTGGCACAGGTTTACATTGGTTCTCTGTAACTATCAAAAATGTGAGTATATTATTATATTTCTTATAGGTATTCTTTGTGGTTAAGCTTTTGAATATTTAGAGATCTTTATGTAATACTTATTGCCTCAAGCCAAATAAGATCGCGAAGTTCGCCGGCAGCTACGGGCCCATCTCGTTGCTGTCAGCTATCTCCAAGCCCGATGCCTCTCCTTTAGGCATTTAAGGCATGCCTCTGACCTGCCTGGGCCCTTACAATTTCTACTTGTATGCCCAATCTCCCAACATCTGTAACATTTTACTACTTCTATTTTCTCTTGAACCCTACATCGCAACCACCCCAAATTCAAGCGCCTCTGTGCAACCAACTGATTTGCTGTCTTCTCCGGTAATCTAACTTCCACAACCATACTTTCTCCAAAGGCATCTTCATCTTCTGTTGGATCTGTTCTGTTCCTCCCGTTTCCTTCCTACCCATATTTCTCAGATCTCTTGACGGTGGCGGTGATCTTGTCCTTGGGTAGCTCTTCCACTCAGAACATTTGCGCACCAGAGCCTCCACTATAAGATTCATTCTTTGCACCTCCTTTTTGATTTCCAGTTTGATATTCACATTTTTGTCTATCAAGGTTTTCAGCGTATTGCTACACCCCGTCATTTTTACCATTATCTTCCTGAACACTGTGTGCTCAGCAGGGATCTCTTCCAATTCTACACCGTCATCGTTCCTCTTCTTTTTCGCTTCTGGCAGAGTTTCTCCTTTAGAGCTACGAGCATCCTCCCAATCAAAACAATCCGGTACGGATGGGGATTTCTCCCTCGGAGGTGTCCTTATCAGACTAATTCTCGCAAACGGACTAACCGTGATAATCTCAACATTGCCCATTGTCACGCTCTTTCCATCATCGATAACTCCCATTCTCTGACTCGTTTCCTTTTTCCATGTTTTACCCACGAATAAGGTCAATTAGGTCGTCGACTTCCGGGTAACGCCCATTCCGGAAGCAAGGCGTTAATATTGTGGGGCGCGCCCGGTGCCCCACAGGTTTTATCGACTTAGCTGTCATTCTTTTATAGAAGTTTACTCCTCGCGAGCCGGTCGGTTAAGGCAAGCCCCCCGGTCACAGTTCCCATACGACGTTCCCCTGCGGTGCCATTTTTTTCAGAGGTCGTTGAAGTGTGGACCATGGTTATTGTCTTAAGCGAGTGAGTGACACAGCTCGCCCGTGGCTCGGATTACCCTCGGATGCACCTGTTCCTGTAACACATCGTTTCTGACGTGCATCCTGAGGTTGAGCTATCCTTAGTTGGGTGACCCTACCAGGGGTTACTTGCAAGATCCCTGCCGATACAGCCTAAAGGTTTATGACGGTTACTTAAGCCTCACCAACATCGCCAAGGTCTCATAGCTCCTTGGAGAGGGACGGAAGGAGCCTAGGTTTATTTGTTTTAATTTTCTTTTTAGCCGAACCAGTCTCACTCCCCCTGACCCTGCAATCTGCCACCACATTAGCGCGGTGGTTGCACGGTCGGACCTGGTGTGGGTTCTGGAGAAGTACTTTTCTGTAATAAAATAAGAAATAAAGTCTTATTGAATTAAATCGATGTAATATTTATTGCATTGCTACAATTTATCGGTTAGTAATGCCAATCGATATTATGATTTAAAGCAACTTTATGGAACATTTCTTATTTCAAGTAGGTATATTGAAATACAAATAAGAGAAAAGTTGATACCAATTAATTTCAACTTAAGTGATTTCAAAATATGCACTGTTATAGTAAAAATTGTTTTTACATAAATTCAGTGTAAAACGTACGTTTTGGTTAATTAAACATCTTCTAAATATTCTATCAGAAGAATTTGATGAAACTAAGGTCAACTAAGAACCACACATGCTAATAAACATATCCAGAATTAAAGTACAACCATTTCTAATTATTTTGTTATCTATAGATCCAAATTTAGCACCCAATTATAAATTACTTAATGATAAATTGAAAGGAATGTTTGACCTAGATGAAATACATGCTACATGATATTGTCATTAGCATGTAAAAAAGCACCAAAACTTACAAATCAAACATTTACGTAAGTTCATAAAAAACAATAAATATACAATGACAAACGTTTTGGTTTATGAATTTAACCTTGCTCTGCGAATGTGTCACAGCAGAAAATAATGCACGACTTGTTTTATATGAGGCACAAAATAATAAATAATTTCTACATTATATTTCTCTGGGCCCAATTTAAAGAATGAGAAATTAATGATGAAAAGTGTATGAGAATATTATTTTAGGATCTTAACACCTTTGTTCTTCCTCTTTCTGGAATATTTGCAATTCTATATTTTATTTCCCATCGCTTTCGTATCTTTTAATATACCACATAAACTTCTTTTGAGGAGCCATATTTTTGTACAACGTAAAATTTAAAAAATAACATGAAATATGAAAAAAAGACACAAACATTGTAAAAAGCATCTTAAAAGTCTTAGAAGGACATAAACCTGAATTAAGGGAAAAAGTGGCTTCTGTAAAATTAAGAATTTCCGATATCTTTCCCAATTTTGACATGTCATCCGAGGGAATGATGCCTTTCTCTCTCTCTCTCTCTCTCTCTCTCTCTCTCTCTCTCTAATGGGCTCAAATCAAGAAGGCATTTAGTTGTAAATTTATATTATTATTTTATCTTCACACTTACAAAGGATTTGTGGGGCAGACCGATCTTAGGAATGAGCTCCTTAAGGAAAGACAATCTAATATTTCTATCCTTCCATCTGACCATACCTAGCGAAGGGAGTTCAGACCTCAGCTTCTGCAAAGTAATGAAACGCCCTCTATTAGGGTGCTTTCTATTTAAAATAATTCCTTATTTTATTTCAAATTTAGGTAAACATTATTTTTAACAACGATTGAACAGTAATTATTATTACATCTTACAAGAAATTAAATTCAATACAGAAGTACAACAGCTTTTCGAATGTTTTAAAATCTCGAGGCATAAGTTTAGATAAATATAAAATAACGTTTAAAAATTGTCTTCAGCGCATGGTGTTAGTTCTTATCTAAATTGTGTTAAAATTAACAAAACGAAGTTATTGAAATAAACAAAACAACGTTCAGGCGTGAGAAGCTGAAAAGTGGAAATCTTCCTACATAACCAACATGTGAAAGAAATAATAAAGTATCATTCCCTCCCCGTCACAATCCGCTGCTAACCATATAAAAGCGCGAACGGGACACTCTGTTGTTTGAAAAAAACCTAAAAAAAAATAAAAATCCAAAAAAATAAATAATAATTAAAATACAAAAAATTATATAATTATACACTTGGTATAATTATATTTCAAAAAAGGTCGTACCAAAAAAAATAAAACCAAAAAAAATAATTAAACAATATATATATAAAATACAAAAAAAATACAAAAAAAATACAAAATACTACACAACATCGTCCTTCAGACTAACTAAAAGAGCCATTATTTCGTTACACTAAAAGATGCCACCTTCAAGCACTAACTCCATTAATCCCACATAAAACACGCTAACATAATTCATCCTATCACACACATGCCACCACAGTCAACACCACAGCATGCTAGTACTAGACAGCTTTAAGCACGTTACAATACTAACAATTCAACCTGCGGCAAGCACCTTTAGGGTGGATCGCCGATGTACCCCCAGAGAGGACATATACTTACAATGATTTGAGAGGTAGTCTTCGAATTACCTGCCCGTCGACGAGGGATTTCTTTCCGGGCTTATGACCAAATTATTTGCTGTACAAGTTATTCCCACATAACGAATCTCTGCACCAACAGGAAATAATCTACCAAGTCCAAGCATTAGAAGCGATCCTCTGGCGTATTATTATTAACGAAATTATCGACCACCACCATCGACAACGACAGACAGTATTTGACTTCAACAACATTAATATACATCTCAGGTGACGCTGCGGGCAACTCCAACAATAAAATCTTCGCGTTAAGCAACAATTTCCATTACTCGACTGATAGAAAATGACATTTTGCCCACTAATTTTTCAACAAAGTAATTTCCGTACAAGTACAGCTATAAAACCTCAGAACAATTCATCATTACATCTACTGGGACGCACAACTTAGTAAATACTGGGCGTAGAAAAATAACGTACGAAGAGGGCGCCGATAGAGCCCGCGGATTGACAGATTTATATTATTATTTTAAAAATTTAATTTACATTCTGATTTCGGGGTGGGTGGTGGGGTGGTAATGGGAAATTTGAGCGTTTGTGGTACTGCAAGAAATATTAGACTTTCTATGAAATATTAGCTTTGATTTTTAAAAAGAAAATTTTATAAAATTATATTACAATTTACTCAGTTATTATTTTCAATAATGAGTTTAAGTAAAAATTCACATGCTGAATATTTTATAAGGGAGATTTACGTTTGCTAAATAACAAGTTTATATTCTAGAACTGTATATTTTCAGAGTTTATGCAATATCAAGCGACTTTACCTTCAATTACACTTCAGCTAATGTATTATCAGTGGCTACCGTATGTCTTTGTATGTAAGCTTTAACAAGAATGTTTCGCAGTTCAAATTATTGTGAGATATTTCTCACCGCAGACTCCCTGGTTTTCTATGATTGTTGAATAACGATACCTCGCCCCTATATGTACCTTGCTCATGTTAACCGGGAACGTCTGTCTGTTTGAATTACAACGACCAATCGCGTTTTGCATTATTGACAATCATACACAATTTGGTAGTTACCGTTTGTGTAATCAATTAAAGGATATTTCTTCAACATTCTACGATATTTTACAGGAGTATTTAATTATCATTTACCACGTAAATTTTATAATGCACGAACATGACATGATTATTGTCCTCTGTTTTGCATTAAGTTTTATATTGATCATAGCGATTGCACTAGCCAATCAGCATTTAACAGGCATATTTGCCACATCTTTAATTACAACTAATTACACGGAATGAACATTGTATAAAACATGGTTCTTGTTATTTGCAAAACCAACTTTGAAACATATACAGTATGTCATTGCTAGAGCGGCGTAAACTTTCCTATATAATATTTAGACAATTATCTTAAATATTTGGATTGTTGTTATAAAATAAAATGATATTTGTGACTATTGCCCCGACGACTACTGTCTTTTCTTTCAACTTTATCTTTCTAGCCATACAACTAATAAATGGTTTCATTTCAGTCAAATAAAATAGAAAACAAACTCCAACCATAAATTCACAGTGATATTTAAATTAACAGAGTAATTGAATTTCTCAGGTAGGTAATATCAGACAAAGAAACCGTAATGTCAAACTTTTCATAAAATTTGGGTAAATATACAGATACTATAAACCCAACGTAATTTGGGTTCTAACTTTGTAAAACTAGACGATCACGTAATTGGCCAATTTGTTTGATTGTCTTGACATAAAAATTGAGATAGATAATTACTGGGTGGAATTTAATGTGTTCTTGATTGTTTCACGATCAAGGATTTTTGTTAATAATTAATAGACTGGGGTACCGCAGTGTCAGTAATTTGCAATTATAAATTGTGTTATGTAGTTGCCAAGAACAAAACGGATCTTAATTTTTCTATTAATATTTTATATGTTGGTTCCACTTTAGGTATCTATCAATTGCTACTCATAGGTATATTTATATGCTTCTTTGGTAACGAGATTTTCTTGGGAAATATTGAATGATATAGCATAATACCGAGGAATGCTTCTCTTATTGCTACTTAAATGTACATACTTAGTTCAGTCAAAGTTTAGTTTTAGGACATCTCATTGAACCATGTTTGAATGATTGTAAATCTTTTTTTGCTATTGTCTTTATCAGCAAACGACGAGATATTTTCGTTTGAGTTTAATTTAAAAAGCCTGTATAGTGTATATACACCAGAAATAAAATTGACCCAAGAACAATGCCTTGAGGCGCACCAAAATCAACTTTCTTCTAATCAGACATTATCTCACCTTTCGCTTTTGAAGTATATTATTCAAATAGGGATAAATAGGTTTAGGGTTATATCTCCGAAGTTAAGATCTTCGAGCATTGTAATCAGTTTCTTATGATTGACAGTGTCGAAGGACTTGGTCAGGTTAAGAGAAACACAAATCACAGCTTTGTCTAAAGTTTTATAAACATTATTTGTTAAGTATTTACACACAATTCTACTGTCCGTATATTTCTCATTTAAAATCAATATATTTTATGTATTTGATAATAATGTATATGAATCCAAATGTGACATTATTTTTATTTTGATTTCCTTTTACAATTTGGCTAGGTTTATTGCAATAGGAATGGGTGGTAATTGGATATTAGTGTGCGGTATCCCTTTTTAAAAAGCAGCTTAATAGTGCCTATTTGAAATGCCGATGGAAAATGCCCGTGGTATATTTTATTAATTATATATGAGAGAGGATGTTCGATATAGTCTTATACAGGGTGTTTCATGAGGAACTGTACATACTTCCAGGAGTGGTAGAGGATCACTTGTGTATTCAGGAACGGCCATTGAAATTTTCTTGTCGCTCTTCATTTCTGAGAGTTGAGTGGATGGCGGGCCAGACGTAGAAGGCAAACATCCTAGGATATCTTCTCTTATAAGGGCCCACGTCTTAGTCTTTTTACTTAAAAATCTGTCGGTTATGTTATCTGAGTTTGTACTAAATCTTAATAATTTTAAGCAAATAACAAAGCAACTTAAATAACTGCATAATAATAATTACAAACAACAACTTGTTTGCTGATGGGTTATTTTACACAAAATGAAAAAGGAATCCTTGAAAAACAAATAATATTTTAATACGCTCTCTTTCCCGACGCAGCTAGTAAAGGACGTTCATTGTTAGATATTTATAGCAAAATAAAAATTAATATGTTAATGTTATTTAACACATTATGAACACCCAAAGAACTAATTATTTTAAGAGTTTGTGTATAACAAGACATCATATCCTACATTCAGTTTAGATATTACTTTAGATAGTCGTATTTTTAGGCATGTAACAAAAAAACTTGACCTATTTATTACTTTCTGTGTTTTGTGTGTATTGTAATTATTTCAACACAACAGTCATTTGGAATTAATTGGATATACTTAGTAGCTATCAAATAAATTCTAGGCGTTATTTTAACGCTCTGAGGAAAGTATAATCAGCATTTTAGATCTGTGTCATACGCATCATTTAAGATAAGGTGACATAACATTTATCTTGATGTAGATCGAAAACCCTGCTAGTTCTGTTGATCATTTCATAAGTATCTGGCCATTTTAAATTCGATAGACTTTTAAAATTATTATTTAAGTACTTTCTACTTATGAATATTTGGATTATCTATTATTTTTGTAGAGATTTAACAGAGATAATACACGTTCTATGCCATAGCTTTTGAGCGGAAAACACACATTGAGCTAAAGTTTGTTGTAATTGGGCAGGATAATTTGGTGTTGTATTGGCAGTATTTATCTTTGCGGCCAACAGATTCTCCACACAGAAGATTACAGAAAAGGAAAATGTTTAATTCAGGCTATGGGTATCCATAGTTTCAGAAATTTAGGAATAAGAATTACCGAATTTTTAAAGCGGCCCTAAAAATTAGACTCTACATTGCCCTCCCAGAATTTATGCCACATTATTTGCCGATAATAGTGGAAATATTACAAATTTAAGTAGACACGGGGGTTGGAAGTCTGCCAGTGCCGCCAAGGGTTACATAGACAGCTCAATCACAAAGTCGAAATTGCCTAGACATTAATAAATCATTAAATATATAGGAACAATCAACACATATCTGAAAATATTGTCTGAAAGTTATTTGTGGCATTCTGTGAATATTCTTTCCTGTTATTTAAATAATGTTAAAAGAAGAACTTAACAAACTCAACATTATCTAAAAGAAAATATCATCAGTTATGTGCAAGTAGTAAGTTATCTATGGGAATAACATAAACAGAATCTTAAAGCTGGGTATTTGACATACACAGCAAGTAAGAGTTCTTCCGAGAAAAGCTTTGAAAACGGAAAGAGACTACTTTCCAAAACGTCAGCAAAATACATTATTTCTGTGTTTATTCCGATTTATATTATTTGTAAAACATAACCTACGACTGTTCCTTTGACGTAAGCGTCACAGGCGCAGATGCTGTTTTTCAATAATTCTGTTATTTTGTAGAGATTCGGTGATTTGTTTTTGAAAAGGGTAAAACATGTGGTAGAAAATCCAAATAACAGGAAAGAATACATATCTGAAAACTTCCAAGAAGACAGCCCAAGCTCTGGGTGCAACAGTATAACTCCTGTAAACATACCAATTGCGTAATAAATTGAATCCTATTGATAATAATAATTATTGGATTTTCACTATAAATATTAAAGTAAATAGGGAATGGAAGTATAATTTAGAAAGTAAATAAAAATATACATAAACTGAAATTACTGATTTCTTATTTTAGACGGTTGTCAGAAAAATATTGTATGCATGACACTTGGAGACGATTGTTTTGGACGAGTAACGTAAATAACAATTTTTTGTTAACGATGTATTTTATTTATATTAGTAGTAGGGGGTGGGTTCCCGAATGTCTGGCCCGGAGGCCTCAGGCTGTCGTGTTACTCTACTGATCTACTATGGACATACTGAAGTTCTACCGTTGTGGATTATAATAATAGGACAATTCTTTTAGCTTAGTGTAAATCTGTGTTTTAATACGTAATAAGAAGCTTAAATAAAACAATTATTGGAACAGTTTTACTTAATATTTTAAAACTGTAAATATTAAGTTGTAACAAGTAAGTTTAAATGTTAACTTTGACCAATCTCCTTCTGTTTTAGTAATAATTACAGCTTTAACAAAATTACTAATACTGGCCTATTTGTTTTTTGCATACTTAAATATTTTTTGACCAATATAATGAAAATGTGATAATTCAAAATAGTGGAGCAGATCTGAGAGAAAACCAGACTAGAATAAGGAAAGGTCCGATTGTGATTTATTTTGCCAATAAGTTGAGTTGAGTCCCCTAACATTCCGATACATTTGTGCCGCGGATATCAAAGAGGGGGAGGAAACGACATATTATATATATGGGAAAATGGTTTTTCAAAGATAACTTGTTCTGACGAAAACAAATCTTCAGACCAAAAATGAAGAGCTCATGAGAATAAGCAAATTTTTTTTGTACGAAAGGAAAGGCTGAGATCAAAATCCTTTTCGCCACTTGATAGCTTTTCTATTGACGTTTAATTTCCACCCGGCTAGATAGCGATAAAATGATTAGGAAGGGAGATATAGAGGATGACAAAAAAACTGCTTGAAAAAACGTGCAAGTTTTATTTCTCGCACCAAGCGTTTGTTTACGAAAAAAATCATTTTATGCAAGTACTGTCTTGTAGCAAATAAAAAAATGTACGTCGGTCTGATCGCGATAGGTCAATTACACGGGGAGCTATCAGCATGTGAAACATTTTCGTTTTCCTCTCCCTCCTCCCCCAGCCTCCGGCCCAACAAAATACTGCCAATATCTTTCTATTAAAAAAAATTGAGTCCTCAACTTCACTCCCTCAAATGAGTTTAATTTTTTTGATTTTTGCACTTTGGATTCGCGATTTTTCGATATCTCGCGAATCAATTGTCTTACGTCGATGAGGTTGGTAATAAAATTTGCTTTATGTTCATGAGCACTTCATCTTTGGTCTGAAGATTTTTTTTGTCAGATCAAAAGCCGCCGAGTTATCTTCGAAAAACCATTTTCCCATACATTCCCCTTCTCCCATTTGACATCCGCGGCACAAATGTGTTGGAATGTTTATTGGTAAAAAAAAATCACAATCGGACGTTTCCTTATTCCAAACCCAGATCTGCTCCACTAATAGATGGATGTAAACAAATAGATTTTTATTTAACAAAAATGTGTTATAAAGCTTATCCCTTTATTCATTGTCCACGACTGTACATTCTTTACTATCCTAAGATGTTCCTCTCTGGAAATCTTGAGTTTATTCGTATAACTGAATGTTGCTCGTGTGCTATCTGGGAATAGACAATTATAATAAGTTTTGTATTTCCTTTACTGATTGATTATACAGATTATACTGCTAAAATAGTTTGACATGGAAACTCCTTAAATTAAAATAAATGATTAGATTAAATATATCTTAATTCAAAGTTGTTTTTCTTCAAAGGTGTCAATTCACCAGAGTCTACTGTTTAATATGCTACCTAATTGCAAAATTATGAAATCACTCGCAATGAAAGTCTTTCATGTTGAAACCAATTAATACATGTCATATCAGATAAATTATTTTGCAGTCTGATAGCTTAGACAAATACTGAATACAAGGTATTATGCTAATAAGAATGATATAATCTATCCGATTCATCTAGATAAATTAATATAAATAATTTAGCGTATAATGTCAAATTAACTGAAATATTACGTACAATAATAATGCTTCCAATAAATTATTATTATTTTTAATCCACTCACAAACCCACAAAATTGATAGGGAATGGGTATGATCATTGGTAAAGTTGCAAAATGAAACATCAGCCAAGTTTTATATCTTGATCAAATTCTGTTGAAGGGTTCAGGGGTATACGGGGTAAATAGGCAAAGCAAGCAGGCAAGAGTCCATAAAGTTGCAATTTAGGGCATGTACGAAAAGTCAAGGTCTCAAAATTTTTTTGGCATCAGCCACCCCCCACTATCACCCCCAATACCACCCCCACACTATTATGAAAGGGAGTAAAAAATGAAATGTGCTTTAGTATGTATATAAGAATAAAAGTCTCAAAAATTATTTTTGGCGTATTAATGTGTAGAGAGGCTGCTTCATGCCTATATTTTAATTATTATATTAAAGAAATATCAGATTTTCTACACCTGCCTTAATTAGTAGAGTTGTAGAATAGACTAAAGAATGTTAACGAAAAAATATTTTTGGTTTGTTTTAATTGAAAATCTTCAACTCAAAAATCATCCCCCTTGTAGACATATTAAAAGTGTCACCATTAGTTTCTAATTACATGCCAGTAGAATATTATAATCCAAGACTATTAAATAATAGATTTTAGGTTGGTTTTGTGCAATAAGGAAGATGCATGAATTTTGAGAATACTTAAATTTATTATTTTTATATATTATTTTTATATTTACATATGTTGTTGAGAATATGATAAAAAAAGTCATAAAAAAATTGTATGTATCTTTAATATTCCCATTACATACATTATTGGTCTTCAATTCGCCAGCGTATAGTTATATATTGATTTTGTACTATACAAGAAACATTACCTATTACAAAAGCTACATACCTAATATGTCCCGTGATTTTAAAAAGTTAATAGTAACAACAATTTTAATTTAAGCGTAATAATAATAATAATAATAAATAAATACCACAGAAATTGGACAACCTCCAATTCCAGAAGCCAGGGCTTGCGCGGAAGGGGGTTACACATTGAAAAAACGCGGACATACAACCATTTCCTCCGACAGTGCCAATGCCGGAGCCAGGATTCGAACCCGGTGGTGCGATGTCCGTGTGATTAATCGCGATTGCCACCAATCAATCAACAAGGCTTTATTATAAATTAAAAGTACAACAGTACCTCCCCAGAACCCATCCCGGAACCGACCGTGCAACCACCGCGTTAATCGCGGTAGCGGATTTCAGGATCGGGCTGAATAGGCCTGACTCGGATAAACAAAAATTGATATAAAACTTAACCTAAACATCTTCTGCAAAAGCAGATAAAAGAACGTAATAAAATTCTTGCATGTCTAATTACAAAAAGACTTAACACAACTAGAAATAAACTGGGGCACAAACACTTTTTAAAATTTTGCAGCTGACGCAGGCGCCTCAATCCAAACGAGGAGCCTTATGCGAAATCTATGAACGCCGGGCTGCGCAAGGCTGGCCTAAACTTTAACTTTAAATATTTTCGATACCACAAGGTTTTGATTTTGTGAAAAATTGATGATAAGAAAACGAATTTAGACACAAAAATATACAAAAAGAAACCAAGAAAAGACAAACGCGACAAAAAGAATACAAACAGAAAGGAAGAAGGGGGATCGGAAAGATTTAAAGATACGAAAGGTATGAAATATCAGTAAAGGTGGATAGAGTAAGCGGAAGTTATAGTTGGTGAAGTTTGGCTACAGGGTTTGCCGGAAAATCGGTAACGTCTGGTACGGTAAAGGGCATTTAATTCGAAATGGGGCATTATGCTCTCTAATTTGTGTTATGTGTCTTGTTAGCGGACTATCGCCCAGCTTAAACGAGTAGAAGTTTTGAGAGATCTGCTGGACATAATGTCGCAATTGCCACCCCGCGCCTTAACCCATTCGGCTATCGACCAGATATATTTTTCCCTTATAATTTGTGATACAGTTTTTATGTTTTATACCCAATTTTTAAATAATCTTTAAAATTTTTGAAGATGCCTTTTTGAATTTTTAATGTTTTAATTTGCTAACTATTAATATAGTTATATTTTTTGCTTTTAATTGTCTTTAACTATAGACAACAATTGTTAAATTTTATTTACACCGACATTTATACGTTTTCTTTTAGTATCCTGAAGAAGTTAATAAATTTAACGAAACGTCGACAGGTTAAAAAAAGGAAATTTTGCTCATTTTTATGATCCCAAAACCCACCTGAAATACATTTTTATAATATTCATATTGGATCACAAAAAAACAATCAAGTAATTGTTTTAATTATCGTACAATAAAAAGATGTTGGATTAAAGCGTCCTAACCTTGCAGAATATGGCGTTCGTCAACGAACTAATTTTGAAGAAGCTCGAATGTGAATTACCATATTACTAGTGAAACTCTTCATTGTTTTTATTTTATGTGTTTGAAGTTCTTTGATTTGATTTTTATAAAATAAAGGAAATTTGTAAGCGCACTCAGAATTTCGAACTGTCGGAAAACTTTTTGACTGCTTGTTGTATGTGAATTATGTGTAGTATGTGTATCCAAGATAAATCCTTACCGCATTCATTTGTTTGATTTTCGCGTATTGTAAGGAACATAAATATATCAAATTTTACAGGAAACAAAATTTTTATATATTCGTATTAAAAGTCATGTTTTGTTTAGTTTTATGCGATTTAAGTTGAATATTTGTTATTGCATATTCTCACCTCAAAGTTGGTATTATCAATGATTTTTATATCGCTAAGACATGAAAGGCAATAATATCTTATAAAGTGTATTTTTAGTAATCCAATTTGTAACATTATCTTATTGGTATAGTGTATACGACCAGAATTGAAACCGTATAAAACTAAAAGCAGGCAAAAACAGCCGGCATCTCTTGTGGAGGTAAATAGAAATGCGTGTCATAAGAAAAACAATAAAGAGATGCCGACTGTTTTTGCCGGCTTTTAGTTTTTATACGGTTTCAATTCTGGTCGTATACACTATACCTATTAACAGACAAGTTGTATGGGGACTTGTAAGTATGTAGATTACTTGTAATGAATGGTTTGGGTGTAATATGTCTGTTATATCAGCTTTCCACATTGTAAATATCTTATTAGTATTAAGTCCATTATCAGTAACATTCTCACAAAGTAATTCAATACCAGTATAGATAAATTCATAAAATTATATCATATTGCTTTTTATTATCTTTGTAACCTAATACGTCTGCTGTTTTAGAACACATACAGTCTGGAATTACTCTGTGAAATGCGAATATAGCAATCTGATGCTAATTCAGCATTTATTGTAAATATTATAAATACACGTAAAAGACATATGCCATTCAGTTAGCAAAATATAGTTAAACTCAGTGTTTCTCATTCGAGATCCACATTTTAATAATTTCTTTCAAAGTATTAATTTTATAAGCTTGTACGCTCTGCTACCAAGCATAAGTATTCAAGTGAATATTGTGAAAATCTCCATAATAATAATCATTGTAAATATTTTAAATAAATTGTTTTTAAAAAACCAATCAAGGAAGTTCAAATCTAACAATTGGCGCAGTCGGTAGGATCCGCAAAACATTATCAGAACACGAGTATTCCAACTGGTAATGGTGGATTTCATCCTTCAACGGAAAAAAGAACCGTAATTCCTACAACGAAACAAGAAACCAATTATTCGAGAAAATTCCTGCAACGCTAACAGAACAAGAGAATTCTAACTGGTAGTGACGGACTTCTCCTCTCTCCTCAACTAATCATTCACTCAAGAAAAACAAGCAACTTCTACGCACGAATCAACTGGTACTATACTATGGAAAAAATCCTGTAAGTACATTTTAACATTGAATCATTTTTAAGTGCTTCGAATTTATTTTACTTATTTTTCGTACTTTTTGTCGCGTTAAGACAAAGTCCGATTATCTAATATAAATCTTTCCTATAAACCCAAACGAATAAACTTTTAAAATGGCAAACGAACAAGTACAACAAGTAAGACAAGTACAAGAAGTACTAGAAGTACAAGAAATAGAACCGTACAGACTTTCTGAAATTTTTTCTATCATTCCCGAATTCGAGGGCGACCAAATCTTTCTGAATACCTTTTTGAATGCTTGTGACCATGCCCACCACATGGCCATTAATGATCAACAGATCTTACTAACTTTACACATAAAAAATAAGCTCCGTGGGCGAGCAGCCCAGCTAATTAACTCTAGAAACCCAGCCACTTGGGCTGAAATCAAACAACTGCTGTCAGTTCATTTCGGAGATTCACGGGACCTGACGTCTCTAATCCAAGACCTGCAACGAATCAAACAACTTCCCAATGAATCACCTTTAACATTTTTCTCCCGCTTGCAAACTCACAATGCCAAGATGCACGCATCAATCCAAAAGACTAATTTGACGCCTGAACAAAAAGACCCTCAGTCTCAACTTATCGAGACAATGACTCTAAACACCCTCCTTACTGGTCTAGAACCAAACATAGGCAAAATAATAAGAGCAGGAAACCCCCCGAATATGCTTGAAGCATCTCAACGCATCAGGCGAGAGCTTCAACTCTCCTATTTCGAAAATCAAAAATTCAATAAACCAAATAATTCCCGTGATATTCAAGCCCCTATCAAAAAACCGAATGTTCAATCCTTTACGAAAACATGTTCTTACTGCAAGAGAACAGGGCACGTCATTAACGAATGCCGAGCTCGTCAACAACCTTCTCAATCACATAATTACCCAAATTTCACCCCACAAAATAATATTCCGAATTTTCAAAGGCAATATGCCGCTCCACAACAGCAACAGCAGAGGCCATTTCCCCAACAAATATTCTCAAATCAGAACCAGAGACCCAATCAACCTTTCAACAGACCCAGCCAATTTCAACCCCGACCGTCTGTAATTCAACCAAACCCGAATTTCAGTCGAAATAATAATCAACCACGAACGCATCACATAAATTACCCAATACAAAACCATTCCAATGATGATTACCAAGGAGACGCAAATACTGAACTCCAAGAATTCCCATATGAGCATCAAGAGTATTTTTCAGAAGAACAATACCAATATCCTAATTCTCAGGATTTTCAATTAGGTTCCCAAGCTTTTCAAGACCCCCCAGATTACCAGACCCAGTACCCCGAACTTTTCCCCCAGGGAAACCCCGTTATGTTCCCAGAGACGACCCCGGACAATGCGATTTCAGACCTAACATCTCAAGTCCAATCAATGAACTTAGACGATTTCAATCCGCACCTAAACTTCCCAGAACAGGGGTTCATGTAAACACATTGTCCAAATCGCTATTAACCGTAAAATCAAAAAACCTGTACTACATCAAAGATATCACTAACACATTTAACCTGTTGATCGATACCGGGGCAGGAATTTCAATTTTCAAAGAAAAAACTGCTGAAAAAATTTTGAACACATTTCCTGAAAATGCCGTTATTCAAGGAATAACTAGTGAAAAAATTTTAATAACCGAATCAAAACTTATTCCATTTAATATAAGCGACCCTCACAAAGTCTACATCTACAATCTCGACATAGAATTTGACGGACTCCTCGGAGCGGACTTTTTAGAACATTATGATTGTATAATAAACATAAAGAAAAGGGAACTCACTACAAACTTTAAAACAGTTCCCCTGTATAAGGCAGGTGAAGAATCTAACGAACCCACAGTTGTCAGTAATAACGCAAATTTTAATTTAAATTTTAAAAACATAATATCTATTCAACCTCGCACAGAACAAGTTTTCAAACTAAATTGTAATTTAATAAGTACTGATGCTATACTGCTAGCACAGGAAAAAGAAAAAGTTAGACTACCTAATGCACTAGTCAAAATTAATGAAAAAGGCGAATTTTTAACTTCCGTAATTAACCCTAACGCAATACCAAAAATTATCGACTTTTCTGACTTAAAACTAGAACCGATAACACAGTTCGAACTAGCTTGTAACATGAACCTTTCTAATACCAACTCAGATCAACTTCAAAATGACGTTGCGGATAGACTTTACGAAATTCAAAATCAATTACGATTAGACCATCTTAACGACGAGGAAAGAGAATCAATTACTGATTTATGTCTTAAATTTTCTGATATCTTCTACCTAGAAGGCGATTCGCTAACTTTTACAAACGAAATAAAACACGCGATAGATACTAATAACGCCAAGCCCGTCTTTACTAAATCGTACAGATACCCTCAAGTCCATAAGGAAGAAGTAAAACACCAAATTACCGAAATGCTTAATCAAGGTATAATCCAACCATCTATCTCACCCTGGTCCTCTCCAGTGTGGGTTGTGCCGAAGAAGCTCGACGCTTCGGGCAAGCAAAAATGGAGAGTCGTCATCGACTATCGGAAACTGAATGAGTTAACCGTTGATGACAAGTACCCTCTGCCTAACATCTCAGACCTCCTCGACCAACTAGGAAAGTGTGAATACTTCACCACTTTAGATCTCGCGTTTGGTTTTCACCAGATCGAAATTGATAAAAAGGACATCCAAAAGACAGCATTTTCTGTAGAAAATGGCCATTACGAATTCGTTCGTATGCCATTCGGCCTCAAAAACGCACCCTCCACCTTCCAGCGCGTTATGGATAACATTCTTTTAGGCATTCAAAACGAGCGCTGTCTCGTTTATATGGATGACATAATTATATATTCACCCACCATTCATGAGCATGTTTCCAGACTCACAGAAGTCTTTAAAAGATTAAGGAAAGCTAATCTCAAAATCCAGCCGGATAAATGCGAATTCCTCAGGAAGGAAGTAGCTTATCTAGGCCACCTCATCACCCAAGATGGAGTCAAACCAAACCCTACAAAAATTGACTGTATCCAAAACTTTCCGGAACCAAAAACCCAAAAAGACATCAAATCCTTCTTAGGACTCGCCGGATACTACAGGCGTTTCATCCCTAACTTTGCCAAAATTTCTAAACCCCTTACTAAATTATTGCAAAAAGACATCTCATTTAATTTCGATTCAACTTGTAAAAATTCTTTTGACGAACTCAAACACGCATTGACTTCTACCCCCATTTTAATATACCCAAATTTCGACGAAACCTTTCTCCTAACAACAGATGCTAGCGCGTACGCTATTGGCGCTGTACTTTCCCAAGGACCCGTAGGCAAAGACCTCCCTATTGCTTATGCATCGCGAACACTTTGTAGTGCAGAAACGAAGTACTCCACGATTGAAAGAGAGCTTCTAGCGATCGTGTGGGCGGTAAAGCATTACAGACCGTACCTTTTCGGAAGAAAATTTACACTTATCACTGACCATCGACCATTAACGTGGCTATTCTCGATTAAAGATCCCGGTAGCAGGCTCGCACGTTGGCGCCTCAAGCTAGAGGAATATGATTATGAGATCATATATAAGCCAGGGAAAATTAATAAGAACGCAGACGCTTTATCCCGTATTAAAGTAAATCATATACAAAAATGTATAGCGTTCCATAACAATATCCAAAATTTAGATGACTCATCTGACACAGATGATAACCCTGAAGAAATTTCACCAGAACAAATAACCCAAGAATACGACGCTTTCGAAAAATTGTATCAGACAACCTCTCTCATTGACTATACGAAAATAACATTTTCAAACAACCAATTACTTGACAAAAACCACAAAAACATAATAACGTTCTTTCAACAAGACAGTCTACAAGATTTCCACTATAGTATTATAGAAGACATTTTTGAAGAAAACCAACAATAAAATTAACATTCTCTCCAGCAAAACCGTAAAGAAACGATCGTACTATATCGTACCTTTACCTTTCGATCCCGGTTCAGCTATATTGCAACTCTTCGTTACAATATATAAAAACAAAAACGACATTGACCCATCTAAGACATATTACGTCGAAAATAACCTTAATTTACCCATTCTTGAAATTTTATCATTTATTTTCAGTGACAAAGACATAAAACTAGTTATATGTCAAGACATTGTAAGAACCCCTGACGAAGACCAAATTCCCATAATACTCAACCAATTTCACGCCGGTAAAAACAATCTTCACCGTGGCATAAACGAAACTATTCGTAGAATAAAAAATAAGTACAACTGGAACGGATTAACTAAAGACGTAGAAAAATTTAAAAAAGCTTGCGAAATTTGTCAGAAAACAAAAATTTTAAGGAAAAATCTCGATAATCCTTTGGTTATCACCGAAACACCAAAAACCCCTTTCGAACGAATCAACATCGATATCATCCAAGTTCCCACTAAATATTACGCCCTAAGTATTAGAGACGAACTCACCAAGTTCACACAGGCTTATGCCATACCAGACAAAACCGCAAAATCTATTGTCAACACGCTCTTACTCTATTTCCAACATTTCGGAACACCCCTTCGCATACATTGTGATTGCGGCAACGAATTTGATAACATGCTTCTTAAAGATCTTTGCACCCTTTATAACATCAAATTAACCTTCTCTAGTGTGCATCACCCCCAATCGAACGGTTCGATCGAAAGATTTCACGCGACCCTTATGGAAATGATTAGAGCTAACAAACTAGAAAACCCCAGCGAACACCCACTGACAGTCTTACCCTATGCAATCATTTGCTATAACAATTCTGTTAATAAGACACACGGCTTTACCCCGTATGAGTTGGTATTCGGGCATACTTCTAGCCGCCCCCCTGAAACGCTTTACAATCAGCAAGAACTAATATCCAAGTATATACGAGATTTAAATAACAGAATCTCACACTACTACAAAATAGCTCGTACAAAAAGGGAACTACAAAAACAAAAGTCCAAAGTACGATTTGACAAACACGTAACAGATAACTACGAATTCAATGTAGGCGACAAAGTCTATGTAAAAGAGAGTCAAATAAAAAATAAATTAGGAAATAAATTTAATGGACCATTTATTATTAGGGAAATTTTAAGAAATTCCGCTATTCTTTATAACCCTGAAACTGAACAAAGTACAAAAATCAACTTTGACAGAATGAAGCCATACTTTGAAAATTAATTTATTTTCAGGTTTCTTCTACTGTTCAAAGCAGTATCACCCCAATACTCGATAGAGACTATCAACAATACCCTAGGAATTTACTATCACGAAGAAGACCGTATCGAAATATCAAACGACAAATGGACGCTTTTAGTTTACAAAGACATAGAACCGATCAAATTGACCCTTGACCACAACAATAACATTCTAAACGACATGATAACGACATTTGAAACCGACAACCCCCGTATGACATCATTTCGATCAGAAATCCAAACACACATTAGCCTTTTAACCCAAATCTCACAATCTTTAGAATTAAAGGTTGAAGAAATATTCGCGGACACAAAACGCTATAAACGCGGCATTTTAAATGGAATAGGGACAGTATGGAAAGCTATCACAGGTAATTTAGACGCCTCTGATGGTGAATACTACACCAATTGTATTAACAAACTAATGAGCGACGAACACCAATTAGAAAATTTATTAAAAAACCAAATTTCGGTAACAACTTCAGTAATAAGAAGTTTTAATTCAACCGTCCAGAAATTAAAAATAGACGAGGAAACCTTTAATAAGGACATAAAGGAAATCGAAAATTCAATCTACGACATATCAAACGATTTAGCGTACATTGAATCGAAATTACGAGTACTTGAGTTATGTGAATCTTTGATGGAAAGTTACATGTTTTTAGAAAATAATTTAGACAACATTTTAAATTCAATTACGTTTGCAAGATTAAAAATCTTACATAGTTCGATAATCACTCCGAAAGATCTGGTCACTTCTCTTCAAGAAATATCTCAGTCTTTACACAAGAACAACTTGCCAATAACTCCACAAATTTCAAAAATAGCTCAATATTTTGACATAATAGAACTCCAAGCTTTTCAAGCTGGAACTAGAGTAATATTTGTTTTAAAAATTCCGTTAACAGAACCAGAAAGATATACCCTCTACCACCTTTATCCCATTCCTATATTAGATAATCGAACAGGACTTCATCATATCCTGTCAACTACGCATAAATATATAGCCAAAGACGATGATTCTTTGTTATTTGTACCTCTCCCAGATGTCGACAACTGCAAAACGCTAAACCCAAGTACAAGACTTTGTTCGAATGTGCTTCCATACCCCATAGACAGTGATGCGATATGTGAAGCCCAAATCCTAAGACAATTAAGTGTAGCGCCCCGGACTTGTCAGTCAAACCTGCTGTTTGCTAAAGATTATAACATACAAAAACTCAAAAACAATAAGTGGCTAATATCAATCTCAGACAATTTACCGGTTACAGTGAAGTGCAACAATAGAGACGTTACGACGAAAATAATAAATATGAACTCTATCTTAACCCTACAACCAGAATGCAGCGCTTTCATAGGCAGCACCAGAGTACATGCATCCTCATATCAACAGGACAACGTCAGTTACAGCAACCACGCAGTGCGGATACCGTACGATTGTTGTAACCATTTACCGGAGAAACACAAACTTCCAACGTTAAAACCACTAAAATTGAGTAATCTTAATACGGACGATTTAAACATTGCTAAACATAAGTTAGATCAATACTCTGACGATTTAGATAAGCTAATCAACGAACCATTTGTAACCAAAAATATTTCATGGTTCACCTATTTAACCATAGCTTTAGTTATTACGCTTATTATTTTGTATATAACTTGCAAATGTAAGAGAAGAAGAAGGGACGTAAAAATTGGCATCACCTCATCAAACGATCAACCACCACAACCCCCACGACCAAAATCTAGGCTACTACAGGGATACGGACACCTACTACCGAAAAGAAGACCCAGTGTAAATATCAGAGAACCTACCGAAGATATCGAATTAAATTCCAGTTTCAGCAAAGATTACGCTTAAAAGTTGATCCACAGTATCAACTTTTTTATAAGAAAGGGAGCTGTTATATCAGCTTTCCACATTGTAAATATCTTATTAGTATTAAGTCCATTATCAGTAACATTCTCACAAAGTAATTCAATACCAGTATAGATAAATTCATAAAATTATATCATATTGCTTTTTATTATCTTTGTAACCTAATACGTCTGCTGTTTTAGAACACATACAGTCTGGAATTACTCTGTGAAATGCGAATATAGCAATCTGATGCTAATTCAGCATTTATTGTAAATATTATAAATACACGTAAAAGACTAATTTTATAAGCTTGTACGCTCTGCTACCAAGCATAAGTATTCAAGTGAATATTGTGAAAATCTCCATAATAATAATCATTGTAAATATTTTAAATAAATTGTTTTTAAAAAACCAATCAAGGAAGTTCAAATCTAACATGTCTATTTATTATTATATTTGCACTTACATTAAAGTGATCCTCACACCATGAACATGTTTTCTCTGATAATTTGGCGGTTTTTTAGTGTCGCGTTTCATAGCAGTGCGCCGCTTTTGTCTAACTTTGGAATATCTTGGAACACTAAAGAATACTTTACTGAGACTTTTATCATGATACTTTTACATTTAGGCACAATACAATATTTGTAACTCATAATTAAGTTACTCACTAGCTGATGAACCAAATTAATAATAACAACACAAATAGGAAATTAAAAGAGATCGATCTAGTAAATTGTACACAAATTATGTCGGATGACGTTACAGTTATTGACACCAAAGAACCCCTTATTCGCAAAATTCAAACAGAGCTGGGTAAAGTACTTTGATAAAGCGCTTCAAGTACCAAGTACTTACCTAGAATGCTTTAAAGCATGAAGTATCAAGTACTTTTATTAACAAAAGTGCTTCAATTACCAAGCACAGTACTTATAAAAGGAAAGTACTGAAGACTTACCTCCCCCCCCCCCCTGTTAATTTATAAACAGAAATCCTGGTCACGTGAACCAGTGAAACATCTCAACGCCAGGGATGTTAATTAATATCAAAATTCTTGATCGTGAAGCAATCAAGAACTTATTAATTCCTACCCAGTAGTTATTTATCTCAATTTTATGTCAAGATAAATAAACAGATTGGCCATGTACGTGATCGTCTAGTTTTGTTAGTGTAGGACCCAAACTTTGTTGTGTGTGTAGTAACCCTTTTTAATGACTCGAGGTTCTTTTATATAAAGTTTGATATTACTTGTTTCTGTCTGATACTATATACCTTGAAAATTAATCACTCTGTTAATTGAAACATCTGGTAAACTTGAACACACTGTCCATTAATTGAGAGACCTAGTTAATTATATATGTTATTTATGTAGTATTTTATTACTCAAGATTGCACTGTACATTTATATTTGAAATTTGTCTTCTATTTTGCTTTGAAACAAAACCATTTATTTAGTTTATTACTTATATGACAAAAAAGGTAAGGGTGAAAGAAAAGACAATAATTGATGGGAAAAAATAGTAAAATAAACCCATTTTATTTTATATAAATTGATGCAACAATAGTCGAACATGAAATCAAAATAATCCAAATATTTGAGACAATAGCCTAAATATTATAATAGGAAAATTTGCGCTATTATAGTAATGACTATACTATAGATATACAGAGCGTTTTGATGCAATAACAAGAACTTATACAAAGTGTGCTGTATTATTTTAATAGTAATTAGGGTTGTGGCAATGGCCTGATAATGATAATCTATAATAGAGCTGTTAGCAATCGCTAGGTAATAATGGTTTATAATTAAATAAAGTTGTTAGCAATCGCTAGATAATAAATCGAATGCAAAACAAAGGACAAGAATCATGTCATGTTTATACATTATCAAGATTAAGAGAAGAGAAATGAGCATTAAATACTGATGTAAGATATCATAGAGTGTTGAGGAAATATCCTTTAATTATACGTCGTTTATTGATTGAAATTAGAGTAGGAACAATCGTTCAGATAATCATATTAATCTTGCTGAGGTGAGAATTTACACTCACATAAAATCCTTTAGAATACCGGGGAAATCTCCCTATAGTAATTAAATAGAAAAGCAACCAGAAGATTGCCTATGTTTGTCAAACGTACGAAGCCGCGAATCCGCGAAGGTAGGAAAGTGCGGTTGCATCACCCTTCAACCGAACAAGTGATCAGGCAACTGCCTAAAATATTGACATCCCTCGTTGTAACTGAGCCCAACAGGAGAACAGAACCAGCCAATTGGTCGTAGTCAATGTTTCAAACCTTTGTTAATGCAAAGTGCACCGAATTCATGTGAAGATAATATTCCATTGTAGGTAGATGTTAAACAATTAGACAACCTTGTAGTTACAGTAGGAAAACATTCCTGGTGTACTTTAAATATAAAGCATTCTTAAAAAATCTTACGAGAGATGAGGTGGACATGAGAGTGAACTATTTGTTTTATAAAAACTGCAGCATAATTATTAACATGAAGTTTGACGAGTCTATGATAAAATATCTTGTTATTGCATAGCTCTAAATATATAGTTCTTGAATATAAGCTTGTTATTTTGCAAACACAAATTTTCCAAGTAAAACATTCAGAAAGTGAAATTCTATGAATTAAATTCGTGAATGAAATCATAACTGAATAACTGGTAATATAATATTCTTGATAGTTAAAAATCAAAGCTAGCATTTCATAAAAAAACTAATATTCTTTTAGTACCACAAATAAGCCAATTTCCCCTATCCCCCCAAACCAGAATGTAAAGTCAATAACGCAGAGAAGTAAACAGGTTTGATACTTAAATATTATGTTGGTGAAATTGTTGTCGTGTAAATTGCCAAGTTATGTTCTAGCAGTCCAAATCTTTTAGTAGCCAGATTGGATTTATTCGTAGAATTAATTGATGTCCTTAGAGAACTAAGCGGGCTCGAGTATTTGATCGTCGACAAGCGTCCTGCAATTAGTATCTCTTAGCAAATTCAGAGGGTTCGAAAATCGACGACAAACATCCTCGATGAAATTTGCTACTACTGGAATAAGTGTTCTTCCGGGCAAACCGAGAGGGCTCGTAAACGTCGGCAAGCATCCTCTATCAGTTCTGCCAAGAGGTGCCAACAACGCGGTTCCAAAATCACAGTGCCAATTTCCCCCATGTCCTGAACGTGGCTTCTATATTTGACACATGAGACGTGGCTCTGGTACCCTGCCCTATCTTCGTCTTATACGTTTGCTTAAAGTCGCCCTATTCACTTCATACACAACTCTCGACGCTTTGCTGGTTTTACTAATGCATTAGTCTTATTTTTAAAACTGCCACGTTTTAGATAAGAATTAATAACCATGTTACAAGCAATTTTAAAGTAGCACTTGACATATGTACAACTTTCTACCCCAATAAGTTAAAACGTAACGGCGCCCTGAAGTCGGTTATCATTTGGTATTGACAAAATAATTTCTGTTGTAAAATTAATATTTGCATAAATTTGGAAATGAAATTAAGAATATAATGTTTAAATAATTTCTTGTTAATTGTAGTTATAAAAGCGATATTTCCCTGAATTTAAAACAAATTTAAGACTTATTTTTAAAATAGGATGGCACTAGGGTCGGTCCGTTTCAGTACCAAGTACCAAGCCCTGAGAGATATAGGTATACAAATATTTAAGTAACAACTCCACTCTGTTTATTATCTAATCTGTAAAAGTTCGTTTATTGAAATGGGGAATATAATACCTATGAATTAGCGGTAATATGATATTAAAAAACAAATGCAATATTATTTTCACACCCACACTATTCACACATTATTTATGATATAACGATCATGAAAAATTCAGGGAACGTAAACGCTCTAAAAGAAAATTATTTATGTCAGTATCTATTATTTAGAATACTAAGTAGTGTAGGTACATAATAATATACGTAATACATATTAAAATTATAATAAACATTTCATACAAAAAACTAATTGTAGTTAATTGACACCAGACAGACAGACCGACGGAGTTAAACGACTTTAACTTTCTTAAACTACATAATCTAAATTGTGAAAATCCGGTGAAATCTCGATGTGTGAGTACCATTCCCTTCGGTATGCGAAGGAAGTAAGACAGTACTTTTCGTAAAAAAAAAGAAAAAGTCGTCATTGCGGCAGTGAATATAACGGACAAGGTGTACTAATTTCTATGTACATCGGAAAGCTCGTTTATTTATTATTTTCTTTTACTTTAATACCTTGAAACCTCCCTCATCGTAAGCCAATAAGTTTAATAATTTGTAAATAGGAAGAATGCCTTAAATAATACATGTACTACATTTCGTGCAAATTGGAAATTCCGTTCTTGATTTTAACCCCTTTGACAAATCCTGTATCGTACATCAGTGACTTTAATACCAGGTTTAATATTTTGCAGGAATGGGACAATTACCTCACTAAAAATGTACCAAATATTGTACAAATAATGCACAGAGACGAGATGAGACTGGTGTAGAAGGGTTTTGAATGAATTTGAAAAAGAGCTTACAAGTACTTTAGAAATACTTCACGCAATTCAAAAGGACTTCAATTACTTTTCAAAGTAATTGAAGTACTAAAAAGTTACTTTAACAATAATTAAAGCACTTTCGAAAGTAATTAAAGCACTAAGTACTCGTGCAAAGTAATTCAAATGTCAAGTACCAAATACTCTCCCTTAAAAGTACTTAAAACACAGTGCTTGAATCCCTAAAAGTGCTTCAAGTACTACTCAAAGTACTTTACCAAAGTACTTTACATTAAATTTTACATTTTTGTAAATGTTGCTTGATACTTAATTGATTTTCATTATAAAAAAAATCATATAACTCCCTCATCGGAATGATTGGAGTATCCCTTTCTACGAATACTTATAAAGGAGAATCTGAATACAATTTTATTTTAAAATACTCTGGTATTTTTGATGCATGTTATTCGTTTAGCAATTCGCATATTTTCTATACAGACGCCACTGTTATTGTTAATAAGATAAGTGTTGCTTCATTTTATAAGAGTATGTAAGTGGATAATTTGCACTAAAGGATTGTCTCCTGATCGTTAAATTAACGGAATGTTAATTAACTATTCATTGATTAATAATATCAATTCAAGTACCCATAGTTCCGGTATTGGTAAACTGTAGAGATATGCAGAATAATCGAATTATAGCTATAATGAGGTCGTAAGCAAGTAAGCAATTTCAACATGTTTCTTTCAGTTTTTTCTCCTGTCTATATTTTTAATAGTTTTTAATTAATTAAGTCAATAGGGAGGCACATAGTATTAATATTTAGTACATAGAAATCGAAAACTACCCATACTCTGTTAGATGCGGAATTCGGGTCTTCTCTTATTATTCGAAGTGTCGTGTTGGTATAATACACTACGAGAAGTTTTCATTTTGCCCTTTGAAATAAGTATTGTTGCAAGTACAGTTTGTACTGTAGTGTGTGGCACGTAACAGTATTATAGTATGAAACAATATTTCATTAAAGACACTTATCCTTGTTTTTTATTCATAAAAATATAACGGCACAATATAACGTATTATACCTATTGACTTTTTGCATTCCAGTGGTCATAATTCAGCAGTATAAGAGTTACACTGATGTCCCTTTAGACCAAGAGCTACTGAATTTTTCAGTGGGTTCCTCAGAAAATCCTTCAACCTTTATTGTGCGTAGTCTTGTTTAAGGAAACAAATGTACATTGGGGCCGGGTCCCAGCGGTGGGGGCATTTTCACAAATCAATGTCTTCGGTGTCAAAGAGCTACGTTTATAAAACGTTAAGACATTTGAACACTACACTCGAATACACTACTCGATATATAGTGCAATCATTCAAGCTTTATACCTCAAAAATATTTTACTACGAACCGATTTACATGAAATTTTGGAATTAGGCTTATCTTACCCTTAACTTCAAAAGTGATATTGACCCGACCTCCGTTCTTACCTTGGGGGTGGTTGCCACCCCTTCTCGTTAGTGGAAATTTTTTTGGTCAAAATAACCTGGGGGATCGATAGAAGACTCAATTCTAAGCAAAAAGTGTCATATAAAGTTTTTTTCAGAAATTCAATACTTTTCAAGTTATTGGCGATTGAAAACTCCGAATTTTCCCACGTTTTTTAACAGTTTTTTGCAAATATCTCAAAAAATATGCGGTTTAACGATAATTTTATAATAAACAAAATTGTAGAAGGTAAAAAATTGGTTTTTTAAAGAGTGTTCTAACTGCAATATTAAGCGAGATATTGAAGATAAAAGCCGTCTTTTTTTTGTCTGAACTTTAATCGATGTATTCAATCCCATCTAGTGGACAACGGATACATTTTATCCATATGACAATGAGAAACTTTTTTATAGTGCTTAAAATAATCTTTAAAATGAGCAGTGTTAAAAGTCTTTTGCGTGTAAAGTGAGTGAGTTGTAATGAAAAAAAGAGGGACATCTAATATATTTTTTTAAAAATCGATGTGTTTCATAAGTGCCATTTCCACCAAAATTAAAATTAATCGTATTCCGTCTAGATTTAACTTTAATATGAAGAGTTTATTGGATTCCAGCCATTCGGCTGGTTTGGAATGCATACTTTTCAAAAAAATCACGATTTTAAGAAGAAAAATTTTTTTTCATTTTCTAAAATAACACCTTTTTTTCATAATATTTCAAAAATAATGAAAGATACGTAAAAAACTGTAATGATAAAAAATGTAGGTCTTTTTTTGACAAAAAATTTGTTTTTTTTTTTCTGTCAAACCAAAATTGACGGAGATGACTGTTCAAAGAGCGCGTGGTAGCGCAATCACAGTCTCTCTCGAGCCCTTTGACCCTTCACCGTTTCAAAATGAAGGGTTTTACACTACATGTCATAATAAAAAAAAGTTGTAGCTCTTTCAATTACCTTTAAAATGGTTTTTTTAAAGTTGTGATAGCTTTAAAATTGAACGAGTTATGGTCCAAAAACTAAAGGTTTTTTTTTCTATTTAGTAAAATGAAAATTTCGGAGCACAAAAATTTGGAGCAGAGTGAAAGTAAAGAATAATATGAACCCAAAATATATATATGAAAAATACTAGGTTCTCGGGTTGAACCGCGTCTGAGATTGTTAATGTCTCAGACTCTCAGACGCGGTTCAACCCGAGAACCTAGTATTTTTCATACCAACGACCGGGGAAGCTTCTCGGAACATATATATATATATATATATATATATATATATATATATCCATATATGGCATATATATCGGAAACATACGCACGAATACATACAAACGTTCATATATGTATATCCAATAAAATCCAATCCAATAAAAACTGCAGATCCACCTGCACCACCAGATTTACTTAATATGATTTTTTGCAACTGCAAAAAAGTTGCGGAGCCACTTGCGGATGCCGAAGAGTCGGGCTGTTTTGCAATGTAACTTGTGGAACATGCAGTGGAGATAACTGCCAGAATAGCCCTCCAATTGACCCAGAAGAAGATCTTGATTACGACAGCAACTCCGATATTGAGTCATGAACGATTGGTGTGGTTTTTTTATGTATTGTAATGCTCTTGTTGCAGAATTTTTTATAATTAATTACTAATTTAATCTAGTTCATTTCCAGATAACTTGAAGTTTATATTTTATTCAATAAAAAATGTCTGATTACTTACTCTATAATTAAATTATTTTTAATTGTATAAACACATATTTTCAATGTTTTAATTTAGGGGTAGTTTTAAGGGTTGAAAAGCTCATATGATAGTCATTTTCGAGAACGTGGAACAACATTTAAATCATTTTGAGTTCATCAAAAGAAATTTTTTTATACAATTTTTAATTGAGGTGTTGTTTTTAAGGGTTGAAAAGGGGTTAAAAATATGATAATTAAGGTAGAGAACGTAAAACAATATTTACTCTATATTTAAATCTTTTTAAGTTATACAAAAGTATTTTTTGTAATTTTCTTCAATTTAAGGGTCGTTTGCAGGGGTTGCAAAATTTTTTAGGGTTTGAAAATGGGTTAAACATGAGATAATTGTGTTAGAGAACACTTTACGATTTCACTCCTTATTATTAAATACGTTTTCTAGCGATAAAATGGCTCAATGTCAATTTTTTCATTAAGGGGTCGTTTTCACCCCTTAAAAATAAAAAAACGGAGGTCGGGTCAATATCACTTTTGAAGTTAAGGGTAAGATAAGCCTAATTCCAAAATTTCATGTAAATCGGTTCGTAGTAAAATATTTCGGAGATAAGACCCTATTTTTCGCTTCAATGACTGCACTAATACGTTTCGCTAAGCTTATTAGGCATCATCTGGAAATGATTATAATTGAAAATCAGTATTTTTTATCTCTTGATGATGTTGACAAGGGTTGCGAAACGCGCGTTGAGTAGTCTATTCTAGTGCATCGTTCACCTACTTTTTTTTTTTTTGAAGGGGAAACTCGTCATGAGCACCTGCGCTGAGTGTCTAGCGCTGCAGGTAGTGCCGGACTTCAATCGGCTAAAACCCTTCTCCCTCTTCAGTATTTCCGACTAGTTTGGAACTGCTTTCGCTTATCTTCAAACCAGCTGGTCATTCGAGTTTGTTGTTATGTAGTCTTCCATGGGGTCAGTCACATCCCTCTTTTATTCCCTGGTTTCTTTTCGATAATGCGAGTTATCGCCTCCTCTGCCTTTGTTCAGTTCTCCTGTGTCTCCAGTATCCTCTCTACCATATCGTCCGGGAACAGTAACGGCGCCCCACCGTGTGTCGCCTCTCTTACCTCCACCTGTTGCATATGAACACTGTGTGGTCCACGTTGTCGGCCTCCCCACAATATACACACTCTCGGCTTTCAGTCTTACCGATATCATTTAGGTATTCCATGAAACACCCATGTCCGCTCAGGGCTTGGTAGTACCCCATATCCCCATACCTCCGTTCCATTCACGTTCTTACACTTGTGATAAGGGCGTCTGGTCCACTTTCCCTTGTCTGCCATCTCCCATCGCCTCTGCCACGTTTCACACAGCCTGTTCCTGGCTTCTGCCTTCGCAACTTCCTCATAGACTTCCAGCCGCTCTTTGCCATCAGATCCAGATGGGGAATCCCCGCCACCACCAGGGCCGTCTCGTACGAGTAGTTCTATACGTGCCGCGCATCATTATCGCAGGATCCTAGTCATCCTGCCCCTCGTCCTGTCCACTTTCATCATGCTTTCCGGAGCCGCATACAAGAGGGTAGAGTGCACGACGCTGCACAATGCACATCAATATCCTGTTGCTAACTCTCGGCCCGTGTGTGTTGGCCATAAGTTTTCGTTCAACTACCTACCGCTTTCGCCACGCTAGCTCAGTCGGATAGAGCGCATTATGGCAAATTAGCTGTGGTATGACACGATCGATCAATCCCCGGCACCAACACTGGCAATGTCGGTTTATAATGGATGTTGTCTACGTTTTCTCAAATATGTAACCCTCTTCCGGACAGCCTTGATAAAACGGAGAACTAACTTATTCTCGAGCTCATGTGATGCGGAGAATTTGATGAATTTGCAGTTGACGCGCGACCCCGTTCAATGACGTTCTCTGAACGACAAATTGTGTATTCTTGAACACATGAAACTTTGATGCGATGCGACCGTCTTCATAATTTTCGTAAAAATGAAACATACATAGTTGCCACTTTTACTCTAAAGTTCGGACCAATTAGAGTCGAAAATATAAATATGCCGTGTTTCGATTTGGAGTCGTGCATTCTTGACTTTCGAAGAGTAGGCATCTTTTACTTGCCTAACATTTAATAGACAAGAAATCGGCAGCTTTAAATCCCCTCCGAAGGATGGTCTATCCACTACACGATCCTCGCCTAAGATAGCATAGCTTCCACGGATACACTGATATACAAACATGTGAGGCGAGGATACGGTCTTCCTTGAAATGGTCACTCATATGTTGACCAAAATTATATTATACACATTCTTTATTAATTTTGCTGTGCCACCATTTCATCAGTTTTATTATTGTGCCAATTTTGTTTATAGTCAAATCAAAAGTGTAATTAACATGGTCTGCATTACTAAGCAATCATTTAGTAAGGAATGTGTTGCATTTGCATTAAAGAAAATCTAATTTACACTCACATTTATTTACATTAATTTAAATATATCACAGTGAGTTATGTATAAGATGACTATGAAACAAAGCCGTTGATATATAATTAACAACTTTATTGACAAATGATTCTGTGATTAAAATTTACATAAATAAATAATTATGGAGTGCCGACATAAATTATGAAGACCACTACAATATCGCGAAGTTTGTTCTATAACAATATAAACGGTAGCGTTTGAACATTACATACGTGCAATACAATAAATCTGACATGAAAACGTAAATGTTAGATTTATGTTTAAACTCATTACATTATTATCTTCTCGTTTACATACCAAAGGATATCTTTACGCTAATATAGACCTCCTATTATTATTTGTTGCATGTAGAGTTCTTACAATATTTAGTGATCATACTTATGCTTAAAAAATGTGAAATGACAAAATTTATATTATTCAATGATATTATATTAAGAAAAATAGAATATTTTATGGCTGTCAAAGCCAATATTTGGAGATATTTGTAGACCAGCGGCTGGATCTGTTGATTATAAATATATGGGAACGAAGCAATGACTTCTCACAAACTAGAATTATAATGATAATGTATGACATTTACAATATTGTTTAAAGAATAGCTAAAAGAATAGCCTACGTTTTAGACACAGAAAAAATGTAATAAATATTATTCCCACAGTTATTTACAATTTTTTCCTTATTCCAGGTTCATGAAAGATGTATTAACTAAAGTTTCGTAAATGTTATTGCAAATACTGTTAATGACCGTACTACTAGTAAACAAATCAAAGAAAAAATACAAAAAGAACACCATGGATAACAAGTGCGCTAGTAAAATCTCCACATACAAAAAATAACAAAGTCCGAATATAACAATATGCAACTAAAAATACAATACAAAAATTATAAAAATAAATTAACATCGCTGATAAAAAAACAAAATATCTTTATTACCAAAATCAAATAAATAAAATAAGTCTGATTCAAAAAGTGTATGGTAAATTATACAGGAGATTAGTAGAACAAATAATAATGATAAAAGTTTCAGCGAAATAAAAAATCAAAATGGAATGACAATAACAGACCAAAAAGCAATAGCTGATGAATTTAACACAACTTTTACTAAAATGGGTAGAAAATTAGCAAACAAAATAAATAAGAATCCAAACTTCATTTTAAATAGGACCACAACAATAAATTCTATGGTATGACTGATGGTCGAGAGGTAACGCACTTGCCTCTCACCCAGAAGTTCCGGGTTCGATTTCCGGTCGTGGCAGTGGCAAATACTGTGAAAGAGATTTTCCACTATATACGGATATTGGGTGTGTGTCCCTTGTCTCTAAATGTATAGCCCCCTTCAACACAAGGCTCTCTTAGAGCCTTCCGGGATAAAGGGGACGTAATTACCTGTGGTGTTATTTATTTATTTATTACCTACCGATATTTATGAATTATATGAGTTATGAACTGAGTTAAAAACAAGAAGTCGGTCGGGGTGGATAACATAAGGGCCAAGGTACTAAAAACTATTTCAGGCTATATATTGGAACCCTTGGTCTATATTATAAATAAATGCATGTCAAATGGTGTATGGCCCTCCTCTTTTGTCTGTTGTCACACCTATTCACAAAAAGGGACACAAAGCGGTGGTCACAAATTATAGACTCATCTCACTAATAACACATTTGTCAAAATTATTCGAAAAAGTACTGAAAACGAGATTAACATCATATATAAATACATACAAATTACTCTCGGACAATCAATTTGGTTTCAGACAAAAGTGTCCATACGAGATGCTTTATTAACTGTAACTTTAAAACTGTATGCGTATTATTGAACCTATCAAAAGCATTTGATACGGTCAGTCACGAAATATTCTTACAGTCACTGGAAGACATTGGCGTTAGGAACAATGGTTTAAAACTTTTCAAAAGCTATATTACCGATAGACATCAGCGCGTAAAACTGAATGAAGTACTGAGCGATCCGATATTAATAGATAGTGGAGTTCCACAAGGTACTGTAATAGGTCCAACACTGTGTTCACTATACATAAACGGATTTTGTTCATTACAGAGTGAGGGAGAAATCATAGAATTTGCCGACGATACTACAATTCTCAAGAACTAAAAGAAAAATGATCTTTCTGCGATAAAAAAACTGGTTTGATCATAAATTACTGACGATAAATTTCGGAAAGACACATTATTTAGCTTTTAGTTGTAACAAGACAAATCTACCACCTTTTGACAGCATAGAAATAAACGTTGAGAGAAAAATAAACACCATCTCATCAAAAAAATGAAATTAAATATCTGGGTGAACTTATAGATTCACATTTATAAATGGACAAGCATATAAATTACATAATAAGAAAATTACAAACCATATATAAATATAAATATTTAGCAAAAATCCTTAAAAGCCATCAATTAAAAACACTTTATCATACCCTTGTAGAAAGCCATCTAAGTTATGGTATCCTTGGTTGGGGTGGGGTAATCAAAACTTATTTAACTCCACTGGAAATAATACAAAAAAGACAAAGAAGCTAAGGTATTTGATATTAGAAAATTATATTACTTTAACATAAACATAAAATATCACACTTCTAAATGTCAAAATTCCCTACCTACTCACACATATACCACAAGACAAAAAAATAAATATACAGTTCCAGTCATGCAAAAACTCTTGGTCAAAGATCATACACCTTCCTAGCTCCAAGAGCCTATAACACAGTACCAGAAGAAATACAAACCATAACTAGTATCCACATACTTAAAAAAAACTAAAAATGCACATATTGAATAAGCCGAGAGATATCATTCAAAGAATTATTGGTTTAAAAAAACAATTACTAAGAATATAAAAATGTGCTTTAAACGTCAACTAGTCATCATCGAGTACTGGGGTAAAACCCCAGTACTCGACTTAAGTTTAAATACCAGTACTCACCATATGTTGTAGACTATGGAACGAACTATCTTTTACACTCTATAGTATAATGGTACAATTACATAATATATATAGTATAATGATATAATTACATAAAATTTTCTTTATTATTATTATTTTAAAATGTAAGTAACGTAAGATGATACCGTAATATTTTATAAGGATGAATCGAGGGAGGCCTTAAAGAGAAACGTTGCAAATGCCTTTAGTCAAGTTATGGATTGATTTAATCAATAAGCCGCTGACGATAAATTTTAAAAAACCATTTTTCATTGGGCTGCAATAAACGTAATTTAACATACCTTAACAAACTAACAATTAATAATCATGGAAACAATGTAGACCATTATATCAACAAATTACAAAAAATATTTGAATACAAACACTGTTTGCCATCTTAAGTATAAGAATAAGAATTGCAAACGCCATAGGAACTTATAGAATAAGATATTTATTATTATTATTATTATTAGCCGTTACTCGAGTCCGAGTATAAAAATGTTACAGTCGATAGATTGTGTACAATAAAAAACAAGTAAAAGGTGTAGTCTATTGTAATTCCCACTCATCTACGGTGCACACGACTATGGCTATAGAGGCCAATTCGGGAGAGCACATGTCGACCGCAGTCAGGGCAAACATAGACCTGGTTAGGTCTTGGATTCGGCCTTCTTGCAGCAACATTTCCTTGATAGCTGGCCACAACCCCTCGCCATTCTGTCCGCTGCAAGTTGTTCCCATTGCTCGTCTGCAATACCGCAGGATTTTAGATTTTCATGGAGAGCGTCTTTGAACCTCTTTCGTCGACCGCCACGCCTTCTTCTACCGCTTAGCAATTCACCATAAAGTGTACATTTAGGAAGGCGGTTATCATGCATACGATGAACGTGACCTGCCCATCTTAGGCATGCTCTTGAAATAAGCACCTCAATTGGAAGGCTGTTTGCTCTCCTGAGTACTTCCACGTTTGATATGTGATGGAACCAACGGATTTTCATCATACTTCTGAGGAGTCTTTGCTTAAAACCTTCTAATTCTTTCACATGACGACGGTAAGTGACCCAGCTTTCACATCCATATAGCAGTGTTGGAATGACAACTGCTCTATAGACAGCCATTTTCGTTGACAAAGCAAGGTCGTGGTTGTCAAGTACTCTCTCTCTAAGTCCCCAGAGTGCTCTAGATGTAGCGTTAATTCTATTGCGAATCTCGCTGTCCATGTTTGCTTTGTCATTAACAACGTTGCCTAAGTAATTGAACTGATCCACCACTTCAAGAGAATTTCCGTTAAGTGTAATATCTATTTGGTTCACTTGATGAGGAGTTGACATAATCTTAGTCTTTCCAATGTTGATTTTAAGTCCCAAGGAATCATAGCTCTGGGCATACACATCTAAAAGTTCTTGAAGCTCTTCCGGCGTAGAGGTTAAAAGTGCACAGTCATCCGCATACTTGAGATCACAAATGAACCGTGTGCGTGTCTTCGTGAAAGCTCTAAAGCGCCCTATGTTAAAGAAACCGCCATCAAAACGGTATCTGAGACCTATTCCTCTGACTGTCAGTTTGTTGTCAACAATAATTGTTAGAGCAGTGGTAAACAAATTAAAAAGTAGGGGTGCCAGGACACATCGCTGCCTAACTCCAGTGAGGGTTTGGAAAGATTCGGTTGCCTCATTATTATACATAACCTGGGCGTTGTTGTTTGTATGTAGACTGCGACATACTTCCACAAATTTTCTAGGGATACCTAAGCGGAACATAATTTTCCAGAGCACTTCCCTGTCCACCGAGTCAAACGCCTTGGTTAAATCAATGAAGGCCATGTGAATTTCTCCTTGATGTTCGAGTGCTTTTTCTTGAAGCTGTTTAAGTGTGAAGATTAAATCCGATGTGCCTCGGTTTGGTCTAAAGTCACTCTGTGTTTCAGGAAGTAACTTTTCCATAACAGGTGTTAGCCTATTTGCCATCGCTTTAGTGAGTATCTTCCCTCCAACAGCCAGGAGAGCTTAGATAGCTTTATTAGATATAGCACTTACCTAATTTAAAATTATACTATAGACTATTAAAATATCAGAAGTAATTAAAAGACTTAAAATATAAGGCCTCCCAAACGCTATATCTTCTAAAATTTCAACTTTGAGAAAAACGTATCATTCACAGACCGACATACAGACATTCATGATATCTATGGCATTTCTGAGGTAAGAGTGCAAATTTTCCCAAAATGCAGAGGCCACTGAAATAGATATTGACCAACATCTCTAAGATTATTTTTCACAAAGTACTTCTTAGACAGGAAGCAGTATATCTCGTATAATGGTTATAGTTCAGAGATTTTTCTAGCCATCTCTGGAGTTCCACAAGTCTCTAATATTGGGCCTCTCTTGTTTTTATTATTCATAAATGATTTGTGCTCTTAATTTAACTGTAACAAACTGCCCTAATGCTTAATTAGCGTCATTATTACACGACTACCAAGATACGTAAATATACGACTATAAATAACTCCAATAGTAGGGTGATTATTATTGAAATCTTAGATATGATTTTTTTGTAAAGGAATGAATATTTTTTAACGGAATTTGATATACAGGGGTTTTAGGTCATGCCGAACAAGATTCTGTAAAAACAAAAACCTTATCTCAATCGCTAATATAAATTCCTAATTTTTGCCAATTTCTTTTGAGTATGACTGGTGGTCGAGAGGTGAGCGCACTTGCCTCTCACCCGAAAGTTCCGGGTTCGATCCCCGGTCGTGGCAGTGGAAAATGTTGTGAGAGGGATTTTTTCACTATACACGGATATTGGGTGTGTGTCCCTTGTCTCTAAATGTGTAGCCCCCTCCCACACAAGGCTCTTCTAGAGCCTTCCGGGATAAAGGGGGCCGTAATTACCTGTGGTGTTATTTATTAACCTCTCCACAATAAAATTGTGAGAGGTTACTAAAATTGGTTCAAAAACGAAAATTGAGATAACATCAAATCTTTACGTTTTGAGGTCCTAGGAACCCAAAAAAGTGGTTTTTGAAAAATGTCTGTGTGTGTGTATGTGTTTTAGCACGATAGCGCCGAAACTACTGAACGGATTTGAATGAAACTTTGCATGTGCGTTTCTTTAGTGGACCAGAAGACCTGACAAGGTTTTGGTTGAGATCGGATTACGTTTAGTGCCATTTTGACGCAACAAGTTGTTTATTTTATAATTATTTTCAATTTGTAATGGAACCACTGAAAAGCAGTTAAAATTCTGATTTCAACGATATATCACACTTCCACCTTTTCGATTTGGTTTCGTCACATCACGTGTCAATTCACGTGTGAGGGTTTCTTCACTGCTCTAGAAGTAGAGCGGATTACGTTTAGTGCCGTTTTTAAATATGTAGACAGACAAATCGAAGAATTAAACTACAAACATTCCTCTAAAATCTAGTAAAATTACTGAAATGCTAATGTTTCATTTAACAAAGACAGCCGCGAGCGATCGGATTGCAATGAGCAAATTTTGATGATTGTCATTGTCATCGCTTGTCATCCGATAACGTTGGTGTCATGTCATGAAGAGTTCGGCATATTTGAAACTTTTAGTGGATTGTCACAAAGTTTAAATGTAGATGTAACAATATCATATGCTTTCTGTACCTTCGTTGGTGAATTTATTATAGATTATCACTTTATCAATTTTCAGTTTGTTGCTTTACAAATCTGTAGTATTTAGGATAACTAGACTTTCTTAGTCGTTCAAGTTGTTAATATCCTAATAGTATATTATTCAATGAACGATAATGTAGGTAATAACTCGCATAGATGATTGTAAATTCATTAAGTTGAGGGTTTTTTTAGTGCCCCAGAAGATCTGAAAAGGTTTTGGATGAGACCGGATTACGCTTATTGCCGTTTTGTCACACAATTTAATGGTCTTTTCAACTTCAAAGATCCACCGAGTGGGGAGGTTCCAGCCGCTTCCAGTAGCTGCCGATTTATTTTTTTATTTATTTTATTTATTGCAGTAGGCGTATTTAATTTCTAAAAAAATAAAAATTAAAAACATTTTAATCACAATCTGAAATACAAAAAGTATATCAAATTTGATCTAAATCAATCAAAAATGGCCAAGATATTGAAATGTAGTGGTGAAAAGTGAGACACACTGTATATGTACACTTTTATTTGTTGTCCTGTAATTTTGGTTATCCTGTTGGGCAAATAATAATCATTATTAAAAAAAAAACATTTGAGATAGGCAGTATTTCAAGGAGCTTTCATCTCCGGACCGGATCAACGTTTGGTTTCGAACTACTCTAAAACGAATGTTTAATATTCCTATAATTTAATAGTCACAGAACTAAAACAATTCTCAAAGCAATTTTTAACGTTGTGAAATGTGTTTCTTTTAAAATGTTGAACTGCTATTATGTATTTTTCAATGTCTTACACAATAGATAGTACTACGGAAAGCTGAAAGGCTTTTATCAATCAAACAGATTAATATCGCGCACAAATTGTAAAAAATAAACAAATATGACAAGAAATAAAAGAAAGTGCAGGTTATCTGCTTGTTTCACATATGTCACAGTATACAGTGATATAAATGCTTCAAGTAATATCATTATTTCACGCAGCTATGCGTAAAGTAGCCCAGATAACTATCAGTACATTATTTAGTTTGTTATGTAAATGAAGTACCTTTATTAAAATAAATATCACGGTAGGTACTGTTATTGCTATTAGTCTAGCTCTATTTATATTATTTTGTCACAATTTACTTAAATACAGGTAATTTACACTTAAGCACGCATTAAATGAATCTAGGACACAAGCAGTTAGATGTATTTTTCACGTGATCGGACATAAAGTAAGTTTTTTCACTCTAGGATGAAAAAATGTCCATTAGGGCGAAATATCTCTTTGTCCTTAGATTCAACAAAATCCTTTCTGTTTTTTAAATTTAGTTTTGTAGAACAGTTAATAAATGCAATATCATTGTTTATTTTGGTTACAACTGCCTAGATGAAAGTGAAATTATAGGGCAGGGAAACTGAAGGTGCAGAACTAGTACGATCCTGCTAAACTATTATATATGACATCTTAGTATATATTGAAACTCATCTCCCCTTGTTTAATTAAGTATCCGTCGCTTTTATAAAGATATTAACAAAATTATTCATTTAGGTGATCGTCTAGTTTTAAAAAATTAGGACTAAAAATTTAGTTGTGAATGTAATTTCATTAAGTCAGATTCATTTATTATTTATTTCTTTATTTTTATATAAAGTCTGCACGATTTGGATTTTTTTTATTCAATTGTTTTTTTAACGGGTTTCGGCATTAGTTTCGGCATAACTAATAATAGTGAGATGGCTTAGAGCTGTATTTCAAAATTACCGTCACCTGGTGAATAAAAGTACCAAAATACCTCGCACATTTCTTATGTTAAATGAGCTCCTGATCAAAAGTCCCCATGGCCACAAGGTCGCAAAATGTACAGTTTTCCAGATATGGGTGGGAGCCGATTTTTCCCTAGTGTTCTACAGGGGTTTTCGGGTGGCTGATTTCAAATCCGATATCAAAAGTAGCATTTGACAATTGACAGCTGTCAGTGACACTGTCAACTCGCCTTATTTTCTGGAAAAGATCTATCAGAATATATACAGGGGGGTTTATTGGGTGGTTGATTTCAAATTGACTAGAAATTGTTTAAAATTGTTTAATTAAATAATTTATTGAAAGGGACAGACACCCAGAAAGAGATTTATATTGACACAGAAGCACAGAGAAAGAGAGATTGATTGATTAATTGCTCGATATCACGGAGGAGATACACACAGAGAGATTGATTGACACAGTGATAAATCTTTTCCGGATAATACAGCTAATACTATTACTGATAGCTGTCAACTGTCAAATGCCACCGTCGACATCGAATTTGAAATCAGCGACCCAAAAAATCCCTTGTATATATTCTGATAACTTTTTTTCGGAAAATAAGGTGAGTTCGCAGTGCCGCTGATAGCTGTCAACTGTTAAATGCTACTTTTGACATAGGATTTGACATCAGCGTGCGTAGTACATCGCATTATTTTCAATTTATTTGAAAACGCACATTGTGCACCTTGATTGGTGACAATGAATCGATTTCCTTTCATAGGAAACAATGAAATAGTGGACTTTCGTAGCAGGTGCAATAATTACTTTACTACAAATTTATTGTTAGTGTTTCTAAAAAACAATTTGTGCCAATAGGGCACTTGCTAACGATATTGTGGAGAATGATGAACGAGAGGGTATATTTATCAATGCTATTGTGTGAATGGAGGAAAATAATCCATCTGGGCAAAGGCTGGACAGGGAAATTTTGGTGGATGATGTTACACTTTAAAAAATGGTCTTAGTAAAAAACGTGAGTAGCAAACTCATTAAATAATCTCCTGCTCAAGAAAATTGCTGTTAATAGAAGCCCCCAAATTAAATTTAGATGCTGTTGCAGATATTTCTTATTTCGTGGCAAGGAGAGATAATGAATGAATGAAGTTTATTATATCTAACTTAAATCTAGTGTTATATACTTATGACTACAGTCTACATTAGCAGAAAATAACCTACTTTAAAGAGCTATGGTGGTTTTGAAGTTTTGTTTTGAATACTTTTTTACAGAACTAGCATTTCTTATATCACTATTTAAAATATTATATTGAATGAGACCAGAATGGGACAAACTGTTCATTGAACTGGTTTTGGAAGTTGTATTAATATAAATGTTATGTTCTTGCCTAATACTATATTGATGGACATCACGTATAAATTTTATTTGATTCTTTAAGTAATTTGGTAGTAAATTGTTAACAATTTTATAAATAAAAATCATTGTATGCATGTAAAGATAAGTTTTAATGTCAAACCAGTTTAAGACATTTAGCATCAGATTAATGTTTGTATACATGTTACATTCTAAAATAATTCGCATTGCTTTACTTTGAAGTTTCTATTGTCTTTCCGTGTTAGAGTTTGAGGTATAGATTAATGAACAGCAGTATGTAAAGTGTGGTAGGATTAAAGAGTTATATACGGTCATTTTACTTCCAACTGATAAACACTGACTACCCCTTCTAAAGAAACCAATTTTTTTACCTATTTTCTTCGACACATAGTCAACGTGATCATTAAGTTTTAGTTCTCTATCAATAACAAGTCCTAAGTATTTCATATTTTTTACATGTTCCACATTTTCATTATTTAAATAACAATTATATTTAGTTCTTTAAAAGAGTTATATAAACAATTTGAACCAATAAACATCCATTTTGATTTCATTCCATTTACTTTTAACTTATTTTCTTTGAATTTATCTGAGACGTGGCTTAATTCCAGGTTTACTCTTCACCAACTGATTGAAATCATTGTCAGCATAATATATCAATGTATCATCTGCAAAAAAGTGGATTTTACATTTCTCCAAAACATTCCTGAGGTCACTGATATACAGTATAAACAGCAGTGGCCCAAGGACGCTTCCTTGGGGCACCCCAAAGTTATTTGCAATAGGTCCGGATTTATTATTATTTATTTTAATTATCTGTTTACGATTGAAAGATAACTCTCAAATCAATGCAGTACCGTATTTTAAGTTTAAAAATAGTATTTGCCTATCAATCATTTCGAAAGCCCTTTTAAGATTTATAAATACTGCACATATTCCTGTTCCCGGTTTGTTTAGTTGTTGTTTCCATTTCGATATTATGAACTGTAAAGCTGTTCCACATGAATGTTTACCCCTAAAACCCGATTGATAAGTACACAATATATTATTTGAATTTATATATTGGATTACTTGATTGAACACTACTAATTCAAGTATTTTTCACAAAAGGGAAGTATATTTATGGGTCTCAAATACTCTCTGTACTGCATTTTCTTGCTTGGTTACTTACTATTTTAATTAGATTTGTTAATAAAATCAAATCAAAAGAAGACGTGGTTTTTACAACGATCCGTGTCTCTTTTTACCTCCTAACTGATAACTTATTTCGAAAACTAGCACAATATTATAATACAATAATTGAGTCTTTAGCGTCGATTCTCTATTTTTTTAAAATTATTTATTAACTGTTTATTCACAGTCTTGAGAATGCCACTATATTTTGTGGTTCTCTAGGTATACTGTAGTTAAATTACGCCTTATTTGTTTAAGTTTTTCCGTTATATTTTTCGGATTTTCACTGGAGCAACCGACCTGCACAACTCGACGAATATCTTTCTCTCCGATAATAGTAATAATTGTCTAGCTTATTTGCAAAATCAAATGGGTGCAAATATTTATGCAATAGGCAGAGCCCTTACATGTGTGTTACAAGAAGGGGGGAGGCAATCCAGTACATTTGTTTACTGAGGGATGCTGGGCGTTTATTAACGGGATGTTAACCATTGTGAATCAAGTTCCTATCGAGTCTTAGTATCGTTAAATTTAATACAATAGGGAACCCTGGAACGATATAGTCAGTACTTGATCATCCTCGTCCAAAGTAAAATAGATAAAAAAATGTTCTTTCCTGTTATTTGGGTTTCCTACCACATGTATTATCCTCTTCGAAAACAAATCACCGAATCTACAAAATAATAGAATTATTGGAAAAAAGCCTCTACGCCCGTGACGTTTACGTCAAAGGAATAGTCAGAGGTTATGTTTTACAAATAATATAAATCGGAATAAACACAGAAATAATGTATTTTGCCGACGTTTCGGAAAGTAGTCTCTTTCTGTTTTCCAATCGTTCTTTGTAAGAACTCTTATTTTGCTGTCTATGTCAAATACACAGCTTTAAGATTCTGTTTATGTTATTTCCATAGATACTTATTACTTACACAGAACTGATAATATTTTCTTTTAGATAATGTTGAGTTTGTTAAATTCTTCTTTTAACATTGGTAGCCAGGTTGTACAAATATCTACAGAACAATCCGATAAGCGCTTATCTTCATGTAATAAGATTATTGCTGATTCTTTAACTTTTCTTTTTTTGTTATCGGCCTCTTTTGTTAAAATTTTTGCCGAGTCCCAATTTATCCTATATCGGCTTTCCCAAGCAAGTTCACAAATTTTTGATTTCTAAATTTTATTCTTTCTAATGTAATTCTTGTGCTCATCCAACCTCACACTGAAAGGTCTGAATGACTCACCCACATAACATTTATCACATTTGCACGGGATATTGTAAACACAGTTTTTTGAAATCTGCTCTCTGTTTGTCGATTTTGTTTTTGTTAACATATATCTTAAAGTGTTCCCGGTTTGAAATACCGCCCTAAAATCAAATTTGTCACCTATACGGCGTAGCTTCTCCGATATTCCGTATACATAAGGAATTATTGCTGTAGAATGACGTTCAGGTTTTTGACGAACCTGATTATTCCTATTTTCAACATTTATGAAAACTCTACCAACTAAAGCTTCAGGGTATTGATGTTGTACTAGAACCTCTTTGATAATTTTTTTTCGTCATTTAATATTTCATTATTAGATAAAATTATTTTGACCCTATCGAATAAAAATTTTACAACACCCCTTTTAACATTTATTGACTGATTTAAGTTAAAATTTAGATATCTATTAGTATGTGTAGGTTTTCTATAAACGCTTGTTTCAATTGTATTATTTACCCTTTTAATTGAAACATCTAAAAACGGTAGTTCATTCATACTTTCTACTTCTAATGTGAATTTAATAGACGGTTTCTTACTATTTATATTTTCTAAAAAACTACCTAGTAAATCGACACCATGAGGCCAAATTGCAAAGATGTTGTCAACGTATCTCCACCAGACAACCGGTTTGTTTATATGTATGTATGTATGCTCCCAAAGTTCTCCATAAATATTTTGCTTAATGGAGATAATGGAGACTCCATAGCCATACCAAAATCCTGCTGATAGAACTCATTTTCCAATTGAAAATAGGTTGTTTTTATACACATTGTTCCATTATGCTATTTACACTTAATTTAGTGCTAGTTTCCAAATTATTATCATTTAGCAACCTATCTTAACTATTTTTAAGGTTTCATCTACCGGAACATTGGTAAAAAGACTAATGAAGACTATTTGACGTACACAGCAAAATAAGAGTTTTTACAAAAAACGCTTTGAAAACGGAAAGAGACTACTTTCCGAAACGTCAGCAAAATACATTATTTCTGTGTTTATTCCGATTTACATTATTTGTAAAACATAACCTCTGACTGTTCCTTTGACGTAAACGTCACGGGCGCAGAGGCTTTTTTTCCAATAATTCTATTATTTTGTAGACTAGGTGATTTGTTTTCGAAGAGGATAATACATGTAGTAGAAAACTCAAATAACATGAAAGAATATTCGTAGAATGCCACAAATAACTTTCAGACAATATTTAGATTAAAAAATAGTTTGTTAACCACTCAATTTAAAATAATCTGTATAATAATGGTACTGATGGTCTCTACTAACGCTTTCGATAGGATATCTCCCCCTGTTTTGAAATTATGTCTATTTCTTGAAAGTAAAACTAAATGAAATAGGTATTGACATTACGTTATTTAATGCATATTAGATATGTGAATCTTGCGGATTTCAGATTTGGTTTATTATTAATGTTGCCGTCTTAAATACATAAATTGCATTCAAATTCTTAACAAGTTTTTATTTTATTTAGTAAAAATTATAAAGGCTTGTTCTGTCGGTGATAAACATGCGTGATGTGTACATAAATATGTAGGCCACAAGGAAAAGTACATATGAAATAATCCACTTATAAGAGACAGCGGAAACAACAGGTAGATTTCGTGTCGTTACACCGAGTAAGTATCAATTAATTATTTTATGTCTGTGTAAAATTCAGTTTTGTCATAAAGGACATGAAATAATTTAATGTGCATAATAATGAATAATAATAATAATAATGAAGAATGATAATGAAGAATGTTATATGGCGAACCTTAAAACAATTACAAGTGACCAAACCACATACTTCTCAAAAATTTACCATAAAAATGTAGAAAAATAATGTGAATTCACTTAAAATCACTGAAGGAGATGTAAGTTATAATAATAAAACTATAAAATAGTAGATCTTAGGGATAATAAAATATTATTTATTCAATCTCTGTATAATTATCAAAATTAAAATTAATGTTGTTACAGTTTTGGTTAGGCCACTAAGTGGCTAGTGTGGCTAGGGGAATCAAAATGAACTTGCCAAGGAATCAATAGTAAGACGGACTTTTTTGAAATCGGGTTTGACAGGAGGCTCAACAAAAGTATCTAGCAAGTACGCAGGCTTGAGTCTGTCAAGGCTGGTGGTGAAGGGGTTCCCACGTTTAAGAACCGTAATAATTTTGCCGGTACGCGAAACTACGAAAAACGGTCCATCGTACAGAGGGGCAAAATATGGTTTCAATCTGTCCTGGCATATGAAAATATATTTATAAGATGAGATACCATCAGGACTGACGAATATTTTGTCAGCGAAATTTGGTTGAGTGGATCTAAAATGTTAGTTATCCAAATAAGATTGTAATTTAATGATGAAGAGTGAGGCCTGAGTGTTGGTATTTGATTTGATAAGATAATCGCCAGAGAGACGTAAGGTCTGGCCGTAAACAAGCTCTGCAGATGAACAAAGTAAGTCATCTTTAGGTATGGCGCGTAAAGCCGATAAATAATACTAGTGAATTGCATTAGTCCTGGCTACTAATAATGTAGTCTTCAAGGTTGTATTTTTTTTTTGAGTGGACTGCATGTGTTTGATTACGCGAATAAACAAAGAAATAAATATTATACAAATATAAGTCACACCAACTCCACTATCTATTTAAAAATTATATAAAAGAGAATAATCTAACGAATTAAATTCAGCACCTGTAATGACATGTATCAAGGAACCATCCAGTTGTAATTGGAATTGGATGGAAGGGTGGTCAAACAAAAATATTGAACCATAGCTCTTAGGCCCCATCTCCCTTACATGGGCCAAAGTAGTCCAACGTTCTCCCAAAATGGATTCTCTAATTGATAAGATGATAGAACAGTCGCAGAGTACATGTTGGGCCATCTCATCTTCTTGTTCACAGTCTCAAGTGTTTAGCTTAATTTCATATTGTGTAGATGATTCCTTAACGGACAGTGTTCAGTCTAGATTTCCGTTATAAAACGTAGGTTCCTTCTGTACATTGCCAGGTAGTCCATTGTTTTACTCTTGTTGGGATATTTTAGTAGTTCCCTAGCAAGTTGACAGCTGTTTGTTTTATCATTAATTGTGGGTGTTCTCTTTAATTACTTGTGTTATCGCCGTGATCGGTAACAGACTGGCCTTGCCTGATCCAAAGATACTTAGGCCTGCTGCCTTCTTGGCCAATCTGTAGGCTACTGTATAACCACCCACTTATTATTTCGAAGGAAGGCAACTGCTATTCAGACATAATTTCAATAATTATATGCTCCCAAACAAAGGTTCTATATAATCTCTCGACTATACCATTGCTTTGTGGATGCTAAATTGTTGTATGAATCCGATGGAAACCTAAGAATTTTAAAAATTCGCGAAACAAATTTGATTCGAACTGGACACTTTTATCCGTAATAGCAGTCAACGGAACGCCAAAACGGTAGATAAAACGTGTGGTTGAGTTGGGCGAACCTGATCGAACCGAATCTCTGATCTCGTGATCCAGAACGAGAGAAAGTAATGCTGAGATTGTGGTTGGAAATCACGGAATCAACCACAGGCAGGGTCAAGTCTGAAGCTTGATCGATCATATTGTTATTGTTATTAAATTGTTATTATTGATTATTTGACCGTTGATAAATGGCAGGAAGAAATGCGTATGTCGTACCCACCTATACTATACACATCAAAGGCAATAATTTTGGGATGTAGAAAAAAGATTGGAAGGGCTCGAATGGATAGAGTGGGATAGTGAGGCGGGGCTACCGGCTGGAACTGTGGGCTGGGCTGGGGCGACTCTGGTTGTGGTAGGATGACGGGGCAGGATTCAGGACTCAGGATCAGGAACTTGGGATCAGAAATCGTGAGATCACATCGGGATCACCAATTTATGTAGTTAAACCATAAAATAATAGATTTTAGGGATAATAAAGTTTCATTTATTTTATCCCCGTATACCTATAAAAAAAAATTATTGTCATATGTTTTTTGTTATTTTTCATCTCTAGGTTACCATCACACAAAAATATTATTTTGGTAGGCCATTAAGTGGCTAGTGTGGCTAGGTGAATACGCCACATAATGCTATTGTTACTAAATACTGCTCATGGAAATATCCGGGAGATATTGAAACTTGACTTATAAACAATATTATCACATACTCTATTTTGTTGTTTTCTTGCTGCCTTCTGTTAATTGATTTATTTATCTTCAACATAATACAAATGAACTGTTCCAACTGAAGAAATGTGTTTTTTGCAGTTTATGTCAACAATAATAATAATAATGGCGGACTAACGACCCAAAAGCTCTACCGTGCTGTACCCATAAACTGAAGGCAGGGTCCCTACAATCGATCCCGTTCGGCTAGGGGTCAAGGGCAAAGTGGTGGGACCCAACGTAAAATACTACCCATGGACGGTGCACGTAATCAACAAGGGTGCTTTAAGTATACTTACAGTCTGAGAGATGGCCTTCTACTGCGTTGCGAAATATGTCACGGATGTATGTTCTGTGGTGTGCAAAACAACCAGAGGATAACGCCTTCACATCACAAAGTCTGCGGGACTATGTAGCCCATCTTCGTAGCAGGGGGCTGTGTAAACAGCTCCCCAGCGAAAGGGGTGACTGAAAGGTCGTCAAATGAACCTGTTGAGAATGCGGTCCGCGTCAATCCTCTGACAGCAGAGGGCCTCAGTACTAGAAAGGGGTTGCATTATTTAAAAAAACCGGGTCGCAAGACCTACCCATGCCTAGGGTAAATGAAGAACTTCGTGAAGCGCTACCAGAAGGGACTGACATCTGGCACCATAACTTTTGCCGTATATACTGGTGCTCAACATCTGTCTCCGGAGGAGAGACGGCACACTGCTTGTCCGCAGGAAAAAACCAAGCGGCGCATACAAAATATGGAAGATAAGATCCGGTTTGTGAGGCAACGCGTATCCTATATCCAATCAATGTGTTGTAGATGTCCACCCTCAAAAGAATTAACAAAGACTTGACCATTCAGCTGTTAAACATATCTACATACGCGTCACTTTTAAAGTATCTGCTGATGTCAACTTATTTGTAATATTAACTCAACTTAACATCCTTTGATATTTGATTTACTTTTTTTGTTTCTTCTCTCTTGATCCTGTTGTGATCTCTCTGATGTAAACGAAAGTCTTTCTAAAAGGTACACATATTCTATAAACAAATGTGGGTGTAACAGAAAATTAGGGCGAATGTTAGTGTCACGACAAATATGGAAAGTAAAAAGTAGGTACCAATACTAAATGATAAGTTTTATGGAAGCACTTACTTAACTAATGGCTAATATGCATTGGGTCAAGGTTACTATTTCACAAACAAGTACTCATTTGGATACAAATCGACAGGAATTTTGACAAGTAGATTTAATGCTGCAAGATGTAGAGGTTTCTTCCTTATATTGCAATAGCTTCTTCATTTATTAATATATCTTTGTATACGTTGCTTTGATTAATTGTTCCATATTCTATTATTACCACTATTATTAGAAATGCACCTGCGATGAATGTTGACAGAAGACCGAACTTAGAACTAATGAAACTTGAAAATTTTGACCTGGATTGTAGTACTATTCAACATTCTGGTAGCGATTTTGGTCAAATAAATTTAAATTGACCAATGAAGTAATCGATGCAATTTAAAATTTCCTTTTGTTTTTTTTAACATTGCTGCTAACGAGCAGCACTAAAAGTATTTGAAGAAGAACAGTATATGTTTCAGATTGCCACTAAGGACGTCAGTTTTAATGGCAGTAATACAATAAAACTAAATAATTTTGTCCTATTAGAAATATATTTAAATTACTTTATGTTGCCTTTACTAATATTAAAATTAAATATTAGATTTTATTCAGAGAACTGTAGGTACATGAGAGTAAGTTCCAAAGTATTGGAGCTATTATTTTCAACATTTCAAAATTCTGTGAATTAGTTACTATCTGAAACCAAATAAATAAAAACCAATAAATATTTTAAATTGGACTCATTACATTGTAATATTATATATAATTATATAATTGTTGCTGGTATTTATGTTTCATTTACAAGTACTTCAAAATAGTTACATTACAACATTCAACAAAATCACGAAAAGTGAGTACTTTCATAAATTAAATGTTATATAATTATGAAATAAAACTAAAGTAAATATAAGCAATTAGCCAAAATTATTAAGTAGTAATTAGAATAACTAATAATATAATACCTGCTGTTCTCACAAATTGTTAACACCAATGTTGCAACATATTTAATAAAAATTTCCAGTATATTTGAGGCAATCTTTTCATAAGAATAATAACTAAAAATTCTCAAATGGTTTCACATCGTCACTTTATTACCCGACTGAGCTTCGCAAGAAAGTGCATTTCATAGTCCGTGTATATATGCGTAAGTATGTTTGTTCTTCTTTTATTCCTCGATAGAGCTAGAGCCAAACAACTGAATCAATTTTCACGAAACTAAGTCGAATTATTTATTTTATCCTTGGAGAGTCACTGTGTATGTAAAATGGCGGCAAGTAGGGGTGATTTTGTCAAAATCTTAAAATATAATTTTCATAAAACAAGTAAAAGTTTGGTTATACGAAAGCATGAAAATATCAAAATAACAGGAGGAGACCAGAGTAGTTACACTATGCGGGTTCTGGACCACTGAGTAGAGGAACACTGGGGGTTCTTAATGACGTCATGAACTGGATGGCATGTGTCCATCAGGAGTCATTGTGAGTTAAGACCTGTTTTTATCTGTTTAAAACCTGTTCAGAGCTGTTTAAAACCTGTACAGACCTGTTTAAAATCCGTTTTGTATCCTGATGGACACATGCCATCCAGTTCATGATGTCATTAAGAACCCCCAGTGTTCCTCTACTCAGTGGTCCAGAACCCGCATAGAGTAACTACTGACCAGGGTTATTTTGTCAAAACAGTTGGAACTTATTAAGTATAGTATCTAATGAACGAGTTTGAAAAGAGAATAATTGCAAATTTCTATTAACAGAATTTCAATAGCAGCTAAAAGGGGGCATTATGAGAATAAAACTTCTTATAAATGTGAGCTCAAATACCTTCATTTTTGAGGTGCAAATCGTTAAAGCGAAGATAGAAGCATATTCATGAATCTCTTTATAAAGAAAATATAGCCAGAGTGAAATTTTGCAAACATTTTCAAAAAAGGCCTTCCTGATAGAATTCGACAAGACGCAGTGTTTTCAAGAAAAACTAAACACTGATTTGAAGCCGTATATTATTTGTCCAGGAGTATTATACAACCAGCACATGAAAATTCAGACGCAATTAAACCACAAAACTTTAAGCACTAATTTAGTGTCATTGTTTCGTTCGACATATGTAGCAATAAAATTTTGGATATTTTACCTCCACGACTAGATTCTATAAGTTTCTTAGAGTTCCTAGAGGCGACGAGTGCCCATGTGTGAGAGGAAATCTCTCTGAATTCAAGAATGCATGTATGGTTTCAATTTGATGGGTATCTAGCTCATTTTGAACTAAATCTTAGGAACTGGTTGACCAAGTTCCCCGGAAGATGAATTGGCCCTCATATCGACTGGTGTAATTAATACTCATTGACTTTTTTTGTCTGACAGCTTCTTCGTTTGAGACGCTCTGTCGTGGTTCTCATTGATGGAGTATAAGAAGTTGTGTAATTTTGTGTATATTCTAACTATTTGCAAATATGCGGAGAACAAGAATGGGTCCAATATGCTACCTTGTGGAACATCTTTGTCTACATTAAGTATCTTAGGCTCCATTTTATATAGATTTTTGTTGCCTATCCGAAAAAAATATTTTGTTTTATATCAAAATATACTAGAATAAGTTTAGTAACAGAAAGTTTCATTAGAGCATAAAATATTTAGATACGTGTTTTTATTACTGTCCCTAACTCGTCTGTAAAATGTAAGTTATTAAAATATTCTAGAATCCAGATTAAATTTGCAAATTTTTAGGTCAAATATTGATACATACTTGTATTTATTAACGTACACCGATACGAAAATTTTCGTGTCTTGTGAACACCTGATTTTTGATAGCTAAAATAAGTCATCAAAAACACAATCACAATATATTAAACGTAAAAATCAATGCAGTTGCATTTTGCATAATGCATGAAAGTGCAGTTACCTAATTTAAATTTTACTGTTGCTGTCCTTAGTTCTTGTCTTGAATATAATTTCTCATAAAAAGTAAAAGTAGTTCCCCACCAGGCATTAAAATGTGTCAAATCACCTGAAAAGAAATAAAGAATACTAAATTTCTTCACGGTTGCTTAACGCACAAAATCATGGTTTTAATAATAAACCTTTGTTTCATATCAACAATAGACTTACCAATACCAATTAGTCGTATTCAATTTTGATATGTATATCACACTGGTTTACGGTTGAGTGAACACATACCTATAACCGATTGTTATACTGACTGAAATTAATTGTGGAAATAGAACAAATAAATCATGGCCAGCACGACTGAATTAAATGAGTAAATAAATTGTTACATTTAAGATGTTTCCAAACACACCAAAACTGTTTTCATAGTTATATTAGACATTCGCACATGTTTTTCAAATCAAAACTCTTACAAAAATTATGTACGAATTAATCTTTGGAATGCGATAGGCGAGTAAATTAATTTAATTTAATAAATCTCTAAAACTGAGTAATGAGAACGGTGCCCCCTAAATAAGAAACCTTAAGTTTCAAAACTAAAAAACTAATATTACTTAACCACATACTACTAAATCGTATACCATTTCATTCAATTTCTGTCAGTTATGAAAATAACACATTATTATTACCAGTGCCCTCATGTAGAACAAGTGATTCCTTTATAAACTATAACATAAATTAAAATAGCAGTACAAACAGTACTTTAATACATAAAACGACTTAAATAAAAAACTGGGTTCTTTCTTAGAGTCCAGGTATGCTCTTGATCTCTTTCTGGGAAGTCGCCGCAATAGGTCTGTCCATAAAATTTAGTTCTTAATTGGAAATGATAAGTTTATGGGTGTTATAAATCCCTACAAAGTTTTTTAAAAGTAGTCATTTACTTTCGGCGTTATTTGTAATAGAAATTACCTCAACACGTCGAGACTAGAAAACGCTCCCTTGGCGCAAGTGACGTCACATGCTTGCTATGCGATATGCGCTGCGATACTCCAGGTGTTACTATAGTGATGTAGTTAATTTTGCGATTGTCATGACATTTGTCATAGTCGTATTTATCTGTGCTTTGAAAGAAAATCGGGTATCATAATCACATCTACGTTCGGAAGAGTATGAGAATCTCCTTTCTGGAGACCCTCCTCCACATTTGACAACAATAGACAAACTCTATTTGATGTTATAAATAGTAAAGGCACTCTTATTTCCGTGAATTCAAACTGCCGAGCCTGCAAGCATCTGACGTCATATGCGTTTATCTTACTGAAATAAATCAAGCAATTTCTGTGGCCGCTGCTGTTGTTCTCATTAACTTTTTTCAACCACAGTTCTAACATTGTTATTATTGGGTAAAAATCTTCACTACTTTAATGTATATTAATTTTTTTGTGGACACATTTTCAAAATATTTCATCATTTCTGTTGATAATTCCTCTGGTTTTCTAATATCTGCTGAGGAATTTTAAAAATAACTTAAATATTAAATTGGGTGAAGAAATAAACGTATGAGAAGAAACAAAATCATCAAATTCTTTCGATGGAAAATATTTTAAATCCTTTGGATCAAGCAAAATCCATTTGGCACCAACAATTTTTAAAGTTTTTGCCTGTATCACTTTTAGTTTCACTGATTTCTGGCACATTCGAATAAAAAAAGAAATGGTGATATGTATCAAAAAATGTCCACCAAACTTATTTTTTGCCATATAAGAAATTATAGGATCCGGCTATGTTACAGAGATCGAGTAAATATTTTTCTATATCTAAAATTACCTAATTAATTTTTTTTTAATTTTCTAAATGTAAGATTTGGGTCCAGCGCATTATAAGCAGATTTCTGTACAAACATTTTTTGTTACATAGTTAATACTCCAGGGCAATTAGGAAAAATTTACTGATGTGACCCAAAAATTTTGGGTACATTTTTTCTTTTGTTCCTTATTCGAAAGGGGGGTCAATGAAAACCTTAAGTCTGAATTTGCGCATTCTTACTTCCCCCCCTTTCGCCGCCATCTTGGATTTGTTTTTTTTTTCAATCGCTCATAACTCGAGTTCTATTTATCGCACAGTAATGAAAAAAACATCGTTGTACTCGTGAGGATTTTCTCTTTATGTCATCACGAATGCATTTTTGCCGTAAAAGTTATTGCAAAAAAGTTATTAGAGCTCAAAGTTGAGAAATGATTTCAAACAAATTTTTTTTTGCTTTCTTGGCTCGCCACTCTTTTGCAGTGCATCTGACACTCTCTGCCAACAAAATGTTATTTAAACTAGACGCGATTTCTAGGATTTAAAAAAAAAAATTAAGTCCGTAAGTGGATTCCTCGCCCGCCAATCCACGCTCAAAGTTGACATGTTCAAATATGCGCGGAGCGTTTTCAATCAGTCATAGTATTTTAACTTGTACATTTTGTAAACTCATTTCCACACCACCTTTGAGGTAGAGTCGACGGCGCGTTTTTTTTAACATAGTTTCCCCCCGAGGCCTAATTCACGATTTCTTTGCTTGATGTTCGATTTCTTGCCACTTTTCTATAGGAAATTAATAGTTTTCGTCAGTTTCCTGGGATACTTCAGACGCTTTTCTTTTCGTCGCTCTGGGTAATGGTACCATAGTAGGAAGGTCGTAGCAATCCTTGTCTTCATCACCCAAGATTTCTGCAACTTCCTTGACGTTTGTGCAATTTTCGCCGCAGCAAATTTTGCATAAGATGGAACACTTTAATCCGGCCTTTCGGCAGCCGCAAGCTTTACCGCAGTTTTTGGCGGATCCACAGGATATAATGTCCAATAGAATTTGTGGAATCGGGTCTTGTTCGCTGGTCACAGGCTCTAAACCGCGGTAGCCATTTTTCCAGCCCCAAGAAATCGCGTTTTTTTCTTGCCCGAGCCACTTCTGGACCTGATGATAAGTCCGTAGGGAATGCTGATGTGTTGCGGAACTCGTTGGGGGAAGCGCGACAAATCCGTTTTCTTTTTAAGACCCAATCGTGTATATATTTTAAATCGCAATCGATCGATGGACACATCGGATTCATTTCCTCCGTACAGTGCGATTAACACGCTCTCTCCAGCTGCAGCGATGACATTTTGCCCAGGAGTAGTTGTTTGGAATAATTTTATATCCTCTTGAAGGTGAACATTTTTTTTTTGATGACGTCAATTATTTTTTTCTTTCCTCCGCAGATTGCTGACACAGTGTCACATCCTGAAAAGGCATGTATGAAAAGCAAATGCTCCACCAGAAGTGAGTGTTTGAAGCTGCTTTACAATACGTCTTCGATGCCGTTGTTCCCCTTCCTATTTTACGGAAATAGACATTTTTTTAAAATTTTCCCGAGTGCACACAGCAACACAAGCAGGTCCGTATCCTCTCCTACGATGACGACAGTATCAAATTGTGGACTTAAATCAATTGCAGTTTTCACGATATCCACGTCCGCATCTTCCCATGATTGTTTCACTGTGAATCAAAGGTGGTGTGGAAATAAGTTTACAAAATGTACAAGTTAAAATACTATGACTGATTGAAAACGCTCCGCGCTTATTTGAACATGTCAAATTTGCTGCGGCGAAAATTGCACAAACGTCAAGGAAGTTGCAGAAATCTTGGGTGATGAAGACAAGGATTGCTACGACCTTCCTACTATGGTACCATTACCCAGAGCGACGAAAAGAAAAGCGTCTGAAGTATCCCAGGAAACTGACGAAAACTATTAATTTCCTATAGAAAAGTGGCAAGAAATCGAACATCAAGCAAAGAAATCGTGAATTAGGCCTCGGGGGGAAACTACGTTAAAAAAAAACGCGCCGTCGACTCTACCTCAAAGGTGGTGTGGAAATGAGTTTACAAAATGTACAAGTTAAAATACTATGACTGATTGAAAACGCTCCGCGCATATTTGAACATGTCAACTTTGAGCGTGGATTGGCGGGCGAGGAATCCACTTACGGACTTAATTTTTTTTTTTAAATCCTAGAAATCGCGTCTAGTTTAAATAACATTTTGTTGGCAGAGAGTGTCAGATGCACTGCAAAAGAGTGGCGAGCCAAGAAAGCAAAAAAAAATTTGTTTGAAATCATTTCTCAACTTTGAGCTCTAATAACTTTTTTGCAATAACTTTTACGGCAAAAATGCATTCGTGATGACATAAAGAGAAAATCCTCACGAGTACAACGATGTTTTTTTCATTACTGTGCGATAAATAGAACTCGAGTTATGAGCGATTGAAAAAAAAAACAAATCCAAGATGGCGGCGAAAGGGGGGGAAGTAAGAATGCGCAAATTCAGACTTAAGGTTTTCATTGACCCCCCTTTCGAATAAGGAACAAAAGAAAAAATGTACCCAAAATTTTTGGGTCAATTCCTAATTGCACTGGACTATAATTAAACTGTCCACTTATAATTCAAAGAAGTGGTATTTTTCTAATTATTTTTTTTTCTTAGAATCGAGTTTATTTAATGATGCCAGAGCTAGAAAACTTCTTCAGAATTTTCAACTGTTTGTTCGTCTCTTTCTATGTCTCGTTTGTCTGATCTGTATGTTCGTTTGCTCGTCTGTCTGTCTATTAACAAGCATTTTAGACCCATGTTTCTAGTAACTTTTTTATTATTTTTGCAAATAAAACCCACTTCTAAGAAGACGGGGGCAAGTACCTTGGGACACCCTATTTACATTACTTAATTTTTTAAATCATACGCCCATAGCCTTCTTCTCTGTATATTCTAGGAGCAACTGATTATATCCTTTGATACTGATAAGGCAGTATTTATACGATAAATTGGATAAAATTCGTTAAAACTGTTTTAGAAAAAAAATTATTTTCCTCCTTTTCACCACATTTAAACTAGGATCAATTTAGCAATTACGCCTCGTTAATAAGTCCGTATTGAAGACGCACGCAAAATTTGAGCAAAATCAATCAAGTGGTGCTATCACAGATGGGGGACGTACCTTTTTAAAAACAATTTTTTTTTATTGAAAAAGTATAAATCCAACAAAAACCTAAAGTCGAATTTTTGCACGATCACAATGTTTTCCCTATATACGCAGTATAAAGGGGAATAGAAAAAGACTAATTTACATAAGTAAGTCGAATAGTACAGTATGGGGGTCTGCTTATAAAGTAGTTCTACAACTCTTACAGATAACATAAAACTACTTCCTTATATTAATTTGTAATAATAAACTGAAAATCTATTACTCGATGTATCAGGTTTATACATGCATGCTGCTATGCTGCTATGGCCTATGGACATAGCAAGAAAGAAACTCTTGGACCCATTGTTGAACATCAATATAAAATGAAAACTAGGGCAAACAACGCGTATAGGATACCATTTTATAATAAAAAATGCATAAAACGAAACACAATCAAGTTATATAATAAACTTCTACCACATGTAAAAAATATGAGAAAAAAGCGTTTCAAGATAGAAACTAAAAAATATCTGATAGACAACTACACTAGACTTATCATGATGTAACGCAAGCGCACCACACGCTATTTTTACACTATTGTCAAACCTTCTAGAATGGTATATTCAATTTTATGTTAATAAATAAACTGCATTCTTATCTTGCACCATTTCAAATTGTTTATACTTTATACCCACCTTCTTACATTAAACTCATATCACAAATTAGATAGGTATTATACAGGGTGTCTCACCGGGAACTGCATCGATCGATATAGAGAAAAGTACGTATTAGAAAATTTTGAAAATTTAGATATTTACTAACGTCGGTGTGGCCAATCCAATTAAAATAATTACAAGCAGCTGGCACTTCCGCTTATACCGGAAGTCGATACCAACTTGCTTATTTCAAATGGAACACCCTATATATTTTAGGGTTTTCGAAAATGCATAAAATTCTGAGTCGACAATATGTAGCATATCCTATACCTAAACCTAGCTGTTTCAGAGATATTTGATATTTTATAGAAAATTTTACAGGTGCAACGGTTTGCAAGAACCGTTATAACTTTCTTCGTGTAAAAGATCCTCATTTGCTTCTTGTCACGTAAAAAGAACACGTGGTGAACTACGTTCTACAACTGAAATAAACTCAATAATATTATACCAAGTGTTTTACGCGTTACATTTTGTTAACTTCAAACCGCGAAAACTTGTTTAGGTCAAATGGAACATCCTGTATTTTTTTACGTCAAGTTGTTTACATTGTGGGGGCACATTTGCTACTCGATATCCACAAAAACGCAAAATAACACTAACACTGTAACATGCGTATTAATCGAATTGAAGATATGGCATGAACTAAAATAGTAGAGATAAGATAGAACTGATAAATCGGGCGAGCGAGGAGGCCATAAGAAAGGTCCATTATTGGCAATCTATTGATCACAAAAAGTTTCTTGTAAATAATTATTAATTAAATATGCGTTATGTGGGGGAGCACCGTCGTGCTGATAAAAAATGTTTCTATGTTCGGCGAGAGGCAAATTTTCTAAATAGTTATTATTCAAATTTTGTAAGATATTCAGATATCTTTCACCTAAAAAAGAAACAAAAATTTACCTATACATATTAGCAGAAGAGAAAATTCGATTTACCGTTTAAATTTTCCTGATAAAATTATAATGCCATCACTCTATCGTTTCTTATAGCACAGTAAACATTGAACTGTCAACTTTCCTGAAAGTTTCGCACTCTGAACATATGAGGATTTGAGTCACTCCAATAATGCGAATTGTGTCTATTAAAAAGTTCATTTTTAGTAAATTTTGCTTCATCTGTCCATATAATATTTCCCAAATAAGAATCGTGACCCTCAGACCTTATTAGAATAAACTCACAAAAATTCTGTCTTCTTAGGAAATCTGTTTCTTTTAATCCTTGAACCATATGGAATGAATACGGGTGAAACTGGTGTTTTAATAAGATTCTGTGAATTGAATCCTTGCATAGTCCCGATTGACTATTTCAATGTTTTCGTCATCAACAATAGGCTTTCTTCTTTGCATTTTTGCCTTGACAGAGCCATAATTTTTAAAATTTTCCAGTATGCGTTTTACAGTGTTTGGTGACGGTTTCCGTTTTTCTGGATATCGAGTAGCAAATGTGCTGCAGGTTCTTGATATTACTTTATCACATTCTCCATAAATAATAAACAAATTTAAAAAGTCTTCGTGGGTGTAATTTAAACGTGCTGGCATTTTTTGACATAAGATAACGACTGATTGTTTCTAATCATGGCTATTTTGATGAAAAGATTAAAATTCATGAATTTCTAATAAAATCGCAAGTATTTCAAAAAGTTGTAACTTTAAACCCCAGAGTGCTGATATAAGAAAAAAGGGAATTCAATTTTACACAACTTGACGTAAAAAAATACAGGGTGTTCCATTTGACCTAAATTAGTTTTTGCGGTTTGAAATTGACAAAATGTAACGCGATAAACGGAACACTTGGTACGATATTATTGAATTTATTTCAGTTGTGGAACGTAGTTCTCCTTGTGTTCTTTTTATGCGACAAGAAGCAAATGAGGATCTTTTACACGAAGAAAGTTATAACGGTTCTTGCAAACCGTTGCACCTGTCAAATTTTCTATAAAATGTCAAATATCTCTAAAACGGCTAGGTTTAGGTATAGGATATGATGTATATTTTCGACTCAGAATTTTACGCTCTTTTCGAAAACCCTAAAATATATAGGGTGTTCCGTTTGAAATAAGCAAGTTGGTATATCGACTTCTGGTATAAGCGGAAGTGCCAGCTGTTTGTAATTATTTTAGTTGGATTGGCCACACCGACATTAGTAATTATCTAAATTTTCAAAATTTTCTGATGCGTACTTTTCTCTATATCGGTCGATTCAGTTCCCGGTGAGGCACCCTGTATACTCACTTTACCCACCATGTCGAGACCTTGAAGACTTAGTGATAGCTATTTAAATAATGATTATTAATTTATTCGAATGTATATCAAATTCAACTCGGAATATATAACCGAAAATGCTAAAATATAATTATTTTGGAAGAACACATTGAACATCAGTACCAAATACTAAATCCCTCACTCGTTCCTTTTATCATGTAGTCGATATTTATAGACGATTAGAACTTTTATTTATTACCAGATGATGCCAGTACGATTGGTAAAACATGTGTCTAGTATAGTACCAGAATTTGGTTTTCAATATTTTAGAGTTTGTTAGAAGTGGAGCTTCATATATTTGCATTTTATTTGGTATCTTATTAAAAGAGTGACGATATATTTTATAAGTGGCGCAGTAGATAGGATAGGATTTCAATAAATCATGTATTAAAAATAAATACTTTAATAACGGTTATTTAAAAGACAACTCCCTTACAACATCGCACACTTTTATTAAGAATTATCACAACAAATAGTTGAATGTTATAGGAGACATTATTTAGCTAACAAATATTGAAGATTATAAATGGTTTATTTAAATCGTTAATTTTAATGTTTTTTTTTTCATATATACGCAACACTACGCCTTTGCCATTATGGGCCAATAAATGCTTATTTGTATGATATACAGACCATGGTAATAATTGAAAAATATAATTTGTTTATAAGCGGATGAAAGTTTTCTAAATTTGTTTCATAACGTGCCAAATTCAAATATCGATAAAAAAAAATTTCTATGCTTATACTGTATGTGTATGTGTATATAGATCATTATTTATAAACAGGATGACTTCTATTATACGTAGATTTTTTATTTCAAATTTGGTATAACGTACAAGGTGACTCCTGACTATACATAACTTGAGGTAATAGAGAACAACTTGGATATTTAGGTATTCAGAAATAGATTTTTTCCTGTTGCGCTTAATTACTGTATCATATAAAATAATCTATGGAGCTGAAATCTGGTGATCTAGCTGACCAAGGATGAGGTCCTTCATATCCTATCTGTCTGTTTGGACACAGATTATTCAAACGCCTTCTAACCTAAATATGAAAATGATTAGGAGCTCCGCCATGCTGGCAGTATCCGCCCTACTAGATACTACTTTACTTTTCAAGAGTCATAGCGGCATAGCAACACGCAAATACGAAAAAAGTCAGGAACACATTTTCATTCAGAGATAAAGCCCAATTAGGAAAATAATATTTATTTTTCATTTAAAGACATTAAAGGACATGTAATGGGGACGCCACTGGTGGAAGTGGACCAATTTCCTTTTTTTAAAAAGTTCTGTATGAATGCCTAGTTAGAACCTATCTGAAAATTAAAAAAAATATCTAAAGTGGTATCAAACTTATTAAGAGAAACAGAAAATGTCTATTTGATTAGAAAAGTAGCATGGTAGTATATTTTTTACAGAAATTGGAATATTTTAGGTTGATTGCCAAAGGCCTGTACACTTTCATGTGTCATAAACTAATGTTTCTTCAGACGAAAATTATTTTCGCATATAATAATTGAACATAATTAAACAAATAGCAAAAAATAATGTGTAAAATAAGTCATTAATATATGATATGGTTAAAAACCAACAACGTAAAATGCTTTAACAGAAATTTTTCACTGCATCTAAAAATCTACTACAAAATATAGCTTTATTAAATATATCACATAATATATCAACAAAATCTCTAAAAAATTAAATAATTCAGATATTTCGTGAAATAAACAAACTAGGAAATAATTTTGGTCAATAATAAAGAAAAAATAAATAAACACAATAAATCTTCTGTATATGAAATCAAATGTATAGACTTAAATTCTGCCAATATTGGTCAGAGTGGTAGGAGCATTCAAAACAAGTTAAAATAACACAATAAATCAATTTCAAATAACAATAAAAATAAAGAAATGGCAGCATATTGCGTTGAAAATAACCACTCTATAGACAGATATAGATAATATGAATTTATTTCACTCAAAAAGCATTAAAAAATTCAACAAAAGCAATTTTTGTACAACGAACAGAAAACAAAATATCTTAATTGTAGATTGTTTCAGGGGTTGTCTGGCTCCGAGTAACTTTACTTCACTTCGACCTAAAAGATCTTTTGTGCATAACCCTACAACTAGTTATTGTCCAGGATATCAAAACTTTTAACAAAGCTTGTGATTTTCCTGGGGGCTAATTTCCCTATGTCTTCAGATGTTAATTCCATCTGTTCTAGGAACTTTAGCCTAGTGCAGATTAATACCTTGCATTCAAAGTATATGTTCCGCAGTTTTAGTTGCAGTATCGCATTTTTCGCCTACTATCTTGCCCATATTCTTGAGATGATATCTCAAGGGGCAGTGGCCAGTTAGAAGGCCTGTTATCAGCCTTAATTCGGACCTTTCAAGTTGAAGAAACCTTGTGGCATTCTTTACCGAATAAGTTATAAACTTTTTCACTTCTTTGGCCTGGAGTATTCCAGAACTTTTTTGTTCCTTTTCCCATTTTTGGATCTCCTCTATTATGTGTTCCTTGGCCAGGCTACAAAACGGCTCAGGTCTAATGAATTGTGCTTTATCTCCTTTTTTCGCAAGGCTGTCAGCAAGTTCATTACATTGTACTCCCTCATGCCCTGGAACCCATATCAAGGTAACCTTGTTGTTGTTGGCCAGTTGTTTCAAGGATTGTTTACATACCCAGGAAATTTTAGGCTCAAAACTATAGGACCTTCAAGCTATTATAGCTGCCTGGCTATCTGATAGTATATAAATATTTGGACTTCGAATACCTTTATTTAGGCATTTCTGAGCATAGAAATCTATAGCATGAATTTCTGCCTGGAAGATGGTTGGGGAGTTACCGGGAGCTTTTGATAGCCTAAATTTGGGCCCTGCTACACCTGCTCGTCTGACGGCTTTCGATCAGCACGTCAAACGGGCAGTCCAAGCCCTGTTTGATTGACATTGAGTCAGTAGGTTTGGTCATGGACTCAAAATGGGTTAGCTCAAAAATCTTTAAGGGACCAACCAGATCGCCTGGTTTAAATTTGAGTGCCTGATGCAGTCTTAAGGCATTAAATGCTACTTCCTTCCTCACATGCAAGTGCAAAGGAAGTAGGCCAAGCATTGCCTCCATAGCTGCTGTGGGACACGAGTGCATTACTCCTGTAGTCCCTAAACAGGTAAGGCCTTGCCATTTTTGCAACTTTCCTTGTGCTAACTTTTCCTTTATTTACACATGATGCGTGGGTCACCATAGGTCTGACAACCGATAGGTAAGTCCAATGTATCATTTTCGGCTTCGAACCCCAAGTCTTACCAAATAGCCTACGGCACGTCCAAATAGCCGCTGTTGCTTTAGTAAGTGTCATTTCTAGATGTGGGCTCCAGGTAAGTTTTTGATCCAGAATTACACCTAGATACTTGAATTCACTGGAAAGCTTAGGATCGTTCCGTTCAGCATAGGAGTTCTAAGGTTAAGTTTTCTCCTTTTGATGAATGGAACAATAACTGTTTTGCTCGGATTGACATTGAGCCCCTCTGATGAGCACCAATTGGATATGTTTAAGGCAATTTGCATAGGGTTTAAAATCATAATTTCATGTCTATCTGTCACAGTCACCACCAGGTCATCTGCATAACCCTGGACGTGGAAGCCAGAATTATTCAATTTATAGAGAAGATCATAGACCACCATTGACCACAGCAAAGGCGATAGGACTCTACCTTGTGGACAACCCCTGACTGCAGTCACCGTAGCCGACTCCACCCCCACACTTATAGTAATTATTCTGCTTCTGAGCATAGATTGTAAACACTTAATTGTAGGGGATTGTATTCCCCTTTTTTCCGCGGCTCTTTTTATGGATTCATAGGATGTGTTATCAAAAGGACCCTCTATGTCTATGAAACCACACATAGCCACTTCTTTAGCTGTAAATCTCTTTTTAGTGTCTTGAACAAGGCAATGTGGAGAATTTATTGTTGATTTGCTAGATTGATAGGCAAATTGTTTGGAGTGCAGCGGTATTTCCGTAAGGATATTGCTTCTGATCTGTTTATCTAATAGTTCCTCCATTGCTTTCAGGAGAAATGAGGTTAAGCTAATGGGGCGGTAAGATTTAGTCTCCTCTGATGGGTGTCTGTCTATTTTTGGGATGAACGCCACCTTAACTTCCCTCCAAGCTTGGGGACTATAGGCAAGTACATAGCTTGCTATAAATATACTTCTCAGGTATGGGATAAGCTTCTCAATTCCATGTTGAAGTAGGACATCCTTATATTAGACAAAATATTAAAAATTCTGTACTGTGATCCATAATCAGGTTAGGTATAACCGAAAAAATAAAGTAACTTTATTTTACTAGTATTAAAACTCTGTACCTACCTGATAAACAGTGCTTTATAACTCTGTGGCAAAAACGAGTATAAGCCTATTCAGAACCGAATGATACTTTCAGGTGGAAATGCTTATTTGTATAACAAAAATTAAAATACTTAACTGAATACCTTCTTAATTTTTGTGGCCCAATATAAAAACGAATTACAGCATATTCGCGCAAAACATTATCAAATATATTATCACAGTTGGTTACGTCCAGTAGCAACTTCTACTTATTTAAATCACATGTCATATTTGTGCATAATGTGGGGCATAATATAGACCTTGTTTATCTGTTGCAAAAGTGCATTCTATTGCCATTTATGCTAACTTTGAACTTTGATTATTAATCTAATTTTTGTTGCTTTGTTGACATTTAAATGTTATTTAAACAATAAATAGGTGCATCTAGTGCAAGCCTTTAAACCTGTGCATGAGGTGTATCCAGGTATTTTATAATTACTTTGTAAGCTGAAGGTCATTTAATAATATTTTATTACCATAATCGAATATATCTTTATTTTATATTACACGTATTGTACCAAAAGGACAATGAACCTTTTTCCACCGAACGAATGATATTTATTAGTACACAGGAACTTTTCAATTTTCAGAGAATGTTTCATTGTGTTTCAATAAGTAGTTCAGTGTTTCAATAACAGAAATAAGAGGTATTCTGTTCGTTCCAAGTGCTTTTAAGATCGGACGAAAGTTACCTAAAATTTACTATTGAGTTGAAAATAGTGCTATTTTGGATTGTTATTTAATTTAAGAAAATGGCATATAAATGTCACCTCAAGTCCGTCAAGCAATGGACCTAACTAATTGTTGTGAAAAAGCATTTGAAAACTCCTCAAAATTATAAAATATCACCGCTTTTTTCCACCAATGACATATAGATAATAGATAAGTCTTTATATTTAAATTAATTTTACATTTATGCAGACTGGTCTGCTAGTCTTTCTTTCTGCAGTGAGTTAGATTCCTACTTGGTGACTACTGGGTATTTGTGAATATAAGATATTGTTAGTAGGTAAAAATATCCCCTAACATATCCAATTGCTGTTAAGTTATGCAATATTCGCCTTTTTAACATTTCGTTAATAATGAAAACTGACAACGCATATATGCCGTTATAAAACACCAATCAATGACGTTGTAACACCTGAAAAAGTATTTAGCGCTGGTGTACTACACATAAAATGGGTTTAAACGACATTTTAGCTATTCCTTACTCAATTCTCGCAAATAGCGTTCAAAGTTAGGGGAATATTCGGGGTTGTTGAAAATATGAATAACATCTTCCAAATCTCTTGTTTGATATACCTATTATTTGTCGTCTGAGTATGTATAAGTTCGTAAGATCGCTAGACTTATACAATTATACATAACATATTTTAAACAGCGTGCTAAAAACTACTCTTAACTTTGAACGCTGTTTTCCAAAATTAAGTAATAGCTAAAATGTTGATTTAACAGTTTTTGTGAGAATTTAAAGGGTAACATTTTTGGTTGTATACATTTTTTACTTTTGAACAACGGTTTACGAGAAAATTAAGAAAAACCGCCAGAACGTACCACCGGGGGGAGGTTTTCTTATTGAGTCTTGTTCCTAACACTATTAGGAATATATTGCTATATATTCGCATATTGGACGATTACGAAGATTGCATGTTTGTGTTATTTGCTGAATCAGGGTTTGAATTTGTTTGTTTCCTTTAGATGGTTTGCAAAATTTATTTAAATTAGCTAAACATCCGAAAGGTATGTGTTTTAGAATGTTAATACTTGTTTAGAGTTGTTTTAATAGTTTTTAAGTTTTTATTTGATGTCAACAGTAAGTTTGATACTGACATCTATGTTATTGGTTATTAAGTTGTAGTTCAAATAATTTCTGACATTTAAGTCATTATAACATTTCTTTTAAGTAGGAAATTTTATTTTTATAGTTGGTAAATGTTTTCCTGGAGAAAGACAAGGAGGTTTAAGTTAGGTTATGTTTGGAATGAAATTAATCAAAATTCATATGGTGTTTTGTTTTGTTTATTTTGGGTACTTTGATATTTATTGATATAGAACAAAAAACAACTGATAAAAGAGAGGTTATAAAATTGGAAAAACAAATTTAAGAAAAAAAGAACAAGTGAAAATTAGGGAGTGAAGGAAAAAAATAAAAAACAAGGAATTAATAATTTGAAATTGAATTAAAAAGTCAGAAATTGTGGAGATCAGCGAAGAAGAGTAAAAATAGACTGTAAATAAGAAGGAAGAGGTGTTATTGTGGATAGGAATTGCAGAGGAGATAAGGACGAGATAAGGTGAAGAATTAATGAAAGGAGAATTGTTGGATTTGGAAAGAGAAGAGTGTAGCTACGAAGAAGGAAGATTTTTGTGTGTTTAATTTTGGACAAGGTTGTATATTAAAATTTAAATAGTGTATTAGACTTCCGAACCTGTTATAAAACTGCTAAATTATCTAGATATCAAGGAAAATAAATTACTTATATCAGATTAAAAATTTTACTTTAATAAAATTTCATTTTAAAACAGGAACTGAATTTGAACCTGCTCCTGAAGGAGAAGATGAGCTAGCCGGCCCATTAAATAAATTTGACATACTTTCGGATCAAATGGTAAGAGATTTTAATTTGATCTTTTTGGTTTATCTATTGGAAATAAACAAGTTAAAGTTTGATTAGTACTGCAAATTATTAAGTTCAATAATAGTAGAACAGTACAATATATACGTAATACAAAAACTTTATAAATTATTTCTCCTATTCTATGCTTTTATATTTAATTTACGTGTACTAATTGAGCAACTGATAAATTAGGTGAGAAGTGTAATGTTTGTATCTAGATATTTAATTCAGATGCAAATATTAATGAGGTGTTTTGATAAATCGAAATACTGAATAAGGTTAAAAGAATGTTTTGTATTATAAAATTTTCCGTCAATTATCTAATATAATAATGAAACCAAACGTGTTTTTATTAATAGAGTTTTTACAGGTCAGGTCAAAATTTGATGGTCAACTCCAGTTAACCGTAAATAAACTAAAACTTTCCGTCTTCACTCTAGTTTTTGAATGAAATTTAATCTAATTCACATTATATTAAGCTGGTTCTTAGTAATGGAGCCCAAAGTGGTGTGACGCTGCCTCTGATGTAATTTCTACAAACATCAAAACCACTTCGAATGTGCTACTCGACGCGCGTTTAACTGTCTATGTGAGCATCATCGGGAGATGATTAAAACTCCTAATTTGTTGGTGAGGTTTAATATTATTTATCGCTGGACTGTTTTTTGCATACATGTTTATCACAAATTTTTGAGCTTAAGATCTATCTTTTGGTGGGAGGAAAGGGGTATTTCACCGCATTCAGCTATCATATAACCAGTTAGTTATGGTATGAGCAGTATGAACGGAACAATTGTCTTGTTGAAATATGAACTCATTATTAGGAAATAATTGTGACACAGAAGGGAGCATAATATTGTCTAAAATCATAATATACGTTTCACTGTTAAATCGTTCCTCAATATGCCACAAAACACCAGGACCACGTGCCGATATCCAAGCCCACGTATTGACGGAAAATCTACCACTGTTATCTTTGTTAGATATATATTTCTTATCGAATCGAGTATCCGGAGGGCGGTAAATACGAATACGACCGCTGTGTGTTGACTGGAAAGCTTTTCGTCTGTAAAGATTACATTGTTCCAAAAATTTACATCATGCGCTAAAAATTCAAGCGCAAATCTTACTCGAGCTTCTTTATGTTCAGCTTTAAGTAAGTATTTCTGTTCTGCTGCATGACAGCGTAGCTCCGATTCTCTTACTCGCCGGCGACCAGTACTACTCGATCCAGAAAATTGGTTTCTTCAGCAGCCTGAATAACTGAGTAAAATGGAATTTCTACTAAAGCATTTACCAACTGCAAATCTTGTTGTTGAGTTGATATCCCTCAGCGCCCTAATCTAGGATTTCTACTAATCGTACCGTTTATTCTTCACTTTCTTAAAATGTTACGCACCGAATTTTTGTCAATATTATAACGCAGTACAATTTGTCTCATTGACCATCCATCTTTTGTTTTAGCAATAATTCCAGATTTAACTAAATCGCTTATATGAGGCATATTAGTTTTTTGTGCACTTGCAATAAATTATGACAACTAACTGACAATGTCACAAAAATTAAAGTTAGATGTACACAACTAGATTTTAGCAAAATACCGCTTTTTTGCTCACGACCGTACATGCAGTATGTATTAAATAATAAAATAGGATCGTCGATCATAAATTAAAATAGGTGAGAGGAATAGGAAGGAAGATATATTAGGACAGACAGAATTTTATCATTTCTTATAGAATTTTCAATATCGGCTGTATATATTATATACAGCAATATAAGTCTAGGTCCTAAGATTTCGTTGTTAACTTTTAATAGTATTTTTCTATTTAGAAAAAGCCATATTATTTTATCTGAAAAATTTTAGAGATATTCTCGCGCACCATTTAAAAAAAAATACTATGTATGCAGTTGTTGCTAAACATTTCACAATTTTGCCTGTCATCCTAATGCAGGGGTCATGCTAATCCCTGTCTCGTTCGAATTTTAGCATACCTACTGTTACATGTCTATATTGTCTATACCCTGTAGTAAATACTTTCAAGCGTAGGTACAATAATTATAATACGAATTTTCACTAACCACACTAATTGTGTTTTACTAATTTTTAACTTTTATTTACTATAGACTCATTACTAAAATTCACAACTTGTTGCTGTTCTTTATCTTAGCTGATCACTCAACTTATTCAGAATTATGCTGAACTGAACTCCGTGCATTGGATCCGCTTCTTATAAATCCGTGGCGTTTATTCTCGATTCATAAGATTTCACTCCAGGCTCATTCGAGATGATTTTAGCTTATCTGTGATAATGGCGCCACCTTTGGCCAACTGGCCAACAGCTGTTTTACTGGTAGTTAATTAGGCAGGGCTCCTTTCACACTATTACCAGCGATCTTTCCGTAAGAGGGCGGCACATAACAATATGTACCACCGAAGCTAGTACACCAGGTGAGTTCACAGTATCAGTTTAAAGATATAAATAATAATACTTCATTAAAATAAATATCTTACAAATACCATCAACAAACAAACACTTTACAACAGATGCTTTATGTAGGACTTGATAATTTTCCAAAGTAATTCCAGTTTCTAGAATTGCCAACACCTACGACCTTTCTTATTTTAGTCCATAAGTCTTCTTCCTTTTTTAAATTAAGAAAAAACTATTACCCATTAACTGAACTTATATCTATCTGAAAATAATATTTACCGTCCACCCAGTAAGGACTCCGCAATAGTAGTAGTACAGCAATATTGTAAGTAACAGATGATACAGTGGCAGTCAAGTATTTACATGTACGACGACCTTATCGGTAACTAGGTATTTCTTATTGACCCTTGGATGCACAAGTTTAGGCTGAATGGTAGGGACCCGACCAAGACGTAACGTATAGTTCAAGTAATAAGGTTCCGATACATAAAAAACGCAACAAAAACTTTACGACATAATTATTATCGCCGCGGACTATGGCGGCATGCTGCATCAAACGACCCGATGCGCGTTAAAAGCCTATAAAGGTAAACGAGTCAATTGCGGTCAAGACAGCATAAACAGTAATGGTATTTTAATGAGGTCATAAAGTTTTTGTTGCGCTTTTTATGTCTTGGGAAGTCCTTACATGGACTATACATGATTGTACATAATTTAATCCGCTTTGAGTAACTGAAGTGTATTTTTATAACAGAATCCATTATTAATCTAATTATATCAATAATTATCAGGGCAACAACAACTCTTAGACGTGCAGAATGAAAGAGTGTATGGTGGTAGCTGCTGAAATTTTACATAGTTATATCGCAGGCAAAGGCGCGAGTCATCTAACTAAAACTAAAAATCCAGAGCGATAATTCAATGGTAATAAATAATATATTACTTTTTTTTAAATATTCCATTGATATTAACTATTAATAGAATAAATTTACAATAAAACAAAATGTGTAAGATAATAGATTGTTTTTTGATAGATCAGTTAAAATGACCTTGCGTCTATTTTAATAGCGCCTTTTACCGCAATCTCGGTTTTAAAAATATCTAGCGGAAGACTAGAAGAAATTTTTTAGTCACGATTAAGACTAAAATAAATTATAGTGATCCGTTAATGTAGCTAGTACCTTTATTAGCAGATTAATTATCACGTTTTAAAAAAATATTAACTGCTCAAAATAAGTTTTATTTTAGTATTTTTATCTCAACGTGGGTGCTGCTGACATGACAAAATTATTCTTTTATAATTGTGTATTGACTGTATTGTGTCCTTTTGGATTTGAATATGAAGTTTTGACATATATACCTACAATTTTAAATAGGTTAATTAGTATATATTATCTGTGTTTCCTTTATTAAAAAAATAAATAATTATAGACAACGATATCCTTGATCTTGTTTTCAAGATTGTAGTTAGACAATTTAATTGCCTCGAGTCTCCAAAATATTGCCTTATTACCAATAAACTTAGCGTGCTACCACGAAAACTTCAATGTCTAAGCGAATGCCAGCAGATTAAATCGCAAGAAAAAGGTGTTACAAGGACGTTTAATTATATTTGATACCTTAGAATCGAAGGAGGAATTTGGTAGAAATTCTTCAAATCAATGAATGAAATGTTTAGACAAAAACGAAACGATCAGAAAATGATTGGTGACATCAGAGATAGCTTAATTTATTATTAATTGGATTGAATCTGCGGTAGGTTCTTGGTGAAACATATTCAATAGAATAATTATAAATATTTAAGAGAATAGTTACAATACGTTTATTGTTTCATTAGTTTGTTCAGATTTTTCTGACATATGTTTCGGCCTTGCGACCATCATCAAAGAGTCTTAAAAACTGACTTGAAAGTGGTGGTTCACAGTATATATCTTAGAAATATTCTACCTACTTAGAGGGGGATAATAACTTGATTTGCTATTTCTTTAAATTTAACAATACAGGCCGGAACTACGAACTTAATTTTAATTTTATTACTGTGTCTAGTACAGGGTTGTTCATAAATTCTGTTTGTGTATTTGTAACGTTTTTATGGTTTCTTAGGGCCTTCTTAATTTCTAAAATTTCAATCATGTTTGTTTGCATTATGCAAAAGTTTAACACTACTACCGTTAAAAACGTGATTTTGCTCAATGCAATGTTCGGCGAAACCAGTTGATTTTTTATTGTATAAAATAGACTGTTTGTGTTCTCTTAACCTCACATCTATGCTACGGCCACTCTGACCTATATATACGCATCACAGTCGTCACACTTTATTTCATATACCCCGATTTTTTTATATCTTCTGTCTTTTCTTTATTATTAACCAACAAGTGACCTAAATTATTTCTATTCGTTGATATTGTATTAATACCTAATTTATTTAATCTATTACATACTGAGTTGCTAACTTTATTTACATAATTTATACTAACTATGCCACTTTTTCTTTTCTATATTTGGCACGTTATAAAAATGTTTTCGTAATAATTTTCTCTGTTAATTTTTTATTAATTTGTCAGCAACTCATCATAGCCATTGTTTTTTGCTAGTGTTTTAAGAATTCTAACTTCTTTTTCAAAGTTAACCCTATTTAAATTTACAGATAATAGTCTGTGTACATAGCTATGAAATGGTAACATTTTTATCTTCCAAGATCGATTACAGTTTGCATGTGTAAGAGTGTCAGTAAAAGTTGGCTTTCTGTAAATATCAAGTTCTAGCCCATGTTATTTACGTTTCAGCGTAATATCTAAAAAGTTTATTGACCGTTATTTTTCCATTTTAACTGTAAACTGAATTTTGCTGTTTAGGGAGTTAATAAAATGGATGAAATGTGACAATTGTCTCTCAGTACCGATCTATGTACAAAACACATCCACACATACGACACACATACCACAGTTGATCAAGTTTCAATCCCCTTACAGTATACAAAAATCTTTAGAACTTGTAACCAAATTGGAAAACATAACCTTACCCGAAAATGCCAAATTAGTTTCCTTTGATGCTAAAAGTTTATTTACCTCTATCCCTATTCACGAGCTTAAGGATATATTACATCTTATCTCAAATAGTGAATTGAATCAAAATGAATAAAAAGATTTACAAGCATTAATTAATATGTGTATCAAACCAAATTATTTTAAATTCGTTAATAAAATGTATACACAAGTAAACGGCTTACCTATGGGTATTCCGTTAAGTCTATTATTAGCTGAAATATTCATGGCAAATTTTGAAAACAATCTTTTTACCACAAATAATAATCTCTTTAAATACATACATTTTTGGGTAAGATATGTTGACGACGTGTTTTGTATATGTCATCCATTTTATTAACTCCCTAAACAACAAAATTGATGCCATTAAGGCTGCAACAAAATATATCTCTGTGGTTACAGAGGTGTTTGTTGTAGTTACTACAAATTAAATTAAAAGGATAATTTTTTAAGGTGTTAGTCCGCGCTGTCGGTATAAAAAGTTAGTTCCTGTCTAGAAGCTAGCCTACGGACAAGAAAGTTTAACTTCCTACTATTTCCTGACAGTCCAAAATATTATGAATGACCTTATATAAAAAAGCTTGCCAAAGGTATTGCCTCTTATCATTAAAACTAACCGTACCAAAAGTATTTAGTAAGTGTTATTGAGGGTAACCAAAAGGGGGATATGTTTCACTGGTTTTAAAAAACCAATAATATGTAGGTATATATAAGGATATCAAACAAGCGATTCGTATTTTAGCTTAAACCTCACAAAACAACAGTATAATGTTTGTAGAATGCTATAAAACCAAGTGTTTTAAACACATTAGCAACTGTCAATATGAAATTGAATGTTAACTTCCGATCAAAAATTACACCTAGGTCACGGAAGGTATCAAGTCTTTATATGATGGTGTTGTCAAGGTGGTAGTTAAGCACACGAGGGTAGTTGATTTACGCGTAAAGAACATTACATTACCTTTACCGGCATTTAATAGCAGTTTGTTGTCTAGACACAACTGTGATAGTCTGTCAAGGTTATGCTGTAGACGGTAACACAGTACTCGTTATCATTGTAAAGATCTTTAAATCATCCGCATATAGCAACGTCTAGAATATCCACTATATCATTAATGAAAATATTGAATAGTAAGGGACTTAGAATCGAGCCTTGAGGGATACCTGGTGACGCCCAAATTCGACAGACTTAACTCCATTATACGCGATATATTATATTAAATTAGATAGGTACGATCTAAATAACTGCGGCAGTGAATAAACCAAACCTATCTCATGTAACTTACGAAGTAGGGTATTATGGTTAAGCCTGTAGAAAGCCTTAGAGAAATCAGTATATATAACAAGATTTTGCGCCTGTATATCCAAAATTTCAGCTATGTATTGTGTTATGGATAATAAATTAGTAGTAGTTGAACGCGCTTTCATGAAACCATGCTGGTACGGCGAGATCTAATGACTGACACTTGGATAAATTGTATCATAGTTTAGGTCGATTTCAGATGACTGGAAATGAACATGTACTAAGGTAAAAGTTAAATAAAACCATTAATGATAAGAGAGAAAAGAAAATATCTGAGCGCAGCCCCTAATAAGAAATGCCAGAACGCCATCTGGCCCTATAATGATTTTAGTAATTTTTTTGATAGCTTTAAATACGTCAGATTAGTCGAAGGCTCGTGTGTGGATATTAACATTACATATTTTAATGGCATCATGCAGCAATTTATAAATATGTTTACAAAATTCTATATAATAGTGTTACGTGTTTACATCCTCTGGTAAGCACCCCCAAGCGTAAGTTCAATAATTGCAGCACAAATTGTCACTAATCATTAATTTATTTAACACTTAATTAACTTGCGTAGTTCTTATATTACACATTAATTATAAGTTGTAACCACTATAAATCAGTCGTGTCACTGTACTTTAACTACTCGGACCACTTGTTCTTTCACTTGATCTGAACGTTCTACTCTACAATTTAGAACTGTACCAGCGCGTTGGCTTTGTTTCTTATATACTCCATGGCGATTATTCCAGATGCATCCATAGTCCATATGGTAGATTGTTCCTGGCGAGGTTCTCCTCTTTTTTAGCACCTCCATGGTGGGAAGTAATGGCGCCATCGCTTGGCCGACTAGCGTCCTGGCATTATATTACTAGCTTCTTTCAACTAAAGGGTTAAACTGTTCCTAGAAAGATGGCGGCCACTCAGCTCCCACTCAGTCTAAGTGGATGCATAATGGCTGCGATAATTTGTGTACGCGCGCGTGTGCATCAGTGTGTTTACGCATCGCAAGTGTCAAAATCAGGTTGCAGTAAGTAATCAGTGCCTCTCACTGGAGTGACCAGTGTCGAGTGTATAGGGTCTCTAATAGTAATAGAGTAATAGTTTATAGCGTCTCTAAGTAGTAATGGAGACCTTATAAAGTAGAGACTGACCACTCGAGTGGCAGGTACTGATTGGTCCATATGAAAAGTGGATGCATAATGGTGGCGGCGTTGCTTTTATTTTGACGAGCACAGTCATTAGACTCGATGTAATAGGTAAAAATTGAAATAACAGTCTTATGACTGATTTGGTCACGAAACAATTAATGGTAACGTTATTACTTAGAGTGCCTGCTTAATTTTTTATTTAGCAAATTAGTTGCAAAATTCTATTTTTTAGTAAATAAATGAATGAATGAATGATAGAATAAATAAATAAATCAATACTTGAGAACAATAATTGCATAAAAAGAAGACTATGTCAAACTTTTTCTAGATATATTTATTATTTTAAAATCGGATGTTTTCCAAATTTTTTTATTTTATTTTATTCATGCATGCCTAATTCTGCCCTGCACGTACTTTGAGCGCTGGTACATATAATTGCGCTAACGACGCGTGTGTAACGAATTTACAAATGTGAGGAAGTACAGTTTTTAAGTTAAGGTAGATGCCGTAGTTTCACCAATATGTATTTATCCAACAAATAATACCCCAGACGAGGTCAACCATTTGTTAGCAACGGTAGCAAAAGACACCTGATTGATTATTCACACATTAGCACGGGCCAATGTGTTTTTGGGATAAAACATATTTTTTTCAATTGGAGCCATATTGGTACCGTGGTACCATTTATTACTATTATTAATAAGGAATTTATTCAAATGCCTTGTTAAAATGTGCGATAAATACAACCAAAATTACAGCTAAAAGAAAATAAGAAAATACAACGTTGTTGTAATTAAATAGTAAGAAGTAACTAAGGTGGCTTTGAAAACAATGAAATATTTGTCAAAAATTTGTTGGTTTACAGGAGTTTTTATTGTCATTAAAAATTGTTTAATATTCTTGTTAATTTTATTCAAAATGTCGAAAAGTAACTGATTATCTTCAACATAGATTTGCAGCAAAGTCACTATTATGTGGCCTCCAACGTCACCTGATTTGGCTCCCTTACATTTTTGTTTGGGGTCATTAAAAAAATATTATTTACGCAACCCGTGAAAATCTGGTGGGCTATACGAGTAAGACGCACGATTAATAGCATAACGGCCCAGCAATTGGCAAATGTTCTTCGAAATACAGCTATGCTAGTTCAGAAGTGTATTGACCTTAATGGATAGCATTTTGAACAACTGTTGTAATAGTTCAAATGTGCTTTTAGAGGGCGGAATATTAAACATAATATTTTTAGTCGCAAACTCCTCTATAAATCCTTATTTTACTATAAGGAAAGTAACCAGACTGCAACCAAAGTTACAAATCTGGCGCGTTAAGTGTAATAATTGCATATTACCATCAAAACGCTAATGCTTCGATTGCAACAAACACCAGCCGAAAGACTGATCCTACTTAAAGGAGCTCCCTTGCCAGTCGTCACACACCACTTGCAGACTGCAGTTTCGAGCTGTTGGCTCTCGTCAGTGCAAGGTAGGTATGCAACTATAGTCAATGTCGGTCGTTGCATACCTACCTTGCACTGACGAGAGCCAACAGCTCGAAACTGCAGTCTGCAAGTGGTGTGTGACGACTGGCAAGGGAGTTCCTTTAAGTAGGATCAGTCTTTCGGCTGGTGTTTGTTGCAATCGTAGCATTAGCGTTTTGATGGTAATATGCAATTATTACACTTAACGCGCCAGATTTGTAACTTTGATTGCAGTCTGGTTACTTTCCTTATAGTAAAATAAGGATTTATAGAGGAGTTTGCGACTAAAATTATTATGTTTAATATTCCGCCCTCTAAAAGCACATTTGAACTATGCTAAGCCAAGTCAGGCTATTTATTTTTCGATTGCAACGGACACTGGACCGCTAGATGGCGCCTGCTGGCTGTTTTACATGTCGCTATTGTGAAAATACCGGGATGTACTATAGTCAAAGGATTCTCGTGTCGGTCGTCGCATACCTACCTTGCACTGACGAGAGCCAACAGCTCGAAACTGCAGTCTGCAAGTGGTGTGTGACGACTGGCAAGGGAGCTCCTTTAAGTAGGATCAGTCTTTCGGCTGGTGTTTGTTGCAATCGAAGCATTAGCGTTTTGATGGTAATATGCAATTATTATACTTAACGCGCCAGATTTGTAACTTTGGTTGCAGTCTGGTTACTTTCCTTATAGTAAAATAAGGATTTATAGAGGAGTTTGCGACTAAAAATATTATCTTTAACTGTTGTAATGTTTGGTGTATTCTAAATAAATTGTGTTTTCTTATTTTCTTTTAGCTGTAATTTTTATCTTATTTATCGCACATTTTATTATATCATACACACTTAAATGGAAAACTAAGAATTAAATTAAAATGGATACTGACTTTTGAAATGTCACTTAAGTAGTGCGGAATTCAAAAATCCAATAATATACAGCGTGTTCCGTTTGAAAATCAAAAGGTAGTGTCAGTTCCAGTGAAACCGAACTTAAAAAAAAAAAGTCATTTATATGTCAAAAAGTCAAGTTTATTAAATATAGGGGATGTTTCATAACCTTCAAAACTAAAGGAAAATGGGGGGATGTACCATGATCCTATTACACATAGAAAAAGTGCAGGTAAATTTTTCTTAGTAAATGAATTAAAAATTAAATAGGTAAATCATGGAAGGGATTTAAAATCATAGATAATATGGCTAAGGTAGCCGCGATAAATGGCACCCCTCTGTCAATTAAAATACCTGTGACTGATTTGTTTACCATATATAAGAAAACGTTGCTTGAGAAATGGCAAAACTTATACAATCAATTTATTATTACTTACCCCGATCAGTAAGTCTAGGTGGTATGATGATTATACTATTTCCAGGTCATTTTATTCTGCCATCACCGTGTTTGCAGCTTAATCATGGCAGATTCCCTGATCACTTATCAGGTCGGCAATCACATACGCAACATCGGTGTGGTGAAGCACATCAGTCACGAAATTTAAAAACTCAAAGTGTTAGAACACAAATTTATCCGCCTCATTACGATTTCTAGCAGATACACTTCCCTCAGAGATTTCTACGATCGCTGTAACAACATAACCCCAATAGCGGACTATCTCCAAGAAATATCCCAAAAATAGCGATAGTCCGCTAACTCGCAACACTACACGAATTAGAGAGCATAATGCCCCCTTTCGGATCAAACACAATTTACCATATCAGGCGCTGCCCATTTTCCAGCAACTTCTGTAGCCAACCTTCCCTCTACCATAACTTATTTTATCCAAATTTTTTATTCTACAAACTTTAAAGCATTATCTCTTCTCCGCCCCCCTTTTCATTTATGTTTGTTCGTTTTGTTTCTAAATTATTCTTCATCATCCCTTCCAGAATTTAATAGAAACTCAAAATTACTTCAATCTTACCTTTTTAAATCATATATTGGCGTCCAGGATGCCCTATGCTAGTTGTCTGCAGCGAGTTTTTGCTTTGTTCCCTGTTCCCGCATCAACTACCAAAACTTCTAAATGTTTTTCCATTTACAGTGTTAGTGTTTTTTAAATTCCTCTGCGAGGATGATTTAATTAAATTAGATTAAGCATTTTAATTGGCCCTATGCGACGAAAAGTGTTGCCATTTAAAATTGTTTTTAGTCAACGAACCAGACGCGCCCCGTCCAGTCATTCACCCGCCGCGATGATTCATGTCGCGGTTGATCGACTGGTCCCGGGACGTGCGTTGGCTAGACCATATTTGTGATCTTAACCAAAAATAAATGTGTTTTGAATTGAATTGAATTATTCTACCATCGCCCGTTTGCAGCTTAATCATGGCAAATTCCCTGATCACTTATTTCAGATTGGAGTACAAGACAAGAATCTATGTGCTTGTGGTCAAAACGGTGATATTAAGCACATACTATTTAACCGTATTTTCCACACGGGTCGATCAAGGATCCTTACTAAGTGAACTAAAAAATATGGGTTTTCAGCTACCACTCAACCTGAACTATGTCCTTCAGAGTAAAAAGATAGAAGCATACCGATTAATTTATAGTTTTCTAGTTCAATGTGGCATAGTTATTGAACTGTTGTTTGTATTCGAGTTGTTGATACCCCTAACATGCCTTTGTTTCTGCATCCTTTGTGGGTTAATCTGTTAGCCGTGGTCCAGTCTATCTGTTACTTTAAGTTACCCTGATGGACCCTGGGCGTGGAATGCGTGCATCCTTATTATTTCATGTTCCCTTCCTTATCTGTGTTGGTGGCTATGGTTGGAAACCATCGGTTTCCAACCATAGCCAAAAATTGAAGAAAAAATTTCTGTCATCTGTCAAATCGAGGAATACAATTTTATTGTAAATTTTCTTATTGAAAATATTAAGGTTTTGTTTGATTGACCAGCGTACGGCAGACATTGCTGCCATTCCCAGCAAACACACCGTCAGCGCCGTGCTTGCTACGTCTACGCTTTGTTGGACTACGGTCATGTTTGCTACTAGCAGCGAGAACTAGTAGGAGTATAGAAGTAGTAGGAGTGGTAATAGTAGATGGGAAGTGTAGGTGTCTGTGAAATGCGTTGCCGCATTTTATCGTGATATGGAAACTCCTCTTTTTGTACTGTTGCTTCGAGGGTTGTTCCTTTATCTCTTCTGCGTCTTCTATTTTTGGTTCCGACCGCGAATATATCGTCATGGTTTTATTATGGCATTCCATTATTTTTGTTTTGTTTGTTCTTAATGTGCTTGATTTTCCCTCGTCTACTCATGATCCCATCAAATGTTGCTACATGTATGTAGTAGGATTTTCCTATTTCTATAATACTTTCCTCGATAGATGTGTTCGGTTCCCAGTACTTCATTGCACAATTTTCCTCTCCTTATAGTGGTAATTGTTTTTCTCCTATTAACCACGTTTGCTGGCATTCCGTTAGTTCTATGTTGCAAATATTAAGGTTTTCTTGTTAAAAGTTCCGTTTCGTATTTTATTTCCAAAATAAAAAAATAATCCTTTTTTATAAAACTTACTTTTCTTAAAGTCGTACTAAAAAGAAAAAATAATTGCAAGAAAAGCAAGGCGTGTGCATCACGCGTACAATCATACAAAGTGCGCACGCCTTGCTTTTCTTTGCAATAATTTTTTACTTTTTAGTATACTTTAAATGAGGATATTTGAAACTGGTCAGTGTTAAAGCACAGGACCGTGTGCTCTGAACTTGATATTTTGTCCTATATATTTAGCAATGGTATCGAGATTCGAATGGTAGTTGAAACTGTGCAGGCGAGTCCGAGACTGGCAATGTAATCAGCCTGAATGAACCATCTACGACTGCACTGGTTTAAAGATAATAAAACGGACAGGCCTACTAGCATAAAAAAAAACTCGTAAATGTAGTCAACGGTGGACATGTGCTGTGCTGTTAATGTGTCAGTGCAGTGCCTAAATACCTGTTATAATATCAAGCGTAGGAGTTTAGTTAGTTATTGTTCATATTTATAAATATTTACTACTATATAAAAGGTAAAATATTTCAATTATTTACTAATTTATCATGGCTTTCTGGAGACCATTTGAAACAGAGGATAATATAATAACGCCCGAAAATCTTATCATTTTCTTATGACATGCATTTCTATTACCTCCGCTTATGTACAATAAAGAGATGCCGACTGTTTTTGCCGGCTTTTAGTTTTTATACGGTTTCAATTAAGTTCAATTAAGTTCGATTATACTTTACGACTATGAAAAGCAAGTTTTAAAAAATGTGTGTTTTATTTTCTACTTTTTAGTTATTCTTTAATTATTTATAACGTATAGAACCAATTTACATAAATTCATTCATTGGAGCCGGATTCAGAGGTATAAATCTAACGGCATTCCATTATGTCACCGGAACTAATATCATACCATTTCTACATGTACATGAAAAAACGAACGTAGAAGTCTCTGATCAGGCGGAAACCTTTTGTATTCTACGTTTTGCCGGAGGTGCCGCTTGGATAGATGATTATGTCAGGAAGTGGGTTAAATAAAGGATGCAAGATTTGTAGACAAATGTGAAAAGCATTGTGAGTTAAAGAAAAGCAAGTATAAAAATTATCAAAACGAGTCCAAGCAGACTCACTGTAATTTAAATTCATAAAGCCTACCTAATCTTAATATTCTGCCTAGTTAGCTCGAAAATTTAAAGTTATATTTTTCTTTCAATTCGACAAAAAATACCAAAGAAAACATATAAGAACAGAAAAAGCAAAATGGATAATATCAGTACTATTATTTTTCCTTTTTTTTTTGCTGACCAAGTTACTGTGTTATTCATATTTCACACATTCCTCCTATGTTATAAAACGATATATATTTTCACGTGTTGTGTACAGTGCAAGTGATGATGTAAAATTGCTAAGTCATTCCAGAAGTGACCTTGATTTCACTTTCAATGGTTACATTAATTTCATTCTATTCTTTTTTGCATTAATTACTGTGTGATTATTTAAAGGGGCCAAGTGATTTATTCTTTACTTAACCGTTCTCAGCGAGAATTATGTTTTGACTTGATAAAAAGTTTAAAGTTAATTAAGCAACTTTCTTTTATTATAGGATACCGTTTGGCGAATTTAACACAGTAACTTACTATATAGCAATAACCGGATTAAATTAAACTACATTTTTTACGTGCTAAAATCAGTTATTTTAAATAGATTTGCCTATTGATTGTGTAATCTCTCAGAATTAAAGAACTTTTTAATTAGTTACTAGTTTTTTACTTTCAACCTTTTATCAAATTTAAATTTGACGTTGGTTTTTTCATTCCTTTTTTATGATGAGGCGAAATGTTACTTAAAGAAAATAAAAATCAAGGTTGAATTAAAAGAATGCATTTTGTTTATAATTGTAATTATGTAGTATTTTTTCAACAATTCTAACTAATGTTTTCTCATCAATCTTATCGTCTTACACTATTTCGCAGACCATTACCTTATAATTCTGTCACAATTTGCAAATGACATAAATGATGCTCTAAAGATAGTAGATAGTTTTCGCAAGAAAGTAAAATTATCAAATAATGGCGCCTTATAAGCCCAAGCCCAGTAAATTAGTACATTTGTGGAACAATTTTTTGGAGACCTCAGATTTTCTATGCTTTAAATTGTAGCATTTTAGATTATAAATTAAAGAAAAATCGAGCAAATGTCGTTGGGGTCTATCCCCAAATTCCAAAAATACATTTTTCTTGAAACTTTAATTTCTGTGAAAATTATTAAATATAAGAACAACGTCTTTGATACTTTTAAAACACAACGTTTTAATATCAGACATTTTGTCCAAAAATGAACGAGACGAGACAATTTTTCAGTCCCTTCAAAACAGGCTACTTTGTTTGAAAAAAATTATACTTTATTATTCAATATAAAATATAATTAAAGTGTAAACGGATTTAATTGAAACCGTATAAAAACTAAAAGCCGGCAAGAACAGTCGGCATCTCTTTATTGTACATGGGCGGAGGTAAATAGAAATGCTTGTCATAAGAAAATAATAAGATTTTCGGGCGTTATTATATTATCCTCTATTTCAAATGGTCTTCAGAAAGCCATGGTAAATTAGTAAATAATTAAAATATTTTACCTTTTATATAGTAGTAAATATTTATAAATATGAACAATAACTAACTAAACTTCTACGCTTGATATTATAACAGGTATTTACGCACTGCACTGGCACATTAACAGCACAGCAGAAGTCCACCTTTGACTATTGAGAAGCGATTTACGAGTTTTTTTTATGCTAGTAGGCCTGTCCGTTTTATTATCTTTAAACCAGTGCAGTCGTAGATGGTTCATTCAGGCTGATTACATTGCCAGTCTCGGACTCGCCTGCACAGTTTCAACTACCATTCGAATCTCGATATCATTGCTAAATATATAGGACAAAATATCAAGTTCAATGCGCACGGCCCTGTGCTTAACACTGACCAGTTCCAATTATCCTCGTATAAAGTATACCTACGATTTGTTTTTACACATCTCCGCACGGCCAAAATTGGCTAAATCAAGGTCAAAGATGTAGAAAACTAATTCCAACTGATTATTGTTAAATGACTTTTTAACAACACATTTAACCGAGAAAATGCGTGGAGATTGTATTAACTCATTTTTCAACAAATAATTCGATAATTGAGTTAGATTATAGATATGTTTTATTTTCCTTAAAGTAATATTTTTTTATGTAAAAATGGATATTTTTTTAAATCCCTATTGAAAAAATATTTAACTGAAACAATTCTACATATTTTTATATCTTTAGTAAACACCGAGGTAAACACTAATTAAAAACCTTTCAAATGAGATCAAAAATGTTAATTCATCTTTATTCTAACTCATTTTATTGACACTTATATACATTCATACTGCTCTGAAAAAAGTGTGCCTCTATTTCTGAATTATTGAAAATTTAAAAAAGTTAAATGAAATAAAAACATCATGTTTCAATACACTACATACCACAAGCTACCGAGTCCCGATTGTGCCAATTTCTCATTGGTCCTGAATTGGAACAATTGATATTAAAATTTGATATATTATCATAAATCTTCAGTATTTTGCATATTTTTTATTCCTTTTATTTTATAGAAGTTTATTTTTACTGCACATCAAACGGAATAAAGATGCAGTAATGTGGAGAATAAATACTCACATTTGGCATGTAAAGCTATAACTAGAGTAAATAGAATATAATAGAATATTTTTATTAATCCAGTAAGGACAATACAGTATGCTACAGAACAAGTAAATATTTTATAAATATACAAATGCACGTATATGTACGTGTAGACGCAAAAGAACATGCACCCACACACGCATGAATAAAAATTGACAAACAGACAAATAATATTATAACAATAAGGTACTCACAAGTATCTAACAAATGCTATCACAATCAAAATATTCTTTAACAGAGTATGCTCACATATTTAAAAGATATTCCTTATTTTCAGACCTAGGACATTGTGTACTTATGAGGATATATTTAAACGTTTAGTTGGTATATGGAAATTATTTTTTCAACATGTATTATGACAATGAATCCTTCCATTTTTGTCAAGTTTATCTTGATTTTTGCATACATACAATAACTTTTCTAAAACATAAACTTGGTAGATGAAGAATTCTATATTGTTTAAAAAGATTGCAACATGAATGAATTGGCAGTACACCCGCTATACAGCGTAAAATCCCTTTTTGTTCAATAAGAACATCGTGTACACTAGTGGAGCCCCCTCTCCATATAGTAATGCCATACGTTAATCTAGACTGAATTTGTCCATAATAAAATAACAATAAACCAGATACATCCAAAACACTTTTCAAGGTCCTCATTTGAAAAGATTTAGACTGGTACTGATTAGCTTGCTACAGTGATTACTAAATGTAAGTGTATTGTCAAAAACTATTCCTTATTGTTTTTTATGTCTAGGGTGGAATTATTATTGATTTTACGAGTGTGAAATCTCATATGACTTGTTATAGAAACATTATAATATAATAAGTGGCTACGAAACCAATTACTTAAATGAACGACAGTAGTATCAATTTTATTTAGAAGTGCAACACAAGATCTAGCAGAAAAAAGAAGATTGGCGTCATTAGCATATAATCAGATGAAAGCCTCAGTAAGCATGCTAGGATGTTCATTAATATAAATAATAAATAGGATAGGTCCCAAGACAGAACCGTGCGGCATACCTAGTTTATTCTCTAATATGTTTGATGTATAGGAAGATTTTTTTGTTTGTTTGTTCAATATACTGTATTTTAACCATCCGGTCTCTTTCACTAAGATAAGAGGCAAACCAATCAAATAGTTCACCTCTCATTCCATATGAATATAATTTATTAAGTAATAGGCCATGCTGAATGCAGTTAAATGCCCGTCTGAGGTCACAGAAAGTTCCGGTCGAACTGAAAGTCTAATAAAGAAAACACAAATATACTTTTTCGCCGATTGACAGCAAAGTACTAACTTTGCTGACTAATGTCAATCAGCAAAATATCACTTTCCCTGCCTAGGCAGGGTAAATGACACTTAGTTTCCATTGTAACCAACTAGTAACAACTGCGATTTTTAATGAATTTATTACAATAAAAATAAAGAGATTGGGAATTGTAATAATTTAATTATTTTAGAATATATTTAAACAATCGGCGAAAAAATTATATGTTCAACTCAGCAGCAAAATAGATTGACTGCCTTGGCAGAGTTCCTAGCCTCGCTACGCTCATCTAGGAATTATCAGCCGCGGCAGTCGATCTACTATTTTGCTGCCTAGTTAAACAAATAACTGTTACGCTATCTAATATCGTACTTTTTATTTTCGCTAAATATAACCAAGTTTATCACAAATCGCATAAAAGCATATTCAGGAGGCATGATTCGATTCACCAAAATAATCGGTTTTTAAAAATGATTGACCTTAAAATTTAGTTAGGAGTAGATTTGTATATCCCTGTGTATTAATTCCTCTTTATAAAATATACCCGCCTCACCGCGGTCCGGCCATACCTGTATATGTGAATATATATATAAATTCCCTGACAGCGCCCTGGGCGAGAAGCATATGTCCCTGTTTGAATCCCGTTGCTATTAAAAAATTATCTTTTAGGGTCGGATAGGTTGTTGAAATGGCATACATACTAGAACAGGTCAAAGTGTATTGTATGAAATAGCAGTAAGATTACACAAGGCTTCTCTTTACCTTGGAGTTGACACGAGCACCCGTAAGGAGTAAACTTGTATACGTGGCTAAAGAACCAAATTCACCAAAACGCCAGTTAAATTGTACTGCTTTACAATAACAATTATATAACAGTAATAAACACATAGAATTGAAAAAGTATAATATTTGCATAATATCGTGATTATAACTTTTTATTTCATTTACTCCAACAGTATATCGCCTTCAAATTAATTAACTTTTGATTACCGACCTCTAAATCAACAAATACAACGAGTTGTCTTTGAGTAACGCCGTAATAATAGAAATATTATTGTTGATTCAGGTGACTAAGCTAAATAAAACACCAATAAGAATAATTAAATTGAGCACCAGAAGATAATTGTATTCAATAACAAATTCAAGGGTCAAATAAATCCTGCTTCGTGACTATTATATGTAACAGGACATAGTATTTTCGTTTGAGTCTGAAACTATCAGTGATGATTACTGCTATATTTGTTAGATATTCCCGATATTGCCCATCAAATAATTTCCTTAAGATTCTTAATTCGTTACTAACACGGCTAAAGAATGGGGTGTACTGGTTTTGACTTTATACTAGCTAATTTTTAATCAATTGTTGCATGGTGTAGTGTATTAGGTAGAACACACTAATACCACCCCATAGCCATCTTTTAGATGCTTACCAGCAAAGGTCAAGCGTTGTTGATCTGAAGGAATGCCTTCTTTGTCCTTGACATTCTCAATAGTATCCGATGGTTCAACTTCCAAAGCGATCGTCTTGCCAGTTAAAATCTTCACGAAGATCAGCATACCACCTCGCAGATGCAAAACTAAGTGAAGGTGGATGCCTTCTGGATGTTATAGTCAGATAAGGTACGTCCATCTTCCAACTGCTTTCCGGCAAAATCAACCTTTGCTGATCTGGGGGATACCTTCTTTGTCTTGGATTTTTGCCTTAACATTTTCTATGGTATCAGATGGTTCAACTTCCAATGTGATAGCCTTGCTAGTCAAAGTCTTCACAAAGATCTGCATACCTCCACGAAGTCGTAAAACCAAGTGAAGGGTGGATTCTGTCTGAATGTTGTAATCAGACAAGGTGCGACCGTCTTTTAATTGTTTTCCAGCGAAGATCAATCTCTGCTGATCTGGAGTTATCAAAAGATGGCTATGGGGTAATATTACTGTGTTTTACCCAAACAGGGCTTTGGCGGAATATTTGCAATGATAGCTTACTCTAATTTACCACGCATATAAGCATAATACAAGGTTTTAGTTTTAATGTTATGAAACTCCTTGGTATTCCTGATTACAAAACCTAACATCTTCATTGTCTGATTAGAAACCGGTTCTCTGTGAGGAATAAAAATATCTTGTGGTCAAATGTAACACCCAAATTCTTAACTACAGTTACTCTGGTTACATGTTGGTCATTTATTTGATAATCAAACACTGTAAGAGATAATTTACGGGCACAAGTAATTACTGTGCATCTTCCTATGACGGAATGGGGTGGATTGGCCTCGGATGAGCCCTGCGACCTCGGCCACTGATACTAATCAAAGTTCTTGGATAAAAAAGGAGAAAAATAAATAAACATAAAAATACATTTTTCAGGTAGGTAACCTACTTATCAAAATTTTAAATGCGAGGAAATAAATTTTGATTTAGAAGCAATATTATCTTCATGTAATTAAAGACGAAATCCCGACGTATATAGTTGCAAAAGACTGTTTTTTCTCAAGACAAAATCTTAGTCTATTTTTTTTAACTTAAGTAGAGAGTTATCGTTCTGAGGGGATTTGAGTACAATACACGATGTTTTTGAAATACATGCATATATTTCTTTCTGTGACTTCCAATGGATGGAATATAAAGATTAATAGCATTTTTTTAATTTAAAAATTCGAAGAAAAAAATTGAACTCGCCTTTATCCACCCCAAGTCCGACGCGCACAATGTACATTTTTCACCTTTATTTAGTTTACAATGTCGCCAAATCTGCACAAAATGATCAAATTATAAATACCTAAAACTGAAAACGAACACACACACAAAGTGCCATCGAAGCTCATCTCCAGGTTATAGGCCTTGCACTATCTGAAGTCCCTGTTCATTCAAAGTGCGCCATGTTACAAATTCGGACACTCCAATTTGTGCAGAAAGCCTCCAAATATTTACGTACTCCAGGATTTTCTTCAACAGCATCTAAAATTAGTGGTTCCGCATCCAGTATTTTCCTAGAGAGTGTACGGCCCCTATCATTAGTAATGTCCATGGTCTCTTTAATGTTTAACAGCTGACACAAATGTTCTTTCATTGGGAACGCGGATACTGGTGAACCGTTCCGAGTAGTAGTAAATACTGTAATTCGCTATTAACACGTAAAGAGCTGTACGTAAACTATCGACCGCGATGACCTGCTAAAGTTCACGGTCAAGTATCATATGGAAACTGATCAGCGGCGTAACTCGATATTAATCCATAATTATTCGCAATATTCAAAATTTACTTTCTTATTTACATTTTGGTTTTTGGATAAATAAATATTATTCTACGGATTTTAAAAATATGACGATTGATTGATCAATCCGAATATATGCTTGCACTTCAAAAACACCGTGTATAAAATTAGTTATGAATTTGGAAACAATATAGATCCACAAATGGAAAGCAAAGTTCAAATGACGATGACTTTATTTTTGTTTTCATGGGTACACTGTTCACCTAAATTTTTAGAATTATCAGAGTCTAGTTCTAGTTCATTCTCTGATGTTTCTGATGGTATACGTCTCCTAATCATTGATAGAGCTACAGTATAGTTACGCTATATAGCCAAATTGACATAACTCCCAATAAAGGTAATTCCTTTTTTGTTTGACGCTATGAATGGTAGGGAATCACCAAAAAGGGTAAAGTTCTTATTATATCAAATTATTTTTGGTGAGAGACAAACAAAACAAAAGCTAGATGTTCGTTTGTATACTCAGTAGTCTACTACACTAACTCCCTACCTTAATTGAATATAACTGTTTTCATTTTTTTTTATCACCTTAAAGCAACCACAATCTGCCACAGATGAACATACACAGATACGCACAATCATAAATTACATACTTCTGATACTTGTGATAGATTTAAATGGTGATGCCCAGAGTGTCACCAGAAAACTTCATGCGCAATCATTTCCATATTCTATGTCTCTGGTTTTCAGCAAACTGCCAGATATAGAGAATTATCAGTCCATTAGAGCAGAACAGACAGACAGATAGATGTTCTAAGAAACTACAATAACAAGACAGCGATCGTCAGCATATCGCTCTGAATATTGTGTTTCCAGAAAAATCTCGGCTATAGCTTCTTCTTGATGCGTTTATGAAAATAATTGAAAAATTTATATTTTCGGTCCCCGGGGAGGTTGGCCTCGGTGACTTTCACCATCCAGCTACCCTGTCCGGTCCGTACCGTTCGTGTATTGACCTTTAGGTTATTAATAGCACAACACTTAAGTAATTTATTAAGATTCATTTTGCAGTAACAGATTCTTGAAGCCTTTTGTGACATTAAAAACCGCTGCCCAAGGAATCACTACTTCCACATCCAGATTTTGTATCCAAGTCTTATGCACACTAAATCCCAATGTAATATTTTACTCCCTTTAACAATAGAGTGGGGGTGGTAGAGGGGGTGGCTAATGTAAAAAAAAATAGAAGTAGTAACTAATGTCAAAATAAATTTTAGAGGCCCTTGGTTCAAATCCCAATTTAATTTTTACTCCCTATTTATAATAGGGTAGGGGTGGCAATGGGGATGGTAGAGGGGGCAGATAACGTAAAAAAATTTTTTAGACGTTTCGTTCTTGTATACACACTAAATCACATTTTAATTTTTTTACCCTCTTCTAATAGGGTGGGGATGGCAATGGGAGTGGTAGAGTGGGTAACACTAAAAATTTTTTTTTAGACGTTCCATTTTTGTATACACAATAAATCACAATTAAATTTTTTTTACACCTTTAATAATAGGGTGAGGGTGGCAATGGGGTTGGTAGGAGAGGTAGCTAACGCCAAAAAAATGATTTTAGACGTTTCGTTTTTGTATACACACTAAATCACCTAAAGTTACACCCATATTTAAAAAAGGTGATAATACCGACGTAACTAATTACAGACCAATTACTATAATTTGTAATTTTAGCAAGTTACTCGAAATTATTTTATACGATCCTTTATATGCCCACGTTAATAATTGTCTATTACCAGAGCAACACGGGTTTATCTCAGGTCGCTCAACAGTAACGAATTTGGTTATAAAAACTCAATATATTAGTGAAGTCTTGGATCAGAGAGGTCAGGTAGATGTTATCTACACTGACTTCTCTAAGGCCTTTGATAAATTAGATCATAATATATTGTTACATAAGCTTCAATATTTGAATATATCTACAGAGTTCTTAAATTTAATAACATCCTACCTAAATGATCGTTGGCAATATGTTCAAGTAAGGGGTTACAAGTCGAACAAATTTTTACAATCATCCGGAGTCCCACAGGGATCCATTCTAGGTCCTTTATTTTTCATAATTTTTATAAATGATATTACCGCCAATATTGATGTAAAATACCTTCTATACGCTGACGATTTAAAAATATTCTGTCAAATTGACTCGGTGGTCGATTGTGAACACTTGCAAATCAACCTAAATCGCGTAAATACATGGTGTATGGAAAATAATCTGTTTTTAAACGTCAACAAATGCAACGTTATGTCGTATTCAAGAAAGCAATTCACTTATGAATTTGATTATAAAATCGAAAGTATCTCTCTGAATAGACCTAGCAATGTTAAAGATCTCGGAGTTATGTTTGGCTCAAAGTTAACATTTGTTGATCATATTGACTCTACTGTTACATCATCTTTTAAGACGTTAGGATTCATCTTAAGAAACATTAAAGATTTTCAAAATATAGATACGTGCAAATTATTGTTCAATTGTTTAGTAAGATCAAAATTAGAATACGCCTCGATTATATGGAATCCAATATATCATTGTCACATAACATCATTAGAAAATATTCAACGTCGGTTCCTAAAGAATTTACACTTTAAATCATTTGGCAACTATCCGCCTAGAGGTTATCCACATGATATTCTTTTATCTACTTTCAATTTTACTTGTCTTTTAAAGAGGAGGGTGACGCAATCTATAATTTTCCTCTATAAAATTATACATAATTTTATTAAATGTGAAGACCTTCACAACAGTATTTTTTACGCTGTACCTCGTCTTAACTCAAGACATTGTGAAACTTTCTTAATACGTACTCCAAGAACCAACATCTTGATTCGATCCCCCTTCTTTCAAATGTTTTCTAATTACAATAATGTGAATACAATAATAGATATTTTCAACACAAATATTCGCAGTATTAAACAGTTATAATTATTTTATGCTAGGTGTTTATCATTATATACTTCATTTGTTTGTTCCATTGATACTTGTCATGTAATTTATAATTTCATGTTTGTTTGAGTTTGTTTGTTCTTATTTACCTGTTTCTTTTATCTTTTTTGTATTATATCTACTTTTGTTCTAACCTTATCCTGTAAATGGACCTCGGTCTGTTGGATATTGTAATTCAATAAATAAAATAAAATAAAATAAATAAAATAAATCACATTTTAAATTTTTTTACCCCCTCTAATAATAGGGTGGGGGTAGCAATGGGGTGGTAGAGGGGGTAGCTAACGCAAAAAAAAATTATTAGACTTTTGTTGTTGTATATATACCAGATCACATTTAATTTTTTTTACCCCTTTTAATAATAGGGTGGGGGTGGCAATGGGGCTGGTAGAAGGGGTAGCTAACGCCAAAAAATTTTTTTTTAGACGTTTCGTTTTTGTATACACACTAAATCACATTTTAATTTTTTTACCCCCTTTAATAATAGGGTGGGGAGTGGCAATGGGAGCGGTAGAGGGGGTAGCTAACTCTTAAAAAATTTTGTAGACGTTTCGTTTTGTATATACACTAAATCACATTTTAATTTTTTTTACTCTCTTTCATAATAGTGTGGGGGTGGTATTGGGGGGTGATAGTGGGGATTCTTACTTGCTTGTTTTACCTATTTACCCTTATTTAACCCATTTACCCCCGAAATCTTCAACGGAATTAGATCAAAATATAATCTAGTTCTAGATGTCGTTACAATACATAAGTGTACCAAATTTCAAGTCAATATCATAAACGGTTCCAGAGTAAACGTCGCACAAAATAAGTTACTACACAGACAGACAGACAGAATCTTAAAGCTGTGTATTTGACATACACAGCAAAATAAGGGTTCTTTCAAAAAAAAGCTTTGAAAACGGAAAGAGATTACTTTCCGAAACGTCAGCAAAATACATTATTTCTGTGTTTATTCCGAATTATATTATTTGTAAAACATAACCTCTGACTATTCCTTTGGCGTAAACGTCACGGGCGCAGAGGCTTTTTTCCAATAATTCTATTATTTTGAAGATTCGGTGATTTGTTTTGAAGAGGATAATAATACATGTGGTAGAAAACCCAAATAATAGGAAATAATAGACAGACAGGAATTTTTTTTTCGCCCAAATTTAAAATCTCGACGTTTCATGACATTTTAAGCTTATTTCAACAAAAAAAATATTTTTTTGCGTTACTATACTACCACTGGACGTGGAAGTAAAACTATTGAGTCATCTGCATCTGCAAGGCCTGTCCAATAACAATTTTCAGCCTAGGCAAAGTTCAATTCTGGCGTTCCCTTTTTCAAGTCGTTTTGTAAAAAAAAATCAGAGCAATACAATAAACAATAGTTACCTATCCTATCAATTTTATAATTTCAAGTTATCGTTCACACTAATTCAACGGGTATTAGAGTAAAACTTAGAGTAAAACAAGGCAAGCACTCTGTTTCTAAAATATATGTTTGAAATGAATTAAAATAACAAAGTAACTCCTTCTTCTTCTTCATTGTCTGCTCGAGATTTGTTTGGCGTTTGGCGCCCCTAATCGTGACGCCCTATGCAATTGCCTGGGTTACCTGGGCCTATGACCGGCCCTATTGCATAATAGTCTAGGTGAATGAATGGCCAATGCACGATCTTTTACGAAAGGCAAAAGTAATAATGGACCCAAATTACTTCCTTAGGTAACACCATCCGTAGGATAATGATCTTTGTCCCATGAAGTCAACATGTGGCAAGAGTCAAAGAACGTTATTAGATTACCCGAGGCACTGTAACCGCGCAACTTACGAAGTAAAGTAGGGCGATTCACCTGATCAAAAGCTCTTGATATATCTGTATATTGGTTTCTTGTTGTCTCAAAGGTTCTTACGTATTAATAGAACACTATCTCATAATGCCATATTGTCGTACTGCAATACAATCTGAACATGATTATACAAATAAAATGCAATAATAGATCTAGAAAATAAAAATAAGGAAATTGTTTTACTTCCTGTAGGATTCGTAGTTTCGGAGATATGAAAATGTAAAAAAAGTCCGAACCTCTATAAGTCATTTTGTTAAATGTTAACTATCTCAGAAGCTGTGGCACTTACATCAATTAATATTATCAATTAAGCTTCCAAATATTTTTTATTTATTTCTGCAACATAAGAGAAACAAAGAAGTTATGGCCGAAACAATGTGTCTTCAAAATTGTTTAACAGAAATATTATTTTGTTGCGATTAGCCAATAATTAAAAAATTCTAATCCAAAATACTGGTTTTTGTTATTATACAGCATGTTCTGCATGCTCTATTTTTTTTGCTTTCAAAAAAGTTGCGCTCCATTTCCATCCGTCATTTTGATTTTTAAAATTTTGATAATCAACAACCTCAAAAACTTAAATGTGTTATCGGCAATACTTATGGAAATCTTAAATTTTTCGATTTAAGGAAGGTAATCTATTTTTGGTAAGAGCAAGTATCAGGACCAAATAGAAGCTGAAAGATGTATCATTTATTATAAAAATTACTCATAAAAATATTGTTACATATGACATTATTCTCAAGTATTCTATCTTTTTAGCCATGCAATTATATGCCACACTTGATAATCTGCTGTTCAAAATTTTGAAGAGGGTTTTTATAACAAGAATAAGACTCGTTTACGCACATTTTTTAATAAGAAAATATTTGTTGCAGCTATTCTTGATGCGAAACCTTATATATTTCTTATAACTTTGATATATTTAATATTTGTACCAAAAAGAGTAACAAACGTATACACCTACTGAGTTCATTAATAAATCTGACATAGCCCACAAAATAAAATCAGAATAATTATTAGATCATATTGTAAATTATAGCAAATGTTCTACCAGAGGTCATTCAATATTTTAATTACTATTTAGGCGTCACGCTAATACGTTTTTAGACCACAATCAAATATCGAATATAAAATAAAACAGAAATAATGGTTAATATTTTTAGATATATAGTTCATTGTCAATAAAGTTTCAGGTTGCAAAATTAACTATTAATTATTGTTGCTTCATTAAATAATTAAGTAGCATTAGTTTACTACGTTTACAAACATATACTATTATATTTACTATTTGCCATTGCTTAAGAAATGTCCTGTTTACGTATTTTTAACGAATGATTATTTATCATCTTGACCTCGCATTTAAACTATATAATGATATTTGAAAAAAGTCAAATGATCCTAAGTTAGAATTAGACTACAAAAACAATACAATAAATAAAACAATTGCGTAACAGTTATTATGTTATTCATGGGCACCATGGCACTTTCTCTATTTGTTAATGAACTTTAAAAATATAAACAAAGTTCACTTGTTACTTGGACTACAAACTAAATAAATCACATCCTCTTTGCATTTTGTAACATTATTTCTGTGGGTTATTTGGATGATCTAAATTTGTAGAAACATTTAAATTGTCCAAAGATGTTGTCTCTAAACATTAGATTATTAACTTTTTTAAATAACTGCAGAATAAATTATAGAAATATTTATATAAAGAGGTGTGCAAAATTTCCAAGGATTTTCAGCAAGTACCGTCCCTTCCACACCCATGTAGAGAATGTTAAATACATTTTAATATTACTACTTTTGTCATCAATATGCAGCAGATATGTAATTTACTATAAATATGGAGTACTTACCTACATTTTAAAATGTTGAACAATATAGTAAATGCTTTGTTAACCAGATAACAAGAATGTCTCTAGTACAAAATGGGTAGAGATAAAAATTTATAATAATAATAATAATAATAATAATAAAGGTCTTTATTATGAAAGGTTAATAAAGGGCGAAGTTTAGTCACATGACTATTCTTCCGCTTAACCCCAAATGCCAGAGATACATTCACGATATTTACATAAAGAATAATAAAAATGACAATAAGATTCTTATTCTAAAGTATGATATATACAAATGAGAAATATAAAGTGAAGTATCTCTGGCACACATATAACATAAAATATACATAGAGAGGATATTACTAATTTGTAGACACTATAAACTAAACTAAATAAAAAAAAAGAGAAAGAGAAAATATAAATAACAACCAGTTAATCTAAAAGATGAATGATTATTTTTGCTTAGCAAATAAATATGCCTTAAGCTATTTTTTAAACTTAACTAGAGAGTAGCATTGTGTCGTATTATTCAACATATTGTAGTGATGTACGGCAATATATGAGAAGGACCGTTGAAATATAGCAGACGAGTGTTGCGGCATTGTCAACATGTTATTATTTCTGACAGTTCGACCATTACTTCATTTCTAGGCACGAGTTTACTTTTGAGATAGTCAGGGGTGGAAGTTATAAGAAGACGTTGAACGAAAACTAAAAGATGATACAACCAGGTGTTATGTATTGAAACACCCCCACCCCCCCTCAATTAATTATAAATGAAAATCCTTGATCGTGAAGCAATCAAGAACTTATTTACTCCCACCCAGAAATTATTTATCTCAATTTTATGTCAAGATAAATAGACAGATTGGCCATTTACGTGATCGTCTAGTTTTATGTGGTTAGGACCTTAATTACGTTTTGTGTGTGTGTAGTAACCCTTTATAATTACTCCAGGTTCTTTGATATAAAGTTTGGTATTACTTGTTTCTGTCTGATACTAACCTGAGCAAATTAATCACTCTGTTATTTTAAATACACTGTAAGTTTGGATACACTGGCTATTATTTGAGAAACATAGTTAATGTTTTATGTTATTTATGTGATGTCTTATTACGCAAGATTGCACTGGACATTTATAGTTGAAGTTTGTTTTCTAATTTATTTGATTGGAATGAAATCATTTATTTAAGTTATTACTTGTGTGATGAGAAAAGGTAAAGATGAAAGAAAAGACAATAATTGATGGGAAAAAGTAGTAAAAAAAACCCATTTTATTTTATATAAATTGATGCGGCAAATAGCCGTACATGAAATCAAAACAATCCAAATATTTGAGACAATTGCCTAAATATTATATAGGAAGGGTTACGTCGCTATAGTAATGACATACTATACATATTTCAAAGCTGATTATGCAATAACAAGCACTAAGGTAATCCAATCGTGGGCCGTGTTATTTGTAGGTGTAATTAAAGATGCGGCAAATAGCCGATTAAAATGTAATTGGAATTTTGATGTTAGCAACCGCTCTGATAAAATAATTTTACTGCAAAACAGAGGACAGGAACCATCAGGTAAAAGATCATAGAACGTTGGGGGAAAGCTCCCTTAATTGAATAAACAACTGCAAATCCCAAATTGTATATGCTTGTTCAACAACGTGAACAGGGTGAGACGATGTAAAGTAGTTGAGGACAAACCCACGACCGCGGTGTTTGTACTAGAACCAGGGAACTCTTTGTAGTCTGCAAGGTAGAAAAGTAGTTGATGACAAATCCACAACCGCGGTGTTTGTACTAGAGCCAGGGAACTCTTTGTAGTCTGCAAGGTAGAAAAGTAGTTGAGGACAAACCCACGGCCGCGGTGTTTGTACTAGAGCCAGGGAACTCTGTGTCGTCTGCAAGGTAGAAAAGTAGTTGAGAACAAACCCACGATCGCGGTGTTTGTACTAGAGCCAGGGAACTCTTTATTAATTTGATGAATCGTTATTAAACAACCATAGAAAACTAGGGATTCGCAGGTGAGAAATATCTCACAATAGTTTGACTGGACAGTATTCTAGTGAAACCTTTACATGGAAATCCAGGCACACGGCAGGCTTTTGGTAGAGCACAACTGAAGTATACTGGAAGCTAAAGTTTCTTGTCATTGCATAAACTCTGAAAGTATATAGTTCGAGAATATAAACTGGTTATTGTGCAAACGTAAATCTTCCTATCAAAATATTCAGTTTGAGTAAAAGACTCCACAAACTAGGTGCGTACTTAGCTAAACAAGACAGACGTCTCCGTCGCAAGTGGACATCGTGCCAAGACTCAGTGTAAATGCTCATAAGCTGCAGGGAAATTTCCCTAAAGTTGATATCAACACGAAAATCTCCGGGTTGATTTTAATTGTCACAACAACCACTTATCGAAGCTGAGAATAAACCCACAACCGCGGTGTTTGAATTAGAGCCAGGGAACTCTTTGTGGTTATAACAACAATGAAAATAAATCCAGAGATTATGTACTATTTACGTAGTTGAAAGCAAACAGCCTCATAAGATTTTACAACTGCGGTGTTTTTAACATTTAGGTCAATCAGAACCCCAGCTGTGCCTGTGATGACTTTATTGTAGTAAGAAACTACGGTCACCCGACCATCTGGGGAGCCGACGACTATACGGAGCGTCGAGTTAAGTGTAATGCAGTAACAGCTGATGTAAAAGTAAAAGTAATGTGTTGGGCCCGGCTCCCTCGAAATGCACCTAAGTCAGTGAGTCCTCTAAACAAACAAATGCACGCAGCAATGCAGGCTGTCAGGTATTGCTAAAAACTTGTTGCATAAATATTATTAAAAGCCTGAACTAACCAGTAATCAATTAAAGTGTATTACATTGAAAAATTAGTTGCAACGAACCTGTCATAAAATGAATATCTTTGATACCACAAATAAGCCAATTTCCCCTATTCCCCCCTAAACCAGAATGTAAAGTCAATTTTAAATAATAACGCAGATAAGTAAATTGGTTTGATACTTAGATAGTTATGTTGGTGAAATTGTCGCCGTGTAAATAGCCAAGTTGGAGCGTGCTCCAGGAATGGGCTGGCAAGTAGAGTCGCAGTACTTTCCTCGTTGTTCTCCCAAGATGGATGGTAGAGAACGTGCAGTAATTTTCTCGTTGTTCCCCCAAGATGGCTGGTAGAGAACGTGAAGTATTTTTCTAGTTGCCTCCCCCAGGTGGCTGGTAGGGAGCGTGCAGTAATTTTCTCGTTGTTCCTCCAAGATGGCTGGTAGAGAACGTGCAGTACTTTTCTAGTTGTTCCCCCAAGATGGCTGGTAGAGAACGTGCAGTATTTTTCTAGTTGTCTCCCCCAGGTGGCTGGTCGGGAGCGTGCAGTAATTTTCTCGTTGTCCCCCCAAGATGGCTGGTAGAGAACGTGCAGTACTTTTCTAGTTGTTCCCCCAAGATGGCTGGTAGAGAACATACAGTAGTTTGCAGTTTGGTGCCGCCAGCGTACTGGTCCAGTGTCGATTTTCTTCTACCCAACGCTATGAATTCCTTGAGCTTTTATTCAGATTCTACGGCGTCTCTGTGACGTCACACGCTGCATTATTTCCATATTTCTACCGTGATGCTGTGACCCAATGTTTTCTAGCTTGCCATTAGTTATGCCCTGTCTCTTTTCCTCCTGTGCACCTAATGTCGTCTTTATTCAAATTCGCTCGAACCACTCGACGTATCTCTGACTACAAAATGTATTCGTCTTGTAAAATTTCTAACAACGCATGTTAAGACGCTTTTAAGTACCACTTGAAATTAATCTTACGTTGTTACCCTAACATTTTAAAAGCTTTGGTGACATTTAGTCGGGCCTACTTATGTGTATGCAATTTTTTATGGACTTGTAAAAATATTTCTGTATATTTGTCTAACTCTGGAAATGAAATTTAGAATGTAATGCTTAAATAATTTCTGGTTAATTGTAGTTATAAAAATGATGTTTCCCTGAATTTAAAGCAAACTTAAGACTTATTTTAACAATAGGATGGCCCCGGGTTGGGCCATTTTAGTATATTCAGCCAAATTTGTCACTGATGTGGTCCAATTTTCTCAAGTCGTGAATGAGCCGGCAACATGTATTCTGTACTTTTTGAATACGATCCCTAGGACTTTTATCCAAACACGAATAATAAACAATATCACAATAATAAAATATAGGCATGAACATTGTCTCACATAATTCCTTTCTTGATTTGTAATTGAGTATGGATTTGTTTGCATACAAGAGATTTAAACGTACATAAGATTATCTAAGTAAATTATTTACATGCTCAATATACCTAAAATTTTTATCAAATATTATGCCAAGATTTTTAACGCGACTTTCAAATGATAATTGTTGATCATCAATTTTCAAACGTAGATTTACTTTTAAATATTCATAATGCGATCGAGAACAAAATAGCATAGTGACTGTTTTATTTGAGTTTAATTTTAGCTTATGCTCTTTACAATATTGACTAATATTTCCAAGGTCTTCATTTATTTTATCAGCTGCAATATCATATTTCGTCGGATCAAATCTTAAATAAATTGTGTGTCATCAGCATATGACTGTATATTACAGTTTTCTACCTTGGTATATAAATCAAATATGTATACCAGGAACAATAGTGGCCCCAATATGGATCCTTGTGGTACACCAGAAGAGATCGGTTCTGGTTGAGAAATACCTAGATTAGTTCGAACAATTTGATAGCGGTTACTTAAATAACTCAGTGCCTTATTTTCGATGCCATAATACTGTAATTTGACACATAGCAAGTCATGATCAAAAGTATCGAAAGCTTTGGAAAAGTCAAACAAGACCAATGCAGTTGCCAGACCCTGATCCAAACCACCGATAATGTTATCTGAAATATTTAGTAGTGCTGTAGTGGTACTATGTTGTCGCCTAAAACCTGACTGATTTGTCGGGAACATTTTGTATTGGTTAAAGAAATCGTTAAGCTGCAAATAAACCACCTTTTCGAGAATTTTGCTCAGAACTGATAGCAAGCTAATGGGTCTTAAATCATTATATTCTAATGGAGAGGTAACTTTAAGGATTGGACAAACTACAGCACTTTTCCAGTAATTAGGAAATTTGCCCTGTTCTAAGCATAAATTTATTATGTGAGTTATGTAAACTAATATCTCAGGCATACATAATTTCAACATTTGTAGAGATATTTTATCTATGTCACAAGCGTTGGATTTTAAGTGTAATATGATATCTTTTATTTGTTCAGGACTGACCAGAGTAAATGTGAATTGGACATTTTCTTTAAATTTTGATGTTAGATACCGATTTACAACATTATGATCTGCTTTATCGCTGTTATACACCTCAGCAAAATATTCATTTATTTTTGTAAAATTTTACAAGTTTTCTGGAAGGCTGGATTTGGATTTATGGTGGGTAATCAAATATAAACTTTATTGGAAGATTAAACATAATTTGAAATTATTAATATAGATATCTGTTGCCCTCCAGTTCGATAAATCACAGAGTGCTGAATGAATTTTATTTTTTTATTCGTTATATCGGGTGGCCATGAGTTGCAATTTTTTGGTTGTTTTTGAATTTAAAAATTTAGCTTTCGGTACACATACATCAGACAAAAGTGGGATATTTTTAGAACTAACAGGAATGAATAATCTTATTTCTAAAATAAAATCACTATATTTTCTTAATGGTTTCTTATTAAGCGCAAAATTTTAAGTGCAATAGTTTTTGCTATTTAAGGAACTCCAAAAAATAACTGAGATGCAAACAATTTTTTATGTTTTTATTATCTGAAATCTGGGGTGATATATGGTATGTATGTGTAGCTACACATCATCTTATGATGCTAACATAGTACCCATATAGTGACTCACAAAATATAGTAAATAAAGCACAATATTTCAAGTGGGGATTCAACGATAATTCCAATATTGCTGGCGAAAGCAAACCATTGTATATGCAAGTTATATACGTGCCTACAATTTCAGAGGCAGAAGTTATTAAATGGTGTTAGAAATTAAGGCCAAAATTTACAGGTGGACAAGTTGGCATATCACTTTTTTTGTAAAAGACTATGTCTCAGTTTCAGCCCGTCCCTTACCATATCATCTTTAATTACCCTCCACAATATGTGGAGAATCTAAGATATAACCTGCACATCAGGATTCTAAAGAAGAGTAACAAATTACCGGCCAATTACTATAATGTATAATTTAATTTCTCTAAATTATTTGAATTTTTGATCTCTATATAAAACTCTATATTAACTTTAAATCGGGTATGTCTCAAGGGCCATTTCTTGATCCACTTTTATTCGATGTCTATATCAATGATATAGTTATGAACTTACATTGTCCGCACCTACGTTATACCGATGACTTAAAAATTTACTGCAACATTAACTGCATTAGTGATATGGAACTTTGAAAGTAAGGTCAGTTTTATTAATCATAATAGTTATTTATGTCTCAAGTCCTAATACAAGGCTTTATTGGACCTTATGAATCCGGTTTATAAAGGGGCTGAGTTCAATGAAGCCTTATTATGAGCGATTTGCATACAAAGCTTTATGTCCGACTGCTAAATTTGGCTTATTAACGAGAAAAAATTAATTCAATGACATTTTTGACATGTTTATGACTGTTGTACATATTTATTTGAAAACGTCATGTAACTTTATTTTATTAGTATAATAAAAGTAACTTTATTTTACTAGTACAATAAAGAGGTACTTTATAGTCGCAAAACCATATCATAAGTAGTTCTTTATAACGTGGTCAGACATAAATAATATTACATCTTCATCATTTAAACAATTATGATTCATAATAGGAAAGTGTGAAGAAAGTCTTTCTCTCGGAGCTGGTTTCGAGGTATACTGTGCTACTACTACTGATACTAACTATTTGAAAATTTTTTATTATTTATGTGAGAAACTCTTCTAGTCTGAAGATAAGGTAGTACTATAGTACATAATACCTCGATATAATATTAATAAGTAACTTTATTAAACAAATATTCTGCAAGGTACAATTTATTTTTCCTAGGTGGTACTAATAATTAGTACCAATGGTTTTACGCAGTGCATAAGTTTAAACAGCGCAAGTTCAGTTACAATTAACTGCCCTTCCACTTTGGCCTTGGGTCTGGTCGATAGCCGAGTGGGTTAAGGCGCGAGGTGGAAATCGCGATTAATCACACAGACATCGCACCACCGGGTTCGAATCCTGGCTCCGGCACAGTCGGAGGAAATGGTTGTATGTCCGCGTTTCTTCAATGTGTAACCCCCTTCCGCACAAGGCCTGGATTCTGAAATTGGGGGTTGTCTAATTTCTGTGGTGTTTATTTATTTATATTAAACTAAGAATAAACAGCTATAAGTGTAGATATGAATAGTCTATAATCAACAAATATATTACGATTCTTACAAAAATATGAACTATAAAATAATTGGGCGTACTTAGAAGGTATATTAGAACACAAGCAAGTACGGAAACATCTTAAGGTGGACATATCCAAGAGAGAGAGATCCAATAAGGAAATATTTATTATTTTTGGCCATAACTTTTTCTTAATACATATATTGGTGAAAAAAAGTATAAGACTGCCTAAGTAGTACTATGACAGGTATAGTGATATGAATTTTCACTCAATAATTTCAGTTGTTTGCAAAATAACTAGATTTAATTTTATAAATGATGTCGATTTTCGTATTTCCTAAATTTAAATCTACTTATTTCGCATATGTTTGAAATTATTGAGTGAAAATTTATAACATTACTCTTGTTATATTTCTACTTAGGTAGTCTTATAGTTTGTTTGCAATATGTGTTTCAGAATAAGAAGTTAAAGTCAAAAACAATAAATATTTCCCTATCGGACCTCTCTCTCTATTGGATATTCTCACCTTAATGATTCTCTTCTTGAATTTCGTATGACTGATTGAACCTAAAAGGTATGAAACTTTTTACTGACAGAGATTTACACTTTCTTGGCAATTCGTTTAAATGTACTGCTATATTATATACAAAAGAACTTTGGCACAGTCACGACTTATGCTGAGGAATAGCTAATGCATATTTACATCTGATATATATATAATATTAAGAATATCTGTTCTGTACTTTATTTTATTGTGAAGATATGCTGGAGTATGACTAATTGAAATTTTATGAAACAGGATGTTTGCATATAGTTTTCTATGATTAGCCACGTCCAGCCAATGTGCTTTAGATAGGGTATGATACTATCATATTTACATATACCATATATAAATCTTCAGCATGAATTTTGTAAGACTTATATTATAGCATGGTCCATAAAGATAATCACATTATTTGCACTGAGAGAGGACAAGAGAATCACAAAAAAATATTTTTGATTTTATTTAAGGTGTCTTTTGTGATTGAGCATTTTCAGTTTGCCACAAGATCTTTTTAGTACGTAAAAACATGATCTGTAAACCTAAGTTGGTTGGAATTTGGAATTAGTTGGGAGGGTGGTCAATAAAAATTATTGAACCACATCACTTCTTTCTTGATTCGTCTGTAAAGATATTGATCACACCTTCGCCAACAGCCTCGTTCTCACTATTCGTCTGTATTATGTAAGGTCTGTCAAAGACAAATCGGGGAGAAATACCATCTGTGCACGCCTGTGGAAGAGGCCTCTTCCTGACAGCCTCATTCCACAGGCTCCGCAGCCTACATTTGGTTGTATGCCAACGAATTTGAGGCATGCAAACACAGCATTACCTCCATGCTCTCGTCGACATTGTTCGCATAGCTCCGGTTGTGCTTAGGCAGGCAATTCGATGCACTTGGCTGAACTTGACCTTAGCTCTAGTCTGTTTGCTCTCAGGCCACCAAACCACAGCTCTATAGGTTATCATTGGTCTTATGATGGCAGTGTACATCTATATGACTACTTTGGGTTGAATTCCTCAGGTTTTCCCCACGGTTCTGCGGCACTGCTCATAAGAAATGTAAGCCTTATTTAGTCTTCTATCTATGTGAAGATTCCATGTTAGTTTGGCATCGAAGGTTACCCCAAGGTAATTTCACTTCTGATGCGAAACTTAGTGTTGTATCCAGACCTACCCAAGTTGATTATCTATAAGCACAACCAAATTTTTTGCTTTATATATCATCTCTATCTTCACTCCTCCCACCTAAATTATCATGTCTTTTTCAGAGAAATTACCAAACAAGATTTTGTGGAGATAATTTTAAGTCTGTGTTGTTTAGAAATGTTTACTAAGGCTTCTAATTCATTATTAATATAGTGATATTTAACTGCAGTGTTTTTGCGATAAAAAAAAGTGGTATAATTGCATGCCTGATGCATGCATATGGTACTTACAGGTGTAAGGAGTAGTAGGAAATTACAAGTATAAATTGTGTATAAAAGTGGTCCCAAGATTGACCATTGAGTAACCCCTCTGACGGCATTGTAACTTTCTGACGTTTCCCCAGATAGTACAACTTTTTGTGTCCTATTATTTAAATAATTTTTTAACAGCATTATAGCACTTTGACTTAGACCTATAAAGTGGAGTATTGCAAGTAATATGGGATCGTTAATCATGTCAAATGCTTTAGTATAATCAATTAGTATTCTTTTTGTCTAGTTCTTTAAATTATATTAGTCATCGGTTATATTAAGAAGTGGAGTTCCACAACTATGTTCCGGACGAAAACCTGATTAGTTTTGTGATAAGATGTCATATTTCATTAAAAGGTTACCTAATTGTCCCTCAGTATCCTCTGTATCACGTTAGATAACGCTGATAAAACAGTGATTCTACGGAGGTCTTCTATTTCCTTATAGCCCAGTTGCCAGGGGTTAAAACCGGAATGGAATTAATTCTTATCTCGCTAATTTTTCTTGAAAGGCTAGTTTTTTGCTAGTAGAAAGTGACTCAGAAAAGTTTGTCAAAATTTATCCCCGCGAACCCTTATAAACAACCTTCTGAAACGGAAAAATTCAGTATTTTGCTAATATCTCGAAAAATAATGAAAAAGAAAACTGATAGCACCACGTGAGAAAACGGAAAATTTTACAAAAAAAAATAGTATAAAAAGCTATTTTAATAAATATTTCCCTTAGCATGAGAAATTATTACAGTTATAGTTATTATTACAGGGAAATGAAGCATTTCTCGATCGCCGCTACATAATAAAGACAATTTGTACCCATTAAAAACGAAAAATAAGGTAGCATTTTAAAGAGGAAGAATTCAGCTTTCCGATAGTATATTTACTTTTAATTTTTTTAATTTTTATTTCTTATAAATTGCACGTGAAAGTTAAGCTTTATCATTTTGTTTTCCACTCTATATTAAAACATAAATATTAAATAAAATACTATTTAGAAAAAAATCCTTGTAGATATAGCTTGTTTCTACCTTAAACTTCAATCTAAGATTAATTTTTATGTTTTAAAGTATTCAGGGTAAAGAAAATTAACTTTTAAATCATTGATTTTTTTTCCATTTTTTAGGGCTAGGAAATTTTCACTTGAAAACTTGTCTAAAACGGTCAAAAAGGCTTGTGAGTTAAAAAAATGGAAAAAATACCAATAATTTAAAAAATATTTTTTTTTACCCTGGATACTTTAGAGCATAAAAATTAATCTTAGATTGAAGTTTAAGGTCTAAACAATCTATATCTACAAGGATTTTTTTCTAAATAGTATTTTATTTAATATTTATGTTTTAATATAGAGCGGGAAAAAAATGATAAAGCTTAACTTTCACGTGCAATTTATAAGAAATAAAAATTAAAGGTAAGTATACCATTGGAAAGCTGAATTCTTCCTCTTTAAATCATCTCTTAAGGCGCCGTTCCACCAAACGGACACACTTGCGACTGAGTTTTGTTTGTAAAAACAAGAACAGAAATAAGTTTAGGTTTTGGAAACAAAACCAAAACTCTAATTCCACCAAACGGACTGACAATAAGTTGTAGTTGTGTTTCTGTTTTTAACTAGTTCCACAACACGGACAGTACAATCATGTCCTCTATTTATGACGACTTGTTTATTACCAGCTGTGGATTTTTTATAATTCAATCTCTTCAGAAGAAAAAGCGAAGGAAGCCAAGGTACTGGGTGAGTTCGTTTTTAAAACGACGCAGGGATTATGGAACGGAAGAAATAATGGCCGACTTGATAAATGACGACAGAGCAATGGATGGAGAATTGCGATCTTCTTTTCATAATTTCGTAAGAATGTCCAGTACCGAATTTGAGAACTTGATAATTCTACTGGATCCAAAAATTTTCAAGCAAAATACAAATTACTGAGATGCTATTTCGGTAAAGGATCGTCTGGCAATAATTTTAAGATTTCTAGCTACTGTTGCTGTATGCCGTTTCTACCAAGCGAACTCTGTTTATAAAAACAAAGACAGAACACAGAAACCCTTTGATCTTTCCGCCACGCGACGGGACTTTTAGTTGTTGAGGAAAACAGTCGCCGGCGACTCAGATTCTCCGAAATATTTTTGATTTTGGAAACTCGAGTTGCTGTTTTGTCGAAATCGACAGAGTCTCTGTTTTGTTGCAGTTTTGTCCGTTTGGTGGAACGCCGCCTTTACAAATCGTCTTTATTATGTAGCGGCGGTCGAGAAATGCTTCATTTGCCTGTGCGATGCGCTTGAAATATTGAGAACTGTAATAATTTCCCATGCTAAGGGAAAAATTTATAAAAAAGATTTTTATACTATTTTTTTGTAAAATTTCCCGCTGTTTCACTTGGTGCTATCGGTTTTTTTTTCATTATTTTCGAGATATTAGCAAAATACTGAATTTTTCCGTTTCAGAGGGTTGTTTATAAGGGTTCGCGGGGGTAAATTTTGGTAAACTTTTTTGAGTCACTTTCTACTAGCAAGAAACTAGCTTTTCATGAAAAAATTAGGGCAGTAACAATTAATTCTAACTTTTCATCAAAATTAGTCTCTGACAACTGGGTTATTAGGGGAATCTATCTTTGAAATACGAGTGAATGTGCCCTCTTTCCACTGTTTTGGAAATAGTGAGTGCTCAAAACAAATGTTTATTATATGCGTTACGTAAGGCAATATAAATGAACAAGAAAGTTCAATCATCACTATATTTATAGCATCCATCTCATAGGCTTTAAATTTAACTCTTCTCTCACGGAACATACATTTGAACAATATTCTTTAATTTCGTTAAGGTTAAAATTAATTTTTTTTTTGATTTTTATTATTATTGTTACTAATACCGATTCATTTAATTAAGTTTCATAATTGGTCATTGTTTGAATTATTTAGTAATTTATGTTTCATAGGTTTTTTCGGTTCTAATTGCAAAGATGGTATAATTAGTTTTAAGTTGTCTGTAATCCCGGGGGATGGAGGTTTTATAAATCTTGAGGTTTTAATAGGAGCATACAGATTCATTAACAGACCTAAATTACCGTTTAGAAACCATACCTTGTCATCTAACTCTGTCAGATCATAAATTTGATGCCATGGAGTTTCTCGTAAATCCTTTTCGTAACTTTCTAAATTAAATCTTTTAAAATCTCTATCATTTCTTATGATTGAATCTGGTTTACTAACATTTACTTCTATGTCACACATAACTGCAAAGTGATCCGATATGTTTGGAAAATAATTAACAGCGCAATTTCCATAACTTACGAGTTACCAAAAATTATAAAATCTATCAAGTCTAACTTTCCTCAAAGTTTCTAAAAATGATGGCAACTGTGAATTAGGCGGGTTATAAATAATTCCTACTCCTAGCGTCTCTTGTATCGCATTTTAGGTTATTTTGAATAAAATAGCAGACACTTTCAATTATCCCCAATTATTTAAACAATAATATCTATATATACTAAGCAGGATTTGCAGGAAACAACTACTCAACGAGCAAATATCCCAATCTGCATTGGATTATATTTGCAAATCCTGATGAATCGGTAGCCAACTATCAATTGTTAATTCCTAACCAAGCATAGACCGGTTTCGAACTCTTTATGTTCTCATCAGCATGCCATAGGTCATGGAACAGTAAATGATAGTGGCCAACCTGCTAGTCTTAAGCTAGACTAAGGAAATGAAATAGGCTTAGCAAATTACCTATTTCATTTCCTTAGTATTAATAAGTTATTATTATTATTATACCGGTTATTATAATATGGAGTTTTATGAGAGAAAGACTTCTTGTTTATGTGTCAAATCGAATTAAGTAAACATTTCTTCGTGTTGTTATTATTTCACATTAGTATTGGTATTATTATTATTATACTTCATCAATCAATTCTTTTTTCTCTTTTTATGAATTTATGTAAATACTCCATTCAGTTGTTAGATGCAGTACATTGTATTAATCTTAGCCAAGACTCATGTTTTTCTTAGCCCTTCAAACGTTTGTGCTGATGAGAACTTTTTTACACATTTACTACTATTAATTTACTTGGTTTAACTTAGCTTGGATGATGGTTAAAAGCGTTAGGATCACGCATGTAACCTCACGCAAGTAATTAACTTCGTCCTTTAAAATAAGTGGTAGTTTATATAATCCTTATAAATATGTTTATTATGTGTACTAGTTCTTTTTCATCAAATTAACTTTGTAATTTTAAAACAATTATTATTATTAGTCGTTTAGTTATTAACTAGTAATAATTAGAACTACTGACATAGGTGCATTTATTTTTAAAATAATTGGAAGCAAATCGTACGATAAAAGGTTAAATACACAAATTGAACTACACACTGGCAATATATTTCCTTACCGCAACAAATTAAAAAATTCATAACGGGAACAAAAATTAATAGTACGAGAAAAACCTTTTCAGTTAAATAGATTTTCAGTCACTCAGTGAACGAAAACATTCTTAGATTGAAAATATATTTAAGTTGCATTTATTCATGTGTAACTACACAATTAAATATTTATAAATTTGGGCTCATGCATTCATATTTTTCGAATATCAGGTTATAAAAAGTACATGCGATGGCCGGGAATCGAACCCGGATCAACTGCTTGGAAGGCAACTATGCTGACCATTACACCACCATCGCACATAGAAACTTTAGAGACTTGTTCAAATCGACCGATGAGTCAGCTAACTGAAAATACTTTTGTGTATACCTGGTTGCATATCAATAGAGCTATGAGAAACAATGTTTATTTTATAGTTCGTTTTAACAATCCCAATTTAGATTATTTTATCAAATTACACTAAATATATGCGTTATATTCATATGTTGAAGACATTAGCTACAGCAAATATAGAAAAATATACCTGAAAACCTAGAATTTGAGATCAACACAATGTCTCTGCTGTCAAATCCTCCTAAAAGATTAACAGTAGAATTTTAGTTTAGAAATTGTATACCTTTCCAATTTAGTACAAAAATATTTGTTATTATTATATTTATTATAGTACAATTACCAGGCAGCCAAGATGCCTTAATTAATTGTAATTATAATTATTTTAAATACCTATGTAGAAAAATTTGCTTTTTAATGTTTATTAGGCCTCTCAGGAGCACTCTACAATCAATAATGTTCACAAGGAGCCAACAGCAGAATCACTTCAATGTATAAAAATGTCATGCATAATTTAAAATGTTGCCGTCTTGACAAAAATGAGTTACTGTGACTGAAGAAGTTGCTATAGATCCTTGTTATGCAAATTTCCTGTTAGTTCCAGGAATTCCACAAGGTTATATTCACAGTTGTTTAATGTCAATTATTTACAACGCGGATGATGATGATGATTTAAATCTATTTCCGACTGTTCAAAGTTACAATATAATTTGATCAAATTAAATGATTGGTGTATAAAAAAACATCTACCTTTAAATACCAGTAAATGCAATATAATGTCTTTCTACCAATGTTCCGGTATATGAAACCTTAAAAATAGTTAAAGACAGGTTGCTAAATGATAATAATTTGGAAATTAGAACTAAATTAAGTGTAAATAGCATAATGGAACTCTTAACACTGTGTATAAAAACAACCTATTTTCAATTGGACAATGAGTTCTATCAGCAGGATTTTGGTATGGCTATGGGGTCTGCATTATCACCAATTTTAAGCAACATATTTATGGAGAACTTTGAGAACACACATGTTCAAAATTGTATAAACAAACCGGTTGTCTGGTGGAGATATGTTGACGACATCTTTGCAATTTGGCCTCATGGTGTCGATTTACTAGATAGTTTTTTAGAAAATATAAATAGTAAGCAACCGTCTATTAAATTCACATTAGAAGTAGAAAGTAGGAATGAACTACCGTTTTTAGATGTTTTAATTAGAAGGGTAAACAATACAATTGAAATAAGCGTTTATAGAAAATCAACAGATACTAATAGATATCGAAATTTTAACTCAAATCAGTCAATAAATGTTAAAAGGGGTGTTGTAAAATGTTTATACGATAGGGCCAAAATAATTTTATCTAATAATGAAATATTAAATAACGAGAAAAAATTTATCAAAGAGGTTCTAGTACAAAATCAATATCCTGAAGCCTTTGTTGATAGAGTTTTCATAAATGTTGAAAATAGGGACAATCAGGTACGACAAAAAACCTGAACGTCATTATACATCAATAATTCCTGATGTATACGGACTATCGGAAAAGCTACGCCGTATAGGTGACAAATTTGATGTTAGGACGATATTTCAAATGGGCAACACTTTAAGATCTATTTTAACAAAAACAAAACTGATAAACAGGGAGCAGAATTCAAAAAACTGTATTTACAATATCGCGTGCGAATGTGATAAATGTTATGTGGGTGAGTCATCCAGACCTTTCAGTGTGAGGTTGGATGAGCGCAAGAATTACATTAGAAAGAATGAAATTCAGAAATCAAAGATTTGTGAACATGCTTGGGAAAACAGACATAGAATAAACTGGGACTCGGCAAAAATTTTAACAAAAGAAACAGATACCAAAAAAAGAAAAATTAAAGAATCAGCAATAGTCTTATTAAATGAAGATAAGTGCGTATCGAACTGTTCTGTAGATATTTGTGCAACCTGGCTACCAATGTTAAAAGAAGAACTTAACAAACTCAACATTATCTAAAAGAAAATATCATCAGTTCTATGTTCTGTGTAAGTAGTAAGTATCTATGGAAATAACATAAACAGAATCTTAAAGCTGTGTATTTGACATACACAGCAAAATAAAAGTTCTTCCAAAAAATAGCTTTGAAAACGGAAAGAGATTACTTTCCGAAACGTCAGCAAAATACATTATTTCTGTGTTTATTCCGATTTATATTATTTGCAAAACATAACCTCTGACTTTTCATTTGGCGTAAACGTCACGGGCGCAGAGGCTTTTTCCAATAATTCTATTATTTTGTAGATTCGGTGATTTGTTTTGAAGAGGATAATAATACATGTGGTAGAAAATAATAGGAAAGAATATTCGTAGAATGCCACAAATAACTTTCAGACAATATAATGTCCTATTGCTATAACCGTTGAGTTATTTGACTATCAGGTTAACAATGTCGTTCTGAATAGACAAACTCAATTTAAAGACCTTGGTGTTACTTTTGACAATACGTTGTCATTCGCTGCCGTCCCTGAAGTTAGCCTCAGATTTAGATTTACTTTTTCCTCAGATTCATTTTATTACAGTTGACCAATCAAATAATTGTGAAAAATATAAAACAACGGTATTTATGTTTCTAAACTATATAGTTATGAAAAATAATATATAAAATGAACAAAAACACCTGCAGTCTCAAGTCAAAACAATGAATTAATAAACAAATATAAAACATTGGCTCCTATTCTAGTAGTTCCATCAATAATCTGGTGTTTGTTCAGTATGTCGCCAATTGAACAGTAGAACATCATTAGAAGAATAATGTAGCGAGGGAATCCAATGCTTATGAAATATATATTTTTTTAATTACATAAATTTTAACTTCCTAATTATTAGAATAACGCTCTGGCCTTAGAGTAAGTTACGGGGGTTTTGTTGCTCATGCATTCATAAGTATCGATATATATGTGTCCTTGAACTACTATGATTAAGTAATATATTCCATAATTAGTCTATTTACAGCTTACGAAAGTAAAATAAATGTGTACCTGGTTTACCGAATGCGCTAAAATTCGGGGAGTGATTTTATACTTATAAAAACACAAACTCATATAAAAATAAGCCCAAAAATGTCTCCTGCCGCTTCGACGATAACTAATATTTTTTTTAAATTTACAGTATCTATGGCATATCCCATATAACCGCCAGGGCGGATATATCGACCAGTATACAATTTAGAAATTAAATTGACTTAAAAAAATTCCTTTTCGTTGTTCACCATTCTGACTAGCAGCTGCTAGATGTAATAAATATACTTAATTTACTGTATTCATGGCATATCATGTTACTTCCTTTCCCTTATCATTTATTTTTGGGAAAGAATTGAGGCAACATATGCGGACGACCAGCTGGTTTAAGTCGGAGCAAAGAGCCGTGGATCCGGAGTATTCGTAAGAGTAGAGAAACTTACCCTTTTTGAAACGTACGGCATAAATGACAGATTTCTGTTTATTTCGGAAAAAGGAGATGAAGAAAAATTGATGTTAAATTGGGCACCATCTATAAGATAAATCGGTTAACAGAGACTGATTGATATATATATATATATATATATATATATATATATATATCACAAATTTATACCAGGATCCTAGATTCCGGGATTGAGTATTGTTCACGTAACTGGTTCTGGAACAGCAATCCAGGCCCACAATTGTCTCTTGCAAAAATGGAGTCTAAAGATTTCCTTGGCAGTTTAGTTTACGTCTCTTAATGAAGTGAAGTTTGAAATTTGTAGGAAAATTAACCAACTATGTGGTTTTGAAAAGTTAATTAATAAGCGTAAAATAAAAAGGAAGTCAAAATTTTCACTATGAAGAAAATTTTATCTATATGCAGAAAGATAAGCTATGCATAAGCTGTGCGAAAGCTATGCAGAAATGTGTAAATATATAAGTATATAAATATATGTGTATATATAAATATATCTAAACTGATTTCGTAAAATATAAATTGCTAAAAAATGAAAAAGAAGGAAAAAATATTCTAAAACCATGTGGTACATATAGTATTTTAACTACTTATTAAATTAAACAGAATTGACCTTCAATTTAAATTTATTTTAAAAATAATTGAAATTACATCAAAGACAAAAATTGAAGATTAAATTTTAAATTACTAATAAATGAAATTTACCTGGATGTTAAACACTTGTTAACGCGGATTTTAAAAAATGTAATATCAATTACTGAAGTCCACAGTTAAGTTTATATACGTTCGAATCAGTACAAAAGCTGCAAGCAAATGATTTCTTGGTGAGTTTTACTAATAAGGTAAACTTTATTTATCCCACTTACTGTAAAATAATAACACTACACAAAATTGAAAAAGATAGTTTTAATAATTAAATAGAAAACTGCAAAATATAGGAATGGTACATGTATCGCCATCTGCCAATTGTTGAGTTAAGCGCAACAACTTGCAGGTCGCAAATTCTACAATTTCCTTTACTCGCAACTAAAATAGTGGCATATAATCGATGAAAGGAATCTATAATAATAGTTTTTATTAGTTCCATACCACAGCTGATTTACTTTACAATTTGTAAATACATAACCAAAAATATGAACAGCCGTAATAAATAGTAAAACGTATTGTGAGAACTCAGTAAAAATATTACATCTTATAGGATATATTATACATAGTAATGAGAAAGGTAAGGAAAATAACCATATGTACTTACATAATAAACAAAAATATAAAAATTGAAATATAGGTATCTGATGTAAATAAATGTTTTTAGAAAATCGACAATGGTTTCCTTAGATGCTGTAATAGAACGGAACAGAGATATATAATAGTGTAAAAAAACATGACTGAGTTCCTAAGATATAAAAATATGTACATAAAACAGTGTGAAATGATCTAGCAATTATACAAGTAATATTCTGCTAGTTGAAAACAGTTTGACTTACAAAAACTGAATCAAAATGTTACACAGATCGTGCTAAATATAAACAAAATACTAGTTTTTATATAAAACTCTTTAATGGACATAGGCCATGTAACAATCCCAAATAACTGTCAGGGCGGAAATATCGATATAAAATTTGTCATTATTGACGTATCACCAGATCCTCCGCCATTTTTTAAAAAATATTTGAGAACGACTACAAACAAATTTGGAAATGAAATTGATTAAAAAAGATCCTTTCCGTTGTCCACCATTCTGACTAGCAGCTGACAATTATAATTGATATACTTAATTTACTGTATCCATGACATATCCCATATAACCGTCAGATCGGAAATATCGACCACTATACAATTTAGAAATGAAATTGACATAAAAAAGTTCTTTTTCGTTGTCCACCGTACATCTATTACAACTACGAGCTGTTAGTCAGAATGGTGGACAACGAAAACAAATTTTTTTAAGTCAATTTCATTTCTAAATTGTATAGTGGTCGACATATCCGCCCTGACGGGATATGCCATGGATACTGTAAATTTAAAAAAAATATTAGTTCTCGTCGAAGCGACAGGAAACATGTTCGGACTTATTTTTATATGAGTTTGTATTTTTATATGTATAAAATTACTCCCAGAATTTTGGCGCATTCGGTAAACCAAGTACACATTTATTTTACTTTCGTAAGCTGTAAATAGACTAACCATGGAATATATTACATAATCATAGTAGTTCAGGGACACAGATATAACGATACTTATGAATGCATGAGCAACAAAATTAACAACAAAAAATATATATTTCATAAGCATTGGATTCCCTCGCTACATTATTCTTCTAATGATGTTCTACTGTTCAATTGGCGACATACTGAACAAACACCAGATTATTGATGGAACTACTAGAATAGGAGCCAATATTTTATATTTGTTTATTCATTCATTGTTTTGATTTGTGAGTGCAGCTGTTTTTGTTCATTTTATACAGTATTTTTCATAGCTATATAGTTTGGAAACATAAATATCGTTGTTTTATGTTTTTAACAATTATTTGGGGCGAGCGTAGGTGCGTCTTTACTATGTACATACTTCGGTATGCGATGTAAAGCAACGACAGGCGCAGTTAGTACTTGGATGGGTGACCATTCCAACGGAAACCGCGTCGTCGCCTCACACATCTTCCAGCGGCTTGTATATCAGTGTATGCGCGGAAGCTATACAACCTTAGGCGAGGGTTGTATAGGAGATATACCATCCTTCGGAGGGGATGTAAAGCCGTCGGTTCCTTGTCTATTAAATGTTAGGCAAGTAAAAGATCCCTACTCTTCTTAAGGGAAGAGGTTCGGCAAAATTCCTGGTTGGGGGTAGCTCGTCTACAGGCGTCGGTGTTAGGCCTCAGTGGCGGAAATAGGCAGACGTTAAATAAATGTATAAAAAAAAAACAATAATTTGATTGTTCGACTATAATAAAATGAATCTGAGGAAAAAGAAAATCTAAATCTGAAGCTAACTTCAGGGACGTCATTCGATGAACATATTCATCTAACGTATAAAAGTTTGGGATTTGTTTTGTGTAATGGCAAAGAATTTAACAATGTAAAAACTTTAAATACTCTTTATACTACTTCTGTGCTGAAATACGCTTCAGTGGTGTGGAGTACTCTATACAGTGTGGACCATTAATAATAGGCCATAGTTCAGGGGTGGATTCTTTGGGCCAAAATATGAAAATATAACCAAATATGCTTTAGTAAAATGTTGCTGTGGAGAAACATACAGGGTGTCAAAGTTCAAATTATTTTTTCGATTTTTTGCAATAACTCAACAGCCTCTTGACTGATCTTCGCCAAATTTGCCATAGAAACTTTTTTTATTCTAAGGAACAATAATTTATGCATTACATCACGTTAGATTATAGAGGGCGCCGCAGGACCTGTATCTGATGATGAATGTTTTTTATATTTTTTTTTTACGAAATGTTGTGGTACTTCTGACCGGAAATTTTGATGAGGGCGTCATTTCCACGTATAAAAAGTACACTTGGTAGGGAACTTGATAATTACTCCAACCGTTTTCGAGGAAAGTACCGTTAAATATTTCGAAAAATTTTTTGAAAGACAAATTCAAATTTAATGAAACAAAGTGTGTTTAAGTGTATAGTAATCCACCCATTATTTATTTATTGAAAAGTGTGCTTTGGTTACGTTTTAGTTCTGTCATTTACGTCATTTAATCATTTTATTTTGTTCTTATATTCCTCGAGCTAATTTCTTTAACTTTTTTATTTACAATGTCTAGCCATAATAATTTTTCAAATAGGCAAATGAGGTATATAATATATATTTACCCACAAAATAATTTTAGTTGATGTGCTGTAGCGAAGAGATACACATTGCAATATCCAAATAGAATACAGCCAGACCATAAGATTTTCAAATATCTGTTTCGTCGTTTGGGAGAAACGGGTTTATTTCGCCATAAAAATGATGTAGGACGACCGAAACGAATTACTCCAGATCAAGAGAGCTAAAAATTTTGGTTCGTGTGGATGAAGATCCTCGAGTCAGCTCAAGTCGTTTAGCAGCGGCAACAGGGGTGAGTAAACAATCTGTCTTAAGAGTCTTACGTAAAGAACGCTACCACCCATATCATCTCACTCCTGTACAAAACTTACTTCAAAGGGATCTGCCACAAAGGCTACAATTTTGTCTAAATAAACATAACAGGGATAATTTTGTTACGAACACTTTATTTACCGACGAAGAAACATTTACTCGCCGTGATGTCTTTAAATGGAGAAATACCCATTACTGACAAGTAGAAAATCCTCATGCCGTTAAGGAAAGGTATTTCAGCAAGAATTTAAGATTAACGTTTGGTGTGGTATCATCGGCGACCAATTATTGGAACCATTTGTCCTTCCTCCAAATTTAAATGGACAGTCTTATGTGTTTTTTCTTTATAATACTTTTGCTGATATATTACATGCTTTCACGCTAGACATACGAAACAGAATGTCCTTCATGCAAGTTGGAGCTCCCCCTCATTTCTCCATTGAAGGAAGGAATTATCTTTATGAGACTTTCCCACGTAGTGAGTTTGCTTGGTAACCAAGGAGTCCTGATTATAACCCATTGAATTATTATGTGTGAGGACATATGAAGTCTTATCAAATACTATCAAATCAAGAGAAGAACTGTGGGACAAAATACAAAACGCAGCGAATTTTATTAAAGGACAGGAAAATGTATTTTCCAATGAAAGAAAATATTTTATGAATAGAATTGGAAAAGGCGTAGAAGTAGATGGAGACCATGTCGAACATTTACTCTAAGTTGCAGCAATGGGGTTTTTGCATGGGGGGAAAGTTTATAATGTCATTAAGTCACCTTTTACGTTATTTTTTGTTTTCTAATAGACAATCTTTTGATTTATGTATTTATCTCAATACCATGAAAATAACCCATTATTTCATAAGAAAGTCATTATTACGATTTTGTTTTCCCTTTCGTTTTGTATGGCCTATTATTAACGGTCCACCCTGTATATAATATATACAACTCAATTAGGGAAAGTGAAGCGTAGATATCTCAAATCTTCACACTGCGTTGCTCATGGAATCCTCCCCATGTAATATCTCAGGATACGCTGCTGGCCAGGTTTGAACTAACTAGCTTATATCAGAGGCGTATTATTCATTCTATTATATTTCTTCAAAAAATCGTAAACAAAGTAGTAAGTTCTGAATCAATTACATCAAGGATCTAGAGAAAACTTGAGATCCAAATAAGCATTTCACTTACCTATAGCCCGTACTAACTTAACTGCTTCACTTTCTTATCAAATGATTCAAAATTACCATAAGTGCGAAGAAAGACTTGATATATTTGCTTGCTCTATCCACTCAATTAAAACACTGTCTGATTTATTCACTTATGTAATGTTACGTACCATTATATAGGTATCAATTTGTTTGTTGTGAGTTTGTATATTTCTGTTTTTAATAATTTTTGTTTGTATTTTTTAAATCTTTATATATTATGTTTATTTACTTTTTGTCCTTATCCTGTAATTGGACTTTAGTTCCGTTGGGTATTGAAGAGGTTGAAGCCCACCCAAATTAATTACAAATGAAATCCTGGTAATTAAGTCACCAGTAATTTTCATTACTATTTGAAGTGGTTATGGGGTCCTCTGTTTAATTACTAGAAGAAAGTACTGGTAATTATGTCACCAGTATATTAATTACTATTTATTTATCTTAAGGATAAACAAATAAGATTGGCCATTTGCATGATCGTCTAGTTTTGTTAGTGTAGGATCCAAATTTCGTTGTGTGTGTGTAGTAACCCTTCTTAATTTACCCAGGTTCTTTTATATAAAGTTTAATATTACTTGTTTCTGTCTGATAATATATATCTTAGAAAATTAATCACTCTGTTAATTGACATACCTGGTAAACCTGAACACACTGTCTATTAATTGAGAGACCTAGTTAATTATATATGTTATTTATGTAGCATTTTATTACTCAAGATTGCACTGTACATTTATAGTTGAAGCTTGTTTCTATTTTGCCTTGAAACAAAACCATTTATTTTTATATGACGAAAAAGGTAAAGGTGAAAGAATAAGGCAATAATTGATGGGAAAAGATAGTAAAAAAAACCATTTTATTTTGTATAAATTGATGCAACAATAGTCGAACATGAAATCAAAAGTAATCCAAATATTTGAGATAATTGTCTAAATATTATAATAGGAAATTTGCGTCGCTATAGTAATGACCATACTATAGATATGCTGAGTGTTTTGATGCAATAACAAGAACTTTGTTATACAAAAGTATGCTGTGTTATTTTAATAGTAATTTGAGTTGTGGCAATGGCCTGATAATGATAATCTATAACAGAGCTGTTAGCAATCGCTAGGTAATAATGGTCTATAATTAAAGAAAGTTCTTAGCAATCGCTAAATAATAATAATTTATAATTAAAGTTGTTAGCAATAGCCAAATAATGAATCGAATGCAAAACAGAGGACAAGAATCATGTCATGTTTATACATTATCAAAATTAAGTTGAGCAACGAGCATTAAATACTCATGTAAGAGATCATGGAATGTTGAGGAAAAATCCTTTGATTATAATTAAAACAAGCAATCTACCAAATTTTGTATAACTGTCCAACAACGCAAAACAAGGTGGGCAGTTGTAAATCAAACAGACGAGACGTCCCGGTTCAGTACTCGACGAAAAGTAAACCCTTCTTAATACGAACAAGTTTACGGGCTAATCAACCCAGCACTGACCGATTGCCTGTACAGTTTGTGAGCGCAAGGTAATTATGTGGGTGGATTGTTAATAAACAGTCATAGAGAACCAAATATATCGCTGGTGAGAAACCTCAGATAATCATTTGAAAGATAAACATTACTATGACATTTTACATGTACAAAATTAGGCACACGGTAGCCGTAATAAGTACATCAAATGAAAAATAATGGAAGTGAAAGTTTCTTGTCATTGCATAAACGCAGAAAATATATAGTTTTTGAATATAAACTTGTTGTTTTGCAAACGCAAATTTCCCTAGTAAAACATTCAGAAAGTGAAATTTTATGAATTAAATTTGTGAATGAAATCATAACTGAATAACTGGTAATATAATATTCTTTATAGTTAAAAATCAAAGCTAGTATTTCATAAAAACTAATATTCTTTTAGTACCACAAATTTGCCATTTAAAACCTTTCATAAACACCCCGTAACCAGAATATGAATGCAATTGCAAATAATAAAGTAGTCTCGAAATAAGAAAGTAATCACCTTTAGAAATTTATGCCAGCTGAATTTCTGTGCGCTCTGTATAGCGTTATATCGCCCGTGAATGCTCTCCCTCAGGTTCTACATGTTTAATGTCCTCGTAGGGCATCGTAGAGACGTTAAAACAGCACTTCAAGTGTACGTTAAGCAGTGATTGTACGAAGTACTGCGATGCAATAGTGTATTAGAATTTTATTTCCTAAGTACAGCGGACCGAAGTCTGCAGTGTACCTTGAGCGTGGTTTAATTTTATTTCCTAAGTACAGCTGACCGAAGTGTGCAAAGTACCTCAGGTGCGATTCCAAATGCATCTCCCTTTTCTGAACAGCCTGATCTTCTTTTATCTGGTAAAAATAACGTCACAATTCACATGAAAGCTAGGCATTTCGTGTTCCCACGCTTGGAAATGTTTACATTATAAATTTCAATGTCTATATGCGTCGTAATTTGCAGAGTCCGTCCTTTGCATGACTTAAGATAGAAAACGACAGGCAATTTCACCCTGTCAGAAATAACAGAAGTACTTGACGCTTATCGTGTCCATTGTATGGCAGTATGGCTGATGGTCGAGAGGTGAGCGCACTTGCCTCTCACCCAAAAGTTCCGGGTTCGATCCCCGGTCGTGGCAGTGGAAAATACTGTGAGGGGGATTTTTTCACTATACACGAATATTGGGTGTGTGTCCCTTGTCTCTAAATGTGTAGCCCCCTCCCACACAAGGCTCTTCTAGAGCCTTCCGGGATAAAGGGGGTCGTCATTACCTGTGGTGTATTTTATTTATTATTGTAAACAAATGCTGTGACTAGACTCGATTTTTAAGTAAATTCTTTCGTACAAATGTAGCGTTTAACGTTGCTTTAAATGAATGTAATGTAAAATGCATTCTGGTAACTTTATTGTGTTCAATATTAAATGACTAAATAAATGTAAAAATTAAATGAATTAACTGCAATAATTATTTGAATTTGGAAATAAATAAGAAAAAAGTAAACATATATATGGGGTATGTAGGGTGCTTCAGTATTGTAAATGAAATAAATAAAGGAATGAACGAACGAACGAATGAATAAATATATAAATGAATGAATGAATAAATAAATAAATTAGTAAGATACTGGATATTGATTTCCTCACTAATTCCATAAATAGAAATGTAATATAAGTGAGTGACATTTATTATGTATTAAAATACCGTTCAAATATACTTACATACTTTTTCTTTACAGATTATATGATGAAGGGAAATATAGCACTTCTAATCTTCCTCACTAGCATAATCGAAAACCTTAGTTTGCAACTAGATGTGGTTAATCAGTGGAACCTGCTAAGTTTTGATTTACCTTATCAATATACTTACGAAGATATTAGGTAGGTTGACAGTATATTACTAAAAATACTATGCATTTGTGTTAATTAAAAGGTTGAATGGTTAGTTTTACATTCTGTTGCGTGCGTTCATTTATCTTCTATATTCATTAATAAAATTTATTATTTCAATCTTACCACTACCAATATTCGAAACAAGTTAAAATAATTAATATTAAAATACAGTATTCGGCAAACGTAGCTTCATCAACATTGAAGTTAACAAATTACAGAAAGTGTTGGTTGGCTTTACTGGAATCTGACTCCTATCAAATTAAGGCCGAATATTGCCGAAGTTATAAAGGTACTTAGGTATCCTGCAATCACCTTGGAATGACAACTATCCTTTTAATTTTCCTAAATAGAATGAGGGTGCTTGAAGACACCTCATTTTAAATGTTGTTTAATTATTCTCCAATCAGAAACATTTTTTAAAATTTTCTTTATCAATAAAATTTAGAAATTATAAAAGGTTGTATGTATACAATCAAGTGACTACGTTCTGTAGTCAATGTTGAATGTTGCATGGAATGAAGCGAATGGAACATAGCAGATAGAGATTTCCTTAGGCTCCAGGGCTATGAAATTATCGAGAGTAGCAATAAAATAAATCAGAATGACGGTATTGCAATATACATTAGAAATTTTTTTACAGATTATGAATATAAAAATATTAAAATAGGTGTAACCAATGCAATAAACTTGGAAATAAAAATAAATAATTAACATTCTTGCCATTTACCGGTCACCTTCTACGTCTGAATATGATTTTAGTGAAAATTTGTCAGAACTTTTAGGCACTTACAATTTCAACTCATTTGATCATTTTTTTATTATTGGTGATATAAATATTGTCATTAAAGGAAATTTAGATTATGTAGAAGAATATCTAAATCTGTTCTCTGAAAAAGGATTTGTATCTCTAATAAATAAAAGTACACGGGTTACAGATACTTCTGCCACATGCATAGACCACATATTCCTCAAATCCAGAAGCTGTATACCTATTGAGAGTGTAATTTCAGCAATAATAAAAAAAATATTACTATTATTTTGACAATTTTTTTGAAATATGCTCAAAATGAATCTCGGAATCAACACAAATTATAAAATCGAACCCAATAAAAAGGACAAAACCATGGATTACGCAGGGGTTAGTTATTTCAATCAAAAACAGAGATAAGTTGTTTCAAAAACATATAAGACATCCCCAAAATGAACAATTTAAACAGGACTACATAACTTATAGAAACAAAATTAACTGTTTAATAAAAAAAGCAAAATATAATTATTTTAAATCCAAAATTGACACTAATAAAAATTGTACTAAAACACTTTGAAATGTCGTAAGAGATTTTTCGAATAACTACAAAAATGAAGACAAAAATATAGATAAAATCATAACAGAAAACGAAGATGAAGTGATAGATCCTGAAGAAATAGGTAACAAATTTAACACACATTTTTCTCAAGTAGGTGAAAAACTTGCTTCTAAAATAGTGCAGGTACCGATGTTAAATGAAATTGTGAAGTTTCCCCATTCTATGTATATGTAAATTAAATAAATTGTACTAAAACTAAAAAATAATAAAGCACAGGTCCAGATGGTATAAAAAATGAATTATTAAAGTCAACAATTGATACAATTGTGGATCCACTGTATTTTATTATAAATAAATGCATTGAATGTGGAGAGTTTCCTACGCATTTTAAAAAGGCAATCATTAGATCAGTTTCCAAAGGAAGAAGTAAAACAGATGTATCAAATTATCGTCCAATTTCTTTAACCTCTTCTTTCGCAAAATTATTTGAAAAAATTATAAAGTCACGTTTAGTTGATTATCTAGATAAAAATAAAATTTTATCTGATATGCAGTTTGGATTTCAAAAAGACCTCTTAACCTAAGATGCAATAGCAAAAGTGACATCAATAATATACGATGCTATGGATAACAAGAAAGTATGTCTGGGTGTTTTTGTTGATTTAGCAAAAGCCTTTGACATCATCAGTCATGGACTATTGCTATAAAAACTTGAAAACTTTGGAATTAGAAGTAATGTCTTAAAATTATTTAAAAGTTTTTTGGAGGAAAGGAAACAAAAAGTTGAAATAAAAAATGTCTTAAGCAAAGAGTAAACTGTAACCTGGGGAGTACCACAGGGTACAGTTCTAGGGCCTGTGTTGTTTACTATATATTTAAACAGCTTACTTACATTGAATTCTTCTGGAACAATAATATCATTTGCTGATGATACAGTTATTTTGTATACTGGGCATAACTGGGATGACGTGAGACATTTGGCTGAAAGGGATTTAAAGAAAGTTTTTGATTGGTTTAGTGCAAATTTGCTAACAATAAATGTAGATAAAACTAAAATTATTCCCTTTACGTCTTACGAGAAATATCTACCTGACTACAGCACCATATCAGTAAATAATCTTTTAATTTCACTAATTCGATCTATTAAATACCACGATATTTTTATTGACTCGCATTTAAGATAGAATATACATGTGAAAATACAATAACAAAAATTCGGGGCTTAATCTTTAAATTTTATCAATGTCGACAGATACTACCCTTGAATCATCTTAAAATATTATACTATGCTTTTATCGAATCCATTATTCAGTATGGCATAATCGGTTGGGAGGAGTAAGGAAAGCGTATCTGATACCTCTGGAAATTATTCAGAAAAAAATTCTAAAAATCATATATTTTAAACCCTTCCTATACCCCACGGAACAATTATTTTCGGAACTTAATATACTAGATTTGCGGCAGCTTTACACTAAGAATATCCTGTTATTTTTGTTCTGAAATAAACAGTACATTAGTAGGATAAATCACGAACGTAATACCAGATAACAAGAAGCGGCTCACTTTATTATACCCACAACTCATAAAAATATTGGTCAAAGATAATTGGGCCGAAATTGCTTAATATTTTGCCGATATCTCTAATAAATATAAAAACAAAACATCTTTTCAAGAAAAAAGTATTAGCGTGGATGACTTCAAATGATGGAAATATGCTCTATAATATTATTGATCTCATGTAGTTACTAAATTAACTATACTTTGATTGTGTACATATCTCCTTGTGAATATTAATTTCGATATTTTTTGTTTTCTTAGTGCAGTAGTTGTATAGTGTCTAATCAAATTATTAAAGAATTAATACAGTTATATGTACAATTTAGTTTCTGTTCTCTCTCTCTTGTTTTACATTCACTGTTGTTCAGTTGTTTTTCAGTTTATTTTCTCTTTCTTTGCATTTTAAGGAGGTGTAACCCATAGACAGGCTTCAATAAGCCTAAATGGGTCTTCCATATTTATTTGCAAATGAAACCTCAAAATTGCGTATAAAAATAATTTCTATATTGTATAATATTGTAATACACTGTATAAACATAAATGGTTAACACATTGTACTCAAAATGAAATTTTAGTTAAGATAACTTATTGATTATAAATACCTGTAATTTTTGTGTGTACTTATTTGTGAATAAATAAAATTATTATTATTATTATTAATGTGCAGCGGGAATCTTGGCAGGACACCGTACAACATAAAGTTGAGGAATAATCCGGAGCGCAGACGTGTAACAAAGGCTTAGTCTGCGTTGATGGGTTGCGATGCAATATATTTTGCTGAGAGATTGTTCACAATAAGCTTGAAGTTTCCGTTCAGATGGTGATGTGAAAGTAACTGTGCTTTGTGGCATTTTCAGAGCCCCAAATCGGTAACTTTCTGTATCGCATCGAACTATCTTAGCATAAACTACGCTACTGGTGTCTAGTAAAGATGAAGCCCATCACTACATCTTATGTGAATGACCACTCCTATGCCACTGAAATAATTTGGAGAGCCGAGCAATAACTTAAACTTCGAATCTTGAGCCTTCAATACCGTAACTGAAAAAAAAAAACAGTTCTAAATTGTAATCAATAAGCTAAATTTATTGAATGAATAAACCAGATAGGTTATTGACCAAGTTGGACACAGCTCTAGATTATATTTTTACAACAATATCAACAAATAACTATTACTTAATTCAGTTATGTTGCCGACCTTCAAGAACTAATTCTCATGAACAATAAAATCACGCGCACAGTTTTTGTTATGAATACAAGGTGTTCTAACCAACAGTAGCTACCTCAAGTAATTTTTGAGGTACGAATTTTCTGAAAAACTCGTGGAAGAAGTCGACTGTATTTTCAAGGGTGATGCATTTTATTGAAATATTCATATACCTTTACTCATCCCTCTACCTTACAGAGCCACCTCCTCAAAAAATTTAAATACATTCGAGCGATATAGCTTTTCAATTCTCTACATAATTGTCTAATTTGTTTTTACACTACTTATCGAATTGTTCTTGAGAAATTGCTTGATACGTTTCACAAATTCGTCAGAAAATGCATATACTCTCAATCTCAATAAGAAAAAATTAGTTCCACAAGTGTTTTTTGATACTGATGGCTGTGAAGTTTCTGATTTTCAGGCAGTGGCATATGCTTTTAATGAGTATTTTATTAATTCTCTAGAAACCCTTACTGAAAATATGTCGGTTAACAATCCCTTAAACAATATTATTGCTATTGACTCCACTTTTAATTGATCACCTATCACCTGTGAGGAAATCCACAAAATAATATTACCCATTTTCGCAATAGACTCTGCTGGCGTTGATAGATTTCCTAGCTCATTATTAGCAAAGATTTTTAATTATATAACTCAACCTCTCACCGATTAATAAATCTCTCATTTCAAGAGGGTATATTTTCTACTATACTAAAAGATGCTATGATTATACCTGTCCACAAAAAGGACGACAGAAGGGATATCTTCATTTTCAAAAATTTATGAAAATTCTATTCATGGTAAACTCTCAGCTTACCTGGAGGTTGAAAACATACTAACTGAGAGGCAATTTGGCTTCAGAAAGGGCTGTTCTACCCAGCATGCCGTTTTATCACTGTAAATTATGTCTGAAATAGTATTGACTTAAAAAATAATACTGCCTGCATACAGGCAGAAAACATATCTAGTGGATAGGATACAAGAGGTTGCTATAAGGAACAACGGTATTATTTATAAATCCAACACTAGCCAGGGCATCATGGGCGTCTCCCAAGGGAGTATCCTGGGGCCATTGCTATTTTTGATTTTTATAAATGATATTGTTGACTGTTTTGACGGATCATTTGTATCTTTATTTGCTGATGACACATCTGCTGCTGTTTCTGCTCCAGGTATGACGGAACTCAGTTCTCATGCAAATGTTGCTGTACAACATATGGATATATTTTATTCTGGCAATGACTTATTATTAAATAATTCAAAAATTGAAATGCTGTGTTTTTTTAACTAAGGCAACCAATCAAAGTATTTTCGTAAAAATGAATAGTAAAATCATCCAGAAAAATGACTCTGTTAAATTTTTTTGGGACTCCATCTCGATGCCCTCTTAATGTGGAGCACGCAAATTAATTTTTTGTTAAAAAAATTAGCTACTCACTCTTTTGTAATTTGGCAACTGAGAAATAAAGTTAACTAAAATACTCTAAAAATTATTTCGCTCATATACATTCGTCTATTAACTATGGCATTTTATGTTGGGGTAATTTCTCCAGAGTTAATGAAATTCTGATGACCCAGAAAAACATTATCCGCTTGATGTTGTTTAAGTCTATCACTATCTTTTATAAGGAATTATTTAAACAATTAAATATCCTAACAGTACCCGCGTTGTATATATTTAATTCAGTAATTTTTATAAAATCTAATCCTGAAAACTTCATTCAGGAACGTAATGGATGCTCCCGGTATGGACTTAGGACTAATTTCAACATTAGTATTCCCCAGCATAGTTTGTCTCTGGTTGCTAATGGTTCCACTGTCATGGGTATAAAGCTTTTTAATAAGCTCCCTGCGAATATCAAAAACCTTGGTAATTTAAAGCAGCAGTTAAGAATTTATTATTAAGATCTAGTTTCTACTCTGTGGCCGAATATTTTGATGCTGATTTCAATAATTAACTTAAAATTAATCTCTACTAACATTTTATGTCATATTGTACGTTTGTTTATTTTATACTTGTTTTATATATTGCACTGCTGATTTGTGTTTTAATTTGATTTTAACATGACAGTATTCTATAGTTGTGATACGAGTTCTCCTCGGGGAGAAGATCCAACATCACCATCGTGCTCAGCATCCTCGAAAACGGGGGTTACACAAGTTTGGCTAGTAGGAGACGGCATATCCGCGTTTCACCCCTTTTTGGCGGGGACGAAGAGGGGTCTCAACATCACCACCGCGCTCAGCATCCTCGAAAACGGGAGGTAACACAGGTTTGGCTGGTAGGAAAAGGCCTATCCCCGTTTTACCTCTTTCGGGGGTAGTCTTGGGGGTTGGCGGGGGCCGAGAAGGAGTCTCGGTATCACGATCGTGCTCAACATCCTCGAAAATGGGGATAACACAGGTTTGGCTAGTAGGAGACGGCGGATACGCGGTTTACCCCTTTCGGGGGTGGTTTTTGGCCGTTTGGGGGGTTAGAGAAGGTCGAGGAGGGTTCTCGATATCACCATCGTACTTAGCATACTCGAAAACGGGGGTAACACAGGTTTGACTCATTCAAGACGGATACGCGGTGTACCTATTTCGGGGGTGGTTTTGGCCGTTTGGGGGGTGGGGTGACCTCGGAGAGGAGTTTAACCACGCCATCGTGTTCAACATCCTCGAAAACGGGGGGAGGGATAATCTCGTTAGGCTAAGAAAAATTCATATTCCTATCCGACTTACAGAATGCACTATAGACTGTTGTATGGACTAGCAGAGTTTTGTTGTTTAGTATACTTTTTAGGTTGTAGAATTTATAGATCAGTTTTCGTGTTCTTTCATTTAAATAGTCGATATGATTTGCCCATTTCAAATGTGAATCTAAGACTAGTCCTAGATATTTTATGTTGAAAATTTAATGAAAAAATTAATGTACTTTAATACCATTATGAAAGGAGAGTGAATTCACAAGTTATTATAGGTCTTATTCATCTGAGATACTTAACTTATGTAAAACTTCTCGTATAAATGAATTGTTATGAAATTGATGTAAGCATTTTATTCTTCTCCGGTTTATCAAAATTTTTGTATGCTAATACATTCTATAAAATATTCCTTGAAATTTTAGTTTTTCTAAAATAAGTTATTTTTTAGATATACCATTTCATGAAGAGTTATAATATATACTATTATAAGAGACCGAGAAATAATCATATGTTCTCAATATCTCAGTTGTCGACATAACTATTGTTTTTTATTTTTTAGGTTAGAAAACACAGTCTTCACAGGCCTAGAAATAACAGACGATAGATTATTTTTGGCCACGCCAAGGTTGCGTGATGGTGTCCCAGCCACTCTATCCACCATTCCTAGAAATACACCCCCAGGGTCAAGTCCCGTCCTTCGAGCATATCCTGATTGGTCCATGCATGGAATAGTAACTGGCAATATTACTTGTACAGGGCTAATTTCCGTTTACAGAATTAGGGCTGATTCCTGTAACAGGTTGTGGGTAAGTCTATTTTTTTAATGATGGGGTTTCTTACACACTTTTGTCAATATTTTTCTAGATGTTGTCACGCAAATAAATAAATGGCTGGTATTAGTCGTTATAAACGTAGTAGGGTGGATTTAATAATAGCTTCACAATGGTTTATGCGTTTTCATGAATTGTTTATGTATTTGGCCGTAAAAGGTAGTGAAGTTTGTATTTTAGTATTTTATTTATTCATATTATATTGTATAAATTTTGTAGGTACTTTAGGTTATTTCTGTGTTATTTTTTATAGAATACGGTTTTGGTATTCAATTATAACAACATTTTCATAAATTATTTATGCGCTGAATACAAGAGAAAATTCCTTTTTGTTTTAATTAGAATCAAATTATTTGAAGTACTGTCGTGAGCAGAAAAAAATAGGAAAACTTTTTTTTTCTAATGTAAATCTGTCTCTATTTGAATATGTAATGAGTAGCCGAAATAAAACAGATATCACTTTTAATTTATTTTTTATTTTAGTGCTGTAGTTATTGCTATAGTAAATTATGGATGGTTAATGAGACAAATTGCACTGCGTTATAACATTAACAAAAATTTGGTGTGTAACATTTTAAGAAAGTGGAGAATAAACCGTGCGATTAGTAGACATCTTGGATCAAAGGACAGAGGATATCCTACTTAATAAGAAACTAACTATTATTATTTCGTTATTGCACCATTTCTATTTATAATTTCTATAAATCTGTTTGGCATAGAATTAAATAACCTTATACAATAGTCATTAGTAATAATATTTTCCCATGCATTATTTACTATTTCCAGTAATTCTTCGGCATTCCGTGGTCTCACATTTCGTTTTTGGATAATTAGTAGTAGTCTCCATACTTCTTCTGATCTGGACTATGACTGGGCCAGTTAATAATATTGATGTTGTTATCTTGAAAGCATTTAGTTACGGTATGAGCAGTATGAGCGGAACAATTGTCTTGTTGAAATATGATTCATTATTAGGAAATAATTGTGACACAGAAGGGAGCATAATATTGTCTAAAATCCTAATATACGTTTCACTATTAAATCGTTCCTCAATATGCCACAAAACATCAGGACCACGTGCCGATATCCAATCCCACATATTGACGGAAAATTTACCACTTTTATCATTGTTGGATATAGAATACGACTGCTGTGTGTTGACTGGAAAGTTTTTTCGTCTGTAAAGATTACATTGTTTCAAAAATTAACATCATGCGCTAAAAATTCAAGCGCAGATCCTACTCGAGCTTCTTTATGTTCCGCTTTAAATAAGTATTTCTGTGCTGCTGCATGACAGCGTAACTCCGATTCTTTTACTCGCCGGCGACCAATACTACTCGATCCAGGAAAATTCGTTCCTTAAGCAGCCTGAATAACTGAGTAAAATGGATTTTCTACAAAAGCAGTTACCAATTGCAAATCTTGTTGTCGAGTTAATATCGTTTGTCGCCCTGATCCAAGATTCTACTAATCGTACCGTTTATTCTCCACTGTCTTAAAATGTTACACACCGAATTTTTGTTAATATCATAACGCAGTGCAATTTATGTCATTGACCATCCATCTTCTGCCTTAGCAATAACTCCAGATTTAACTAAATCGCTTATATGAGGCATATTAGTTTTTTGCACATTTGCAATAAATTATGACAACTAACTGGCATTGTCACAAAAATTAAAGTTAGATGTACACCACTAGAATTTAGCAAAATACCGTTATAAGACTTGTCCGATTTTTTTTGCCCACGACCGTACCTATATTTCCATATACTCACATACTTTTCTCGTTGATAATAATAATTCACATTCACATAATCAATTAATATATTATTTATTTTGTTGAAGTTTCAGTCGTCCCTATCAAAAATTAACGTATTTAATCAATAGGTCTTTTGATTTTGGCATGTTTCCGCAACATATAAAGACTGGGAAAGTTACTCCATTATATAAAAAGAAAGATCCACTCTATTTAGAAAATTATTATTAAATATTATTTTCAAAAATATTTGAATATCCATTTTTAGATCGTCTTTTGCAATTTCTCAATAAATTCGAAGTTGTATCAGATAATCAACATGGTTTCTGCCTGAACAAATCAACATCATCTGCAATGTTATCTTTATATCAACAAATCATTGAGTACGTTGAGGCAGGCGAATGCCCAGCGGTGATATTTTGAGATCTAAGCAGAGCATTCGACTGCGTCAACCATAGTTTATTACTGTATAATTTAGAAACATATGGCATAAGAGGCGTAGCACTAAATTGGATATCAACATTCCTTGAAAATCGAGAACAATATGTATATTTAAAAGTTGAAAACGAGAAATCTGTAGATTATATGAAGTCTGAGTGCTTGGATGTAAATACGGGGGTCCCTCAAGGATCAGTATTAGGTCCTATTTTGTTTATTTTGTACGTAAATAATATATCCACAGTGGTATAAAGCAATTATTATACAGCTTATGCTGACGATTTTTCTCTTGTTATATCATCAAATAATTCTAACACATTGAAGGCTAAAAGTGCAAAAGCTGTCACCAGAATATCGGAATATTTTAATAGTATTGATCTATTTATCAATGCCGAAAAAACTGACATACTTAGAATACACAATCGCCAAAAGGATGCAGATGATCTAAATTTTAGTACTAATGATATAGCATTAACAAATACATACGATAGTGTGCGTTTTCTTAGTGTTCATATGGATGAATTTCTCAACTGGAAACAGCATTGTCAGATTTGCCTGTGGGGAAATTCTACTGACGCAACAAATATGTTTACAGCACAAAAAAGAATCATTAGATGTATGACAAAAATTCCACAGAGAGAATCATGTAAAACATTTTTCAGGCAATTAAATATATTACCTCTTATATGCTTATATATATGAAATGAATGTCTATATATATATAAGAATAAACTAAGTTTTATTGCCAATAAAGATATACATAGTTATAATACGAGACATGTTGATGAATTCCACGTGCCCTTCGCTAGACAAAAACTTTCTTTAGATGCTTCTAATTGTATTGGACCTAAGATGTTTAACTCTTTACCCAAAAATAAGAAGGATGTCAAAATGTGTACATTTTTAAAAGAAATAAAAAAAATTTTTTAGTTGATGGATGTTTTTACAGAGTCTCTGAATTTTTATAGTAACTGACGAATCCCATACAATGTAATTACCTTAGTGGAAAATAAAATTATTATTACTATTATTAAATGGCTCATAGGAACTTATAAAATATATATACACATGGATCTATAAGATTCGAGTTGGATAGTGAAACTGTAATTCCCCATAAACCCTCATTGAACTTTACCAGTTTATAACAGGATTTGCAAAATGGTAATTCCAGAAGTAATTCTTAAGAGCCTGTATAAGTTAATTGATGGACCGGAAACTGCAAATTCGCATTGCAAAAACAACAGGAAATCCAGATAAATTATTATATAGTTTATCAGAATTTCTCTATTCACAATCCATTTGAATATATGAAATTTTATGTGGTTTCACTAAAAATAGGAAATGATAACCATGAAATCTTTTCAGAATGTATATGGAAATAACGATGAAATTAGCTGGTATTTAAAAGACTAACCAAATCTAAAATCGGGTGCAATAAAACCCTAGCAGAAATATTTAACTTGTATGGCAGGTACACTACTACATCACTAAAGGCATCTTATGTCATTTGTTAGTACAGACTATTGATGAGTATCACCAATCAAGTTAATTTCTCCTATGTCATTATTGAATTACATTATTTAAGCAATTAGCTAGAGTCTCTAAACTAGAGTGCTTTTGTATAAGCATATTACAAGGAGATCCATCTACTGCAACTTATTGCAATCAGACTAGGCTCAGCATGATGATGATCTGTATCTATGCAATTGTATAAGTTACCTTTATGAGTATATATAAGACACCGTGAAAATGTACAAACCACAATGGAATATATGAGGCTCGATGTGGTTCCAATATGGCGTGCACGAGGATCTATCTGGGAACGGAAACCTAGATAATCCCTCTTAAACCCTGGAATATTTTCTCTACACAAAAACTCAAAGAATATGATAATCATTGTAAATGTATATTGACTCAACTCATAAAGAACTCATATAATTATTGCTTGCCGATGAAAACACTTAGGATGCGACAAAAACAAATTTTGCTGTTTAATATAAACTCAAATTCTCAAGCACCTTTTATGTGTTAAGAAATTCATTAAATACGACGAAAATTAAAACTGTTTGTCTTACAAAAATATCGACAATCGAATATTCGATAAAATTTTAACTTAATTAGTCTCATACAGACTCACAAAGCATCATTTCTGATGACAAACTCCTATGATTCAATAAAATATTAATACTCTGTACTCTTCAAAACTCATAAATCCCTCACAAACCTCTAGACTGGTGAACAACTGATAGGATGTGATTATAAGTTAGAATTGCCAGTCTTAATAGAACTCATTATCCATCATAATTCCTTGTCTAATGGATGCTAATAGAATACCATAAAAATTCAAACTGTATTATCTTATTATAACTGGTAAACCTTCAAACATTTCTCGTCTTGTAAAAACTCATAGAAAACAAAAAAAAATAGAACTGTTCTTCTTAACAAATCATGAAACTTTGTAGAAAGTGTATACGGCAAATATCACATACTTATTCATTACTGATTAAGATTATACGTCCTTAAATTGTTATACAGGTGGGGCAATAGTGCGCCGGACCTCGATATCTCGAGTTCTACGGTAGCTATAAGTTTTTTTAAAAAATCGCAAGTAAACCAGATAAAAAAGTCTATAACTGGAAATTATTTTAGAACATACAAGGCGAACCAAGACGAAATTACACGACCAAGTGCCTTCTTTTAAATAGAATGCTATGTATATCAGTACATTTTTTGAAATTATTTATTTAAGCGATACGTTTTTAAAATTAATTTCATAATAATGTGTTTTTTTTTACTAGGTAATAGTTATAGCAAATTTCAAAATTAAAACCAATGCTGAATGTTAATAACAATCAATCTTATATTAATACAATTGTAATATTCATGAACCGGTTATTTTCAAAAAATAAATGTGATAAACTGATAGAGTATATAATAATAACATAAAAGTTTCTACACTTATATTATTAACATGTATTACTAAACAAAATCTTTTGTATTCAGCTCTCGAATTAATTTATAAATATTTTTCGGGATTGTTAACCTACCTACTATGTTGTTTTTTAACTTGCAGGAATGAATATGTGGGGTACCCTGATTTTAAGGCTGATCAATCCTCGACTAAAACTGGAGTGCTCCAAGGATCAACTGTGGCCTCTATTATTTATCTTATTTATTGATGATATAGGTACCTGTGTTATTTGTTATATGTCTGTAACATGAAATTGCTTTGTCCTGCTGATACCGTGGAGGAGAGTATGTAACGTCGCTATTTAAAATTTACATCATACAAAATGGATAATGTATAATCTGCTATTAGCTTTGATCATGGTCAGTTGTTAAATATATTCACTTTCTTTAAGTTACACGACTGCTGAAACCTTTGTTATTTTGTGTTCCTACACAAGGCGCGAGCGTAGGTGCGTTTTTACTAACCACATATTTCGATATGTAAAGTTAAGCGACGTTAGGCGCGGTTGTTCCTTGGATGGCTTCCCCGTTTCAAGGAACTACAGTATCCTCGCCACATATTCTAGTCATGTGTATATCAGTGTACACGCAGGAGCTATGCAAATATATACTATCCCTTCGGAGGGGATATAAAGCTGTCGCTTCCTTGTCTGTTGATTGAATGTTAGACAAGTAAAAGGGAAGAGGTTGGGCAAGTTTCTTGATACAATATTTGTCTTTGCACAATTGAAGTTTTAAGTAGGTACGTTTTTTATGATCTTCAAATTTAATGGTTTCACTGAAGATTAAGTAAAACGAAGTTAGAAACAAAAAATTGTTTATTAGTATAATAGCGAAAAATTTAAGGGTGTTAGTAGATGATGAAGATTTCCTGGAGTTAGTAAACATAACCCAACAGGGAAGGCGTCCAAAATATGTACAGTGTGTATTATGTGAAATGGTAAAACCCCAATACCTTTTCATTTTTCGTTGAATTTAAAAAAAAACATTTCTTTGTATGTAGCTTTTTAACCCTCTTTTAATGGGTTAAGCAATATTTTGGTCTAAGTAAAAATGTTGCCTATTGTGATTAAAGCGAAAAAGTTGAAAAACATATTAGGGATTTTTTCTATCAAAAAAGTTTATTGCGTAAAAGTTCAGTTTAGTGATTTTTGTGAAAATTACCAGAATTTAATTAGTTTTGTTGTTAAAATCATTGGTTTTGCCATAAAAAGCGATTTTAAGTCGTACTGTACTTTTCTGTTTAAATTTTTTGTCGGGCGAATGTAAATACTTGTATTATGTCTTTATCAAATGTGATTTTATAATGTTTTCTTGACGAGTCCGATGACTTTTTGCGTATATTGGTCAAGTGGACAATAAATATATTATTATTGTTTCCTCTAAAATCCATTTATACATATATTATTTGAAAACACGATGCGTACTGATTTATTTTTCATCACTAAATTTCATTTTGATTATATTTTAGCAATTTGTGTTATGAACTTTGTAATTATTGTACTTAAGGTATATTTCTTTAATTTTAAGGTTTTGGATTCTGGAGTTACATCATCTCTAGATGATTTCCAAAGAGTATGTCAGCCAAAATTGGTAGTTTTTGATTTAAATACAGATCAAATAGTGCGTACGATCATATTTCCAAGGCAAGTGCTCAGGCCAGCTTCCCTACTGACTAATTTAATCATAGATGAACACGTGCAAGGTAGATGTGATTCAGCCTTCGTCTACATGTCAGACACTGCAGCTCCAGGTAAGGAAGAAATTAAATTGTTTTTGTTTAAGGCTGAGATCTTCAAGTTTAAAACTACGTAGATAGTTCCAAAGTATAATAAAATTAAGAATATTTTGTCACGTAAAACAGTACTACCTATATGTAAATAAAAGTTTCGCATAAAAGTAAAATATGTAAAAATATACAGGGTTTTTCATTTAAAAACAATCTTCATTGTTATACATAAATTTGAACAACAAATTGCACAAGTTGGCTTGGAAAATCTATCACCTAACAAATATTTTGCCTTTTAACACTTTAAAGTCATTGTATCTTTCTTTTCTCGAATCAATTCTTAGATATGGAATCTTAACATAGGGAAGTACATATTCGACGAATTTTGGAACCTTTGAATATCTCTCAAAAACATATAATAAAAATTATTTTAGGAAAAATAAATTATTATTATTATTAGCCGTTACTCGAGTCCGAGTATAAAAATGTTACAGTCGATAGATTGTGTACAATAAAGAACAAGTAAAAGGTGTAATCTATTGTAATTCCCATTCATCTACGGTGCACACGACTATGGCTATAGAGGCCAATTCGGGAGAGCACATGTCGACCGCAGTCAGGACAAACATAGACCTGGTTAGGTCTTGGATTCGGCCTTCTTGCAGCAACATTTCCTTGATAGCTGGCCACAACCCCTCGCCATTCTGTCCGCTGCAAGTTGTTCCCATTGCTCGTCTGCAATACCGCAGGATTTTAGATTTTCATGGAGAGCGTCTTTGAACCTCTTTCGTTGACCGCCACGCCTTCTTCTACCGCTTAGCAATTCACCATAAAGTGTACATTTAGGAAGGTGGTTATCATGCATACGATGAACGTGACCTGCCCATCTTAGGTGTGCTCTTGAAATAAGCACCTCAATTGGAAGGCTGTTTGCTCTCCTGAGTACTTCCACGTTTGATATGTGATGGAACCAGCGGATTTTCATCATACTTCTGAGGTGTCTTTGCTGAAAACGTTCTAATTCTTTCACATGACGACGGTAAGTGACCCAGCTTTCACATCCATATAGCAGTGTTGGAATGACAACTGCTCTGTAGACAGCCATTTTCGTTGACAAAGCAAGGTCGTGGTTGTCAAATACTCTCTCTCTAAGTCCCCAGAGTGCTCTAGATACAGCGTTAATTCTATTGCGAATCTCGCTGTCCATGTTTGCTTTGTCATTAACAACGTTGCCTAAGTAATTGAACTGATCCACCACTTCAAGAGAATTTCCGTTAAGTGTAATGTCTATTTGGTTGTCTTGATGAGGAGTTGACATAATCTTAGTCTTTCCAATGTTGATTTGTTGAGGAAAAATAAATACTACTCCACTGAACTACTATTCAAACAATTTAATGTATTTAATCTGCAACTCCTATGTACCAAATCTGTACTAATATTTACACATAAACATAAAAATTTACTGAATATAGTACAACATGTACACAACACAAGTCAAAAATATAATTTTAATGTCACAATATCTTACATTAGATACACAACAACACAAAGATATATAACGTATTATGATCCAAAATTTTATATTTTATCTGCCCATTTTAAGCAATATAATAACATAGGGCTATTCTGTGATAAAATAACTGATAAATTAATGAATAACAAACAAAAATTTACAAAATTATTAGTAGGTCGTTAAAATATTGAATATGGATAGAATATAATAGTGTCATCTATTCATCGTATATTTCGCTTGCGATCATTGTTTAGGGAAATTTTAAATAATAATTAAGGTTTTACAATATAATTAAGTTGTCGCAGAACGTTTATAGGTGTACTACATAACAATAACGATTAATATATATTAAAATATATATTAAATATATATTGTTATTATATCTTAAGCACATTGTAATTATCGAATTGTAATTGGAAAAATGAAATAAATTTGATTGATTGATTGATTTATTGATTGATACCACTTTCCATATGTAAGCAATTATGTTTTAGTTGCATTTTAAAAAAATTTCATATACAACCTTACAATTATCGTACGATTTTTTTCATTTTCAATACTAGTTTCAATAATAATAGAAATAAAAGGGAGTTATCATACCAGGTGTCAACGGATTGTGGTAGATCCCCTTTTCTCCTTATCTTTTAGAATATCAGAATGAAACTTGGGAGATGTATATGACCAAGGAGACACCTTATAGCATAATTGTAATTTTTTCTCCCCTTCTAGTTTCACCGGAAATGACCCTAACTTTTGATTTTTAAATGGAACACCCTGTATATTAGGATATTTTTGGAATCCTTGGAAAATTCTGAGTACAGTGATACCCCATAAGTGACAATTCAACGCCATGAATAAAATTTACCTCGAAATTTGTTGGTATGGGGCGAGCGTAGGTACGTCTTTACTATGTACATACTTCGGTATGCGATGTAAAGCAACGACAGGCGCAGTTAGTACTTGGATGGGTGACCATTCCAACGGAAACCGCGTTCTCGCCTCACACATCTTCCAGCGGCTTGTATATCAGTGTATGAGCGGAAGCTATACAACCTTAGGCGAGGGTTGTATAGGAGATATACCATCCTTCGGAGGGGATGTAAAGCCGTCGGTCCCTTGTCTATTAAATGTTAGGCAAGTAAAAGATCCCTACTCTTCTTAAGGGAAGGTTCGGCAAAATTCCTGGTTGGGGGTAGCTCGTCTACTACAGGCGTCGGTGTTAGGCCTCAGTAGCAGAAATAGGCCGACGTTAAATAAATGTATAAAAAAAAAATTGTTGATGCATCTAGAATGCCACGGCCAGAAAATATTGCTTGTAATAGACCAGTTTGGTGTCAGAAAAATCAAATCGTGCATAAAAATTTGAGAATGTTTATTTCGTGGGCCATCAAATTTGGTTTGAACAGTTTTTTAAGCAAAACTTAATTTTCTCAGATGGAACCATAATGGTAAAGTACTGACTATCATAAAATAGAGGATATTCTCTAAGGAATCTGTGGATGTGCTCAAAAGCAATATTTTCTGGTCATGGCACTCTAGATGCAGCAACAAATTTCGAAATTTTTTTTATGGAGTCGAAGTGTCATTTATGGGGTATCACCATACTCAAAATTTTTCAAAGATGCTAAAAAGATAATAATATACAGAGTGTTATATTTAAAAATTAAAAGTTAGGATCAATTTCGGTGAAACTGGAAGAGGAAAAAATGACAGTTATTTCACAAAGTGTCTTCTTGATCATATTAATATATCTACCAAGTTTTATTCTGATATTCTAAGAAATACGGAAAAAAGGGGTCTACCATAATCCGTTGACACCCAGTATGTTAACACCCTTTTATTTCTATTATTATTGAAACTAATGTTGAAAATTAAAAAATCGCATGAAAATTATAAGGTTGTATATGTATTTATTTAAAATGCAATTAAACACAATTACTTGCATAAGTCAACTGATATAACAATGAAGATTGTTTTGAAATGAAAGACTTTTACTTTTATACGAAACTTTTTTTTACATATAGTACCATTTTAGGTAACAAACCATTCTCAATTTTATTATACTTTGGAATTATCTACATATATTTTAAGCTTCGAGATATTCTATAAAATAAGGACAAAAGTGGGGTCCACCATGATCCTTAGACATCCGGTATAATGGATAAATAACCTTGTATCAAGTCTGGAAAATAAAATTTTACTATATTATATAATACTCTGATACCGTCAGTGGTTTGAAAACGGAAATAAAAGTTACTAAAAATAATAAAGTTCATTATAGAATTTGCCGAATACATTTGTTTGTCGTTACTTAGTAAGTCAAATTTTTAATTTCTTTATTAGAATCATAAGCGGGAAAATTGTTACTTTCCATCCTATTCCTGTAAAATCGTTATTACTTTATCCAGTACTGTAGATAGATCGCTAGTTCTGTTAGAGAAGATGGCTCTATTGTACCACTATCAGTAATACTCTATGTTTTCCTTCGGGCATGTTATCCATCTTTATCCTTTGTATCAGACTCTACAGCTGGGATGGGGGCTCCATAGTGTTGCTTTTTAGGGTAGTGGCATAAATAAGAAACACTTTAGGAACAGTAAAATAATAAATTTTTTAGAAAAATGGATCTACTTATACAAATTTTTATATAAATTGAGAAGTATTATAACGACTGGGTACCTCAAAACGGTTTTCGTTGAGTAATTCGAAAAGTATCACATTTGGAGGAAAGTTTCTATAAAATAGAAAGACAGAACTCATAAAGAATGAATTTATCTTTATTTCATTACTATAGGGTTATGATATATACTACAGTCGATCCGTCATAAAAAAGAGGGTAGATCGAAAAAATTTCGGGAAGGGTAGAAAATAGTGTTATAAAAACTGTAGAGTTCGAAATTTGCAAAATTTTTTTGTCTGAGGCCGAACTCTGTAGTTAGTTCCCAAAAAGATAGAGGGAAATGTACGAAATTTGTAATGTATTTGCTAATTTATAAAAAAAACTAGGAGTTGTATTAGCAAGAAAGTCAACAATTTTATTCAAACTAACATTGGCCCGCAGAATTTTTTTCATTGTGAAATGAAATAATTAAACACTTTATCATTAGAGCAAAGTTAAATCATTATTTTTCTGCTTCATCATTTTCATTTGTATATAGAATTCTTTCTCCGTTTTATTTTTCCAATTCTTCATGTAATCAATTTTATTGAGAAAATCAGAAAACAAAAACAATTGCGCTGGTAATGTGGATTTTTTTTTTAAGTTTTCAATAGTATCATTCTATCGAGTGTTCTCTAAACGCCTAAAAAAATACTTTTCAATCCGTTCAGGGATGTAGCAGAAATTGTCGAATTACAAAATCATCTTTTTTAATACGTACTACCTTTTAAATACAGATTGCGTGTAAAATTATTTTACTAATTACTTTATAATAACTAATAAGGATTTTAAAATTTATGTTCAGGTCTTGTTGTATATGATGGAATAAAAGATCAAGCGTGGAGACTGATTCATCCCGCATTCTTCCCGGATCCAGACTTCTCAGATTACACCGTAGATGGAGAGAGATTTACCCTTATGGATGGTATTGTAGGTTTAGCTCACTCTCCTAATTTAGCAACGTTATTTTTCCAACCTCTTGCCACCGACAGGTCAGTTAATAGTAATGTTATTAATAATTAATTATTATTGTAAAATATTATGTCTATGGCGAACTTATAAAATTAAAATTTTTACGTAGGTAACAAAATTTTCTTACCTTCGCTTCGGGATTTCCTGTCTCATATATCCTCTACCCACGGAATCTACCAAATAACAGAGTTTTCCATTATAATAGATTGTTATAGGATACTTGTAGTAGAACACTTTTATTTCACATCTGAACTACTGTAGTTCAGATGTTCAGTGTAATACGGTTTCTTCTAGTACAGCATTACGCATAGTTCTGATACCACCTTCACCTCGTCGTTTCTGTTCCACGCTCCCGAAAACTAAATATATTCTTATGATTTTTTTCTATTTCTTATTGGAGTCAGAAAAGCATCAAATTTTAGTGAAAAAGGAATTGTTTCCAGTGTCAATTTTTCTATTTTTAACATATTAGATACATCGAATTCTATTCGAAATTGACATTTTCTACCTCTAGCAACCGCCGCTGCAAATTATCCCATTTTATGAAAAATCGGCGAATTTGGTCGTTCTTTCTGAATATAAATGAGTATATTTCGGTATGCGTAGGTCCAAAAAAGCTAAAAAAATTGAGGCTCTTCGTTATAATATAGACTATCACCAGTTACAATATGAAATTTTATCTCCACACATAACCTCAAAAAAAAAAAAATTAAAACTGAAAAACTGCAAAATTTTAGTTTTTTGGTTATAACTTCGGATGTTTTACGTGAAATTTGATAAAATGATCAGAAATTATACACTATAATGTGAAAAATAACTGTTTCAAGTCAAAATATCTAATACAAGTCTCAAAAATTGACTTCAAATTTTAAAATTGTTTGGCCAATAACTTTTGTGCATCGCATCGTATGAGGTTTTTTTTTAGAAAATGTAAGTTTTTTTATCCACTTTATGATGTGAACAAAAAACAATTTTAAACTTGAAAAAAGTAAAAGAAATCGATTTTAAATTTTTATTCATATAATTTCATAATTTCTCAGTGGCAAACGCATAAAATCCTTATTTTACGATAAGGAACGTAAACAGACAGCAACCAACAGCTACTCTCCCGGCTATGTGCCTCGCCGAGAGCTGAATTACAAATTACAAGCCTGGTGCGTTAAGGGTAATAGTTGCATATTGTTGCGGACCTCTAGCGTATGCGACCCACCATACGCCTTAGCGTTTTGTGGGCCGCATAATAAGAACTGCTACGTCTGTAGCAGAGTTTCGCTACTGTCCACGGGAGCGCGATGTCCTTCCAGTTGGTGAGGAAGGCAACCATTTTTAATGGCGATATATAGTTGATAATCCTACTAACTCGGTTTATCCAAGGCATCCTGGTGAATTTTGGGATTATCAACACAGGGAAATTTTCTCTGTCTATTGTTGTTCCGTTTAGCGGAATATTTTGTTGTTGTGAATAAATTTTGACTGCGGAAGCAAGATGTTTAAGTATACAAGGTAAGCTAACCTCTTCACGCCATCTTACCCGTTGTCTACCCACGTGTTTCACAAATTTACAGGCTTTCCTTTGGAAGTATCGTGTCAACTTGAAAGGCGGATTCGACCCCATTCATCCATTGGCTTTCTAGGGACATTGGTGGATTGTTCCCTCATCAGTAAAGTAAGTTATATTTCTTTTGTATTTTATGTCAGATTTGAATTGCTCACATTAGGCACGCTTCACGTGCATTTCCGACTTTGCAAATTAAATTGTGATATCTTTAGGGTTCCACGAACGGGGCTCCTACACACATCAGTGAAGTTCCACGGACGGGGCATCCATACACACTAGAAAGTTCCAGGGCTGGAGAGACTATAATCAACCCCCATCCTCGGGTCAATTTCTTTTTGTCCCGAAGACACCTCCGTAGGGCTTCAGATTCTTCCACGTCGAAGTCGGTATCGTACCACCCTAGATATGTGTGTTGTGTTTTTATTTACCGGGGACCACCTTCAGTGGTTCGGCACGGTTATATTCCATTCATACTTACTTTTCTATTTTAACTTGTACATATTTAAAGATTTTATGCATTTATATTTATTTAAGGAGGTTCTCTAAATCAGACCCATTGTGGCAGAATTTATTACCATTTATCCTCATGTTGTAAACCGATGTGTAGCTACACGAGGCATTTTATTAATGTTATAACTTATTAATCAAGAAATTTGCCACACCTTTTGAATATCGCCAGGTTACATGCTAGAGAACCAATATCTGTAAATTGTGCAATATAGTGCATTTCATGTTTAAAGAAAGTGTCATTATTTCGTCTGTGACCACTACGTATGGAACCCTCAGTGATTTGTGTAAGTAAGTAAACTAATAATTTGTCATATTTTATGTAAACTTGGGCTTAACAACCTGAGATAGTCTGAGCTAGTGAAATTTTATCGTAGGCACGTTACATCACTTATCCGGATTAAGTTGTGCCTGCGATATCTGCTACGCTACAGTAGCCCAAGCGAGTTTCTTTATGTAATATCTTATAACCATTAATATCCAACGTATTTATTTGTTTATGTACGTGTAAATCGTAGCAATATTACCAATAGAACGCTAATGCTTCGATTGCAACAAACACCAGCCGAAAGACTGATCCTACTTAAAGGAGCTCTCGTGTCAGTCGTCCAATACCACTTGCAGACTGCAGTTTCGAGCTGTTGGCTCGTCGTCGGTGCAAGATAGGCATATGACGACCGACACGGTGATCCTTCGACCATTTAGTACAGCTCGGTATCTTTAGAATAGCGACATGCAAAATACTCGTAGTCAGCAGGGGCCATCTAACGGTCCAGTAAGTGTTGCAATCGAAAAGAAAATATCCTGACTGATCTTAGCATAGTTCAAATGTTCTTCTAGAGGGCAGAATATTAAAACATAATTTTTCAGCCGCAAACTCCTCTATAAAATCCTTATTTTACTATAAGGAACGTAACCAGACTGCAACCAGCAGCTACTCTCCGGACTATTTTCCCCGCCCAGCGCTGAATTACAAGTTACAAGCTTGGCGTGTTAAGTGTAATAATTGCATATTTCCAACAGATGCTTCGATTGCAACAAACATCAGCCGAAAGACTCATCCTACTTAAATGAGCTCTCGTGCCGCTAGATGGCGCCTGCTGACTATTTTGCATGTCGCTATCCTAAAGATACCGGGATGTACCAAATGGTCAAAGGATTCCCGTGTCGGTCGTCACATACCTACCTTGTACTGACGAGAACCAACAGCTCGAAACTGTAGTCTGCAAGTAGTGTGGGACGACTGGCATGAAAGCTCCTTTACGTAGGATCAGTCTTTCGGCTGGTGTTTGTTACAATTGAAACATTGGCGTTTTGTTGATAATATGCAATTATTACACTTAACGTGCCAGGCTTATAACTTGTAATTCAGCGCTCGGCGGGGCACATAGCCCGGAGAGTAGCTGTTAGTTGTAGTCTGGTTACGTTCCTTATAGTAAAATAAAGATTTTATAGGGGAGTTTGCGATTGAAACATTATGTTTTAATCTAATGAATAATTGAATTTGTATATTAATAAAAAATTGAAATCGATATTTTTTAGATATTTTGCTTGAAATTTTAAACAGTTATTGCTCACATTATAAAGTATGATTTCTGATAATTTGATCAAATTTCACTCAAATCATCCGAAGTTATAACCAAAAAAAAACAAAGTTTAGCAGTTTTTTCAGTTTTTATTTTTTCTGAGGTTATGTGTGCATATAAAAATTTGATATTGTAACCGCTGATAGCCTATATCATACCGAACAGCCTCAATTTTTTTTTTCGCTTTTTTTGGACCTACGCATACCGAGATATACTCATCTACATTTAGAAAGAACGACCAAACTGGTAAATTATTCACAAAATGGCCGATAATTTGCGTAGCGGCGGTTGCTAGAGGTAGAAAATGTCTATTTCGTATAGTACTCGATGTAACTAACATGTTAAAAAAAATGACACTGAAAACAATTTGCTTGTCTGACTCCACTATGTATATGTTTGTTTATTTTTTTTTTTTTTAATTGCTATAATCGGGTTTATTTTTGCTAAATTTAAGAAAATGAATGTCTATCTGTTTCAGTTTATTTTTAATGAAAAATTTTTGTAAATTATAATTTTTTGTTTTTATAAATTTTTTAGTCGTATTCTGCATTTTGTCTCTATTATTTTGTACTTATGTACTAAATTATATGTTCAAAATTTTTGCATAATCTCCGAGTCTAAGAGTGTTTAGTATTTATAAAGTGTAAATAATGAGACAGCCTTGTAACTGAATTAAAATCTTTTCAAATTTTTCTTGCTTTGTGACATACCCATGATGTCGGGAACGATGTGCAACCGACCAGAAAGCAGATACTGTAATTTTATTTTTTTCAGACTCTTTAGCATTCCTACCTCAATATTAACCAAAGGCCCTCCAGTAGAATTTGAAGAATTACCGATTTCTCTGGTTGGTAAAAAGTCTTCTCAGGGATTAGGATTAACAATAAACCAAATCGATGATACAATTTATTTCAGCCCGTTATTAGAAACCTCAGTTGCTTCTTGGAACCCAGTGACTAGTCAACAAAAGTAAGGCAATTTGTTTTTTTTTAAGTCATCTGGTTACAATCAATTTTTTCTAATGTTGTACTTGTAGACTTGTTTTGTATCTCTTGGTCTCGTTTATAATTGTATTAATTATTTAATTCCATTTCAGACTTCTTTCTTATGATCCAGAGCGGCTTCAGTTTCCAGCAGAATTAAGATGGAAAGATGACGGCAGCGTATGGTTGTTGAGTACAAGATTCCAAAAATTCTTCAAAAGAACGGTATCACCGAACGAAATTAATTTGAGAATCATTAGAATTCCACCCAGGAATGAAATTTTGAGGGGAATTACCAATCATTTGTATTACTGAAAACAAATATTATGCAAATAAAGTAAATGTAAGACTTAATGTCAATTTAGACGTTGTAAAATAATGCTCTATAGTAATATTTAAATTGACAAAATTAGAATCTTATCTGAAAGAAATTATTCACTGTACATACTTCATTACCTCAATAAGTTAATAAAATAATGAACAGACTCTAATATCATGAAAGAATAGTAACTGAACTCCGGTGCCGAGTGATTTGTAAAAAATAATTTAAAAACGGTTACTTATCTCATCTTGTGTAAAAATATATAAGAAAAAGAAATCCGCGTTTTTATAATCTACCTGTTGTAACTGTAACTAAATGAAGTGAATGAGTATTCATTCATTTTATCCCTACATAGTTGGTCCTCCATTTTCGAAATTAAATTGAATTGGGAATTGTTCAGTGAAAAACTTAACAGAAAGGGCGCTGTTATCAATTTCCCTCTTGAATAAAAGAAAAAAAACGGCGAACCATCTCGAGCAAATGATTCGCATTAAAAAATGCTATTATTTCAAAAATGGTAGAGAGGACTTTACGAGGTTCAGTTTTGCGCAAAGAATGTTGTTTCAAAGTGATGACTATTCTATTCCCGAATCTTATAATAGTTCCCACTAATTAAAAATGAAGTTCATTTCAGAAACCCAATTTTTTGTGAGATTTAAAGATTTTATTCCTTTTTGTATTTATAGGACACAATAGTTTCTATCAGTTAGGACTGGCTGTCAAATAAATATTGGTTACTTTCTTTATCAATACTCAATTCTCATACTAAAATCATCCTGTCCTATAAAGGATAAAAAAAATTACAATAAAAGAAGAAGCAAAATAGACCATGATTATCCGTGCTGCTGTTTTGTACCCATTTTCATAGAAACATCCAAGCAAGCAAGCAACAGACATTTATTGAAATTAAAATATACACGGCTGTTGCCTAACCAGAGCCTGCCCTGGGACCGACCGTGTAACCACCGCGTTAACGCGGTGCCGATTTACAAGATCAGGCGGAATAGGTCTGGGTCAGCAAAAACGAAAAATTGATAAAAAAATAACCTAATCTCCTGTTGAACAAAACAAATAAAAATAGGTAATAACATTAAAAACATTTCCAAAAACCGGAAACAACAAAACTTACTATATAAAATTTAAAAACACTCATGGGCACAATACACTTTTTAATTTCGTATCTGACGCAGACACCTTAACTTGAACGATGTGCATTCCATGAGACACATCAATGCAGGGCTATGGATTTTAAAAATGAATTGAATTTAACAAAGGTTATGTTTTAAAGATTTTAATGACGAAATGAATTTAGAAACAAAAATGTACAAAAAGAAACGAAGAAAAATCAAACGCGACAAAAAGTGATAAACAGAAAGAAAGAGGGGGATAGGAAAAATTTAAAGACAGACAAAAGGTATGAAATATTAGTAAAGGTGGATAGGATAAGCGGAAGTTATAGTTCGTGAAACTTGGCTATAGAGGCTTCCGGAAAATCAGTAACGTTTGGTATAGTAAGGGGTGTTTGATCCGAAATGGGCATTATGCTGTCTAATTTGCGCCATGTGTCTTGTTAGCGGACTATCGCCCAGCTTGAACGAGTAGAAGTTTTGAGAGATATACTGGACGTAGTCCGCCATCAGGATTATGTCGTTACAACGTGCGTAGAGATCTCTGAGAGAAGTGTACCTTCCAGAGTTCGAAATGAGGCACATAAATTTGTATTCAAGCCGGTATGCTGCACCATATCGGCGCCGCATATGTGATGGACGGCCTGACCACCATCGTGTACAACAGTTTTTTATTCTGTCTGTTAAGTCTGCTACCCCTGACCATGAGCGGATACAGACTCCTGGACGAGGAGTAGACCGTCCGTACTGTCTCATTGATAGGTGTATTATATGTCAGTTGCTGGTCCAGTCTGACCCCCAAGTACTTCACGCATCTTATGTTTGGAATTTGGCTTCCCCGGATCGACATTGGTGTGAATATTCTATTTTCAGTAAAACGACTCGTGAAGAATATCGCCTCTGGCTTCTCAGGATTGACTCGAATTTTCCACCGAATGTAAAATACTCCGTGGCATGGGCCATGTGCGCCTTCAGCAGCATATTCGTTGCTTGTGCGTTATGTGAATGTGCATACATGGCCGTGTCGTCGGCGTACTTGGCCTGCTTCGTATCCGGAAACTCTGGGAAATCGGAGACGTACAGGTTGTACAACTTCGGTTACAGGCACGATCCTTGCGGGTCTCCCGCACGAATGTCCCACTGTGTTGAGAGTTTGTTATTCACTCGGACTTGCAGGGATTTGCGTGTCAGAAACAAGTGAATGAGTTTTATAAGGTGGGTCGGGAAGTTATAGTCGTGCATTTTGTATAGTAATCCCGAGATCTAAACGTTGTCGAACGCTTTCTTAATGTCGAGGAGCACCATGGCGGTGTTTTTCCCGAGGCTGTGTTGTACTTTGACTTCGTTAACTATCCTAACGACTTGTTGCACCATGCTCCTGTCCCTCCTGAAGCCAAATTGTGACTCATCGTCGATGTGAATTTCCTCTTGAACAGCATTGAATCTGATCGGGATGACCTTCTCCACCAACTTGGAGATCGCCGACAACAACGAGATGAGGCCCATCTCGTAACTGCCGGCCAACTTCGCATTCTTGTTCGGTTTCAGAATGGGAACGACCTTGGCATAATTCCACTGGATAGTCCAATACTGTAACCGCAGGACCGTGTTAACGATACACGTCAATTGCACAATACCTTTCCTGGGGAGATATTTGAGTAGCTTGTACTCGACGCAGTTTCTCCACCGGACTTTATTGTTAGGTAAGTTTTTGACAATATCTGCTATCTCCGAGGGCTTGGTCATGGCTTTCAGAAATTCTTGTCACATCATTTGTTCGTCATGCCCAATGAATTCATCTACGTCATTTTCAATGCGGTCGTGCTAGAGATTATTTGAAATATTCATGTTGTGTATGTTCTGAAAATGGTCAGCTAAGTCGTTCGGTTTTTGCGCGTCCGTCATTGATGTGTGTCCGTGAATCCACGTGACGGAACGTATCATTGTGGAAATTGGGAGTTGAATAGAGCATGGAGCAGATTTATAGACAGTAGTATATTATCAACTCCTGTTCGTCATTTGGTCTTAAAATCATGTAGATTGAATTACTAACTTCGGCTTAAAACATTTAACTTACAATCATTCAATAACGCTAGGCAAAGCACTTAGTTTTCTGTAGACAGGGAAATATCTGAACAGAAGCCGTTATATTATGGTACTGGTTAGCATAGATTTTAACATGTCAGTTCAAAAGTATTCGTGTGACTTAAACCTAATGGAAAAGAAAGAAGCATTTTTTGACTTTTATTTGAGTTTAAATAGGTTGGCAATGATGTAATTGGGTATTATAAATCTTTTGTGAGATGTGTTCAATATATTGCTCCAATGGTTTTATGTTGATAGATGTGTGCAGGTACTGGATTTGTGGTTATTTGTTATAAGGTCGAGGAACAGGATTTTATTTTGTATACTTTCTATTGTAGGATACATCAGTCTCTTTTTTGAAGTTTGCTATTCATTGCCAAAAATTGATAAATGCTTGTGTTCAAAGAATAGATCTTTCATATCATATGGTTGTATCCAGGTGAATGCCTAAATATATCACTGCAGTTTTCGTCTCATTTGGGTGCTTGTTTATCCTAGTAGAAGTCAAAATTTTGTTGTTTCTCAACTTACTTCCGTTTAAATACATCTTCCATACATCATAGTACGTTGTAGCTCTTACTGTTAGTAGCAGATTGGTTGTCTGTATATCTGGTTGTCATTGTGTATGGCTGTATCGCCAGCAAATATGATAGATTTGTGTTAGGAAACTGAAAAAGATTTGGTCCTAAGACCAACCCCTTCGGAGCGCTCGTATGAATGCTTCTAGGTGTGGAGTACACTGTTTATCCTAACTTGCAGATTCATGTTGTTTAAGTAAGTGTAAAATTTATGTATAGATATGCTTAGGTAAACAGACAGTATCTGAAACCTCCTCAATGTCTAATAATACCATGATGATGCTCTTGCCAGGTTAAATTGCAGTTTGATGTTGTTATCGGTATTGGCAGCCTATTGTATGGGGATCGGTAAACCCAAACTAGTAGTTATCAGTGATGCTGAGAGAATTCTGTACTCAATTTATCCCGGTTAGGATCATTTTCTCCAGAAATTTGAATATGGTGGAAAATAAAGATATGGGTCTGAAGTTAATGGCTAACTTACGATTTGCCTGGTTTTGGTTCAGGAACCATAAACGCTTTCGTCCACCCAATAAGGAAATATCTCAGGCGAGGGATATCTTTAGTAAGGTATGCTAGTTGCAAGACACCCTTTCTAGATAAATTATTAAGAAAAATATTCTCCGTACAATTCTCTCCAGGAGGCTGATAAGTAATATTTTCCGGCTTTGGCATTATTTCTATAAATTTTTCTTGTGTTACTTGTATGTCTTATTTATTAATTTTTTCCTGCCTCTAAGATAGATTATCTACAATGGCATTATGCCAGAAATGTGGTTGGATTTTGTTGAGTTGTAGAACAGGAATTATATCTACGGTGATTCTCACCTTTTAGTGATTTTATTAGCTTCCAGATAAAGTTGTCTTGAGGATTCAGCACTTAATACTTTTCCGTCCTTTACGATTACTTAATTCGTCAATTTTTGTTATAACTTGGCTCAAGCTGTTCATTTCACTCTTGGCATGAATATCTCCATTTAGTTGGAAACTTCTACCTCATTTTCCATATCAGTAAGGATGTGAATGTTGTTATTAATGCATATGTGTATGTTCAAGTATTGTCTGTACTGTTATAGTCGAGATCAGTGCACGCAACAAAAACTTAAACATTCAGTTAAACTAGTCTTAAAGTGATTGCGCCCAGGTTCGCACTTGAAATATTTAGATCAGCAAGTCAGTCGTTTAATTTTAACAGCATGTTACGATCTATAGGCTGATGTCAAAGCGGATTTTGGAGATTAAAAAATAATAATAACAGGCAAAGACCAGCTGGGAAATTTAGTTAAGGTTATAATTAAGAGAAAAAACAAAAATTAAACACGAGAGATAAAGTGGAATTGTGAAATGGGGGTGTTGTTTCCTAGAGGAAAATGTCTTTTACAAAAGTTGTAGATAATACAAAAATCTAATACTTTCAAATCAGGCATATTTCAATATAACCCCAAGTTTTTTGAGAAAACAGCCGAAAACCGGTTTTTCGGTTTTTTATTTTTTTCTCTCGTAAAAATAATTTAATTTACATGAAATTATGTGAAAGTATACCTTTTTTGCATTTAATAAGCACGATTTTTTGGAACCTGGGTAACAAGTAGTTTCCGAGATATTTACATTTCTCGAAAAAAAAAAAAAAAATCTAAATTTTCCAGTGTTTTTTCGATTTAAATATTCTATCTGGGCTCATTGTTACCTTTTAAACGTTTACTTTAAAATGGTCTATATATATATATATATATATATATATATATATATATATATGTTGTTTATTTTTCTTGAAACCGTTTAAAATTGAGAAAAACAAAAAAAATATTTTTCGAATCACGAATTTTTCAATATTTCTTGTTTCGATTTTTTAAAAAGTATTTATATAAATAATGGATTAAATTTCAATTACAGAATTTACTTCAATGTAATATTACTAAAGTTGAATGAATGAATTTAATTGAAGAAGGTGGCGGAAACCATTCTGAAACTTAAATTTTTATGGCAATGCACCACAGTACTGAAAGTTGTAAGCTAGAGTTAAAACTCACTGACACAATGTGCATTTTTGTTAATGTATATTTTACTATTTTTCTACTAAATAAATGGTATAACGAAGAGTAATGTGTTTTAGGTATATTTGAATAAATAATTACTAAGTAAAACAATTAATTTATTGATATTTTTTAAAAAATTTTGTCTCGCTTCGTCTTAAGAAAAATACTGTTTTGTCTTTTTTTTTATAAAAATAAAATATGTATGAAAAATTGTAATATTCTAATGAATTTTAGATCTTTTGCATTCTAGTTGTTTATTAATAAGTCGTATCTATATGGAAGGAGTCAGCAAATCAAAATAAATAAAATTAAATCTGAAAAACTTTTTAATAATAATGGAGTTCCACAAGGTAGTGTACTAGGGCCTATGCTTTTCACGCTATTTATTAATGATTTACTTCTAATCAACTCAGAGGAGTGCAAAATACATCTCTTTGCAGACGATACTATAATATATTTATCTGGAACTAATGTGAAGCAAGTTATCAAAAAAATTAACATGACACTGGAATTAATTAACGAATGGTTTAGAACGAACCGATTAATGGTAAACGCCAAAAAATCCAAATATATATGATAATAGGTTCCAACAAATATTTAAATCAAAACATTGATAATATATGTCTAAACTACAACGGAGAGAATCTTGAAAAGGTCATAACTATGAGATATTTAGGGATAATCATAGATAACAAACTAACATTTAACGACCATATAAACTACATATGTAAAAAGATATAAAAAAAAACTGGGATTCGCCTATCGTTTTAGTAAACCTTTAACTTCAAATACAAGGAAAACTATTTATAACACAATAATGAAACCACACTTCGAGTACTTCTCAAGTATATCATATGTGTGTAATGACACCAATATATCTAAACTGCAGCTACTTCAAAATAGATGTATGCGTTTTATTTTAAAATGTAATAGATATGCTAATATAAATACAATGCAATGTACACTTAAATGGTTTTCAGTAAAAGACAATATAAAATACAGGACATTAATACTCTTATACAAACTTCACATTAACTTACTACCAACATATTTGTCAACATATGTACAACATCGTAAGGATATTCATAATTACAATACACGACAAAGAAATCATATAAATATTAATTACTCAAATTTAATGAAAACAAAGTCCTCCATATACGACAAGAGAACGGCCGAATTTAACAAATTACCAGAATTTATAAAGCAAGCTAAGAATGTCTTTCTGTTTAAAAAGTATTTATACAAATTCATGTATTTTACTTATTAGGCTTATTGTAGGTATGTTGTATAAATTATTAGTATTGTTAAATGTAGGTAAATGCACTGTACAACACATGTATGTTACACCTCTGTAATAGCTGCTTGTGCTAGATAAAGATTATTATAAAAAAATAAATAAATAAAAGTTTCAAATTCCGAAGGATCTTCGAGATTATCGACGTCTTCGAGCTCTTCAATTTCAATATCGAGACTCTGCTGGCTCTTCATAGATAATCTCTTCCGAATCACTTAACTCTTCAAATATTTCTTCATCTCTATTGGAGTAGTTTTCATGACAATTACTGCATAAATTCGTACATTTTAAGTCATGTTTTCGGCAGCCACATCTTTATTTATTACAACTACTTTCATAGCTGCAGCTAATACTTTTTAATAATTTTTCTGGAATTAAGTCTGAACTGTCGGATAAATTTGGGCACGAGTCTAGATGTTCGTTCCAGCCCAATTGCTTAGCTTTTCTGTTATAGGACTCGGTGCCCAAATAACCAAGCCAAGTTTGCAATTGGTAATAAACCTCTATAGGAGTGTTGTGCAGCTGCTCCTTCAGTTGGGGGAAGCTTTTCCAATTTAAAAGTAGATTTATTAGTTGCCAGTTGGTAATGCTCAAATCTTAGTTGATTTAATGACATCCATTTATTTACTTTTGTAAATATCAGCTATAAGTTGAGATCCATTTTCTGCACCGGTTATTTTGTCTGCATCTTTTAAAAAAGATACTAGCTAGGCTTGATAAATTTTTTATGCTCAATAATGATTTTACTTTTTTCCTTTTCTAGCAAAACCGAAAGTTTTATCGCAACCCGAAGAAGAGTGAAGAAATGCTATTATATTTGTGTACGATTCGTATTTGAAACAATTAGATGTATGAAATCAATCCTTTTCATTGCCTGAGCCTGGTTTATGGAAAAAAATACTGAGATCATTTGAATTTAGTTGGTGTAGAAGTACTAGTAAATCAATATGTTGACCCACGACGACAGTTTTAACATCGTGTTTTGCTGGTTCAATTGCAGTATTTATAATTAATCCATTGGCGTCTTGGGGAGCTTGCTTGCACAAAATTCTCTCTGATTGTATTTTATCTGGCATAGTTTGTATTAAATTGTTTTTGTTACTTTGATTGGATACAAATTTCTCTTGCGAAAACGGTATTTTACTTATATCTTGATATTCAAATGTAGGGATGTAATACTATTAGCTGCATAATGGCTTTGAACATAATTAAAATATTTATTTGCAATTTCTTCAATAGTATCGTTCTTTTGCCAAATTACTTTATGTAGTAAGAACCCACCATCAACGACATGTAAAATATTGTTACAGGCCGGTAAAGCATTAATGCTTGTAAATTCACCGTAAAGTTCAGATTTTGTGTTTATTATGAGCCCATTTTCTGTAAATAGTGATAGAGGAAATGGAGCGAGTTCATATTCCAAAAACTTTTTCATATCTTGTCTGCTGTTAATATTTAATCAAATTCTTTGGAATAATAATAAAGGGTTGATCACTACTTTTTCGCCGTTAACTTTTACTAATGACTGAAGTGTTTTGAGAGATAATACTTTGTTTTTCCTTTGAAATGTAATGCTACCAAAATTATTTGCAATAATAGATTTCATAGATTCTTCACCTTCCTCGCGTGCTAGCAGTTAATTGTTTCATCGTCGATAATTTCAGAATAAATAGACATGTTTTCAGTAGCCGGAAATGGGTCATAACAATCGAAAAAATACAAGGTCTGCCACATCTCTTTGAACTCGATATAAAATAGTAGAATATATATTAAATAAAAATGCACACTAGGTCAGTGAGCCTTAATATTAGCTTACGGCTTTCAGTACGGTACGCTGCAATCTCATGAAAAACTTAAGTTTCAGAATGGTTTCCGCCACTTTCTTCAATTAAACACATTCAATTTTAATAATAGTACATTCAAATAAATTCTGTCATTGAAATTTAATCCATTATTTACTGTCGTGAGCCGAAAAAAAATAGGACAACTTTTTTTTCTAATGTAAATCTGTCTCTATTTGAATATGTAACGAATAGCCGAAATAAAACAGATATTACTTTTAATTAATTTTTTATTTTAATGCTGTAGTTATTGCTATAGTAAATGGTGGATGGTTAATGAGACAAATTGCACTGCGTAATAACATTAACAAAAATTTGGTGTGTAACATTTTAAGAAAGTGGAGAATAAACGGTAGGTACGATTAGTAGAAATCCTGTATCAAAGGACAAAGGATATCCTACTTAACAAGAAACTAACTATTAATATTTCATTATTGCACCATTTCTATTTATAACTTCTATAAGCCTGTTGGGCATAGAATTAAATAACCGTATACAATAATCATTAGTAGTAATATTTTCCCATGCACTATTTACTATTTCCAGTAATTCGTCGACATTCCGTGGTCTCACATTTCGTTTTTGGATACTTCTTACGAGTAGTCCCGATACTTCTTCCACAGGGTTAAGATCTGGATTATGACTGGGCCAGTTAAGAACATTGATGTTGTTATTTTGAAACCAGTTAGTTACGGTATGACCAGCATGAACGGAACAATTGTCTTGTTGAAATATGAACTCTTTATTAGGAAATAATTATGACACAGAAGGGAGCAGAATATTGTCTGAAATCCTAATATGCGCTTCACTATTAAATCGTTCCTCAATATGCGACAAAACAACAGGATCACGTGCCGATATCCAAGCCCACATATTGACGAAAAATCTACCACTTTTATCATTGTTAAATATATATTTCTCATCGAATCGAGTATTCGGAGGGCAGTAAACACGAATACGACCGCTGTGTGTTGACTGGAAAGTCTTTTCGTCTGTAAAGATTGCATTGTTCCAAAAATTTACATCATGCGCTAAAAATTCAAGGACAAATACTACTCGAGCTTCTTTTTGTTCAGCATTAAGTATTTCTGTGCTGCTGCATGACAGCGTAGCTCCGATCATCTTACTCGTCGACGACCAGTACTAGTCGATCCAGGAAAATTTGTTTCTTCAGCAGCCTGAATAACTGAGTAAAATGGATTTTCTACTAAAGCATTTACCATTGCAAATCTTGTTGTTGAGTTGATATCCTTCGCCGCCCTGATCCAGGATTTCTACTAATCGTACCGTTTATTATCTATTTTCATAAAATGTTACACACCGAATATTTGTCAATTTGTCTCATTGACCATCCATCTTCTGCTTTAGCAATATCTTCAGATTTAACTAAATCGCTTTTTGGGGAGAGCGTAGGTGCGTCTTTACTATGTACATACTTCGGTATGCGATGTAAAGCAACGACAGGCGCAGTTAGTACTTGGATGGTGACCATTCCAACGGAAACCGCGTTCTCGCCTCACACATCTTCCAGCGGCTTATATATCACTGTATGCGCGGAAGCTATACAACCTTAGGCGAGGGTTGTATATGAGATATACCATCCTTCGGAGGGGATGTAAAGCTGTCGGTCCCTTGTCTATTAAATGTTAGGCAAGTAAAAGATCCCTACTCTTCTTAAGGGAAGAGGTTCGGCAAAATTCCTGGTTGGGGGTAGCTCGTCTACAGGCGTCGGTGTTAGGCCTCAGTAGCGGAAATAGGCCGACGTTAAATAAATGTATATAAAAAAAAACTAAATCGCTTATATGAGGCATATTAGTTTTTTGCACACTTGCAATAAATTATGACAACTAACTGACAATGTCACAAAAATTAAAGTTAGATGTACACAACTAGATTTTGGCAAAATACCGTTATAAGGCTTGTCCTATTTTTTTGCTCACGACCGTACATGAATAATAAAAAAAAATGAAAGTAATAAAAGACATAAAAAAATTCGTGATTAGAAAAGTAATTTTTTTGGTTTTCTCAATTGTAAGCGGTTTCATGAATAATAAACCATCAACATATATAGAGCATCTTAAAATCGATATTTCAACGGTTACAATGAGCCCGGATAGAATATTTAAATCGGAAAAAATACCAATAAAATTTTCCATGGAAAATTTAGGTTTTTTTTTCGAAAAATGTAAATATTTCGGAAACTACTTGTTTCCCAGATCAGTACATTGTAGTACATATGAATTTTAAGTACAGCTCTGTACTATTTCGTTCGCAAATTCACTCGCTTATCTTTATAGGTTCTTAATATACGTTGGCTAGTTTTGTTGATAATAATGAACTCGTAAAGTTTTTATTTCGCTTTTTATCTGCAAGGAAGCGTTGTACTATATTATAACAGTTTCTTAAGATGTGATACATGTAGGTATGTGTATCTTCTTGTGTCAAGTTGCTTAGGTGTATACGCATAGGATTTTGATCCGCCGTGAGGTCATAAACGATAAGTAAACATTCATACTGATAGTTTAAGGCCATTACTATTGTTAAATTATAATTAGTTCAACCAATAGAAATATATCTTTCCACAAAAAAACACATTAACATAACATGCACACAATGCATAATTGTTTGTACACAGTGCTCAACTTTTTACGTATGTACTATCTTTAATGTCAGCAATTATATTTTTTCCTTATCGAAACAAACAGGTTTTCAATCGCTAATTGCTAACTACTACACAAGGAACGTTTTACTCCAGAAATTAAAACTTTTATTCCTTAAATCATTTTGAGTTAATATATGATTTAAAAATATTTATTGTAAAATATATCTTTAAGTTATTATTGAGAAACTAAAATTATCAGCTTGTATCTATCTAATTGATCTTTTCCAACATCTACATATAATGTTGTAATTTATTGACTGATGTACCGTTTTAAAAGCTGCACTTTATTAATAAGAATAAATAAATTGTTACGCGCTGTTGGATAAAACAGTAAATTTTTCATTATAGGTAAGAAATTCACGTCACTTACGACCAATTAAAATTTATATTGACTTTGATACTTTGAATACCAGGTCGTCAATCATAGTTCGGTAAATAGAGGCGAAGGAAACCAAAAACAACAACACTTGAAACATTTTACAATATCCTTTAGAAAATGAAAATTTTAAATCTATTTTAAATCTATAAAAAAATATGTTGTCCAATATCTTCTCCCTTTTGAGAAAAACTGAAAAACGAGTTTCTTTAACTTTTTCCTGAAAATGCTGTGAACAAAAAAAATATTGCGAATGCAAGATCTAGACTAGACCAAAGCACGAAAATTCTTAAATATTATACGGAAGGGTTTTTGAGGTTACTAATCGCGAATTTGAGGTAAAAATTTAATAAAGCTAATTCAATATATACCAGTACTACAAAAATTAAAAAGTTAACACCTAAAAACACTTGAGATATTGTTTACTGCATTGAACTTGTGACTATTAAATCTTTAATAGAAATTACAGGTAACAAACTTATAGTAGATATTTTTTACTATCCTTTAAAGACTTCATTCGTATGGTCAGTACAAGCTCAGTCCTCGTAGATTCATCGATATTCTCGAACGCATCGATATTTTCTACTACATGTGCAATTTGGTCGCCACAAACTCTAAAATCAGCTGAACAATTAATACGCCCAAAATCTGCACGGCCTTTTTGTACACAAAAAATCATTTGTCAAACATGATTTGGATCTAGATGCTGATTCTTAAAATTTGGTTACAATAAGGCATTTTTCTTCTGGATTAAAATGATTGTCCGTCCTGCAATTGATCTCTTTAAATGTTGAAGACACATTACGTACATTAACTTTGTGATTTTTCCAACAGGTTTTAAAAAACATTTTTATTCAAACAAATGTTTTTCTCTGATTATAAAAAGCAGGGTAGTGTTACAACTACTAAATGAGTAAGGGGCAGATTGTTTAAAAAGTACTGCAGGTGGACTTAAGAAAGTTAAAATCATAAGCACGTCTGTATTTCAGATATAACGACATTTATACATAATAGACACATACTATTCATTATGAACTATTTCGATTATTTCATTAAAGAAATGTCATACTTATATCAAACATAATAGTTATTTTCATAGCTCACTTTAATAATGTTAATTTTTCCATATTTACAGTAACTTGTTTAGCTAAAATATTCGATATTTAATAACTCAAAAACGGTATATGGTAGTTGTAACATACCGGGTGTCAATGGATCATGGTAGGCCCCCTTTTTTGTCCTTACTTTTTATAATATCAGAATGAAACTTGGTAGATGTATTATATGACCAAGAAGACACTTTGTAACATAACTAACATTTTTAACCCCCTTCCGGCTTCAACGGAAATGACCACAACTGTTGAGTTTTGAATGGAACATACTGTATATTACTATATTTTTTGAATCCTTGGAAAATTCTTTGTTTGTCAAATTGTCAACTTATTGTACCTTGTATTTCTTTTTCTCTATATTTCTATTTCTCTGCCTTTTCCTATACTACGTACATAGTCTTTTGGAATAAATAAACATTAAACATTATTAATCCTTCTCACTGCTAAGATGCCAGTGAAAATACCAATTTTGTTTTGACATAACAAACAGTAAAATGTATTAATATATTTTGAATTATTATGGTCTCTGGCAGAATGTATGTTTTGTAACTTGGAAAATGTATTATTTTATATAAGGTATATAAAGAGAGGAACTTCTAAACAAATAATTTAATATAGTTTAGATAAAAAAGGTATATTTTTCAATTTTAACAATTAACTAACAAGAATAAGTACAGAAAACTAATTAAGAGGTATATAGGTGTAACATCTATAAATGAATTGTTATATATCTATAACTGTGAGAGGTTAATGTAGTGATATAAGTAAAAGCAGATTATTACCTGTAAAAAGTTAAGATATTTTAATATAGAAGATATAGAAAAAATGCCAGAACTTCTCAGGTTAATAGGTTTTACTAAGTAAGCGGGGAAAAACATCATTTTATTGTTCAAATTTGCTTTTAGAGGGCGGAATATTAAAACATAATATTTTTAGTCACAAACTCGTCTATAAAATCCTTATTTTACTATAAGGAACGTCACCAGACTGCAACCAATAGCTACTCTCCGGGCTATGTGCCCCGCCGAGCGCTGAATTACAAGTTACAATGCTTCGATTGCACTGACAAGAGCCAACAGCTCGAAACTACAGTCTGCAAATGGTGTGTGAATACTAGCACGAGAGCTCCATTAAGTAGGATCAGTCTTTCGGCTGGTGTTTGTTGCAATCGAAGCATTAGCGTCTTGATGGTAATATGCAATTATTACACTTAACGCGCCAGACTTATAACTTGCAATTCAGCGCTCGGCGGGGTCCACAGCCCGGAGAGTAGCTGTTGGTTGCAGTCTGGTTACATTCCTTATAGAAAAATAAGCATTTTATTGAGGAGTTTGCGACTAAAAATATTATGTTTTAATATTCCGCCCTCTAAAAGCACATTTGAACTATGCTAAGCCCAGTCAGGCTATTTATTATTCGATTGCAACAGACACTGGACCGCTAGATGGCGCCTGCTGATTATTTTACATGTCGCTATCCCATAGATACCGAAATGTACTAAATAGTCAAATGATCCTCGTGTCGGTCGTCACATGCCTACCTTGCACTGACGAGAGCCAACAGCTCGAAACTGCAGTCTGCGTGTGGTGTGTCACGACTGGCACGAGAGCTCCTTTAAGTAGGATTAGTCTTTCGGCTGGTGTTTGTTGCAATCGAAGCATTAGCGTTTTGATGGTAATATGCAATTATTACAGTTAAAGCGCCAGGCTTGTAACTTGTAATTCAGCGCTGGGCGGGGCACATAGCACGGAGAGTAGCTATTGGTTGCAGTCTGGTTACGTTCCTTATAGTAAAATAAGGATTTTATAGAGGAGTTTGCGACTAAAAATATTATGTTTTAATCATTTTATTATTGAACATATCTGGTAGACGCGAAAACAATTGAAAAGCGTAATCTTGACAGTTACAATTTTTACCAAGCCAAGTTAGTGGTGGTTGATTTCTTGCTTTTTCGGGAATACCTATTCTTGAAATGCCGCGAATCTACACCAGAGATGAGCAAATAGATATGTAGCTTATCTACGGCGAATGTCGAAAAAACGCACTAGCTGCACAAATATTATATTTTCTAACCTTACCCAGATAGACAATGTCCTGCTGACAATTGCTTTAAACGATTTGAAGATCAGTTCAGAAGGGAACCAAATAACAACCCCGAAGTCAGTGTAATTATTAATGAAGAATCGGAAATTAACGTTTTGGCTTACATTGAATTCAGAAGAACGGCGTCAACACGGGAAATTGAGGATGAACTGGGAAATCCGTTCGCAAAATTTAAAAAAAACATAATTTCCGTTCATACAGAGGTCCACCAACACCTGTATGAAAATGACTACCAAAGAAGATTACAATATTGTAACAATCAAGTGGAAAATAATAACTTCGCTAGAACAATAATATTTTTCGATGAATCGCGATTCACAAATCTTGATTTATTTAATCTCTAAAATACCCGATACTGGTCTCGCGAAAATGAGCACTTATTGAGACAGGGGAGTGGACCTTCCAGGATAGATTTGGTTTTAACGTTTGGCTGGGTATCTTGGGAACAAGAATAATTGGCCCAGTAATATTTGATGGGAACCGCTAAGAGGGAAACGTTACATAGGGATTCTACAGAATCAAGTTTTCAGAAGCAGCAGAGTTTCTAGAAAATCTGCCCTTGAACCAACTTCAATAAATCTATCTTCAACAAGACGGGGCACCTCCCCACAATTCCAGAGTAGCCACAAACTATCTTCATGTCACATTTGGCGAACAATGAATAGGAACCCACGGCCCTGTGCGGTGGGGTGGAGTAAGATCTCCCGATCCCGATTACCTTGAGTTTTTCGTTTGGGGATATCTAAAAGATCAGGTGTATTCCAATATGCCAACAACTAGACAAGATTTATAGGATCGATTACAGAAGAACATTTGAATAAAACAATAAAAGCCACAATTGTAAGATCAGAGACGAAAATGGACAACACTTCGAAGATTTTTTTTATAATTAAGATAAATTATTTATCTTATTAGGCGTTCTATTACTTTCTGGTCCAGTGGAAGTTTAGTAACGCAAAAAAAATTATTATTTTTTTTTGTTGAAATAGGCTTAAAATGTCATGAAACGTCGAGATTTTAAATTTGAGCAAAAAAAAAAATTCCTGTCTGTCTGTCCATAACTTCTTTGTGCGCACGTTTACTCTGGAACCGTTTATGATATTGACTTGAAATTTGGTACACTTATGTATTGTAACGAAATCTGGAACTACATTATATTTTGATCTAATTCCGTTGAAGGGTTCGGGGGTAAATGGGATAAATAAGGGTAAATAGGCAAAGCAAGCAGCTAAGAGTCCATAAAATTGCAATTTAGGGCATGTACGAAGAGTCAAGGTCTTAAATTTTTTTTTGGTATCAGCCATCCCCCCACCCCCACTGTCACCCCCAATACCACCCCCTCACTATTAAGAAAGGGAGTAAAAAAATTTAAATGTGATTTAGTGTGTATACAAGAACGAAACGTCTCAAAAAAAAATTCTGGCATTAGCTACCCCCTCTACCACCCCCATTTCCACCCCGACCTCATTAATAAAAGGCGTAAAAAATTGAATTGGGATTTAGTGTGCATACGAGAACCAAGGGACTCTAAAATTGTTTTGGCATCAGCCATCAGAAATAAGGAAAAAAGGGGGTCTACCATGATCCGTTGACACCCGGTATAGTATATTTTTGAAATCAGGAAAAAAAGATCATTATAAAAATTTAATAACACAGGGTACTTATCCCATTTAAAAAATATATTATTTTTCTGTATCCCCTAAAACTTGAACCCTACTGTACTTTTGAAAGCATTTTAACAAAACTCAGTCATAACCACACAACTTTTACTTTAATTTTTTTTTTCTATAGGTAATAATAACCGTGTACATTAATTGTTATTTTTACAATTAATGAATCAGCATCGCGAACTCTTTGGAACTCTTTGTTTATTTCTTTCATCAACCGTTTAATGAATCTACCATTATTATTGCCGTTAACTATAAACTTTAAGGGTGCGTTACCAAGGTCAAATAGTGCGCAAAATATCCTCATTCTTATTTTACACTCTTCTTAAAAACTAGCCAACAGAACTCAGAATTGATTTCATTATGTAAACTAGCAAACTTAAGATAAGGACCTATTATATTTTATATTGTAATCCTACGTAAAATTAAGTTTCCAAAATTTTCTCGTTGATTATTTAACGCGAACGTTCCCAAATTCATCATAAATTGTTTTATATTCTACAAAGGGACTTAAATATTCAAATAAAATATAATGCGATGTAGTATAAAATAAAATAAATGAAAAAAAGTGAAAAGTCTGCACGATATTTGTTCCTATTAAAGTTTAATGTCGAATACGAATTTGTTAAATTTCGTCTAAAATAGTTGGGAGTTTTGCTACCTGAAGCAGCATCATAGCGATGACTATTGCTAGGCGTGTGTCAAAGCAGGGTCGGGCTCATCATTTTTCATTTAGCCTGAGAGCTTCGAGTGGTGGTATCAATATGTAAACAAATATGTTATGTATTCCTGATAGCTGAATTCGATGATCTACTAATATTTCGTCACCGAGGTTTTGTTTGTAACTGGTACGTATAAACAAAAAATCACGTCGTGATTACATTCGTACGGTCCTGTACGCCGCCTAGACTAGTATGACTTCTGTGTTATCGACAGGACGATGTAATTCAATTACTTACAAATTTACTTACCACTGACTGGTACGTGCGAACCCACTCTTAATGTAAAATACTACAAAACAAGTGTTTTTAGATGAGAGGCGTACTCTGCAGATTTTGTACTCTCTTTAAAGATTTTTTTTTATCGCCGATACAAAATTTTTGTGCAAATAGTTTACATAATTTTTGTACATATCTTCAAAGTATTGTTCAGATGCCATTGAATTAAATGTGTAACAACATTCTCCCAACGATAACGAAAGTTTAGTGTTTAGTGCCGTATTCACTAATTTAGACTCATTTTGGAATTATCTAGAACAAAGAAAATTCTGTTTTCTTACGCATACTTGATTTGTCAAATAAGGATAGTGAAAACGAAGTAAATTCAAATTGTAAAAGTATTCTTTCAGTATCAATGTTTTCTAAAACAGCTATACACTAAGACAATAGTGAAGGGTGAATTGTAATTATCTTGTTATTAATTTTAAGTTTACTATGCATAGCGAGAAGAGAGAAAACTTTATAATTTATTTTTAATTTCACCTCTTCGAAGTTACATTAGTAAATTTTTAGAGGCGATTTAATTTCAATTTTGGAGACTTTCCAATTATAAACTCCTTCATCACATCAGACACTTGTTTTAGTGGATATAATTTTATAATTATGAGGAGATGAGTTATGACATTCCAGCTCTATTTTCTGTTAATTAGTCAATACCGTATTATACGTAGAAGACCACAAAAGGACGAACACGAACGGTATGCGCAATTTACGTTTGACCGTTGGCGGTGGAGAAGTGATGCTGTGTGCGATTCAATGGTAATCAAGTGGTTTAGTAAAACATGCAATAGTACACCATCGGCGTGCCATCGGCTAATATTTAACAGATACAAATAAATTGAACATTACCCGCGTTCGCATCTTCCTAATCTTGCCTGTACACTTAATCCCCGCTCAGATAGTTGCGGAATGCGAATTTTTCTGTGCGGATTTTTATAAAAATTGTTCTAAAACAGTCTAATCTTCTTGCTGGTGTAGCAAAATGTTCGTAAGACAATTCGTTCACTTTTAACTGGAAGTTAAATTAGCAAATTAACTTCTCCTGGAACGCATATGTCGAATTAAAAGAAAATCCGCAAGCGGAAATTCGCATTCCGCAACTATCTGAACGGGGAGATTACCAATTCGCTCACTTGACATTGTCTATTTGTCGACAGAAATCAGTCCTATCATGATATTTCTATCTTTCTTTATTTTCTTTCACATACATTCTAGTTTTGGGCATTAACTGTTAATCAAAAAGTTGCCACTCATAAAACTTTTTCTTTCGTTATCAAATTTCATTAATGTATAATTTAATTCGAAGTTAAAATCTCTATATAACGAACTGCTTCGGTTTTCTATTTTGAAATAAAAGATGGAACACTTCTTTTGTAGGATCTTGCGCAACACGTGATTATAGACTCCTACACCCGTTCGGGGATAAAATATATCTTTATTATTTTATTTATTCTTGTACCATAAATAAATATTACAATATACTTAATTTATGTAATAATTTGAATCAAGTTACCAGTAATATGCCAATGCTTCTACTTCTTGGGCGCCATTAATGCTTCTTCGTCTTGTAATAAAAGTTAAAACCCTTACATCAGTTAATTTTCTTTGCTCATTTGTAGCTACACGGTGACGCATATTGTCGCCCAATATTTAAAGTAGAAAAATATGTAGATTTATGTGATTTTATGTACCTAGATGATAAGTGCGTGTTATAAATTTCCATTTAATAGTTTTGTACTTTTTTATCTACCTGTAATAGTTTGTAATATCTAGTTTGTAATATATACTGTATTACATATGTAGTAGTTGTATGCCATTTTGTTTATATAACCTTAGTCATATACACAATTAAAAAAAAATTTAGAGTAGCATCCTGTTATTTCATTCTTTCTTAATAGCAAACAATGTCCACTGAAGGTCTGATTTATGACTATTTAATGTATGAAAGTCCATAGATATAAACTGGACCTCCACTGGATCTATATAGTACGCAATGTTTAAAAATTGTCAAAATAAATATGAAAAGCAACAATACTGGAATCAATTTAAAGTATTTAGAAATGATGTTGTAAATACTCAAAAATCAAAAAAAAGAATGTATTATGAAAGCAAGATAGACTCAAATAAAAACACCTCTAAAGCAATGTGGAAAACGCTAAAAACATTAATTAAGGAAAATCATAGTTTTTTAAATAATGCCATACATTTTGTAATTGATGATAGAATAGTTTCTTTTAATGAAGATACAGAATTGGCAGAAAACTTTAATAGATACTTTATTGACAGTGTAGGTGATATAATTAATTCTATTAATCATACCACTGAATGGACTGATGCAGAACTTATAAACATAGATAGTAATTTTTCTAACTTTAGATTATTAACAATGAACGATCTACAGCAAATTGTATCAGATTTATATAATAAGACAAATGTACATGATGTATTATGTGCTAAAATTATTAAGAGTTCTTTCTATGTCATTGGACAAGCCGTCTTACAATTAGTAAACACCTCATTACGAACAGGTAAATTTCCAGATAATTTTAAAACTAGTACAATAACACCTATACCAAAAATAACAAATACAAACGAAGCTTGTAACTTCAGACCGATTAATACTTTGCCAGCTATAGAAAAAAATCATAGAAATATCAGTACATATACAACTCTTTGAATATTTTAATAAGAATAATTTATTAATCAGTTATCAGTCTGGTTTTAGAGAGAATCACTCGTGTGAGTCAGCATTACAATTAACTATCTCTAATTGGATTAACCAGATTGATAACGATCGATATATCCTAGCTGTATTTTTAGACTTCAGAAGAGCTTTTGAAACTATCGACAGACTGACTCTTTAAAAAAAAATTAAAATATTATGGTATAAATGGCACAGTATTAAACTGGTTTGAGGACTACCTGAGTAACAGATATCAAATTACAAAAATTAACAATATATTTTCTAATCCTCGTCAAAATAAATTTGGGGTGACTCTATTGTTTATAATTTATTTAAATGATATTGTTAAATTTACGTCTTGTGACTTTTTAAATCTATTTGCAGACGATACTTTAATTGCTGTAGTTGATAATAATTTAGATAATGCCATAATGAACTAGCCGAAATTGAAGAGTATTAGCGATAAACAAACTCAAACTAAATGTCAACAAAACAAAGGCAATGATTTTGACTACGAAATTTAAATATAATAACATTAACGTAAATAATATAAATATACTACTAGAAAATAATATATTGGAACTGGTTAAAGAATTTAAATATCTAGGAGTAATTATTGATAATACTCTAACATTTAAAAATGATGTCTTATACATACAAAACAAAATAACAAAAAAACTACTTTTTTTCAAGAATATCCAATCAGCTTTCTTTTTCTACAAATATTACGTGTATAAGACTATTATTCAACAGCACTTCGACTATTGTGCAAGTATTTTATACCTTTTACACAACATTTCAATGAACGCAATGAACAAAATCGTGGCATGAGGATAATTCTGAAATGCAGTAGATACACTCCAATTAGTTTAATATTAGATGCTCTTCAGTGGATGATAGTTTCTACTAGACTAGTTTATTTTTCGATGATATTTATTTATAAAATAAATCACTTACTACTGCTTCCTTCCTACTTACTTCCTGCTTATCTCAACCGATTTATAACAATAAATAGAGAAGTCCATAATTATCAAACAAGAAACAATAACAATTTCCACATACAAAGAACTAATTTCAAGAAATCAATGAATTCACTGTTTCACAAAGGCCTTAAACAATTTAATGAGTTACAGATGGAGATAAAAACAGCTCAAACGCTAACAATCTTTAAAAGACAACTGTCCCATTTTTTATTAAATAAGGTAAATCAAGCGCATAATATTTAATGTATAGTACATGTATTGTATTAAATTATATTTTGAATTTTTATAATCTTTGTTCCTCTTCATACTTCTTTTCCTTCTTAAGATGATATTGGTCTATTAGATTGTGTACTTACATTAGTATACTATATAGGCCCTATAATTTGTATTACACTCGTACTATGTGTATATATGTATGTATAACTATATTCTATTATGTAATTTGATATTACTATGTATTGTGTACATTAGGCATGACCTACTTAATAAATTTCATTTCATTTCATAGTACGGCAGCCCGTAACTAAAATCAACTGTCATCACCTAATGCTAATTTCTATTACTAGGCTATACTTTATTACAATACAAAACCGATTTTCCTCGGTCAAAAATTTCCATGACGCTGCAGTAGCCGGTACAACGATTATCCCTCCGTTAAAAAATACATTTTTTTTATCCCCTAATGCCCGTTCTCGATGAATTCTTGTTATAGATGTCTAAAACAAGAATCAATACAGAACGGAAATTTTATATATTGCATAATTTCAACAATAAAAACCAAAATTGTAGTAAAAAATGGTATAAAAAGTTTCTGCCTAATGGCTGAAACCTTTTTTAAATTATAAAATAAGGTTTCAATAATGGAAAAAAGAGGGAACAGATATTTTCTGTGCTGTATAGCTGCTGAAGACCAACACTCCTCTTTCGGCGGGAAAATTATTATATTTTTGTTTGAAAATTGAAAGCTGAGACTCCTAAGGGTATTGATGCAGTTTATTTGTTTCGAATCTAAAGTTCGGGGGTCGCCTTAAAACTGCTGGATAGCGTCAAAAGCTACACCCTGTGTATAACCAGAATGGATGGATCACCTTTTGTTTAATAGATTTATTTATTTTAAATTTTTCGCAACTCTAAAAGTCACTAACAGGGTCAAGAGTAACACCCTGTATATTAAAATAACGACACTTTGTTAAAAACGAAGGTACAAAATTTATTTAGGCACTTGAACAAAGTTTAAAATTTTAACGAAATTTATTTATGATTTACGCTGTATATTTTTTGTTAAGGTAACTTTTCGACAATTGAATTTCGACTTGGAAAGTTTTTTGCTCAATTAATTAATTTTATTTAAGCGTTCATGCGTCTGAAAAAAAATTCACTAATGCGCGAGGGCAGATTTGGTTTACTTAAAATTACTCTTTTTAACCAGGTTTCGGCCTGAGAAGTGCTTCCGGGTTCCGTTATAAAAATTCCCGACGTGAGAGTCGATAAGTGAGAACTAGACAATCGGTAATATAATTACTCTAATAATTTCGTTAAACCCAAAGACTACTAGTATACTTCCTACCGCGAACAGTACACAAACTTTTATAAGGTAATTAAAAATTGATACAAATGAATTTCACTTTTAGAAAAAAACTGGAGAACCACTTGCTTTGGGTTTGTCGAGCTCGGCTTTTTATACGACACCACGGTTGCGTTTTTCGTGCCCCGTGAGTCAGGTAGAAACGTTTTTATCCCCTATTTAGATCTGGATTTGGAACCATGTAGTCTGGATCGGCACGATTGCGTAATATTACACAACATTGCGCAAGACTTTTGCAAAAGTATGAAATTTCGAAATAAAAATTATATAGAAAAATCGGCATTGAAAAGGAGAATTTTTTGATATAAAAATGAATTTCATATCTAATCGGGCTTAGAAGTTACTGAAGTTTGATTGATAGAAAATTTAATAATCAGAAATGACCCCGTAAAGTCAAAATGAAGGTCCGACGTTTTACGGTTGCAAGATATGAATAAGATATGAGAATGTTCTCGATAGGTGCGTGGTAAATAACAGTAATATATGAAAATGTTCCCATTACGCGTGGAACGAAAATAAGATAAGATATTGGTTGTAAAGAGAATGCCGATATAGCATGCGGTATACGAGGGGTGATCGAAAAGTAGTAAAATTTGAAATGAGAAGCGGTTGGAAGAATAACGTTGTTGTTATAAGTAAGGAGAGTAGTTTGACTTATACGAGGGGCTGTTGAAAAGTAGTGAAATTTAAAATGCAAAATCTGTTTATGGAAGAGTAACGAATTGAGATAAAATATTGTGACTATGGGTATGAATAGTGGTTCTGATATAATTTGAGATTATTTTGGTTTGATATTCTTAAGATGGGTTTTTGAATGGGTTCGAGTCCTAAAATGACAATTTCGAATATTTGGTGGTATTTGATGGTGAATGCATGTTCTTTGAGAATTATCGGTTGTACATGAATTTTTCCAGAATTATTTTTGAAAAACTGTATGTTTTAGTTGATTTGAATGTGGTAATTACTTTTTTATTACTTTTGACATAGTGCACGTTAAGTTTGATTTATTTTTGAAATTTTGGAATTTATTAATATTTTTTATAGTCCTGATAGAAGAGAAGTACTATAACACTGCACGGAATGTAGTGCGCCCACATCTTGACGCGGTAGCGCGCGTACTTAGAGATGCTGTATATGTAATACCAAGGATTGTTAACTGCAAAGGATAGTTTATCTACACCGATTTACAATTAAAGCAGGAGTACATACAAGCGTCCGTTTTTGCATATACAACCGCCAATCGCAGCCTAGGAGGTTCAAGGTAATAAACATTACCCGTTTCTGATGGTGTTTTTCAGTTTTTCCGTCTCTCTCTCTCTCTCTCTCTCATGCGAAGGCGAAACGAGACAGGCCTCATATACAGCAAGATATTGCTCTCTGTGCCATCTGGATATTTCTTTTCTTTAAAAGAAAACATAATCATTGAACATTGGTAATTACATGCGAAATGAGTTGTTTATCATTTCATCTTTCAATTAAATACCTGTCTTTAACTTGTCATCTTATCACGATATTGCTATTGATGTTTGAATTATGAGATCTGTTAAAATAGAATAGAATAGAATAGAATGGAATGGAATGGAATGGAATGAAGTGGAATGGAATGGAAAGGAATGGAATGGAATGGAATGGAATGGAATGGAATAGAACAGAATAGAATAGAATAGAACAGAACAGAACAGAACAGAACAGAACAGTACAGAATAGAACAGAATAGAATTTATTGTCCAAAAAAGAAATCAAGTTCAAGGTATGTACAGACTTTTGATACATTGAAAAACAAAATAAAAAAATCACAGGCAGTGTTGAATCTAAGTCAGCGGTTAAAATACTCATCTAGACTATAAAATACATTAGAATATAAAAATATATCTACATTATGCTTAAACTCCATAATATTATCTAAACATTTTATATAATCTGATACATTTTATATATTATAATACCTATGTAACAAGGATTTTTTTCAGAAATAGTTAAGTTTAGGTATACATACTCTTTCCCACGAGTTTCATAATCATGATAAACCTTATTATTTACGAATAAGTGTAAATTTGCTTTAACACACATAATAATTTCTTTTATATAGAAAGAGAGTAATGTTAGTATTTTGTTGGCATTAAACGTATCTCGACAAGATGTTAGATTTGATAGCCCATAAATTGTTCTAATGGCTTTATTTTGCAAATAAAAGCTCTGACGCTATGAGGCGAACAACCCCAAAATATAATTCCATATTTTATTTTTGGTACAAACTGTGCATGGTAGAACGTCAGCAGAATAGATTGGCTTACTAGGTCTTTAAGTCTGTATAATGCATAACAACTAGATTGTACTTTAGGGCATAAGTTATTTACATAAGTCTCCCAATTAAACTTATTGCCTAAATATATGCCTAAAAATTTCGTTGACTGAACTTGTTGGAGTGACTTATTGCTTATTCTCACAAGATGGCTGCTGTTCATAACTCCCCTTTTGGGTGTAAAATGAATAAATAATGTGGTTTTAGAAGTATTGAAGTATAGTTTGTTGTTTTGAAACCAGCTTGAGAATTTTTTTAGGATATATTCTACATAGTTTAAACAGTCATTCATGTTATTACCAGTACACAAGTAGGTATTATTATGGCAGATTCTTTATGAATAATTGAAATAATAATAGCCCAAGGACGGATCCTTGAGGGACACCACAATCCATTTTACGTGCATTTGATTTACTATTATTGATTACTACGTGTTGATATCTGTTGGTTAAATATGATATATCTGATACTTTTCCAAAAGTAGATCATAATCAACAAGATCAAAGGCTGCTAAGATACATGAAGATGCCAATACATTTATTATTACTATCCAAGTTGTTATATAGACTTACTAAGAAGTCTAGCACCGCAGATTGCTTTGAATTGTTTTTCCTGAAGCCATGTTGTGCTGAATTTAAAATATTATGTTTTCCTATAAAAAGTGCATAAACGATTTTTTCCATTATCTTAGATATCGTGGATAAGACGGAAATAGGCCTGTAGTTCTCTAGTAACGTATTATCACCTTTTTTCAATATAGGTATGACCTTTGTTATTTTAAGAATGTTAGGGAATATGCCTTCATTGAATGAATAGTTTATTATATATGTTAAAGGTGCTATAATAAAATTAACACATTTCTTCAATAAATTAATGCTTAGAGCCCATAGAGTAAGAATTTTTCATATTATGAATAGTATTACTAACTTCAATTTCATCAGTCGGTGCCATAAAAAATGTCGCGGATATATATCTCGTTAGTGTAAAAAGGGTATCATTAGTCAAACCATAATTATACTTTGTGGCGACATTAGCGAAGAAATCATTGAAACAATTTGCCACACTACTAATTTTATTTATGCTTGTTACATTAGACTCAGAATTAGTGTTACTATTTATTATATTCCATGTGGTTTTTGCAATATTTGAGGAACTTAGGAGGAGGAGGATGAGGAGGAGGAGGAGGAGGAGGAGAAATATAATACGAAGTATTAATCACATTTATGCAGTTTTGATTTCGGATTTTTGCTCAATCAAACACCAAAGTACGAATTGTGTTAACTTTAAAAATGTCCACAATAACAAATTTGTAAGTATCTGATGTAAAAAATGGAAATGTTTAATCGCAAAAACACATTAACTGTAGTATCGGTTTACGTGCCGGATAGGTTGTGAAATAGATGTTTTCTAAGTATTACACATATTCTTTTACAGATTTTTAGGGGGTCATCGATAGAGCTTACGTTTGCTCTCGACATTTACGTAAGTGTAAAGGTTCGGTTCTTTTTACATTTGGATTTCTTTTTCATTGTCAATATGAATAAAGAATTTGTGTGCAGATAATTAACGAAACAGATGTCAAAATTGTCAAAGAAGCTCAGTGGCTTGAAGATTCTCACTTTTCTTTTTTTGCGTAACATTTAACAAAATACGAATTATGTGAAAAATTTTAATGCGATTCAACTTATCCCGCCTGGAAAAGACTATATACAAATTTTGCATCGTTTAAATCATTGGACATGCACTTATTATGATGGTCGTAGTGTTTATATTTATAATTTCTTACATAATAAAGCTGCTGTAAAACTTCTAAGGTCCCAGAATCCGTTACAGTTGATCGTATGACATAGAGTAATGAATGCAATATTTCACAGCGGCGAATATGTGCATAATAGTAAATACACAACTTTAATTAGAAATGGAAAAGCCGGTTGGCAATGTATAGAAGATGAGAAAAATATTTTTATTGCATTTATATATTTATAGATATAGAGATAAATGAAGCACGTTCTGAAAAATGTAATTTAAAAATACAAATAAAATATTTTTTACTATATGTATATGTCCAACTAATTGATATTATCACTCCTAAATTTTAAATGACTTGTTGTACATGTGTAAAAATGAGCTACTAATATTGTTTGTTAAAAAATATGAAATATGTTTTGATAATAAGAAAAAATATTCTAACCATACCAGTCAGAAAGACATTTGCAACTGGGAAGGAAATATTTGTTCTTCTTATCTGATCCAACTAGTGAAGACGAAGAGCATTGCTTGAAGCAAATGGCAGAAGTATCCTACGGTATTAATTGTACATTACTACTACTTGCAGTGTTTTTCTTTTTAGCCTGTTAGAAATAAATTTATAAGTATGCCTATATTCAAATTTCACAGTTCTTTTACATCTTAATAGCTAATTGTGAAACCACATACTGTTTCATAATGAAAAAATACGTGAAATCACCTCCCCCCACACCTTTGCTTAAACCAAACTGGAGACAATAACAAAAAGCGCTTTACCGTTATCGTAGTCTCCTGAACCTTCTGACTAGCTTTACTTTCTGATACAGATTAAAAATTCATGAAATCATGTAAAGCTCATTTTTACCCTTATTTATTTTATTTTAACAGACTAAAATTTCTCCTATTAATGTGCATTGATGGTAGATAATAAAATATAACAAAAATCCCTCTACTGTTATCATAACAAAATACAGATTACAAATGTATGAAATGGTGTAGAGCTAATTTTTACCCTTATTCATTTTAACAGACTAAGTTTTTTCTATTTTTCCTATTAATTTACACTAATTGATAGTAAGGAATAAAATATTACCGATCAGAAATTTCTAAAATCGTGTAGAGCTTATTTTAAACCTGGATTATTGTGAAATACATAATGATAGCCAAAAGCAAAATATTACAGGTTGTAAATTATTGAAATCATGTACATTTAATGCTTCAATATTGTTTTCATACAACAAAAAATCTGAAGATGGAATCCACAGTTGGAACCTGACACGGAACTTGTTGGAGAAGAACTTTATTTTCCAACCGTAGGTAAATAATTGATTACTTTACTTGAATCTCTACTTTCTCTTTACTTCTAGTAGTACTACCGTACTAGAGGTACCTTTATTGCTGGCTGCGATACCCATTGAATTATGCAAAATAGCAGCAGTACAAAACATATTCCATATGTAATAGAAAAAATTAACGCTACTCGTTGTTTCCCTGTACTTGTTGACGGGATTAAAGCATTATTTTTATTTGTAATAAATTCTATTTATATACTTTCAATTGGCCCACAATTATGACTATTGGTCATATGCGTATTTATATTTGTTGTAACATGTGCATTGATAAGGGGTCATTATAGACCTCATGCACGATAAGACTGGGAGCAAGTTCAAAATTCCTAGCAACGAACCGATACAAAAAGTTCAACTTTTTATGCGAAGCGGGGATAAATGTAGCGGCCCTGCTGAAAAAATCCAGTTGGAATTTTTAATTGAAATACTGTCGAGTCGAAATACTGCCGATCAAACAGTATTGCAGTTCCGAAAAAGACGCCAAATAAGAGTAATTTACTGCAACACTGTATTTCGCTAGTGTTGTGTATCGGTAGTGAAGTGCTGACGCCTCGATATAGTGTTTCACTGTTGAATCTTCGGTGTCGATAGTCGATACTTTACGCACTCTCGATTCGAAAGTGCTGCACTAGTTTATTTTTTCCCGTGCAGTAATGCCTGGTACTTTCGATATTTTCTTTCCTCTTGTAGCATAAAGGTTCATATAATTACAGAAAAGAACGGAAGATATCGACAGTACCAGGCATTATTGCGCTAGACTGTACATATATTACACTATATGTATTCCCGCATGCAAAGGAAACTCTTTGGAATTGTTTGTACGTGGAAAAAACAAGTAGCGGTAATTTTTTCTATTACCTATGGAATGTATATTGTGCTGCTGCTTTTCTTGCATAATCTTGTCATGGACCTGCTTTCTTCCAAGACGTGATTAAATCTTGTTGGCATAGAAGCAATTAGTCTACGACAATAGTTTTCTTTTCTCTTAGCTCCTCCCAGTAATTTTCAATGACCGACCACAATTCTTCTTCATTTCTTGGTAAATACATTTATAATACGTACTCAATTGGGTTTATGTCGGGATTGTGCAAAGGCCACGGCAATAATTCAATATTATTGTTTCCAAACCACTGAGTAATTTTCCTGGCAGTATAAATAGGGCAGTTATCTTGTTGATAAATTCAGGTGCTATTTGGATATGATTGCCCCACCGAAGGAAGCATAACGTTTCTCAAAATGTCTCTATAATCCTGTCAATTAAATCTACCATTACTCCTAATACGCCACACTATACCAGGGCCATGTACGCTTATCCATGTAGAAACATTAACTGAAAATCGCCCCGAACTGTTCCGCGGAGACACGTAACGTGCGTGAAACCTGGTATACAGGGCGGTACACCCAAATATGTCCGCCATCACAAGACTGAAAAACTTTTTCGTCGGTAAACACAACATTATTTTAAAACTCCAACGGGCAAAGACATAATTTAAACAAAACAGAATGCGGGCTTGCTTCTGTTCTTCTGTTAATATGCTCTTCTTGTCTCTTGTATTTTTAATTCCGATTTTCCTATCCTTCGGCTAGCTGTTGATCTCGATGCTGGAAAATTTGTCATGAACTCAGAGTCTCCTGCTGAAAGGGATTTTCTCTCAAATAGCCAAGGAACGCTTCATCTTAAATGAGACTCGAACTTCTCGATCAGCCTGAACCGTCTGCGTCTTTTCTCTTTATGCTACCTTCCTCCTCCCACCTTTTCTTCACACTCATAACAGTACTTTTATTCAATTGATAATGGTTAGCAACTGCTCTGTTTTTGCCTCGAGCGCCAGTTTCTGTTTAAAGTGTAGAAACACCACTTTCTCTATTAACAGTATGATAGAGGCCACAGATAGAATCAGTGAAGATGGTTAATAAACTGAACTAATATATATTCTGCTAGTGTAAATGACGCTTTTGATTCTTTCGTTCAAACAATTATTTGGTGTTATGATACTACTTGTCGTGTAAAACTGGTGACAATAAAAAGAAATAGTATTAAAAATAATAACTTAAAAAAAGAATGGTTAACAAATGAAATAATTATTGAACAAAGCAGTTATATAAAAAATCTGCACTTGCTTATGACTAATACTAATTCTGGGGAACTAAAAATTCTGTATAACGAACAAATAAATACCTATAAAAACAATATAAAAACAACGAAGCAAAATTTCTATAAAAATAAAATAAATGACGCCTCCAACAAAACAAAAAAACGTGGGATATTATAAATACCAATTTAGGCCGAAAAAATGTAACAAATAAGTTTATATAACAGCCAAAATGAGATAGAGAGAGAGTCTCAGATAAACATGTCATAGTTAATATGTTTGCTAGCCACTTCTCTACAGATGTAAAAAATACAAAATAAATTGTCATTTGGTTCAAATCTATCTGTACCATATACTGTTTCAACATATAGGGAGCATTCAATATATTTTACACCAATTACTCTCGGGGAAATAAATGATGCCATCATTAACTTGAAGAATAAGCCATCTACAGGGTTTGATGGCATAACAGCAAATACAATAAAAATTATTAAAGATAACATATTACACCAATTATTTTACTTGTTCAATTTATTAATTAACCAGGGTTGTTTTCCTGATACAGTTAAGCTAGCTAAGGTTATACCTATATTGAAAAAAGTGTCAGCAGAGGAAATTGAAAACTATCGCCAAATCTCTCTGTTAAGCGTAGTTTCTAAATTATTTGAAAGAATTGTTTACAACAGAATAATATCGTTCATCACAAAATATAATATCCTTACAGCTTTCCGGCGTGGTTTCACTGCTGGCAAATCAACAGAAACAGCTACATACCATTTATTAAATTGGGTGTACACCTACTTAGACAACAGCAAGTATGTGGTCTGCATAATGTTTGATTTGTCGAAAGCTTTTGATACGGTAAACAATTCTTTCTTAGAACAAAAGCTATAAGAGGAAACATACTGTCATGGATAAACAGTTACATGGAAGGGAGAACTCTAAAAATAGAACTAAATTATGTTCAGTCACAAATAGAGAATCTAATGTACGGCGTTCCTCAAGGCTCTGTTTTGGGACCGCTATTATTTATGCTATATATAAACAACCTTCCAAACCTTTTAACTACTGGCCACTTAACAATGTTCGCTAATGATATAACAGTGACGTTAGCAGCTGATACAACAGAGCAAATGCAAATATTAATTGACCAAACCTTCCAAGAGGTAAATACTTGGGCGCAGAGAGATAAGCTTATCATGAATCCAGATAAGACTGTCATAATAAATTTTGGTTTGCAAAGACAATTGTCGCACGGTATAGTGTGTTGCATGACAATATTATATCGTCACATAACGCGAAATTACTGGGAACTTATTTAGATGATAAATTGTTGTGGGACAAGCACATTGAGCACGTATGCTTACAACTTAATAAGGCCTACTTTGCTATATTGCAAATGCAAAGTACGTTAGATGAATCAGGGCTATTGAGCATTTATTATGCTCTTGCATACGCACATATTTCTTACAATATAATTGCCTGGGGATGTTCAAGAGATAGGGATAGAGTCTTTGTTAACCAAAAAAGACTCATTAGACTTGTATTTCAGATGAGTTACAGAGAGAGCTGTAAAAATGTATTTAAAATAAAAAAAGTACTAACGACTCCATGTATATTTATATTAAAATGTTTAACGTATACCAACAAAAATATAGATTCATTCACACAAAGAAATAATTGTCATTCATATAGTACAAGACGTGGTGATTTACTTAGTATACCTATATATCATACTTCAAATTATAAACATTCGCCCTATTACAACTGTGTTTACTTTTCAATAGTCTCCCGGCTGATATCCGAAATATGCAAAACTACAGAGCCTACAAAACTGCAGTCAAAAATATTTTACTTGAAGGTAGTTTTTACAGCGTTCGTGACTTTTTGATAGAGAATCTTGAGGCCATATTTATTTGTTTGTATCCTCCAAGCAATTTTGTGAAAAACTTTACAATTCACTGTTTATATTTGTTATACTGTGACTATGTTGTTTAAATATGTGTATTGTGTTTACCTATACGTTTTTAATTCTATTTATAAACTATATCTTTTTAATTTCTTTTATCATTTAACATAATGTTTATACATAATATGAATTTTTACAAATGACTTACCATATATACATTCTGTATCTAAAATGGTCAATAAATATTATTATTATTATTAACTGGTAATAACCAGGGGTCGAAACGTAGGCCGTCTTTCTCAAAGAATGGACAGCTGTAATGATTTTATTGTGTGTAACACCTTTAATATTTCAGGACAATGTAAAAGAGTAAAGAGTCAAAATAAGGCACACAAGACAGTTTAATAATATACTGAAAATATTTACAGTTCAAAGCAAAAATCAAATTTACGATACGGTAAGTATTTTAAGAAATGTGCATAGATATATTTACATGAAAACAGCAAAAATTATACAGAGAATTTGGTATTTCAAATATATAAATTTTTTTAATTACCCAGGTTTATGGAAATGTTAAAATTTTTAGTTTATTGCAACTTTCCCTCTTTTTTATTTCTCAATTAAAATTTCTACCAAGACTGTTGACCAGGTACTTGCGCAAAATGAATGCAAGCAAGTAAATGATATTATGTAAATGCAAAATGAAAGAAGAAAGCAAGTGACATATATGACAAACAAAGCAAAGCGGGCGCTTTGACACCTGCAACAGTAATGTAATTTGGACTAGTTTTGTGACAGACAGAATACTATTAAAATTTTGAAATTTCTAATAAGAATAAAGTGACTTTTTGATATGACGAAACAGTTAAATTTTGCGAACTTGACGTGGTAAACCCGATGATGGAATATTTAATTATTGAATAAGACATACCGTCTCAATTGAAGTGTCCCAGTTAAAGGCAGCGTCCCCGACTGAGAATTTCGCGGAAAATACCCCGGTATAACTACAATTGTACAGAAAATTTTACTAATAAACAGGTGGTTCAAACGTCAAGTTTTATTTTACTAGATATAAATTTTTTACGATCATGCTTGGTTTTAATTTATGACAGTTTGACTCAGATGGAGTATCCCACTTAAAGGCAGCGTCCTCGACTGAGAATTTCACGGAAAAAAGTAATTTTTTGGCAAATTAAATTCAAATCACAATACATTGTATCAAAATTTCGCCGTATATCTCTGGAGTGTTCCACTTAAAGGCAGCGTCCCCTGAGGATATTTTTTTATAAATTTATTTAACGTCGGCCTATTTCCGCTACTGAGGCCTAACACCGACGCCTGTAGACGAGCTACCTACAACCAGGAATTTTGCCGAATCTCTTCCCTTAAGAAGAGTAGGGACTTTTTACTTGCTTAACATTTAATAGACAAGGGACCGACGGCTTCATATTCCCTCCGAAGGATGGATATACAACCCTCGCCTAAGGTTGTACAGCTTCCGCGCATACACTGATATACAAGCCGCTGGAAGATGTGTGAGGCGAAGACGCGGTCTTCGTTGTGAACACGAATGAGACCTCCGTTTCGTTGAAAATAAAAAATGGTGGTAGTGGGGGGTTGAGAGCTGAGACCCCAGAAGCTTCCGTGCACTTATTTTCGATGGGTTGAGCCTCAGGGTTGGTTTAGTAAGTGCTGTTGCGGGTTGAATGCTACACCCTGTATATTGTAGTTGGCACTGGCTGCTATCACTTTATTTAATTTTGCACTTAGTTTATTATTATAATAGCTATTGAAGGGTCAACGGCTATACCCTAGTTGTAGAAGGATTTTTATTTCAAGAAAAATAATGATACGAATGAATTAAAAGAGAATACAAAATATTTATTGAAGGGATAATGAACAGAGTTTGAATGGGTTAATTTATTTTACAAGTTTCTTTTAAAACGTAGAAACTATTCGACACATAAATTCTGTCAGTAGTTATCATGAAAATGTATTTTAAAAATTAATAAATCTGGGAAAATATCCTGAAGAATGTCCTTTTAACGTAGCTTGGTCGGTAAGAAATTGGATTGTCGCTTTGGACGGGAATAGAAATTTAAATACTTAAAATTAGGGGCACTAAAGGCGATACTTAAAAACTAACTCTTTTTAACCAGGTTTCGGCCTGGGAAGCTAGAATGGAACAGCTCGTCACGATAAAATTGCGAGGAATAGGGAGTAAGAAAACCTAGCCGAGCGGGTATCTACAACATGAAATTAAATAGGAACCGGACCCAGCGTCAACAGCTATTACACAAAGCTAACTTTGAAACTTAATTTCCACTAAAACACTACGCGAACTTTACACTTGATTCACTGCCAAAACTGAACTTGTCTACGGCTTGCGATGCACCGGTATTTATACTGAATTGGAAAAGTTTCGTTTTTCTCACCCCGTCGAGTCTCGCGGAGAGCTGGAAAGGCTTGGAATCACTCAGTGCGGGCAAGGATGAGTCATCGATTGCATCATGTTGCGCAATACTTGAAAATTTTGGAATTTGGAAATAATTTTTATATGGGCAGATCGGCGATGCTAAGGGGAATTGATTAAAATTTGAAAGAAAGCTGAATCTATTTTTGTTTGGAAGTTATTAGAAGTTTTATGGGCAAAATCTGGCTCGACCCCGTAATGTATTACAAAGGTCCGCGGTTAACAATCTGTAACTCCGTTAATAGGTTTCCAGTTAGTGCGTTAGATAAAAAGATAAGATATTAACAAGGTACAATACGGGTATGAATCGAGCTAAATGGAGATATAGTATGGGTGTCTGCTATTATACAGGGGTAATCGAAAAATGGGGAAAGAGTATAATAGCAATTCGATAGGAAAATTTGGTGAAAAGATATGGGGGACTTTTGAGACTCGAGGCACTGAACGTGATTTGATGTATACAGGGGTTGATCGGAAAGTAAGAATAGAAAAATTACGAAATTGTTTTAAGAACGTGGGGAAATGGACTCGACGGTTAATTTTAAGGGGGTTATGTATACGAGGGGTGGTCAAGAAGTTCTAATATTTTAAAATGGGAAATTGCTTATAAAATGGAGACGTGTTGAATTAAAATTATGAGAACTTGGATTCGAATGGGGAATTTGGCTAGTTTAATGACTATACGGGGGCTGTATTTTTAAGTGACGTTTTTCGTGATGAATTGGTTACGGATGAGTGTAAATGAATGTTTGGCTTTAGATTTGGATGAATTTAGGTTAATTGTGAATTATCGGTGATCGGCTTAATTTCTCAGATTTTTTTGAATTGAAATGTGGTTTTTTGGTGCTAACGGTGTCTGATGGACTTTTTTAATCTAGTTTGCCAAGTGGCATGAGATTATTGAATTTTTTGATTATTTTTAGAATTTTTTGTTTTTGTATTTTGACTTGTAGGGGACATACCCTACAACAGTTGAAACGGTCACCCATCCAACTACTAACCGCGCCTTACGTTGCTTTACGTCGCATATCGAAGTATGTATAGTAAAGACGCACCCACGCTCGCCCCATCCCCTGAGGGTATTATTCACGGTAAAATGTCTTCCCTGATTTACTAAACACGATCGGTTAATTGAAATTACTGCTGAAGGCACAATTTATTAAAATATAACAAAGACAAATTAAAATTGTTTGCATAGAATACCAAAAATGACAAGTCCAAAATTACCACAAAATACATATAAATTCAGAATAGCGAATTATTACTAACAAGTCGACTGGTTAGGTCGGGAGTAGGAAACCAAAGATACCTTTAGCAGACGGCCTAGGCAGGATATCTCCCTACTAAGCAAGAATTCATCCTGTTGGACGCACATTGCGCTAGCATGTGAGTCAGGCAGTCATCAATTGACAGCGTAACAAAATGTTTATAACCGGCAGCGTCAATTGATATAAACAATAATTTCTGGACAATTTAGATGAATGTCATCGATTGCAAATAAATTTTTTATATGATTTCAAAAAAATAATTAATTTAATAGCCCTAGTATAATTCTAAATCAAAATATTGTTTTCTGAAGCTGGTGCATATTGATAATTTCGAGCGTTAACTAATTTTAATAATGAACTGAAGGTTCAATTAGAAATCGACAAAACGTAGTAATTTGTGGATTAATTCTTAAATTAGTTTAATCAGTTAATTAAATAAGTACTATTACAAGTAATTAATTAATAAATTGATTAAGTAAATAATTAATTATGTTGGGTGAAAAATTTTAAAATGTATGAAGTTTTTAAACACCCCGTGATTTGACCACTCCTTTCATAAATCTTTTATTATTATCTGAAGATATAATTAATGAACGGGAATACCAGCAGCGTATATCAAAAACATAAGTTCTTGTTATTGCGCCCGTTGTCAGAGTTTCATATATACTTCCAATTAATTGATGGAATTACCAGTGCATTATCATCACTACTATCGAGAAATTCTCAGAACTAGAATTTTAAAGCATGTAGCTATCTATCGAAATTAAATATGTCCGTTTATCCTGCGTGTTGATCACTTAATTCTTAAAAATGTGACTCTTTTTTTGTCCACTGTGGCATCGATTGCTGAAGTCATTAGCCGTCCCACCGCCATTCAATTAGGTCTACATTTTCACATCTGTTATTATTTAAGTAACACAATATATAAATTCATATAACAATGAAATAGTTATAATATCAGTAGATAATAATAATCTTTATTTCTCCATTGAAAAAAAATATGTACACAAAAAAAGGTATACATAAGGTCGATGAAGAAAATGTCACATAAATATTTTTTTTAAATAGTACCAAAAATAGAAAACAGTACACTATAATATAATGTGGCTAAAATATATAAGACATTTTTGGACTTGATCATACCCTAAAATAATTATAAAAACAGGTTCAATTTATATCATATGGATTTAAAAAGAGAAAAAAAAAACAATAATATAGAAAAAGGAGTTATTAAAATACAATTAATAAAAAAATTCATTGACTGTGTAATAATTTTTATTTAGTAATAATTTTTTAAGTTTCCCTTTAAAAACATGTATACTACCAGAGGATTTAATATCTTCATCTAATAAATTATAGAATTTACACCCTTGTTACAGAAAACTTATCTGATACATAGTAGTTATGACAGTCAGGCAGCAGGAGATGTTTATATCGAGTATCATGTGAATGTCCAACTTGATTATTTAAAAAAGTGGATTTGTGGACATATGAACATACTTCCAGAATGTATAGGCTAGTAACAGTCAAAATTTTTAAAACTTTAAAAGCATCTCTACAACTTTCTCTGTAATTCAAATTTAACAGTATACGAATTGCATATTTTTGCAGTAAAAATACCTTGGCTACGTTAGTACTATTACCCCAGTTTACAATTCCATACCTCACATGAGAATGAAAATTGGCAAAATAAAGGGTTTTAAGGATATCCTGGCTTTATACACAGATTTTCAATGTGATGAGCCCATTGCAGGTGTTTGTCAAAAGTGACACCTAACAAATTATTAGCATCACAGGTCAGTACCATTAAAAAGTGTTAGGTCTTCGGAATCGTTATTTAATTTAAATTTAGATTATTTTTATGAAACCAGCAAATAATTTCCTCATAAATTATTTCAGTGGTTGTTTCTACTTCCATTGAGTTATTTCCTGTAATTAGAACATTTGTATCATCTGCGTAGCACACGACATGAACATTTGATGTTCATTGCAAGTGATCGATAATGCCATTGGCCAACAAAATATACAATAGTGGTCCCAAAATTGAACCCTGTCTAACTCCTTGCTTGATGCATCAAGTCTCGCTTTCAGCACCACGGGCCATTTTTACAGTTTGTGCTCTGTTGTCAAGATAGGATGAAAATATTTCCAAAGCTTTTCCTCGAACACCATATCGTGCGAATTTAGCGTTGAGCAACTGGTGATGAACCATATCAAAAGCTCGCGAGAAATCTATAAAAAAAACCTAGAATAAATTTTTTATTGTCCAGCGCCTTAATAATTTGGTGATGGAAATGTAAGCTAACATAACTAATGACACATTTGCATTTTTTAATTAAATTATTAGAAATATTATCATGACCGCTAGAATTTGAGGATTTTAGTTTATCTATAAATAATTCAACGTCAGTAGTAGAAACTGCATAATTATATATACGTGTTGTTTTTTAGGTTTTCGCTGGTATTAAATGAAATTTTATTATACTTCCGGGTGCTCTCCCGCGTCGATGGTCGACTCCTCCAGGAGTCACGGTTGTCTGAACGACGTTTCGGCAGAATCTCATCTGCCATCTTCAGGCTCTCACCGAGTGCTGCCTACTGCTGCTCCTCGTTGCTCGAACTGAACTTCAGTTCAGTTCGTTCAGACAACCGTGACTCCTGGAGGAGTCGACCATCGACGCGGGAGAGCACCCGGAAGTACAGTAACACTTCATATATATATATAACAATAAATAACCATAGGTAATCATATATAGATCCATGAAAATTAGGCACATTAGATTCTAATAAATTAAAATCGCGGAATGCATTTATATTTGTGGTGCTCGTGAAGTGAATATTAAAGCCATTAGCTACATCTTCAATCGATATTTCATCGGCATCTTTTATAAAACATATATCTTTAGAAATTGAACTTGACCCCTGAATTTTTTAAATTATGTTCCACATAGTTTTAGTCCTTTTATTTGAATTGCAGATTTCACGATCATGATATTCCCGTTTAGCTGTCTGTAATTTATTACGATATAAGTTATTCAGACGTACGTGTACTAAGGCCCTTATAGTTATTATCTATTTGTGCTATGTCACTGTATAAGCTTGCCTGGTTTCTTAGTCTAATTATTTCAGGTGGCATATCATTGTTTTCATTTAGTTTTCTATTATCAATATTAAAACGCTTTACAGAGAAACTTGCTTCAAAATAATACAAAATTATGTCATAAAAGTTGCCCACGGCAGTGTGAGGGAAATTTTGGATAAGAACATCTTGCCAATTTTCATTCTGCAAATAAGCATGGAACCGTGTAATATTTTATGTGCTGAAATTTCTATGGTATACATATTTGGTTTAATTTTTACATTTATTCTTTACTTCAATGGAAAGAAACTGAGAAAAATGATCCGATAAATACAGATCAACAACACTGACTTTAAAATTATTAATATTTGTTGTGACTAAAAAATTGTCTATACATGTACTGGAAACCGAAGTTACTCTTGTTGGTGAGTTAACAGTAATGTGGAGATCAAAGCAACAGAGAAGGTCTTTAAACAGTGACAAATTCATACATAGACTAAAGACAAACAACCATATGTTTATTTTACAAATGACATGTAGAACCTGTACTATAAGATTATGAAGTGAGTTAGATAGGTGTTCATATTTTATGCAGCAAATTGCACCTCTATAAATTATTTTACTGTTTAGTGAGTTTGAGTAGTCATTTTCTAGACATTCTTCCTACGTGCTTGGTATATTTGATGCTTGCCTATAAGGATTATTTTAATTGAGACGATCTAGAATTATGTGCTTAATTGTCAATCTGTTGCGACATATTGGACATCTTGACTGTCTCTCTCTCATTAACAAATATAATAAAGAAGTAAAGAGTGTATGCCCTATTCTCAGCCACGTCAGGCTAGTTTGTTCTCGTCTTGTAAGTTTGTGAGGGGTCTACATTTCGACTATTCCCGCTACTTTTCAATTCAAATTTATATTTTTTTATATTTGGAGTTCTTGAGTTTTTTGATTTTTCTTGCTATTTGAAATAAGGGGATACGCTTTCTCACCCTCAGTCATATTTACTGAATTGTGTTATTTTCATAATCCCTATAATATAATGTTTCAATATTATAACAATATACATCAATTGTACATCAAATATATTATTTTTTAAAATATTGTTTAATTAGGGTATCTATACAAAATTAAAGATAATTTAACTTCAGAAGAAAAGTTATCGATAAATTCTTTAAAACGCGATGAAAGTATAAAAATATTGCCAGCAGACAAAGGTAATGCCACAGTCATTATAGATAAAGATATATATAACACAAAAATCATGACTCTTGTAAATGAGGGACCCTACTCAAAATTAAACAAAGATCCAACAAAATCAATAGAGAGCAAAATTTACAGAACTTTGTTTAAATACAAACATGAATTTAATGATTTTGAACGAAGGAAACTTACACCACATCATAGTAAGTAAGTAAGTAGTAACATCATTTTTATGGCTTACCAAAGACACATAAACAAAATATTCCTTTAAGACCAATTGTTAGTTCTATTAATTCACCATGTCATAATTTGGCAAAATTTTTACTTAAAATTATTGATCCATTATCTGGAAATACCGATTCATATATTAAAAATAGTAAACATTTCATAGAAAAAATGTATGAAACCGATATTCATGAATCACACCTGATGGTTAGTTTTGATGTAGTTAGCCTCTTTACCAATGTTTCGGTAGATGAAACATTAAAAATAGTTAAAGACAGGTTGCTAAATGATAATATTTTGGAAACTAGAACTAAATTAAGTGTAAATAGCATAATGGAACTCTTAACACTGTGTATAAAAACAACCTATTTTCAATTGGACAATGAGTTCTATCAGCAGGATTTTGGTATGGCTATGGGGTCTGCATTATCACCAATTTTAAGCAACATATTTATGGAGAACTTTGAGAACACACATGTTCAAAATTGTATAAACAAACCGGTTGTCTGGTGGAGATATGTTGACGACATCTTTGCAATTTGGCCTCATGATGTTGATTTACTAGATAGTTTTTTAGAAAATATAAATAGTAAGGAACCGTCTATTAAATTCACATTAGAAGTAGAAAGTAGGAATGAACTACCGTTTTTAGATGTTTTAATTAGAAGGATAAATAATACAATTGAAACAAGCGTTTATAGAAAACCAACACATACTAATAGATATCTAAATTTTAACTCAAATCAGTCAATAAATGTTAAAAGGGGTGTTGTAAAATGTTTATACGATAGGGCCAAAATAATTTCATCTAATAATGAAATATTAAATAACGAGAAAATATTTATCAAAGAGGTTCTAGTACAAAATCAATATCCTGAAGCCTTTGTTGATAGAATTTTCATAAATGTTGAAAATAGGGACAATCAGGTACGACAAAAACCTGAACGTCATTATACAGCAATAATTCCTTATGTATACGGACTATCGGAAAAGCTACGCCGTATAGGTGACAAATTTGATGTTAGGACGATATTTCAAACGGGGAACACTTTAAGATCTATTTTAACAAAAACAAAACCGATAAACAGGGAGCAGAATTCAAAAAACTGTATTTACAATATCCCGTGCGAATGTGATAAATGTTATGTGGGTGAGTCATCCAGACCTTTCAGTGTGAGGTTGGATGAGCACAAGAACTACATTAGAAAGAATGAAATTCAGAAATCAAAGATTTGTGAACATGCTTGGGAAAACGGACATAGAATAAACTGGGACTCGGCAAAAATTTTAACAAAAGAAACAGATACCAAAAAAAGAAAAATTAAAGAATCAGCAATAATCTTATTAAATGAAGATAAGTGCGTATCGAATTGTTCTGTAGATATTTGTACAACCTGGCTACCAATGTTAAAAGAAGAACTTAACAAACTCAACATTATCTAAAAAAATATCATCAGTTCTATGTTCTGTGTAAGTAGTAAGTATCTATGGAAATAACATAAACAGAATCTTAAAGCTGTGTATTTGACATACACAGCAAAATAAGAGTTCTTCAAAAAATAGCTTTGAAAACGGAAAGAGATTACTTTCCGAAACGTCAGCAAAATACATTATTTTTGTGTTTTTTCCGATTTATATTATTTGCAAAAACATAACCTCTGACTTTTCCTTTGGCGTAAACGTCACGGGCGCAGAGGCTTTTTTCCAATAATTCTATTATTTTGTAGATTCGGTGATTTGTTTTGAAGAGGATAATAATACATGTGGTAGAAAACCCAAATAATAGGAAAGAATATAGGGTATCTAGTTATTATTTCACCTCCATCTTCCGGTTTCCGCGAGACGTTATTCTTGATTGTAAGACCCCAAAATATACGTATTTCGGGTTTGACTGCCATTAATATCTCTGCCTGTTAGAGTATATGCAATGCAATATTTATCTGATCCGCTTTAAGAACTTAAATTTTAAATCTAAATCCAACTTCAGTCACGTTGTTGACCCAGAGTATTTGTTGCGTAACATATTCATTGTAAATACATTAGAAGTATTTTTTTAATTGATTTATTTGGGAAAAACAAGACTTTTAGGAATTCATGGTAGAATGGTACATATATTACGGAAATGAATGTGTTATTGTCCCGGAACAAATATTACCAAATTATTATCAATGAATCCGTGTGTTGTGGGAATTTTGTAGTACTCATTGTTAATGTCTATCCACACATGGCGCATGGCTTATATGTTCTATTTGTCATCTTTAAAATACTATACGTGCTTATGTATGATTTTGTTTACATAGCATGGACCATAAAATAATGTTTGTTACGACCAGAATGCCTCATTTAATTAATTATATATTAATTCAGCATTAAAAGTTAAATGACATTCACACATTCAACCTTTGGTTCAATCTAAAACAATATTCCAGCCTATATTTAAATGATAAATAAAATATAGACTAATAAAAAAATTGGAAAATCGTTGCATAGTAATATAATATTTATTGTCCATTAGACCAAGTTATAATGATATGGGACTCGTCAGGAAGTATGCAAAAAATGGTAAAACGTTTACAAGTGTAAATTCAACAAAGTAGTACAGCATAAATCAAAGAGACAACCAGTATAAATTAAAATTTAAAATGTGTTCTACAAAAAAACTCTTCTTTATTGTGAAACATAAACAGTTAGATATTAAAAAAACACTAAGAAGTATAAACGACAAAGTATAGATGACATAATTAGTTGGAACAATCAGTTAAAATAGTAAAAAACAAACGAGTGTAAAATCTGAGCAAATAAAAACTAAATAAATACCAGAGAATATATTAATAACAGAGAAAAAACAAACGATTTATAGACAGGTTTAAGATATGTATTGTAAAAATTGCTCTACACTGTAAAACATATGGTCTAATAAAAATGTACGCAAAGAACTTTTAAATTTATTGAAATTGCTAATTTGCCGTATATTGTTGGGTAGCTTATTATACATTTTTAAAATTTTTACAATACTTAGGACTGTTCTCATAAATTGACAAATTATGTATTGGGATTACCAAATTATTTCGGATGCGAGTTTCATAATTATGATTAAAATTAACCTTTCATGAAAAAATTAGCGAGGTAACAATTAATTCTAATTTCTCATCAAAATTAGTCTCTGGAAACTGGGGTAAGTCTATTATCATGCTTTTTGATTACTTAAATGCTAATTTTGAATACCTGTCATCAGTTTTAAAGAATTTAATTTATTATTATCACAAATACATTAAAAATGTACATTGAAAAAAATACCACATGAACTAAAATTAAACGTAACAACGTAGCAAAGAAAAGATTGGATTACAGACGGTTTAATTAAGTCGATAAAACTAAAGATGAGTTATACCAAAAATACATAAAAACAATCCACATAATACAAATATAGAAGCGGAATTTAAAATATATAGGAATAAATTAAATGCCATGATAAAAAAGACAAAAATAAAATTTTATAGAACACAAATAGAAAAAACCAAAAGTTAACGAAACAATCATGTACTAGAGTCAATAATATCTACAGTGATGATAAAAACAAAAATACAGATATAAATAAAATAGAATTAGAAAATGGGCAAATTACTACTGAAAAAATAAAAATTGCAAACAGATTTAATAACTATTTTAATAATATAGGCGAAAATTTAGCAACAAAAATAAAAATTTCTAAAAAAAAATTCTAGAGATAAATTCTCAATAAAAAGTTCAATTTACCTAAAAGATGCTACAAAAGGGAAATAGAACAGTACATTAGGGAACTAAAATTAGGAAAATCACTTGGATATGACTTAATACCTTCAGAAACACTTCAAAGAGTAAGTAGTGAAATATTAGAGTCCCTAACATATACAATCAATACGTGTTTAAAAACCGAAATATTTCCGAAATGTTTAAAAGTAGGCATCATAAAACCACTTTACAAACAAGCCGGTGATAAAATGGACGTAAAAAATTATAGACCGATTTCCTTGATTTCTAATTTGGCGAAGCTTTTTGAAAACACAATTAGAGCAAGGCTAAGTGAATTTTTCGGGAAATTTGGAATACTTTCTGACAGACAATTTGGCTTTACAAAAGATCCAATAGCATATCTGATCTCAAAAATATATGAATTAATGGCCGAAAGCACTCCCTCTATCTGTGTATTTATAAATTTAGCGAAAGCTTTTGACACGGTTAATCGCAAGATGCTTTTAGAAAAACTTAATAATTATGAATTTACAGGTACTGCGTTCAACCTGTTGAAGAGTTATCTGCCTGAAAGAAACCAATTTGTAAAAATAGAAGACATTAGTAGTACCAGTAAGACTGTACACTATAGTGTTCCGCAAGGCACAGTATTGGGCCCTATATTATTCTCAGTTTATATTAACAGTTTCTTATTGCTACATATAGATAAACATCTTCGCTGGGACATTCATATAACATCCTTAGTTACAAAAATACGAAGCCTAATTCCAAAATTCAAAGTTTTAAAAGACTATCTCACTACTAAGGAATTAAAAATGATGTACTCTGCGTTAGTGCAGTCACATTTAGAATATGGGATTATTGCATGGGGTGGGGTATCAGATTATCACCTGAACAACCTAAATGTTACGCAGAAGTGGATATTAAAAATAATTTTTAATAAAGAATATACCTACCCCAGTTATAACCTTTTTAGACTTAGTGATGTTCTTGATATTCGTCAATCATTTTGCATGGCAATGTTATTATTTCAGTATAAAAACAAATTTCTAATAAATTACAATGCTCATGTTTACGATACTCGAAAAAAAATGTAAATGCTCTAAAACCTAAAGTTCGTAAAAATAAAGCACAAAAATGCTATACCAACCTAACACTATGCGTAATTGACCTTGTGCCAGTAGAAGTTAGAAATATAAATAACTTTAATTTACACAAAAAGAAAATAATAAAAATTATAAAAAATATTCCTAGAAATTGCATAAATAATATCATAAATATTAACAGATATTAACATTTTATGGAAAATTGAAAAATATTAGATATTGTTGTTGTAAGTTATCAGCCCTTCATTTAATTACTCATTTCAAATTAAATGTTACCTGACTTCATCTTTATGGTTTTAATTCATTTTGCTGTTAATTAATGTATGTCACTTTTTGTAGATATTCCTTACGTACAAGTATTTACTATACTTTGTGAGTATCTATTTATTTAGTTCTACACTATTCTACTTAACTGTAGATTACCGTAAAAGGGGGTAAATCAGAACTGCGGGGTAAAACGGAACAAAACAGTGGAAAATGTTTGAGGTATTGATATGATCTATATGTATAGAAATTTTAACGAATTTCTTCACGGTTGTTATCAGTAAACAAGAAATTTTATGTTGGTAATCGTGTTAACCCGATAAATTCAATTTGATCGCGAAAAATTGCCTTAATGTCAGTTGTCAAAAATTCTCGTTTCTGTGGGTCCGTCAAACTCCGTTTAAATTTCGAGGTGAGTGCGATATTTGTATATGAAGTAAATTTTATTTGTCTATTTGATACATTTTCTCAACATTAATATATAAATTTTATAATTTCATATTAAAACTGAATTTAATATGATGGTATTAAAAAATGAATAATTTTTTTAGGAAATTGGGGGTAAAAGAATGCCCAGAACGTATATTAAATCATTGCACCATCCAAATAAGGCATACTGAAAAGAAATTTTACAAAGTGCAATAGACGATGTGAAAAATAAAAAAAAAAGAGGGTCGTGCGTAGGTGCGTCTTTACTATGTACATACTTCGGTATGCGATGTAAAGCAACGTCAGGCGCAGTTAGTAGTTGAATGGGTGACCATTCCAACGGAAACCGCGTCCTCGCCTCACACATCTTCCAGCGGCTTGTATATCAGTGTATGCGCGGAAGCTATACAACCTTAGGCGAGGGTTGTATAGGAGATATACCATCCTTCAGAGGGGATGTAAAGCCGTCGGTCCTTTGTCTATTAAATGTTAGGCAAGTAAAAGATCCCTGAAGAGGTTCGGCAAAATTCCTGGTTGGGGGTAGCTCGTCTACAGGCGTCGGTGTTAGGTCTCAGTAGCGGAAATAGGCCGACGTTAAATAAATGTATAAAAAAAATTATTAAAAAAATGACATTTCGAGAAGCTGGAAAAGTATATGGTATAAACCCCTCGGTGATTTATAGACACCTAAAGGAACCAGACACGAATTCTAAAGGTAGACCGACATCTTTATCGAAAGAAGAAGAAAAATTTATTGTCACAAAAATTAACACATGTGCAGAATGGGGCTACCCTTTACATGAATATGATCTAAGGCTGGTCATAAAAAACTATTTAGACAAGTCAGGAAGAAGTATTAAAATTTTTAAAAACAATTCACCTGGAAGAGATTTTGTGACAGGATTTTTAAAGAGGTACAAGGCAGTAATTTCCAAAAGAATATGTCAGAACATGAAAAGATCAAGGGCAGCTGTTTCACCAGAGGTCGTCAATAGCTATTTCGATAATCTACAGTTATCTTTAGAGGATATTCCGTCAACAAATGTCATTAACTATGATGAAATATATTTATCAGATGATCCCGGTAAAAAGAGAGTGCTAGTTAAAAGGGGTTGCAAGTACCCAGAAAGAGTCATCAACCATTCAAAATCAGTAACCTCAGTTATGTTCGCTTCCACTGGTGATGGGAAACTACTACCACCATATGTAGTTTACAAATCAATCCATCTATATGATTACTGGACTGAAGGGGGACCAAAAGGCACTTGCTACGGACGAACACCTTCTGGTTGGTTTGACTCGTACTGCTTTCAAGATTGGGTTGAAAGCATAGCAATACCATATCTGGAAAATGCGAAGGAAAGCTGTACCATCTCTCCATAGATTTAATTAATAAATGTGAAGAACTTAACATATCATTCATATTTTTACCTGCCAATTCTACACATTTAATGCAGCCCCTAGATGTGAGTTTTTTTCGTCAACTAAAGGAAGCATGGAGACAGATTTTAACAGCGTATAAGAAAGGAGAGGGAAGAAAAGAATCTGCTATTCCTAAGTCTAGATTTCCTTCTTTTTTAAATAAGCTTGTAACGAGACTGGAAGAAAATTGTAGTAGAAATATCGTGTCGGGATTTCGAAAAACTGGAATTATACCTATTGACAGGGAGTAAGTATTAAAAGCATTGCCAAAAACTTCAAGTGAAAATATAGAGAACGAGACGAGATTAAATGAATCTGTAATAGAGCTATTAAAAGAAATGAGATATGAGAAACCACCAACAAAAAGGGAAAAAAAATATTGCTCCAGGAAAAAGTGCAGGAGGACTAAATGAGCCACTTGAGAATACTGACGATGAAGACATGTTCCAGATTGAGACTGAATCAAATATAGAGACTGATTTACCTAACGAGACAATAGAACCTGAAAGGGATATATCTGATTCTGAATTAATTGCAGAGTTACTTACAGACTCCAATCTAACAAGTGTAATTAGAAATTTAAAAAAATTTTCAAACGTGTTCCCAATAATGTCCGCGAATGATGTCACTGTAAATTACTAGGTTTTAGTAGCTTTTCGAACTGAGAAATGCAATTCGGAATTGTATTTATTATATTGCGAAAATAGATAATGACAAATTTCTTGGAACATTTCTAAGAAATAAACATACAAAAAATGATTATGGTTACCATTATATATTCCCCAACGTAAGTGATGAAAGTGAATTTAATTTTGCCGATATAGTGGGTAAATTGGCTACACCTACTTTTTCCCGACTAGGGTATAAATTTGATATTAATTTTAACAATTTATAATGTAGTACATATGCTTTGAATAAGGTTTTCTACCATGAACTGTCCTACTTGTTTTCGTTGCTATATTTCACATATTGTAAAAAGATGAAAAACCCATGTATATAAGACTTTTCGTACTTTATGTTGTGAAACAACATAAGTAGAACACTGCAACTTATATTTTTCTTGTTCTGTTTTGCCCAGCATTGAGCAAAATGCAAAAATATATAGAAAGGCAATGTGTGTTTCTTTTGGCCCCATAGGTGGGTAGATGAGAACAAAGCAGAAATATTTTTTTCCACAGAACTGTCGCTAAATATCCATTATTTTTTTTATTGATTCCTAAACTCTAAAGGTTCATCAATTGTTTACCATTAATAAGTATTTTCTATCTTCACACAAAAAAAGATATATATAAAATAATTTCGATTTTGTTCTGATTTACCCCCTTTTACGGTATATATAATTAAATGTTAAATATTTTGTTTACCAAGTGGTTCTAAATAAAATTATTATTATTATTAATATCATATTGATTTTTGTCTATACTAGAATTTACCATTTTATGGAAAATTTCCAGTATATCTAACCGCGTAGCAGAAAAAGTACTCACCAAAACATTGCCTTAGAATTAAAGTACCGAGGCGCATGTTTCATTTCAATTTCAAATTATTTAAAATAATGTATTATTAAATTCAATATTTATGAAGGTAGTTTTTATTAGGATAATGAGGGTAGATAAATTGTTAATATATCGTAGGTAGTCCAATACAATTAATACTACTACAATATAAATTACTGTTTATATCGCGCATTAGAAACTTATTTGACAAAAAAATTTTTTTGTTAGGCTTTTTTTATGGATTCATTCTAATCCGCCGTGTGAGTTAGCAAAGGAAAATAATCGTGGTGCAGTTAGAAAAATTATATGCCAATTTCCTATTTGGGATAAACAAATTGCATCATTCCTAAGTTGTGGCTTACGGTCACTTGGAGTATTGCTTTGAAGAGTTGCCACATACTTTTCCATTTCTTGGGATCAATTTTTTACCTTGCCTGCCGAAGGCGAAATTTTACTTAAAGCCCGCCTGACACCTACAGGTATGTTAATATTACATTTTAGAGTATTAATTTCCAGAGCTAATTATCAAAGTACTTATATATTTGGTACCTTTCTTTTAACTGAAATTTAAGTAGTCATTGTCAATCAACTTATGTAACTTAAAACTACCGTATGTTATATACGGGGTGAACTATTAATAATAAGCCATAGTTGGTAGATTCTTTGGGCCAAATTATGAGGATATAACCAAATATGCTTTAGTAAAATGTTGCTGTGGAAAAAGATACAGGGTGTCAAAGTTCAAATAATTTTTTCGTTTTTTGCAATAACTCAACAGCCTCTTGACTAATCTTCGCCAAATTTGCTAGAGGAACTTTTTTTATTCTAAGAAACAGTAACTTCTATTCTATTCTATTCCATTCCATTCCATTCCATTCCATTTCATTCTATTCTATTCTATTGCAGGTGGATAGCTCTACGTATAACAAGGTACTCGAGCAAGGTCATATACTTATCGGGTTAGATGGATGCACTGAGTATGATGCAATTTCCGTGCCCCGCTGTTATACATATAATGGCTACTCTTATAGTAGGTCTTGTAAACATAAGATATCATGTCCATTATGTTCGAAAGACCATGATCTAACAGATTGTCCGGATGGTAATAATCAATGCTATATCAATTGCTATAACATTAAATTTAAAAAAAAAGGCCGACATTAAAACAGATCAATGCAGTGTGGGATTACAACAATTGTTTGGCGTACAAAAAAAGCCTTAGAAAAAGTGAAATGTGATTTATTCGGAACTTCCAAATAGCAATTGTTGGCACGTCTTCCTCAGATAATTTGGTAAGGAAAAATACCTCTTCCCTGAATGCCTCTTCTAATAATTTCAATCATATCTCGATTAAAAATCTACCTAAAAAGGAGGAAAAAATTATATCGAGAATTACAGACTTGTAACGATTAACAATATCTCTAAAGTCTTCGAAATATTGTTATATGACCCAACACTTGTAACATTTGAATAATCAAATTTAACACTTATTCAAATTTCTCCATATTTCCTTATGTTTAACACATAGGTGGATTTTTGTACCTGAAATCCATTGAAGGTGACAACTATTTGTTAATATAGTGTATTACTAGTTTGTACTATTATTGTTAATACCATACCTTAAGTAAGACTTGTATATTAATCATACTTTAATTATATTTTATTTCATTTTATCATTTTTATCTTTGTACAGTTCTCAGTTCTTCCAGTCGGCTTCATCCTAAAAAAAAACATAACTTTATTTAACTACTGTTGACACTTAATGATTAATGTGAAACTATACAGGTATATATTATGTAAATTCATACTTTCCATTATTCCATAATATTTTGGTTTAAATATTAAATATTATACTTACCTCTATGATTTAGAGGTTATCCAATAATAAATCATAACAAATCGACATTTATTACCAACTTAATGTAAAGTACTGACCTCTACTGGTATAGAACCTAATAGTTTAGTGTTTACAGAGTGGTTTATTTGCATAGTAGTAAAACTTACATAATTCAATATCAGATGGCGTTATCTTTTGTAAAATAAACTTTTAAACACAGCCAGTGTTTAAAAGTTAAAGTAGGTTTCTTTACTTTCGCTAAGATGCCGAAATTGTAATTATTATATTTCCCAACCTTCCATTTTAACTTATTTCCCTTCAATTTATAAAGTTCTCTCCTGATTAATTTTTTATACGAAATTAGTTTTCTTTATTCAAATAGTCATTTTCTATTCGACTTTTGAAATTGGAAGACCACTTTAGAACTCATTCACGAAATTACAGTAATTTTTCAATTACAACTTTGGCTTCGTAAATTCATAGTGTGCTTACATCAGAAAGAGGTAAATCTTTTATTCATAATTAAAATATTAGTAACTATTATTTCAACATTTATTTTTATATAGTTTTTTTTTAAGTATTATATGTGTAATTTTTTTTATATAGTTTCACATTTATCAATTAGTGTTACTAATTTATTTTTTTCTTTTGTCTCTTATGGCTTCAGTTCATACCAATTTAAAAATTCCATTAAATTGGAAATCAACATTTAAATTCATATTTAACATATGGTTCATCCTGTCTTATATAATTATAATCCTTTATAATTATTATTACTGTCTCTAGTTTTATACACTAATATTCTCTCTAAATAGTCACTTGAGGTTTAATTATCATAAATAAGATTATGATATGCTATTTTATTTTTATTAAACTTAATAATTTGCAGTACTAATCAAACTTTAACTTGTTTATTTCCAATAGATAAACCCAATAAAAAAAAACTTTAAAACCAAAAATATCAAATTAAAATCTCTTACCTTTTGATGTCAAATTTATTTAACGGGCCGGCTAGCTTATCTTTTCCTTCAGGAGCAGGTTCAAATTCAGTTCCTGTTTTAAAATGAAATTTTATTAAAGTAAAATTTTTAATCTGATATAAGTAATTTATTTTCCTTGATATTTGGATAATTTAGCAGTTTTATAACAGGTTCGAGAGTCTAATAAGTACACTATTTAAATTTTAATATACAACCTTGTCCAAAATGAAACACGCAAAACCTTCCTTCTTCGTAGCTACACTCTTCTCTTTCCAAATCCAACCTCTCTTGTATCTGTTGTTTGTTGTTCTATATCACTAAATATCAAAGTACTCAAAATAAACAAAACAAAACACCATATGAATTTTGATTAATTTCATTCCAAACATAACCTAACTTAAACCTCCTTGTCTTTCTCCAGGAAAACATTTACCAACTATAAAAAAAAAGTCCTACTTAAAAGAAATGTCATAATGACTTAAATGTCAGAAATTATTTCAACAACAACTTAATAACTACTAACATAGATGTCAGTATCAAACTTACTGTTGACATCAAATAAAAACTTAAAAACTATTAAAACAACTCTAAACAAGTATTAACATTCTAAAACACATACCTTTCGAATCTTTAGCTAATTTAAATAAATTTTGAAAACCATCTAAAGGAAACAAACAAATTCAAACCCTGATTCAGCAAATAACACAAACATGCAATCTTCGTAATCGTCCAATATGCAAATACATAGCAATATATATTTTTTGGAGCACGTATTATTGGTAGGATACGTAACTACCTAAATTCCCCATTCTGGTTAAAATATAATACCAGAAAGTATTTATGATTTGATACCGAACTACCGCTTGTAATATGAACTGATTCCATTATCATAGATCGACAAGGATCAAGACTACTGGACCTCTATTATGTAATTATGGGGAGAGTGAGCACTCATCGTGCGAGGCGAGACCTCACATCACGCGCATCTCACCCGACCGTCCTAGACTGTATTCTGTATGTGCAGTGAATAGGTGGTGAACGTGAGGGGATTCAGCGAGAATAGCCGAATTTAGAATCAATTAGATTGGCGCAAAAGCATCAGCTGTTCAGTGCTCAGTTGTTGTCATTGTCATGTTACATGTCATTAATTAAATTAGGTAAAAGGTGACAGAATAAATTTTTATTGATCAAAAATTTCGTAAGGATATATACTCGTTGTAGATAATATATATTTTTTAAAATATGACCATAGTAAACTAAAAGAGTAATTGTAATATTTGCTAAGAATTATATTATTATTGGCGATGAGAAAATCCGCCATGTCTATTCCGATTCACAGATTTGACAATGATTTTTGGCCGACGTAAACTATTATAAAAGTACGGTCAGGGACCCTATTCTTGACGGCAGTAGAATAGAACAATCGAGAGAAAGTGGGTGTGTCTCTATTAAGTTGACAAAACGGTATTCTTGAATTTCGTTCTACTGAAAACTGATAGAACAGCGAGTCAATTTGCTCCCTGAATGCTTCTATTGGTAATTTGCAGGGAACTGTTAGGGAACGCCGACATTTTCTGTTTTTCTAACCTAGAAATATCAAGAGTAGTCAATAATATTTGTTTTTGGTGAAATGTTTTTCTTATTTCCGACTCGTCAGTACATTTAATATTAAGATGAATCTGCCTCAGGTAATATTATCGGACGAAATAAATCATAACGTGGCCGATGCTCAAGAACGCGTCGAAATTGAAAGGGAAATTCTTCCTCACACGGATCCTTTTTGGTACTCTCCTTTCTAATGAAAATAAATTTGTGAAACTATTTCGTTTGACTAAGCTCATTTGTCGTTACATTACGAAAATGAAATAAAACTAATAGAAATTGTTGAGAATTTTTTATTATGTACCTAATTTATGCCTAGCTTCTAAAACGGAATTGTGCGAATAAATATCACAAAAATATGAATACTTATATAGTAACAAGAAATTGCAGGATATGAGAAAAAAATAATGGAAAACAATATTTTTGGACTGAGAAATAGTTATTATCAACCCCCTGTTTCACAGGTTATAATAATAATCGACATTTTCATGCTTGAATCTTACAGACATTAATAAAAAAATCTCATTTATTTATTAGAAAATGCTCTATCAAGTTCAATGTACAAAGAACCTACTACCAAATAAATAAATAGGTATGTATTTTCTATAACTTTACTTTTAATGTCTCTTACATCTGCTGCAATTTGAGTTATTGCATTGCTTATTTGAGTAGCAGCATTGCCAATAGCCTGCAGGGCAGCAATTTTCTTTTCATAATATTGCTGTTTATATGGACACAAAATCTTTTTGCAAAATTTCTAAATGACTGTCACGAAACTTTTTTTCAGATTACACATTGGACTCCGTTAGGTTTAAAAATTTTTCGTTGCTTTTTAAAGATCCTTCAAGCCTTAATGTCTCGGTTAATTTTTTTCTCTTGGCTGATATTGGTGTGCAGTCCATATCTGGTTTTCTTTTAGATGTCAGCTCTTCCCTAGATGTTTTAGACAAGGAATAATCATATCAAGGGTTTGTTATTATTTTTGTGCTCCTCATTCTACAACAAAGTGAAAAAGTGAAATAAATCCTTTATGCTTATTTTTTCTTACACATTTTCCATAAATAAAATTTGTACTAAAACCCCTTTCGATCCACAAGAATGTGCTTAACGACAATATGAATATTATATCTGAACTTCTGACTGCTAAGTAGTAAAACAAGTAGAAGTTCAAAATTCCTGACTTCAATGTACATCGAAAACATATTTTAGTACCAATATTAAATAATGCATATAGCTCAAATGAAAATTTGTTTTATCCAATTGTTACACTTAGCGAATAGTGTAGGTTACACTTACGCACATTTTTCAATAAATTATTTATAAACAACTTTTTACCTTTCACCACTGCTTCCAATGCTCGGCTGGCCGTTCAGGGTACACTTATAATATTTGTCAGCTCAATCCAATTCCCTTTAATTTTTTTCTCTTGTGTAATTTGCTGTCAATTTACCAGTAACCCATTTTTTTCTTGTTATAAATACCAACAGAATTTGCTTTTGGTTGGATGAAATTCGATTAATTTTACTTTTTAAATTATATTCATTATTCAATATTTTCTTCACAAGTGATAAAATTGAAAGCAGAACCACAAAATACAGACACAATGTAACCTCAATGGACACCAAATTTTAAATGAAGTCTGAGAGTCTGAGCATATAAATAAAATATATATATACTATTATATTCGGTCTACAAGTGGAGAGGTTAAAATTTAAAATAAATAAAATAAGACTTTTGTCGGTGACAGTTGTCAAAAAATGCTCGTCTACGATTGGTTCATAGTTTTTGCAACGGTGCGGATTATTCTCTGTTCTTTTCTTCCCTCCCTTCTGTTCAAGAATACGGTTTAACGCTCGTAATAGAAGGCCAGTAGAATCTAACCGGGGAACGCTCCCTGGAGAACGTTCTATTCTATCACAGTCAAGAACAGGGCTCCAGGATAGCCGTTCTCCCGGGGAATTAGCGGATTCCCTCACACTTTACCAGTAGAAGTAAGTTCACGCATTTTTCGCACGATGTGATCACTCCCGTAGTTACAGAATAGATTTTTATACATTTTCAAGTGAACTCCGCCCACTTCGCACTAATTAATATATGCCTGCAAATATTTGTGAATGGTAAACCTTTTAAATAAGTTTTTATTAGGGTCTGCGTACCCTCATCTAGCAATATTTGTTTTTGTTACTTTAATTTCTTTTATAATTCACAAGTATTTATATTATTTACAGCCCTCTACTTAGATTTATAACAATTTAGGAGAAATTTTTAATATAGCTATTATCCCAATGCAATTAGGGAAAACCCATGTACCTATTGCTACCCCATGTCCAGGTAGGGGTATTAGAAACGAATCATGATTTGACTTTACATTTTGTGAGTCCACTTTTATATTGCGAACAAGAAATACTTACCATCTATATACACACTTAAACTTGTAAATTACCAATATCTGTATATGTTGTAAATATACGTGTAAATATTAAACATTGTGGAATAAACTATTGTGTTTACTTCAATTACTGCCAAAGAAACAACAAACCTCAGATGTGGTGCAGCAGCACAACAAGAGTGATTTAACCAACAATCACCACAAATATACAAGGCTATAGACGGTAACTCGCAAGTTGGTGTAATTTACACAGACTGAAGCAATTGACATACTTGATCATAGTATTCTATGTTCAAAATTTCAGAAGTTTGGCTTCGCAAGAAATTTGTTGTTTTTTTTTCGAATCGTATCTGGAAAGTACATACCACGATATCGAATACTGTGGCCAACGATCTGCTGACTTGTATTTTCTTCAGGTCAACCTCAAGGATCTGTGTTAGGCCCATTATTCTTCATTAATGATATTGCAGTTGAATTGGGTGTCGAGTGTTTTTCATATGCCGACGATATGAAATTGTACAATAAAATAAATGATGAAAGTGATTGTGTAGCTTTATAAACTGCGCTGATAAAATGAGTGAATGGTGTAGCTTAAACAAATTGCATAAATGTAATGCAAACATAAATATATCGAATTTAATTATTGGTTAAAAAATTCAGTGCTTACACGTCCATCAACATTCCGTGACCTCGGTGTAACATTTAACAGCAAACTATCCTTGAATTGACTGGTCACTTGCCTCTCACCCAAAAGTTCCGGGTTCGATCCCCGGTCGTGGCAGTGGAAAATACTGTGAGAGCGATTTTTCCACTATACACGGATATTAGGTGTGTGTCCCTTGTCTCTAAATGTGTAGCCTCCTCCCACACAAGGCTTTTCTACAGCCTTCCGGGATCTGGAAAATTTAATAGAATCTTATCCTGACGAAAGAGATGACGAAACTGATTAAAGGTAGTTTGGTTTTCTAGAAAAGAACAAATTTAAAATTATAATAATATAGTATATATTTAGTTGTACTAGTAATGAGAATTTTGTATACATATATTCCTAACATATTATATCATATTTATTAAAAGTTTTCTTAGAAAAGCATAGTTTTTGATTTCTTTACAGTCATAAATTATGTTATAATAATTATTTCTGTTTGCTTTCTTTAAATTTAAAAAAGTATTTGCATGGATTGCAAGATATAGTGTACACTGAAAAATTTTAAGTGTTTAGTAAATACATAATTTTATTATTAAAGCAAAATAATAGATGAATAATAGGACTGCCACGTTCTTTAAATTGGTCGGTATATGTATTACTAAATTGCATGTGTGCACGGTGGTCTGTGGGCATAGGCAGCTTTTCTAAGTGCGCATACATTTTTTTGAAATTCAAAACTACTGCAAAAAGAATGCGTCAACACCGAAATATTTCATAACGTAAACTTAAACCATGAATAACGAAAGGTCTCCTAATATCTGAAAATAAAAGTAAATAAATGTTGTAAAAAGTTAAAAGGATTTAAAGAGTTGAAAGAGTCGAAATAGTTGAAATAGTTGAAAGAGTAAAGGAGTAACGGAGTAAGGGAGTAAGGGAGTAAGGGAGTAAGAGAGTAAGAGAGCAAGAGAATAAGAGAGTAAGAGAGCAAAAGATTAAAAGAGTAAGAGTGAAAAAAGTTAAAAGAGTTAGAAAAGTTGAAAGAGTTGCGTAATCAAAAAGTTTACTTGGATCGAAAGTTCCTGTTTCCTTGTCAGTAGGGAATAAAATATCTTTTTTGTAGGTACATTATTTTTTACTATTCTTCTCTGAATTAACTCGAGATAATTTAAAACGGTTTTATTTACTCTATCCCATCCAAGTATTCCATAGTTTATGTGGGACTCGACTAGATGTCTAAAAATTGGAATTTAAAGATTTTAATTTTTTCACTATATAATTTATGTGTGAATCCCATTTTAAATGACTATCTATAAAAATACCAAGGTACTTAATTGTATCGGTTTTTTATATTGTTAGAGAATTATTATCCCTATCCTTAATCGTTATCTATCCGAATTCAGGTAAAGAGTTTTTATAAGATGTAAATGGAAGAGAGAATATCTTATCAAAATTTAGAGTGAGGACTTTACTGTCGAACCACTTTTTTATATTTAGAAAGTCACTTTCCGCTTTAGTTTTTAGGTTTTGCCATGTTTGGTCAACATAATAGAAAACTGTGTTATCAGCGAAAGTGAGAATATCTCCACAAGACTCCATAAAAAACAAATCGTTTATATATAATACAAAAAGCAGAGGTCCCAACACTGTTCCTTGTGGAAATCCCTATTTTACTGTTTGAAAATTATTTTTATCTACGATCGTGTAAAAAGTAACAGTTTTTACATCAATTCCAGTGCAAGAAGTGGCCTTTTATAAGAAACTGTGCAATAAAAAACTGTAATAAATTATTATCATACACGATCGTAATAAGCAAAGACAAATTAATATCTAGTAAAATAAAACTTGACGTTTGTCCCTGTTTGTTATATAAGTTATCTGTACAATAGTATTTACACCGGGTTATTTTCCGCAGAATTCTCAGTCGGGGATGCTGCCTTTAAGCGAGACACTCCAACTGAGATGTAGCATATTGTAATTTAAGTCCGGGTAAATTTTTCGTGAAATTTCTCATTTGGGGGCGTTGCATTTAAGTGGGACACTTCAATTGAGACGCACCGTTACTTAGCTTTTCCAAATTAGGTTCCCGGGGTATTTTCCGCGAAATTTTCAGTCGGGGACGCTACTTTTAAGTGGGACGCTCCAACTGAGACGTACCGTCCTGTTTAACAATTAAACATTCCATCACTGAGTTCACTATGTCAAGTTCGAAAATCTGTCTGTTTCGTAATATTAAAAATTACTTTATTCTTGTCAGAAATTTTAAAATTTCAATAATAGCCTGTATGTCATGAAGTTAGTCCAAATTAAATTACTATTGCAAGTATCGCTTTGTTTGTCATACATGTCACTTACATATTATCGTTTACTTGGTTGCATTCATTTTGTATAAAACCTGGTCAATAATTGTAGTAGAAATTTTAATTAGGGAAACAAAATAGACCAGGGCCAAACCGTTTAAAATATCGTAAGAGACGATAAATTCTTAGTAGTATACGAATGGTCCGAAAATGTAGTTAATGGTGTAAATAATTAAGGAAAAATCGTCCGGACTGAGTAAAAGTTCTGGAAGGGGGGTTGGGGTGGTAATATATACGTTTTTAGGGGTTGGTACTCTTTTTTTGCGATTTGCGGCTAAACTATGCATCCTATCGAAAAATGTTGAAGGTAAAAGTTGTAGATAATGAAAAAATCTAAAACTTTCTAATTGATCATTATTGACCATAACCTCAAAATTATCGAGAAAAATACAAGAAACAGTTTTTTCGGTTTTTAATTTATGACTGTCGCAAAAATGTTTATATTTTCATGAAAATTGGTGAAAATGTTCTTTTTTTTGTGTTTCAAACAAGCCCAAATTTTTTCAAAGCGATATATTTAATTTTAGATGTTTTATGAAGAAAATTTAAAAAAGACCTAATTTTCAATCGAAAAATTTGGTTAGCAAATTTTCGATTAATGAACTTTACGCTCATTTTTTTCATTGAAATCTCAACTTTAATATAGAATTAAAATATAATATTGTTTATATACAAAAATATCGTTAAAAAAGCGAAAAAACCGAAAAAACTAAATCGAGTTTTCGGTGAAAATCATAAATTTATTTTTCTTTCTTCTTTACATTCACAAAAAGCGTTAATTCTCATACAATGCTATGTTATACAAGTAATTTACATGTACCTAACTATTCTTGGCTTTCAAAGTCTCTAAAACATTATTTAAACTGCAATGGGAATGTTAAACAATTTTGTCTGCAAACAAGCCGAAGAAGATGCAGATTTCCTAATTATCAATACATCCCTTGAAGTAGCAAAAAACTCCGATAAAATAGTGGTAATTGTTGGTCAAGACATAGATCTTTTAGTTCTTTTAAATCAATTCAGTTCACATGAATTGAATATCTATTTCCACAAACCTGATGCAGGAAATATTAATGATACTTATTACACCTCTAATAGTTTTAAACATAAATCACATAAACATATTGTAGCATTTTTGCATTGTTTTTCTGGCTGCGATACAACTTCCAGTTTTGCTGGGAAAGGAAAAAAAAAGAATTATAAAATCATTATTGGCCGATAAACATTTACCTAATCTTGCAGAAATTTTTTACAATACAAATGCAGACAAACAAACGATTACCGAAAATTGATTAAAAATACTAGCTTCTATTTACAAAAGTAATATACATCTCTACACGATTTAAGATTTGAACTCTACCGAACGGCTACTGCTAAATTCTCATTTCATTTGAAAAAATTACCTCCAACTGAAGGGGCAGCTAAGCAACATTGTTACAGGGTGTATTTTCAAATGCAAAGTTGGCTTGGTAATCAATTAACAGCTACAGATTGGGGATGGAAACATCACGTTAATGGCATCGTACCTATATTTACAGAACAAGAATTAATTCCCGCAAATTTATTGAAAATTATCTGCTGCAGCTGCGAAACAGAATGCGGTAATAACAAATGTGGGTGTCGCAAGCATGGCTTAAAGTGCACAAATTTGTGCTCAAATTGTCACGGTTCTGATAAATGTTCTAACGCCGAAAAATCGATATACGAAAAAAATTGTAATCTCGAGGACATCGAAGACGAAGACAGTACCCACTGTCTAATAAATAATAATACAAATAATGATACTGAACTGGACAATCCAGAAGAACTCCAAGAAATTGAAGATATAGAAAATGAACGTGAAGAAATCAAAAGTTTGATCGATTCTGGCGATGAAGAATTGTCCAAGAAGAAAAAAAGATTTCAATAAAATTATTTTACTTTTAATTTTTGTATTTTATAATCAAATATAAGACTTTGACGTGATAATTTGTAAATACTTACGAATCACAAGAAATAATTAACAAATTTTCTCAGTTCACAGCCTTTGTGTTTTTTGAATTTTTACCTATTTGCAGTTTACATAATGTTCTCGGGACTTTGAAAGCCGAGAATAGTTAGGTACATGTATATTACTTGTATAACATAGTATTGTATGAGAATTAACCCTTTTTATGAATGTAAACGTTTATTTACAATAAAGAAAAAGAAATTCATGATTTTCACCGAAAACTCGATTTTTAAAAAGTAGTTTTTTCGCTTTTTTAACGATATTTTTGTATATAAACAATATTATACTTTAATTCTATATTAAAGTTGAGATTTCAATGAAAACAATGAGCACTAGTAAAGTTCATTAATCGAAAATTTGCTAACCAAATTTTTCGATTGAAAATTAGGTCTTTTTTTCTTATTTTCTTCATAGAACATCGAAAACTAATTATTTCGCTTTGAAAAAATTTGGGCTTGTTTGAAACACAAAAAGGAACATTTCTAATTATTTTCATGAAAATATAAAAAAAATTGCGATAGTTAAAAATTAAAAACCGAAAAAAAGGTTTTTTGCATTTTTATCGATAATTTTGAGGTTATGGTCAATAACGTTCAATAAGAAAGTTTTAGATTTTTTTATTATCTACAACATTTTTCGATGGGATGCATAGTTTAGCCGCAAATCGCAAAAAGCGGGTACCAACCCCTAAAAAAGTATATATTACCACCCCAACCCCCTTCCAGAACTTTTACTCAGTCTGGACGATTTTTCCTTATTTATTTACACCATTAACTACATTTTCCTACCATTCGTATACTGCTAAGAATGTTTATTGCCTTAAACAGGATTGGCCCTGGTCTAAAAAGGAAAAAATAATAATAAACTAGAAATTTATCACTTCCAGAGACTTGGGTAATAAATTTTTTTTAAAACATTTGAAATATCAAACTGCCTCTATTATTTAGTTGCTTTCTTGTAAATATAAATATATATGCAAATATTGTAAAAAACCCATTTTTTTATTACACTTTTAGAGCGTCAAAAAACGGGAAATTGTCGATTTTTCAATTTTCTAAAATTAATAACACTGAAAATATCAGCTTTACGAAAAAAAGTTATTGAGCACTTCTTGTTAAAAATCGATGAAGAAATATTTTTAAAAAAATTTATTTTTTTTCTATTTGTCATAAATAAAAAATATAACGACTCAGGTTACCATCTGGTAACATGGATATAATCGGTACTATCTCCTGAACTAATTCCAGCAAAGAAATCGAATCCGAATTTAATTCGAAACGGCAGCGCCCATACCGCCTAGTGAATATCAGCTTCTGTTTTTTTAATTTCAATCTTCATTGTCAATTAATTTATTTTGTTGAAATAATTATTAAGTCTTTTACATTACATATGTTACTAAGATTGGTTAAAAGATAACGGAGATTTGATAAAATAAAAATTCATTGCGAAAAGATGCGGGATCATGCTAGTTAGGGACTGATTATTTGAATTCGTGGTTGAAACCAGTTGCGCAATATTTAAAAAAAAAATAAGATAAACTTATCACAGTTTTAATAATAGGGCAATGTATAGAATAGCTTTCCTATAATGTCAGTAAATGAAAAATCCTGGAACTGCGAGAAATTAAAGGGGGCTATAAGCAGGAAGCAGGTAACAAAGACCCAAGTTTGATTTGGTATTATCCCAATTATTGAAAGCATTAGATATATAGATTCAAATTCAGGCATTAAGCAAATGCAGGTAATATAATGTATATAAATGCGTAAACGTGTGCCGTATACCTGTATTTAGTTCTAAAGGCTCTACCATAATAGTTGAGAGACTGAAGTGCTTTAAATTGGTTTTTATTGCTTGAGAATTGTGAATTCTATATACTCAGGTAAGTACACGTGTTATTTTTGAGAATTGTAATTTATTTTCATGAATACTGGAGAAACGTATTATTTAAAAATTACTCAGGCAAAACTTCCACATTGATAAGAAATTACCTAGATTTTATATTTGTATGAATATTCTTTCATATACGCATGCCTTTTAATAATTTTTACATAATGCTTTGATGTATTGATCATTAGGAATTAGAAATGTTAATAGTATCTGTAGTTGTAGTCTCTGTGATTCTTCTGCAAACCGTAAAACAAGCATTTCTTGTGCTGGTCCCTGCAAGAAATGTTATCATGCTGCCTGTGTCGATTTACCGAGTGAGATAATTTCACATCTAAGGTCTATATCTGGCTTATCATGGACATGTAGTGCATGTAAGCTAATAGAAATTAAGTTCACTTCACAAGTTAATCTTTTCGAAAAAAAAATTAATGAATTAATTAGAGAGTTTACTGCCAAATTTGATGAAATGAGATCTGATTTGACGAAGGCCGTCACCGAAAAAATGTCTGATAAAACTGTAACCACCACCTTTACAGAACATACCACACCTACTATTTCCTATGCTGATAAGTTGCACCTTGGCAATCAGCAGAAAATTGTTGTTAAGCCGAAGAACCCAAACCAAATCAGCACAGTCCCAAAATCAGACATATTACGTACAATGAATCCAGTTGACTCGAATATAGAAATAGAGAACGTTAAGCATATCAAAAATGGAGGAATTGTATTGGGATGCAGTAAGTCAGAGGAAGCCACCAGGTTCAAAAAATTAGCAGTTGAAAAACTTCCTTCCAAATATGAAGGGTATGATTTAAAAAGTTTCCGTCCACAAATAAAAATTGTTGGAATAACTGATAAGATGAAAGAAGTATTTTATTTCAGTACATCAATAAACAAAACGACAGTATCTTCAATGTTAACTCGGAATGTGAAGTTATACGAATTTGAGCCACGAAGAAGAAGAAAAACATATATCAAGCTACATTGCAGGTGGATAGCTCCACATATAACAAGATACTCGAGCAAGGTCATATACTTATTGGGTTGGGTTGGGTTGGGATGCACTGTGTATGATGCAATTTTCGTACCGCGCTGTTATACATATAATGGCTACATGATCTAAAATATTGTCCGGATGATATGGTATATCAATTGCTATAACATTAAATTATAACAAAAAACCGACATTAAAATAGATCATGCAGTGTGGGATTACGATAATTGTCTCACGTACAAAAAAGCGTTAGAAAAAGTGAAATGTGATTTATTCGGAACTCCCAATTGCAGTTGTTGGCACCATTTTCCTCTGATAATTTGGTAAGAAAAAACGCCTCCTTCCTGAATGCCTCTTCTAATAATTTCAATCACATCTCGATTTGAAATATTGTGACGCTCTTTTTCTCGTACGGTGCGAGAACTAAGGCTGTCACTTTGACACTCGAGCTTTATTCAGTACTCGGGCGCCAGTTCAAGTTTAAAGTGTTTGAACAACACTACCCACAAGTCGAATGAGCGAGACTAAGCAGCTCAGTGAAGAATCAGTTAATTCCAGTGGGTCAATAAGGGAAAATAAACTTTCGCAAACACAACAGTAAAACGCAGAAGTTCCAATAATATTTAAGTATATATTACAGTAAACCTGTGGTTACAGTCCTAAATAAACAGAAAAATCGCAATTAACACAAATTCATGTACAGATATATATATATATATATATATATATATATATATAAACAATAATAGTAGAGAGAGAGTAGCAAGCAATGTGGTAACGTTAACGGCAAAAGCGTAGAAGCAGTTAATCGAGCAGTGCAAACGAGGGAATTAGCGAGTTTATGATAAAACGATCGTTAAGCAGACAGTGTACGGATACCAGAAAATGCGAAGCAAGCGGAGTGATTTGTAGTAATAGAAACAGTTTATAAAACAGACCGAAAATTTGGCTAGTGCTTATTAATAGTACCGGAGGTTAATTATCGGCAGAGTGAGCAAATTTTCCTGTCATGAACTCAATACACTGTGCAAACAAAAGCTTAATTAAAACTATCGTTTTTACTAAGGTTTAGTTCGGAGCAAACAATAATGTGACTAAAAAAAAAAGGTGAGAGAACCCTGTAGTGAAGCCAGTCCTAAAATACAGGGGGAAAATAGGAACTTGTAGGGACGCAAATCCGAATACAAGTAATAAAGGATTAGCCGGACGCAGGTCCTAATGCAGGCAAGTAGGAACTTGTAGGGACGCAGGTCCTTAAAAAATATACAAGTAAGGGTAAAAAGGTAGTCACAAGGTGAAAATATGAAAGTGAAAATATTCAAATAATTAAATATGAATTGAAACCGAATTATAGGTAACAGACTTCTGGATGCACAGTATAAAATTTTCAATCAGAAAATAAACAGTGAAATTTAATAAGCTAAGTGTCAAAACGGCAATCAGTAAATATGAATTAAATAGTAGAGTATTTAAGCAGCGTAAAAATTTCAATCAGAATATAAGCAATAAAATCCCGGTGACTAAGTTTTACAATGAAATAAATACCAATAATATTTAAACCGCGTAAAAATTTCAATCAGAAAATATGCATAAAATTCCGGTGACAAAATTATCAGTCAGTAAATATGAAATAAATACCAAAAATATTCAAACAGGATAAAAATTTCAATCAGAATAAATACGGAATAATAAATGCACTAGCCAAATATATATAAGCTTTCTTACTCTTTACAGTATCAGCGGTGGACCCTGGGCGCTGGTAGACGTCTGGTTGTTTCGAGAATTGGAACACATTCTGATTTTACAGGAGTTTTCGGTCAGTTTTATAGCCAGATTCCCACTCGGGGCATCGCGAGGAGTCCCACGTGCTCTAGTATCGCGCATGGCCCACTGTATTGACTTACTACTGTATTCTGACTTTTGTAATGTATGAAATCGGTTTCAAATATTTGTTCTAACCAACTACGAAAAAGAAACGGATTTAATCAGCCACAGATAACTAATTATTAAATTAATTACTTCAAATAATAAACAACAATTCTGTATATAAATATATCCCGGTGTTCAAATAGTAAATATTGCCTGCTAATATACCATTGTGTGCTTAAGGTGGTAGAATATGGTTTTAGTTGAACAGAAAATATTATACAGAGTTCAGTTAAACTTAAATCTTGTGCAGATTTCCGTAACGAAAAATGCTTCGTTACATCATACCTAAAAAGGAGGAAAAGTAATATTGAGAATTACAGACCTGTAACGATTATCAACAATTTCTCTAAAATCTTCGAAATATTGTTATATGACCCAACATTTTCTTATACAAAGAATCGCATTACTGAATATGGGCACGGGTTTTTCAAGGGAAGGTCTACTTCAACCGATCTTTTCTGTATAACCCAATATATATCTGAGGCTATAGACGGTAACTCACAATTTGATGAAATTTACACAAACTTTACTAAAGCATTTGGCAGACAGAAGTGTTGTTTCTCAAGAAATTTCTTTTTTTTAATCGTATCTGGAAAATAGACATCACCATATCGAATACTGTCGTCAACGGTCTGCTGCATTTGTATTTACTTCAGGTCTACCTCAGGGATCTGTGTTAGGCCCATTATTCTTTAACATCTTCATTAATGACATTGCAGTTCAATTGGATGTCGAGTGTTTTTCATATGCCGACGATATGAAATTGTACAATAAAATAAACGATGAAAGTGATTGTGTGGCTTTACAAACTGCGCTAGATAAAATCAGTGAATGGTGTAACTTAAATAACTTGCATAAATGTAATGTTCTTACATTTACTAACAGACATCAATATATCAAATTTAATTATTGCTTAGAAAATTCAGTGCTTACATGTCCATCAACATTCCGTGACCTGGTGTAACATTTGACAGCAAACTATCCTTTAATTGCCATATAAATACAATCACCAATGAAACCTTTAGAACACTCGGATTTATAAGAAGGTGTTCCCACGATTTTAATGGCATTAACACACTGCAACTACTATATTCAAGTTGGGATATTCGTTAATTATTTGGTCTCCAAACTATAACATACATACACAAAACATCTCTATGTTTGGCACTCAGAGTCTATTTTGCTATTTACAATGTTAAAGAGAAACATACACATGCAATAAATTCTTCGATGTTCCAGAGATTTAAATGACCATCTTTCTAGTAGTTGGTCCTGCAGTGTTCCGATAGCCGGGTAAAAACCATCAATTTTAAAACTAAAAAATTTCATCAATCGAATATTTTCTAGATTTTTCACATGAGTCTCTTATCCTGGACTCCAAATTATACAGTGTATTCTAATTTCGATCTTACCAAGGTATTGAATAGCATTTTTATAGTATCGATATTTGTAAAACTGCGACCAGTTCTGCATATATAGCCTAACGTTTTGAAAGTTTGCTGGATTATGTGATTCGTGTGAGGAACAAAAGATAATTCACTATCAAAGACAACACCTAGATCTTTAAACGTATCAGGTCTGTTGAGAGATATATCGTCAATTTTATAATCGAATATAATTTTTTTCGGATTTTTACTGAAAATAAGAACATTACATTTTATCGCATTAAGGTGTAAGCCATTGTTTACATACCATGTATTTAATCTGCTGAGGTTACTTTGCAAATTTAGACAGTCATTAGAGTCTCGAATGTTTGTAAATAGTTTCATGTCATCGGCGTAGAGTAAGGTATTACAATTAAGATCTTTATTGATGTCATTTACAAATATATTGTAGAACAGAGGTCTCAGGACTGATCCTTGTGGAACTCCAGATTCGACTGTTATTTTATGAGATTTATAGCCATTATAGTGTACAAATTGTGTTCTACCGCTTAGATATGACTTAAATAGCTGAAGCAGTCCATTAGAGAGGCCATTTAGATCAAGTTTGTGCAGTAAGATTTCGTGATCCAATCGATCAAATGTTTTAGAAAAGTCTGTATAGATGACGTCTGTTTGGACTCCCTCATCTAATGATTGCGATAAAAATTGGGTTATGCAAAATAGATTTGTTGTGGTAGATCTACCTTTCTCCAAAGCCATGGTGCTATGTTATTATGTTTGGTTTTACATGATTATATATACTCTCATGTAATAAATACTCGAATACCTTTACAAAGTTGCCATATTATTGTAATGGGCCTGGTAGTTGGTAATATCAAATTTGCTTCCTTTTTTAAAAACGGGACATATTTTAGAGTTCTTTCAAACGTTCGGAAAACAACTGGTACTGACAGATAGATTAAATATAATAGTAAGTGGGAGTACGAAAACATGTGAACAGTCTCTTAAAATAAAAGCTGGTATTAAATCTGGACCGGCTGTCATTTTTGGTTTAAGTATATTGAGCGACTTTAAAACGTCATTTTCGTTGAATTCTTTTATTGTGAGGATATTGTTACTGTATGGAGTGTCATTAGTGATATTAAGATTAGTTGGTTTGATATAAGACTTTTGAAAGTAATCAGCGAATGCATTTGATATTTCAGCTGGTTCATAAAAATTTTCATTTTTGTATGTAACATAATTGGGCATACCTCGATCACTCTTAAGTGAATTCACAAATGACCAGAATGTATTCGGTTCGCTGCAAATATTGGATTCAACATCATTGATATATTCTCTATGTGATCTTTTTATATCGTTTTTTATGTTTTGCCTAAGCATTTTAAATTCAGTCAAATATTCTGTGTTTTTTGTTGTTTCATACAATTCTAATAATATCGATTTATGTTTAATTTTATTTATTATATCTGTCGTATACCAAGACGCATAATCATGCTTTCTGCTAACCGTTTTGGGTACGCAATAATTGAAAGTTTGCCATAATTTATCATAAAATGCATCACACGCTTTGTTTACATTTTTCAATTCGCCTAAGAAATCCCAGTTAATTAATGATAACTGCTCATAGAGAGTTACAAAATTTGCTTTACGAAAATTATATCTAGGCTCAGCATTTAATGGTTTTTTTATTACCAACGTTTTTAATATTTTGTTTAACTATTCTTAACGCAGGGTGATGTAAGTCTTCCTTAAGTAAAATGTCAATTGCCTTTCTTACTTCACAATCATTTTTTGCAATAACCAGATCCAGGATTCGATTATTTTGATTTTTCATCGAGTTAAATTGTTTCAAGTCGAAGAAGTTTAAGAAAATTTGTAGTAAGATGTTAATGTGATCCATGACATTTAAAGAAAAATTTGGAATGGCATGTTCAGATGAAAGAACATCGATTAAAGGATAAAAACTAGGGAATTTCTCAGCAGGGTGTAAGCATTTGTTGGAATAATAATATTTCTATAGTACTCATTTACAAAATGTAAATAAAAAATAATTTTCATGAATGTTACAGGCAAATTAATCAGTTATCAAAGATTTTGTGAGGCTAAACTGTATTTAGGAGAAGAGAAGGACAGGATAAAAAAATTTTGGGCCATGGATAGCGAAATTGAGAATCTAAATAGATTTATTGATGCTATCGACAAAAGTGGTCGACCTTTACTTCATTATGCAATTGAAAAGAAAGAAATTGAATCTGTCAAATTGCTATTAAATGAAGAAGCTTGTGTTAACGTAAGTGATGGTTATGGCAGAAAGCCCCTTCACGTGGCTTCTCGCGAAAACTGTTGGGAGATTATGAGGATACTCGTAAATTATGGGGCTGACATTAACGCGGTATGTTCAGAGGGATGCACACCACTACATTACGCCTCTTTGAGAGGTAATGTGGAAGCCGTTAAAGTGCTTTTGATTGAGGGTGCCAATACTGATGCTGTTAGTCGTTTAAATTATACTCCGCTTTATTTAGCAACGAGAATGCAATGGTGTGCTGTTGTGAAACTACTCTTGGAACACGGTGCTGATGTTAACATTCAGGATGGGAATGGTAACACTGTATTATATCGCGCTGTTGAAACAGGATCTTTAGACATGATTGAGGATATTTTAAAGTTTTGTCCTGATGTTAGGAATGAAACTAATAGGAGTGCTCTTATATTTGCAATACATAAATCTGAGAATAAATACAGAAAAATTGTTCGGGAACTTCTTAATTATGGTTTTTCTGTTAACTCCACAGATATAAATGACTATAAATTGCTGCAAGCTGCCGTTCAAAGAGGGTACTTGAAAACTGTTGAAGATCTTTTAAAATATGGTGCAGATGTTAACATAAAGTGCCCGCTAGGTTACACACTTTTACATGTAGCGATTGACTGCGGGCAGTTTCAAATAACTCAACTGTTGATAAACTCTGGAGCAGATGTAAATGCAAAAAATATGGACGAGAGGACTCCACTATTTCTTGCTTGTCGAGGTCGTAATTCTCTGTTGCTATATACAGGTCATAGACTAGTGGATATATTGCTAAATTGTGGCGCAGATGTTAATTCCAAAGACAGAAGAAATATGACGCCACTTTCTGTGGCCGCTGACTGGGGCGACCTAAGAACTGTTCAAACTCTCTTACATTTTGGTGCCGATATTGACTCTATAGATATATCTGGAGAAACACCACTCCACCATGCTTCTAGAAACAGACAACATAAAGTTGTTGAGGTTCTTCTACAGAATGGTGCTGATATTAATATTACATGTAACCGAAGTTATACACCACTTGATATTGTTGCTAATGGTGGTATCATTAGGGGACGTAAGTGTGCTAAGAGGTTCATTATTCTTACCACTAGAATTCTTATCCGGCACGTAGTAAAAATGAAGGCTGAAAATTTATTTGTAAGTGAAAAATGTTTACTAAGCATTAACAAAGATTGTACGTTAAAACAGTATTATAATAGATGTGAGAGAGAAATTAAAGTAATGAAAAATGAGAAAATAGGTAATTCTAAAGTTTCTTTTTATGACGTGCTAACGCAAGACGTACATCAATTAGCCAAATATTTTAGAAATGAAGATATAGTGGAAACATTGGAATCGAGTAACTACGAAATAATGTTTCACGAATATGCCAATATGATACATAGTCAGTGTCAAAAAGGGCAAGAAAGAGAGGACTTGTTAAAACCAAGCATGAAATCATTTAATTCTTTATCACAATACAAGTTACCACATATTTTTGTCAATGAAATGTTCAGTTATCTGAGTAATATGGATCTGGAAAATTTAATCGAAGCTTATCCTGACGAAAGCGATGATGAAATTGATGAAATGTAGTTTGGTTTTCTACAAAAGAACAAATTTAAAATTATAATAAATTTAAAAAAGTATTTGCATGTATTTCAAGATATAGTATACACTGAAAAAGCATTTTAAGTGTTTGTTTAATTAAATTCAAATTCAAATATTCAATTGAATATTATTTCAATTACCTCCAACCACTGCGATTGCCTTCCACCACTACTCCCAGGCTCTAACCTCTAACGAACCGCCACCAAAGCCCCACCCCTAATTACCTCCCACCACAACAATTGCCCCCCACCGTCTCTCATAGGCCCCGCCCTTTAACGGCTCGCCCCCCAATTACCTTCCACCACTCTAATTATCCCCAGCCTCTAAACTAAACACTGCATCGCGCACTGCTCCGACGTTCTGCCATCTCCAGATTACTAGCATTCTAAACACTTTTTCACTTTACACATTTTTCAGTAAAATAAATAGAAACGGCGTAAATCAGGAATTAATCCTTAAGTCTGCTATTTTAGGTCCGCCATTTTGAATTTTCCAATTTTCACTTCGTATTTGTAATCAGCGACCCCAAAAATCTCCATAATATGAGTCTTAGCCGATTTCGTTGAACACTTGGCGAGGTATTGAATTAGGGGTGTAAAATGGGGGCTACAACCCCCCAGGGTGAATGCACTAATTTTCAAAGGTATACATTCATATGTTGCCGAAACTTAATACCATGCAAAAGGTTTCAAAATCTTTACATTGAAGCAGTAACGATTAAGACCTAAACGCATTCATTTCTTCTCTACTAATGATTGATATTAATGTTTGGATTTACCGAAGCTACGTCGTATATAAACCTGTCTAATTATGGGCAGTTATTATTTTATTAATGTGTCTTGTGCCAACATATTGATCAAAAACTTGTTTAAATTATGTATGATCAACTTGGGTCATAATTAAAAATATACCACAATAAAATACATTGAAAGACATAATACTGAACTAGGTACGTGCAAAAATTCACGCACGATAATAAAATGGATCTTATTGTGCCAATATATTAGAACTTACCACTTAGGTCCGGTTTATCAATGCAGTATTAATACTTAACTACAGGATAAATGTTAAATGAAACAATAAATATTTATTGTTTCGTTTGACATTCATCCTCCATTTATGAGTTAACCCTGCATTGATAAACCGTACCTTAGTATGCTACTACTGTACAAAACTATTTCATTCTTATAATTACTCCGCCAGGTGTTGTCACTGTAAGATAGAGAGTTAAAATAGATTTGTATTGCGTTATAATGACATTGCTGAAATAATTGGAAAAACCGTTGACTCTCAGACTCATTAAATTCTAATTATATCAAAATAAATCTCAAGCTTGTGTGGGTGTGTAAGTGTATTTAGAATCAATTTTAGTAGTAGTAGTAGTTTTAGAATAGAATGGGTATATTCTGTAATAAGTTTGGAGCTTCGCTCGGGTGACAAACTTCCGCTCGTGCAGAATATGCCATTCCATACGAATTACAGACTATACTTTTTCTACGCGCGCGCCAATATCCACTGGCTGGATGTCGGTCTCGATAACTAGGGCCGAGTAGGACTATTACTCTTTGCACCTAGATTATCTCTGTAGACCTGGACCGGCCTTCGTGATAGGTGGGCCCGCGTACTTCTACCAGACCCAGCTCACAAATGTGAGATGTGTCGTGGTATTTTCTGCGGACCTCCCCTGCTCCTGGCTGTTGAACCTCGCTGGCTGAGGTCTCTTCTGGCGCTCTTCTTGTCTTGATGTTTTCTTTCTTCGCCAGCTTGTCACCCCCGGGGGTAGTCATCGGTCGAGTTGGGTTTAGGAAGTTTTGGCTGGGACTGACTGCCGGTACGTAGGACATCAATTGATATCCTACCCCGGATCGTCGGAAAGGTAAGGATGAGCTGTGTAGCTCGGGAGTGTGGAGACCTAAGTGCTTCTTTTAGCATTTTCGATCTCCACGGTGCAGGTAGAACAACAGGCGTCGGACGGTATGTTGTCCGACGCCCGCAAGGAGATTGGGTTAGGGTTGAAAACGTCATGTCTCTGGTAGTAGTGGTTCGTCCTGGCGTATCTGAAACAGATCTGTTAGCGGGAAATAAAGGTTATACTTACCCGTTGTCCAGTAGCTGAACCCTCGGTCGCTTGTGCCTCGGGGCGTCGGCGGGGTCGCAATCAGTGGCCGCCTATAAATTAGGTTTATTTGTGTCTATGTCTATTTGTTTTACCACTGCAACTGTGAAACGTGAAAGGTTAGCGACGTCAAAGTACAATACAACCTCGGGAAGAACACCACCATGGTGCTCCTCGATATTGAGATGGCGTTTGACACCGTCTGGATCCCGGGGTTACTCTACAAACTACACCACTACAACTTTCTGACCTACTTCATTAAGCCCATTCACTCGTTCTTAACGGGCAGATCCCTGCAGGTTCGAGTGAATAACAAACTGTCAACACGGCGGGACATTCGAGCGGGAGTTCCGCAAGGGTCATGCCTGTCACCAAAGTTGTACAACTTATACGTTTTCGACTTCCCAGAGTTCCCGAATACAAAGCTGGCCAAGTACGCCGATGACACAGCCATGTGTGCGCATTCACATAACGCACAAGCAGCAAATATGCTGCTGAAGGCGCACACGGCTCGTGCCACGGCTTATTACGACCAGTGGAAGATTCGGGTGAACGCTGAAAAGTCCGAGATGATAGTCTTCACGCGTCGTTTCATCGAAAATAAGATCAGAACACCCATTTCGATCAGGGGAAACAAAATTCCAACCAAGAGATGCGTGAAGTACTTGGGGGTAAGACTCGACCAAAGACTAGCGTTTAATACCCACATTAATGAGACAATACGGACGGTCTACTCCCTGTCCAGAAGTCTGTATCGGGCTAATGGTCAGGGGTAGCAGACTTAACAGAGTCAATAAAAAGTTGTTATACACAATGGTGGTCAGGCCGTCCATCACATATGCGGCGCCGATGTGGCGCAGCATACCGACCACGACAATGAAAAAACTAAAAGTATTTGAACACAAATTTATGCGCCTCATATCAAATTCTGGAAGATACACCTCCCTCAGAGACCTATACGCACGTTGCAACGACATAACCCCGATAGCGGATTATATCCAGCAGGTCTCTCAAAATTTCTACTCTTTTAAGCTGGGCAATAGTCCGCTAACAAGACACATAACACAAATTAGAGAGCATAATGCCCCATTTCGAATTAAACACCCTTTACCGTATCACACGTTACCGATTTTTCGGCAACCCCTGTAGCCAAACTTTCCCAACTATAACTTCCGCTTACACGATCCACCTTTACTGATATTTCATACCTTTCGTATCTTTAAATCTTTCCTATCACCCCTTTTTCCTTTCTGTTTGTATTCTTTTTGTCGTGTTTGTTTTTTCTTGGTTTCTTTTTGTACATTTTTGTCTGTAAATTCGTTTTCTTATCATCAATTTTTCACAAAATCAAAACCTTGTGGTATCGAAACTTTTTAAAGTTAAAGTTTAGACCAGCCTTGCGCAGCCCGGCGTTCATAAATCTCACAGAAGGCTCCTCGTTTGGATTGAGGCGCCTGCGTCAGCTGCAAAATTTTAAAAAGTGTTTGTGCCCCAGTTTTTAAAGTGTATTTTTAGTTGTGTTAAGTCTTTTTGTAATTAGACATGTAAGAATTTTATTACCTTCTTTTATCTGCTTTTGCAGAAGGTGTTTAGGTTAAGTTTTATCAATTTTTGTTTAACCGAACCAGATCTATTCCGCCCGATCCTGCAATCCGCAACCGCGATTAACGCGGTGGTTGTACGGTTGGTCCCGGGATGGGTTCTGGGGAGGTACTGTTGCACTTTCAATTTATAATAAAGCCTTGTTGATTGATTGATTGATTGGATGGCGCCATCTATGCTTGTTACATTCTAGAGGCATGTAATAAATATTACATATCAGCCACTGGTATATAAGTCATTCCTTATTTAAAATCAACATCATAATGCTCATATTACATAATAGGCGTAGAATTTTTTTTTACTATGGTTAGATGTTTGGGAATTTGGTTATTAGGTGGAAGTAAAGTATAATCTATTCATATATTTCTTTTGGGAACTACATCGGCGATAAATAAAAGAAAATTAATTATAATGAACACGTGCCTAAAAACTATTTTACGATTTTATAACTGTGGTATTCTAGCAGTTCTACCTACTAACATGAAGAAATTTTTCACACGAGCAGTAATTCTTAGTGGTAGTAACAATTTAGTTATACTTTTGTATTGAGTTATAAAGGTAGAAATCATGTATGCGCCTTCGGTGTAGGCAAAAAATTGCACTCTCATATAGGCCACTACATTAAGAAACACAAACTTTGAGTATGTTCTCTTAGTATAGTGAAAGGTCAGCTATCAAAAATTACAATATCAGTATAAAATGGGGGCATCAATTTAGCTCTAAATAGATACTTAGCGATCACAAAAAAAATAACTATTCAAAATAACGATTGTGGACAATCGACAATATCTCGGCTGCTAATAACAAGGTCAACCAGGGATGACTGCGGAGAGAGCTGAAAAAATTTTTGATCAAAACAAAGACTATTTCAACCAACAATTATTCAATATGAAAAATCCAATTCATTGCATCGAAACGGTTTTTTTTTTATGAATTTAATAAACTAGGAAAGGCCAAAAAAATTTTTTCGTTGCTGCTTTTAAATGTTAAATAATATATTCAGATCACTCTACATACATTTCGGCAAGCATATTGCTAGAGCATTACAATACTTTCCTTTTCAATAGTTTTAACTACTGCCAAATATCAGATTCCTCTGATATATTTTCGGTAATATTTTTGTATTTCTAACACTCTCTGTATATCTTTAAAATTTAGCTAGAATAAGACCATGAAATACTTGTTGCATACAAATTAGGGTAAACATTCGGGAAATATATCTGATGCATCGATTCGCGGTACTTAAAGATTGATGACCCCAGAGTTACTTGATATCTGACCTTGTGCCATTCGGTATTAAACATACATTTCTAATGAGAAAATTTATCATGTTTATTGAAATTTTGTGTATTTACCAAAAGTCATATAAACAGTCCTTTAGAGATTTGTTTAGAACTGTAAAATATGGGTTCTTCGTGTAGGTTCCACTGGAGGAAAGTGACCTGCAGAGTACCACAGGGATCGGTTTCTGGTCCTACCTTGTGGAATTTGATGTTCAGTGACGTTGTACAGCTGCCTCTGGCGGGTGGAATCACGGTGATAGGACATGCTGATGACTTGGTCATACAGGAAACTGGGTGGCTGAGGTAGAGGCAGACGTAAATGAAACCATTAGGAAAATAGAGCGGTGGTTAAGTGGAGTGCAACTAGACCTAGCCCCCGAGAAAACATAATGCATCATTATTATCAGGAAAATTACTAACTCACCATTCACAGTAAGGTAGGTGGAAATCGGACATAGCAATATGGTTAGACTCGCGGCTAATATATGGGCTACATGCGTTGAATGAAGGCAGCAGAACAGATGGGGAAAGCCGCCTTTACTTTGGGAAGATTTATGAGCAACACGAATGGGCCAAAGACCGGCAAAACAAGGATACCGTGGAGTGTGGTGGATCCATTCTACTCTATGCAGCTCTAGTATGGGGGAGTTCGACGAGGCACAGAGGATGAGAAGGAGATTAGGGAGAGTACAGCGCAGTGCTTCATTTAGAATTTACAGTCGTACGATGTACTCTTTGCTGACAGGGGTCCTCCCGATAGATGCTAAGCTAAGAGGGAAGGGAGAGACTTTTCCAGAGATGGCATACCAAGAGCAATAACTCAACTAAAGGGAGGTGCATAAGACGACTTATTCCAAATATAAGACCCTGACGGGATAAGGTAGTTTTGTAGAATATCTGTTTGATACAGGAAAGGTTGGTACACGGGAGTTTGTGTATTGGAGGAGAACGATGACGCAGGACATATTTGCTGCAACCGGCGAATGAGCGAGAGAATAGGAGGAGACCAATGAAACCCTGATAACCTAACTAGGTATATGCTGCAGTTGGAGGGGAACTGGAAGAACGTAGCAGATAAATTTTATAATGAAGACAAAGGAAGAGGATAGAAGAAACCTAGCTCCTAACCTCGTTTTAACAAAGGGGAATGTAAGAGACAACGTGGGAAGTTGCGCTAATATCTGTTTATGAAGAATGGACCATGATCTGATGGAAACAGAAAGCAATTTCAGATCACGTGGAAACACAGATCCAGGAGAAAGGTCGGCAAGAGTCCGATACTGCCCTGTGCGGTAGATCCTAGCAGCGTGTGTCCATGATGGATTTTCCTTCATAAAAAGAAGTTCCTGTGGCACTAGTAGATTTTTGTTGCAGTCCCAAAATTTTATGTCAAAGTTCATTGTAATGCAGGTAGGTATTTCCAAATATTTCTTTAACGTATTCTTAAAAGCCGCGTGCTATCACGGATTCTCCGTTCAAGTCAAGTTTAACTAAAGTTCCTGAAAATTTCTTTTAGGGAAAATTTTCACGCTGTTTAAACGAGTTGAATTTTGTTTACTTTGAGAAGTTCTATAACAATCACTGCACCTGTCTCATATCTACCACTGATTTTTAATCAACTAATTCGTGTTATATCGTCCATAAGGTTTAAATTTGGATTCCATTGCCTTGAACAGAATGGAAAAAGAATAAATGCCTTTTTAATTTGAACTAAAAAAATTGAGTTGTAAATTCTTTATCCAACGGTTTTATGCATCATTGGATGTATATAAAAGGTGTTTCTGTATCTGGTTAATATTAATAGCAATGGAACACAAAGTATTATCAAGTCTAGTAAGTTATTTCGATTCAGTGAATAATCTGTTTGGGGTATGAAATATATTTACCTACTCAGTAGTATATTTAAAACCTCTTTTTATTATTTCTAAAGCATTTAGATAATCTTTTTCCATCCTACTTTACTTTATTCTACGCACACTATCGATGACTTTTGATGAGAAATACTATATAGACCATAATTCCTTTCAGTCTAATATACATATTTGTAAGTTATACAAAGTAGAATGAAATCTGACATTTTCTAGAAATTTCTTGGACCACTGTGTGATATAAACATGAATGATTACCTACGCGGGTAAAATCCCAAATAAATAACATGAACAAGTATTTTAAATCACAACTAAATTATAAACAATGATATCTCAAATAAAAAATTGTTAGTCATAGTCTTCAACATACAACTGCAACTTTTTAACTCGCTATAAAGTTGAATGGCCACCTGTTTGAAATAACGATTGTGCTTTATTAACTCATAAGTAAACAATATTCTAATGAGTGGAAAACCTGAATATTATAATTGGTATAGTGGTATATTTGCTATTTGTAGATATGTTTTATTTTGTGTATGTTATCAATAATTTATCATAAATATACAAGGTGGGGCAAAGTGCACCCACGGCTTCGATAGTTCGAGTTCTACGATAATTGAAAATAAAGAAAATACAGGTAAACACCACATCCAGGACGTGAAACAAATTAAGGGCACTCTAGATAGGATGAAGCAAAGCCAGCCAAATGGTTGGCAGGTCAAATGCAGATGGCGACGGTTATGGCGATAGCTATAGCGATAGCAATAGGAATGGAAACGGGACGACAACAGTAACAGCAGCAGTAATAGTACCAATAGTAATAATAATACATATCGCTCAACAGAATACTCCAGTTATAGGATAATTTTACAAAGTACAAAATACAAAACATAAAGTACAACACAATAAAATACTGTCTTATTTGTGGCATTCTACGAATATTCTTTCCTATTATTTGGGTTTTCTACCACATGTATTATTATCCTCTTCAAAAACAAATCACCCAATCTACAAAACAATATATCCCGTGCGAATGTGATAAATGTTATGTGGGTGAGTCATTCAGACCTTTTAGTGTGAGGTTGGATGAGCACAAGAATTACATTAGAAAGAATGAAATTCAGAAATCAAAGATTTGTGAACATGCTTGGGAAAACGGACATAGAATAAACTGGGACTCGGCAAAAATTTTAACAAAAGAAGCAGATACCAAAAAAAGAAAAATTAACGAATCAGCAATAATCTTATTAAATGAAGATAAGTGCGTATCGAATTGTTCTGTAGATATTTGTACAACCTGGCTACCAATGTTAAAAGAAGAACTTAACAAACTCAACAGTAAGTATCTATGGAAATAACATAAACATAATCTTAAAGCTGTGTATTTGATATACACAGCAAAATAAGCTTTGAAAACGGAAAGAGACTACTTTCCGAAACGTCAGCAAAATACATTATTTCCGTGTTTATTCCGATTTATATTATTTGCAAAACATAACCTCTGACTGTTCCTTTGACGTAAACGTCACGGGCGCAGAGATTTTTTTCCAATAATTCTATTATTTTGTAGATTCGATAGTTTTTGAAGAGGATAATAATACATGTGGTAGAAAACTCAAATAATAGGAAAGAAAATAATAAAATACAATCAAATATATTGTATATATATATATATATATTGTATCACTTGAATCTTTTGCGGCGACCTACTGACACTGACATATCCGTGTTCCTGTGATTAGCCGTGGATCTATACTATGTGAATAAGGGCCTTAATAGAAAACACATTTTCACAACGGACAAATATTAACTTTAAAAAAAATTCAGTTCAGTATTGTTTTTTTCAATTTTAGTATTATAAAATTTATAATATTGTAGAAATAAATGTTAATGGTCACCTAACATATTTAACTTTAAGATTAGATATAATATGAAGATAACATAAACTATTTGTTGTTTTTCTCTGTGGGCAGTAAAGTGTAAAATATGAATAAAATAAATGTTTAAATTTAGTTCTGTCAACAGGAAAGGACGAATTAATGTATTAGCACACGATTTAATGTTGACTCTCTTGAATATTAAAATTAATATAAATATCAAAATTGTTAAAAAGCCTTGATAATCAATTATAGCTTTTACAAAAAATTTAGGAATTTATTGTTCCAATTTTTATTAACATAAAACGGTTGCAGTATACAGCGTTTTTCAAAATTATGCAGCTACACTTTCACAGTATACTTACAAAAAAACATATTTTACTTTCTATATAGGATCCCGATTGTGCCCTAAGCCCACATTCAAAATAAGGGCTATAAGAACATAGAGATCAGTGTGTTATACATACTTTTGAAACTATCATCGCTATTAACAGTTTCCCTTTAATATTTGAGATCTCAATCGTTTTGTAAATGTCAGGCAATTCTTTAGAACAGGTTATTAGATACCTACTTACCATCGTAGTAAAACAGCAGGGATGCACTGTGAGCTATTTTAATTTCTAAACCTGTGAATATTATCTAAGTACAGATAAAATCATCAAAAATTGATGGAAAGTTTAAAAACACTGTATCGTGGAAAATATTGACTCCTATCCTAATTATGTTAAAAAAAAACTCTTGAGAATAAACAGTATGATGATAATTTATTGAAGATCAAACTAAATATAAGTTGCTTACAGATAATCCTATATATTTCGATAAGAAATATGATTTTCTGTATTAGATAACGTTTGAATGACCGGTATATACTATTTTGGCTTTAGAGAAAGTCTTAGCTGTGAAAGTGCATTACAGTATGTTACTAATGAGTAGAAATAATATTGAGATAGAAGAAAATTGACAGAAGTAATATTTTAAGATTTGAAAAGAGTATTTGAGACAATTGATTGGAAGATTTTGTTAAGTAAGCTGAGTAAGTATGGAATTCATGAAGTGACATGGAAAGGGTTTGAATGTTATTTAAAAAATAGAAGGGAAGTTTGAGAAAGAATAGCAGCTAAATTATTAAAAATAGAATATTCTTGTTCACACTATGTACTTTTCTGAATGTCCAATAACATTGATACGGATATCATTCAAATTTATTAACACACATGTCATGTTGTGTCTTTTCTGAGTCCGGGTCATCCGTAAGATAATGTATTATTATTGTTTATGAGAAAACTTGTATAACTGGTTTAAACGGTAGCAACTAATTGAACCCAGAAGAATAAGAACAATTTTTCGATAATATTGCGGTCTTCAGGGAAACATATGCGTAACATGAAGAAACAGTAAAACAACAGGAGTAATTTCACATATTTTTGTATATGTATTTTGTTCCAATTAATGCATTAGCAGCAAAATAATTCATAATATTTCTATTCACTATAACAATCATATTTTGAATTCACTTTTCGCGTAAAAAAATAATTATTTTTGCCATTTTTTTAATGTCAACATAACGTCGGAGCCAATATTGCTAAAAGTCGCAATGTCAACAAATTTAATAATAGTTTAACTCACCATGTGTTATTCAAATTAATTCAAAAATATAGAGAGAGAAATATACTGTTTAACATTGCAAAAAAAATTATTAAATCTTTATACCTGTTTCGGCTTGTTCGGCCTTTTCAAAAATACAAGAAATTCAAAATTTAGTATTTCTATCTGCCTTTGTTAGAATTAGGTTATTGTCTTTAGTTTCTTCTCTGGTGGATTTAATTGTCTTGGTGTCGGTATTCTTATGTTTTGAAATGTTGTCTTTGTATAATGTTAAAGACTGTCGAGTACCTTCTAAATTTTTTAGGGCTTGTTCTGTTTCTGTTATGTGTTTCCACAATCGGACCGATATTAGCCTGTGAGAAATATTTTTAGAAGTTCTAGTTCTTTAACGAAAAGTTGTGTATTGAAATTATTAATAATTTTATCACTAAATTGAATGTCTTGGCCATTAACAATTTTATTTTTTAATTTCTTATTCTGTGTAATATCTTTTAAATGGATTGCTCTACTAGTTTTACTTCTAATGTAGGCGTTAAGTACATAAAATTCCACTGGGCGGAGTTTATAAGTAAGTTACTTGTAGGGCGTGTAGTACTTTAATATAATAAAGAATAATATCACTTCTTTTAAAAAGTGACTTCTATTCTTCTTTTAACCAGATTTTTTGTGGCAAATAAATCAAATGTAACTGTTGTTATTGCTAAAAAGCGTAAGAGGACAAAATGCAACTTTTTGGTCAATTTGAATTAAAAGAAATTAAAAAAGATCCGAAAATATCTTTCCATTCAAATTAAAACAACTTTCTCAGAAAATACTACTTTGTTTAATAGCTCAGATAAATTAGTAAATATGAATACGCGTTTCTCCAAACTATACGACCTTATTAAAAATCATAAAGAAGATGCAACAATAAGACCAGAAGTTTCATATATGTAGCTTTACAATGATATAATTATGTACGAATGTTAATTCAGTTTTTAAAAATATCAAAAAATTAAAAACTCAACATAGACAGGCGTTAGGATTTTTTTGGTATAAAAATTCCTAAGGAAGCTTTTTTCTTTATATCGCTTCTTTTTGTGTTTAGAAAGAGATTTCTTGAGAATGCCCCCTCCAATTCGGCCCGGAACATATTGTTTAAACAATTGAAATGGTAAATTTTAGCATTTTCTTAAATATCTCCGAAAATATCAATAATAGGACAAAACATCAAGAATCGAAGTTTATTTATTCTCTACTAAATTCTATATAAAAAAGGGCTCTACATTTTTTTTGATTGGTGTAATAGTTTTGAAGATAGAACCGTGGGATGGATCGAGTCGCGGGTCACATCAGTGTAAGAGAGCAAAAAGTGAAAATTGTTGTGGTATGTGGTAGGTAAAGATTTTAAGACACGAATTCTGGTGAAATAATTAAAATGATTGTTTATTCAGGATTATGCTACATATTATATTTATTATTATTCATACAACCATTCTCCTCCTTTTGCGTTTAGGTTGGTGCCCAAGATCGAGTTGCTCTGCTATTTCTGGTTCTTTGATTTCTTGATGTTCCTTGGTTCCTTCAATCTCTCCAATCTCTTCAGATTCTGCAGTCTCTTCAGCTTCTCCCGTCCGTTCATCATCTTCATTTGACATCTCAACGTTAAAAAGCTCCTCGAGATCGATGTCAATATGTTTATCAATGTCTTCTTCAATGTCAATTCTGAGTGCTTCGACATGGGAGCAAGTTTGACTTTGCAATGGAAACAGATGATGGAACATTTCATCCCATGTTTACGACACTCACAGTTTCCTTTGCATCCACCTCGACAACTACAAGATATTATTTTCAGCAATGCTGGTGGTGCAACTTCTTTTTCAGTGGTTATTGGGGGTAAACCGTTCAGAGTCCGCTTCCACCCCCATTCTGTTGGTTCCAAATCAATGTCTCCCCATCTTTATATACTCTGTATGCATACTGTTGTACTGCTGCACGAATAGGTGGTTGGTGGAAGGTTGAATGAATTTTTAGCCACTGCTTTTTTGATACTAGGTACATATAGAACACTTACGTTTAAAATTGAACACTTCACAATTCCCGCGCAGGCGTACAGCCATCGAACTTTATAAGGAACTCTAACGGCAACGCTTTGTGCAAATCGCCTAGCCTCACCGGCGCGGTGCACGGCTAACTACAATTATAAAATCGCATAATGTGTAAACAAGAAATGTCGATAGCAGCGTGGCAGGCGAGGGGAGTCGGGCGCGCTCCTTCGCACGGTTCAGAACTATTACACCAATCGAATAAAATGTAGAGCCCTTTTTTATGTAAAATTTAGCGGAGAATAAATTTCTATTCTTAATTTTTTATCCTATTATTGAAATTTTAAAAACCGCAAAAATTTTCCGTTTCAATTGTTTCGGGCCGAATTGGAGGGGGCATTTTCAATAAATCTCTTTCTAAACATAAAAAGAAGTGATAGAAGAAAAAAAGCTTTCTTAGGAATTGCTCCATCAATCCGGTGATACTCAACCTCTGACGCCTAGACTAACATGCGGTAAAAACTACACAGAATTCACAAAATCATTATATTTTATAATCGAGAAATTCCAGAAAACAGTAGTTTAGTGTCCATTTATGTCTTCAATATATCTTCCAACATTCCCACTGCTGAATGTAAATCTTTAATAATTGATATTCTGGATAAATCACATATAAATTCCGTAATGAAAAATGAATTAAAATTAGCTTTAGATTTATAATAATGCGTGTACAAAAAGAATTAAGTAATTCACAGTTAGGTAAAAAATACATCAGATTTTGTTATAGATATATGTGGACGACGTGTTAGCCTGCATCATAAGTACACAGAGACAAGAAACAACTAAGTACATTTTTAAATTATGGTTATTTATTTATTTATTTTTATTTATTTATTTAGATACATCATCCAACAGTCGTAAGACCAATTAAAAACATATACATAAACAACATTCATCCTAATAATATTAAATTCACAGTTGATATAGAAATAGGCAAAAAAATATTTTCCGGACTTGACCATAACACATAAAAAACCGCTGCCCAAGGAATCACTATTTCCGCATCCAGATTTTGTATCCAAGTCTTATAGACACTAAATTTAAATGTAATATTTTCCTCCTTCAATACTAGGGCGGGGGTGGCAATGGGGGTGGTAGAGGGGTTGGTTAATGTCAAAATAATTTTAGAGGTCCTTGGTTCTCGTATACGCAGTAAATCCCGATTTAATTTTTTATTCCCTTAAACAACAGGGTGGGGGTGGTAGAGGAGGTGACTAATGCCAAAATAAGTTTTAGAGGCCCTTGGTTCTCGTACACACACTAAATCCCAATTTAATTTTACTTCCTTTAATAATAGGGTGGAGGTGGCAATGAGGGTGGTAGAGGGGGTGGCTAACGCCAAAAAATGTTTTTCAGAGGTTTCGTTCTTGTACACACACTAAATCACATTTTATTTTTTTAACCCCCTTTCACAATAGTGTGGGGGTGATATTGGGGATGATAGGGGGGTGGTTGATGTAAAAAAAAAATTGAGACCTTGACTTTTTGTACATGCCCTAAATTTCATTTTATGGACTCTTACTTGCTTGCTTTGTCTATTTACCCTTATTCACCCCATTTACCCCCCGAACCCCCCAACGGAATTAGATCAAAATATAATCTAGCTCCAAATCTCGTTATAATACCAAATATACATAAGTGTACCAAATTTCAAGTCAATATCATAAACAGTTCCAGAGTAAACGTGCGCACAAAAAAATGTTACAGACAGACCGATCGACAGACCGACAGACAGATATATTTTTTTGCTCAAATTTAAAATCTCGACGTTTCATGACATTTTAACCCTATTTCAACAAAAAAAAATTAAATACTTTTTTGCGTTACTATACTTCCACTGGACGTGGAAGTAATAAGATTCATTTAATTATCTATCGGATACTAACATTTACAGACACAACTATTTCAAATTAATCGATTGGTTCCAAATTACATAAATTGTCAGCATACAATGCTATGATATATAGAATTTTTAAAAGTTTTTATTTAACTTGCAACGTTTGTTAGTTTGTTTGGGTCAAATCTTGCAATCAAAATTTCGATTAGTTCTAATTAAGCTAGAGCTTTGAAGTTTTTGCACATGTGTATAAGTCCGGTGACAATATACTTTAATATTTTCATATAAGAAAAAAACAAGATGGCGGCTTCAAGATGGCGGACGACTTTACCGTTTATGATCCGATTCTACTCAAAATCGATTTCTGGGTGTTTTCGAGATCGCCAATTATGAGTTTTTGGTCAAAATTTAGAAATTCAAAATGGTTGCGCCAATATGGTGGACGACTTTTGTCACTTATGATCCAAATCGATCAAAATCGATATCTTGGGGTTTTCGGGCTCGCCGATTACGAATTTCTAGTCAAAAATTTAGTCCAGGATGGCGACTTCAAGATGGCGGACTTTACCGTTTAAGATCCAATTCAACTTAAAATTGATATCTGGGGGTTTACTAGGTCGCGGATTATGAATTTTTGGTCAAAATTTAGAAATTCAAATGGCGGCGCCAATATGGCTGACGCCTTTTGTCATTTATTCCCAAATCGATCAAAATCGATATCTGGGGGTTTTCGGGGTCGCGGATTACGAATTTCTAATCAAAAATTTAGTTCAAGACTAACAAGTAAAAAATAAAATTACATTAAAAAAATATTTTTAAAAATAGCTTTTATTTAAATGCTCTAAAAAAACTAGAAAATAAACTTTGAAGTAAATCAAGCCCACCATTTTGTTACATTATATAATTTTTTTTATGATATAAAAGCTTGTCGCGAGCAATTTTCTTTACACAGGAAAATCTAAGCTTAAATTCTATCTCTAAATTGTCCAATATATTATATAATGCTAAAGATAAAACTAATCAATTTTAAAAATCAGGAGTTAATAAATTAATATGTTTGGATTGCATGCTTTCTTCTATAGTTCAATCCGGCTGTTCATTCGAAACTAGATACAAAAGCTACTTGCGTTCGTTCAGATTACAAGAAACAGATTCAATATTTGCAAATCATATTCTACAGGAAAATTACAATTTTCCATGTATTAACGAACTACAGATATTATACGTGAAAGATAAAGCTTTCAATTAAATTTATTAGAATCCACAGAAATTACTCAAACGAGAGAAAATTCCGGTAATAGCCTTTTAAATGACGAGTTAGACCTATATCAATATCTCTTCAATGTAATCAAATTCTGAAAACTCATTTATATAATGTATTCAGTTAGTCTGTTATTAATGTTTATTGTCAAGAGTATTCAAAATTTGGACAATCTACCTGCTGTAACATAAAATACCTGTCTTACTTTGTAAATTCATTAATGTCATTTGAATAGTTTGAAAATGGCACGCTAATGTGTCGTCGAATCTGCAATAACGTTTAGGTTAAAATAAATTAGTGATAAAAACGAAGTATTACGACCTTAGTCGGGATAAGCAAACGAGGTCCCAGATCTTACAAATGCTTGTAGTGAGAGTGAACAAATAAAAGAACAAGTAAAAACAAATACAATTTATTATAAAAATAAGTAAAATGCAGTACAAATAAAATAAGAAAAATCATACATTAAAATAAATAAAGAAAGAAGTTATTGCCTTATACCTCAAGAGAAACAACAATGTAGCTACGGACACGTGTTTCGGAGTTATTGCTCCTCATCAGCGTAGCGTAGCTTAACGAATATATCTTAAATTGAGCAAAACCAACAAAGGTCGGAAAGTACAGTGCACAGTACTCGATTTGTACTTTCATACTTCATGTGCCACATTTAGGGCCTCAAATGAGAGCAATCAGTACAACGAGCTCTATGTGTACTGCTCTATTTCCACCTGGCAAACACTAGTAAAACATGATGGGGGTTTATGAGGCTAAATAATTAAATAAAGAAAGAAGTTATTGCCTTATACCTCAAGAGAAACAACAATGCAGCTACGGACACGTGTTAAGATATATTCGTTAAGCAACGCTACGCTGATGAGGAGCAATAAATCCGAAACACGTGTCCGTAGCTGCATTGTTGTTTCTCTTGAGGTATAAGGCAATAACTTCTTTCTTTATTTAATTATTTAGCCTCATAAACCCCCATCATTAAAATAAATATTCAAGAGTATAGCAAGTCTAGGGTTTAAAGCTAACGCTATGGAAAAATAAATAATTATTAAATTTAAACAATTTTACAGTAAAGAGGAAATGCAGTAGATTACTTAGCTTTTACAATGAAAATGGGAGAGTTTTCCAGGAGCTCCAGACTTGAATGTTGTTGATCGAGGTAGAAATCTTCACAGCACAAATTAATAGCGTTTAGAAGAACTTCACAATGGTTAGATAAAATTTTCTCTCAATCGCAATGCATAAATCAAAAATAATTAGACAAATTCGTATTCCAAAATGCATGTTGATAATTTTAATTAAACAAACTAAAAATTAATTGAAATATTAGTTTAAATCTGGTTTTTGATCCGATACTAAACCGACTAGCAACCACGTGCCTTTTAACTAATTTAATCCCTTGCGAAGTTTTCAGCTCAATTTCTTGATTTAAAAAGGAAGTTTTAAGCAATTTGATTGATTTTATAACCTTTGGCAACTCACAACAACAACGGGAAATGACTTAAGCTGACAGTTCTACTATCAGGGTACCAACTTGTGAAATGTTAAAAACTAAATAGATTTTTATGGACTTTCGATCATTAACCATCTTTACACTATCATTTTGTAGACAATTTTATACGCTAATTATAATAATAATTTATATTGTAGGTTTCCTAAGATTACACATCTATTTATTAAATTGAGATATGTTCCTATCGAGGGCTATCTGTTGGCGAAAGGCTTATAAAATGGTAAGTCAAATGGCATACCAGCTAGAGGTAAAAGTGCAATTCTATACCATAGAGTGGTGAATTGATCTACTTATTAACTTGCGGACACCAGCGAATGATGGCATGTCACAACTGTACATATAGTGGCGTTGTCTAATGAACTAGTTTCTTCCGGGTCTTGCCGTGGTCGTCGAACTTGACTTGACGTTTCGCTGATCATCCTATCAGCTTCTTCAGAAGGATTCTAAATTCATTCAGTCTTTAGAATCCTTCTGAAGAAGCTGATAGGATGATCAGCGAAACGTCAAGTCAAGTTCGACGATAACGGCAAGACCCGGAAGAAACTACTTCAACTGTACACATAGTATGAATTTTTACTCGGATATGCAATTACTGGGATACTTAATCAATCAAATAAGTTTAAAAAATTGAAAGGTTTCTTGAGAATAATGATATTTTTCTATTGTCAAAGTCCTGACCGCTCTTGTTAATGTTCTCCGATTGAGCTAATATTACTTGTACGTAATTTAAACCATTCGAGGGGTGATATAAAAAAATTTCAAAATTGCGACTTTAAGGATCACCTTAAATTGCGCACATCGTTACAATCATATTAGTTTGTCGATAAATTAAATTCATTATCTATTATAGTGTAGCCAGTAGGGACTTTTGCCCTGCAAAAGGTGGTGTAGTAACAATTTTTTAATATGTTGTTAAGGACTGGGCCGTGATAAAAAATCCAAGTTTTCGAACCGCCGATGATGATGACATTGAGGACATCAACTGACCAAGACCATCAAAAAAGTTAAAACACTAATAATATAATTGCGTGGATCAAGCGTCATTTACATCTAAAATCGCGAAGCTGTAGATTAGTCCTATCGGGGATACCAGAATAAGAAAAACCATGCCATTGACTCTACCTCAAAGTGGGTGGATATTAGTATACTTTGAACTTACAAAATTAATACAACTAATGTCATAAATAGAGAGAAGTAATTGCAAAATCACAAAAATGGAGTTTTACATTTTTTTATGAAAAATGATCTTCCCGTCGCTGTAACTCGTTACATATATTGGATCAAACGCTGCGGAGTTATTTTCAAAAAAGTAATTTTTTGTACCTTTAATTCAAGATGGCGGCTCGAGCGCCACACCCCCCCCCCCCCCCGAGGTGCTCAAAACCTTGGATTTTTTATCACTGTCCAGTCCTCAACAGCATATTAAAAAATTGTTACTACTCTACCTTTTGTAAGGCAAAGGCCTTTTTGGCCCCTACGGACTGGATTATTAAATTATATCAGTTTGATCATTACAAAGCGTCAAGATTTCATTTAAAATATGACGCAGTTAAATTATAGTTTTGTATATTTTTCAAAGCAAGTTGTACAAACATTATAAAAACTTGAGTACATTCTATTGACATTTGTTAAGTTTAAGTTGATGTACAGATGACGTTGTGATGGTCAGTATGAATGTCTATTATTGTACGTAATTTGTTTAAATTACAAAACCAGTAAAGTGAGATTCTTGGATTACGACACTTACTACTTTTTTGTTAGATGAAAAACCTGTAACATGTAAAGATGTTTTTAATTGAAGTATTCAATAATAAAAAAAATTTTTTTTATTATATTCTTTGTTTCTACTTAACTTGATTCATTGTCTGGTAATTTTAATGGTGCACGTCAGGTCGACAGGATATAATAATTTAAATAATTTGAAAATGATGCGTTTATTATATAATGTAAATATTCAGTGACTAGCAAGATCGGCGAGGCTGATAAATATCCTGCTATGCTTTTGGATTTTGAGTAAAATCAATTTTTTGCATCATTTTTTGATATAATAAAGGGCATTCGTCTACTCTTTATACCCGACATACTGGAGTTGAATTAGAGTTAAATTCGGTTTTTTAAATATCTCGAGATCTATAAGTCCTATAAAAATCAGCAAAAATGGTAAATATTCTTCATGAGTTGTTAAATTTGATTATGATGATGATGATTTCTCTGGTCTGGTCTGGTCGATAGCCGAGTGGGTTAAAGCGCGAGGTGGCAATCGCGATTAATCACAAGGACATCGCACCACCCGGTTCGAATCCTGGTACCGGCACTGGCACTGTCGGAGGAAATGGTTGTATGTCCGCATTTTTTCAATGTGTAACCTAATTCCGCACAAGCTCTGGCTTCTGAAATTGGGGGTTGTCTAATTTCTGTGGTGTTTATTATTATTATTATTTAAAAAAAACATCTCAGCTCAGTGCTGGTTCCCTATTAACCGGGGCTCTATCTGAGCCCTAAGGTTTAGTGCCGAACGCCTCGTTCACTACTATTCTATTGAAAGCACTTTACGAAGGATGTGGGCAGTGCCGAGGAGTGCTATCTTTTGGACTTGCGATGTATAAACTTTTCCTGGAAGTTTTTCAATATTACCTTGGAATCCCATCTTAACTGTTCCTAGTGCCCCTACTATAGCAGGTATCACTTTCGTTTGCGTCCCCCACAACGTGATATTTCTATCTCAAGGTCCTTGTACTTGTTTATTTTTTCCGCCTCTTTCACAGAAACATTACTATCATCTGGTACTGATACATCTATTAGTAGACATTGGTTCTCGACTTTGTCGTGGTAAATAATGTCAGGTCTATTTGCTCTGATTGAGAGACCTGTGATGACTGCTTTGTCATAGAGAATAGTGGCTTGATCTGTTTCGACTACATTTTCAGGTTGGTGTTCATACCAGTGATCAGAGACGGGTAAGTTTATGTATTGGAGCATTGACCAGTGGAGGCAGCTTGCAACTTTATTGTGCCGTTGCGTATATTTTGTTGGGGCTAGCACGGGACAGCCAGATGTTATGTGGTTTATATGCTCTTCATGCTGATGACCCATTCTGGATTTACTGTCGATATTTTCATTTTGAATCGCTCTTTTGTGATATCTGGTATTTAGTGCCTGTTCTTGGGCGGCTATTATTAAGCTTTCCATTTCTACCTTTAATCCCGCGCTTCCCATCCATTTCACAGTCATTTTTGCATCCACGTTGTTTCTGTTTAAATTGTTGTAAAATTGACCGTGGAGAAGTTTGGATTTTAGGTTATTAATTTTTTCTCCGTTAAGTGCTTTTTTAATTCTGTGTTTTAAACTTATTGCTGTTGTAATCTCGTTTTCTTGTTGCAAGTAGATTCTTTGTACCTTTTCCCCAGTTCTTATCAAAGAGTACTTTGTTTTAGATCTTTCATGATTTTCCACAAATTTAATGAACTTGTCCTTAGCTTGCTTAATATATTCGCAGAGTCCTACTACTTTACTTTTAAACGCACTTTCTAATTGTATCAGGCCACGTCCACCTGCATTTCTGGGTATGTATAATCTGTCCACGTCTGCTTTCGGGTAGTGAAACTTGTTGATTGTCAATAGTTTTCTAGTTTTTCTATCTAGTTGTTGGATTTTTTATTCTCTCCAATCAAGAATCCCAAAGCTATACTGTGGCACTGGTATTGTTAGGCTGTTGATAGCTTGTACCTTATTTTTTGCATTTAGCTGTGTACTCAGGATAAGCCTTAGTCGTCTATAATACTCCTTCCGAATTTTTTGTTTCATGTTTTCATGTTGAATGTCACCGCTTTCTTCCACGCCTAGGTATTTATATGCCTCGTTCTGATCAAGACTTTCTATCTCTTTTCCGTCACTGCATTGACTTTTCGGTTCTGGAATAGTTTTACCCCTGTTTATTGTTATTTTCGAATATTTGCCCAGGCCAAACTTCATATGTATATCATCGCTAAACATTTTGACGATATTTAGCTCTTGATCCAATTGCCTGTTGTTTACCGAATAGAGCTTGAGGTCATCCATGTAAAGCAAGTCATTTATTATTATTATTATTTAATTTGAGGTATATCGTACGAAGTAGATGTCTAGAGAGGGGCAGTGTGAGATAGTAGCAGTCCAACTACCAGATATAAATACATTAGTCATAACAGTTTAACATAAAATTTAATCTAAACAATAAAGAGAGTAGGAAATTTAAAGATCTTATAAATTCGTACAATTTCAAACCATACGTAACTAGTCATATACGTAAACAAAATTGCATTGATAATATACACGTAAACAAAATTGCATTGATAATATACTATTAAATTCGGATTTATCATGTAAATCTAAGGTGTTTGACCCTGACCTTTCAGACCATCAAGCAATGGATAGAACATTAAATTTAAACGAAGATAGAATGAGGAGAGTATACAGCAAATCGTACCTTTACTGAAATCAAAATGCATTTATTCTATAACTATGTAGAGCAAATTAACTGGTCGTTTGTCAACGACAAGAATTTAGACATAAATATCAAGACGAACACATTTTTAGGACATCTCTGTAATGGTATCGATAATTGTTTTCTTCTGAGAGTTAGTACTAATAAAAAAAGGAAATCAAAGCGCACAAAAATGACTGATTTACGCCACAATTAGAAAAAATGAGAGATCACCTACAACTATTAGCGCAGAAATGTGTTATATTATAAATAGTCCTCAATTAAAAAATATAAAAAATAATTTTAAGAAAACATACAGAACCGAAATAAAAAAAGCAAAGTACGATTATAATGAAAAAGTATTAAATAAATCAAGAAATACCCCAAAAGCGTACTGGGATATTATTAATAGACACAGAAACACCAAATTAAATACTTAAGTGGACTTAGAACCGGATGTATTAAATAATTATTTCGTAGGGGTGTCGCATCATTTTACCAATAATACCTCAATATTACAAACAATACAAAATTTAAATTTCATGAAATAACCTATAATGATGTTAGAGATATAATAAACAAATTAAAAAATAAATTTAGTCGTGATGTCTCTGAAATGAATATTGAATTAATAAAAACTATAAAAAATATCATTATAATTCCGTTAACAAAATTAATAAATGAAAGTATTGCTAGTGGCGCATTTCCTGATGCATTAAAATTTGCGAAAGTAGTTCCAATTCATAAAGGGGGCTCGGTCAAAGGGGAAAACAATTATAGGCCCATTTCATTGTTATCAGTATTGTCAAAAATTTTTGAATCTGCTCTACAATTTCAAATAACTAAACATTTTGAAGGCAATAATGTATTTTACTCAAACCAATATGGTTTTAGAGCCAATAAATCTGCAAGTGATGCTATTATATACTTAATCCATAAAATAACAGACAGTTATGAGAATAATCATGTATTGGAAGCTGTTTTCTGTGATTTGCAAAAAGCATTTGAGTGTGTGTCGTACACTTTGCTGATCGAGAAATTAAAGTATTATAAATTTGATGATAAAAGTACTGAATTAATAAGAACTTCTTTCGAAAACAATTCACAACTATTAATGGCAAGAATTCTGAAATTGCAAATATCACAAATAGCGTACCTCAAGGATCGATCTTAGGACCCATACTGTTTTTTATTTACATCAATAACATACATTTTGAAATGCCCAATATCAAACTAGATAAAATCTTATTTGCAGATGACAGTTCAATAACTTTCGAAGAAACTAATTTAGATTTACTCGGTCAGCATTTGTCCGATTCACAGTTACAAGCAAAAATATAGTTTAATAGCAATAAACTATTGCCTTAATGACAAAAACCAAGCAAATTATGTTTACTCACAAATCTATCGATGTAAAAAGTGATGAAGAGGTAACATTTTTAGGGGTGTATTTAGACTCAACTCTGTCATGGGATATGAATGTGCATAAATTAGCAGGTAAACTTGGTAAAAGCATATTTGCCATCAGATGTTTAATAAATATCATGCCAAAAAGAGGTATTATTAGTGCATATATTCAGTTTTTATGTCTCAGTGTTCATATGCTCTGCTTGGATGGGGTCATTCACCACATGGTAAAAGAATATTCGGCCTACAGACAAAGGTAATAAGAATTATGACTAACCCTAGGATATCAGGACGATGTAAATTATAAATTCATAGAACTCAAACTTCTCACGCTGCTTTCTGTATATTTTTGCTTATCTATTACGTATGTTAAATTTAACAAAATATGAGTGTCTTAATAGAATACATTAACACAATACAAGAGAGGGACACAAAATAAGAATAAAGTGTTTAAAACTTACAAGTAGTAGAAATGGAACCAACTATTTTGGACCACTATTTTCTAATAAACTACCCACAGACATCACTGCTCTTCCCTTGAATAAATTTAAATGTGTAATAAAAAAGTTTTTAATAGAAAAGGCATTTTGTAGCACCCAAGAATTCATGGATTGTATGTAATGTACTTACTTACCTACCGATGTAATATGAATTGTGGATGTAATTATACAATGTTCGTTTTATTATACAATATTTTACAACTATATACTAATAATGTATGTATCGTTAGTATTCAATGATTATATCTATATTTTTCTATTGGACGTGTGAATATATATACCTTGTATGTTTAACACAAATAAATATGTCTATGTCTATGTCAATAAACATCTATAAACTAAGATTGTTATAAAGTTGCAATATTAGATATTTTTAAACAAATTATAGTTTTTTGAAGAAATTGGATAAATTTCAATCAAGAGTAGGGAACGTATAGCCATTACGAAGTACAATTTTAACAAGAACCGCTGAAAACAATAATTGCTTCTAAAATCTTACACCATGCTGAAATCCTGCCATCAAACCGAAAAATATATGCTACAGCTCAATTTGCATAATTTTAAGGGGTCTCAAGGATAAAACAATATTTAAATTTTCTATCGTATTTTTGCATTTCAAAAAGAATTTTTATAAACAAATTAAATTTTAATTTTCAAACAGACTTCAAATATAAAATAATTCTACGTGATCTAAAAGTTTACAAGAAAACGAACAACTTAAAAAATAGTTTTTACTACGATGTATGTTTGGCAAGATATTTCAATTTTTGTTTATAAACGATTTTGATTTGGAATCCAAACTGGTTGTTTATACATGTTTCCAATTGAATAAAGTGTTATAACAGATTAAAATCAATTTCGGTCTTTCATTTACAACAAAAAAGGTATGACATGTATGACATCAGGGACCTCCATACCCATGACACGACTTCGGTAGACAAGTGTGTTAAATACACCATCCTGGCAAGCTGTTATGAATCCCTCGGTCTCGGACTTCAGCCTGGCTGACCTTAAAAAGGCGAAGGTCACAATTTACATGAAAGCTTCGAATTTTGTGGTCACATGGTTGGAAATGTTTACATTATAAATTTCAATACTGGCTTCGTAGTTTTCTCACCCTATTTGATGCGAGTGAAGTACTTGAAATTTATTGCTCATATTGTAAACAAATATAATGGCTTGACTTATTTTAGTTGAATTCTTTTCGTAAAAGTGTCGCTTTAAAAGAATGTAATTTTAAAATGCATTCTGGTAACTTTACTTTGTTCAATATTAAATGTCTAAATAAATGAAAAATGAAATGAATTAAATGTAACAATTACTTGAATTTGGAAAATAAACATTACTAAAAACTAAATTTATATATGGGGTATATACAGAGTACTTCAATAACATATTAAATAAAAATCAGTTCGGACTTCAATATTCCAAAACCCATCTTGGCATTTTTAGAAAAGAAGTACCTCAACTTAAACGATGGCGAGCTTGTCGGTGTAGTGTTTTGCGATTTTTCTAAATCATTTGAGAGTGTAAATCATGAATTACTGCTTCAAAAACTTTTGTGCTATGGTTTTAGGGGTGAATTCTTTAATTGAATTAAATCGTACCTGTCTCAGCGTACTCAAGTTGTAAAAAGCCTCGGCGAGATATGGGATGTGGCAGATATTACCTGTGGTGTGCTTCAAGGATCTGTACCAAGGCCCATTTTATTTTTGCTATCATAAACGACTTAGCCACTATTGATCTTCAAGGCACCTTTATGCTTTTTGCAGACGATACTACTATTCTATTCTGGGGCATAGTAAATAAATAATAAATAAATAAATGAACATCACAGAAATTAGACAACCCCCAATTCCAGAAGCCAGGGCTTGTGCGGAAGGGGGTTACACATTGAAAAAACGCGGACATACAACCATTTCCTCCAACAGTGCCAGTGCCGGAGCCAGGATTCGAACCCGGCGGTGCGAGTCCGTGTGATTGATCGCGATTACTACCTCGCGCCTTAACCCACTCGGCTATCGACCGAAAATGTTAACAGTCTACGAGATATTATAAACTCAGATATATGCAAAGTAAAAAAATGATGCGATTCTAATTCGCTTGTATTCAATTTAAACAAAACAAATGTACTTACTTTCAAGTTTACCTATACTGATCTTTTCTTGGATAACCAACCTATTGTGAGTAAATTCCATACTAAATTTCTTGGGTTACATATTGATGAGAAGTTAAAGTTTGATGTACATGTCTCTAATTTAATTAAAAAGTTGTAATCTGGTTGTTATGCACTGAGAATAACCTCAAATAAATTTAGTTTCAGGGCTGCAAAAACGGATTACTTTTCCCTGATTGAGTACCATATAAGATGCGGAATCCATTTCTGGGGAATATGTAGTCAACATTCTCTGAACATTGTGTTTGTGTTACAAAAAGGGCACTAAAATACTTATGCAAAGTAAAACCAAGGGATCATTGTAAACCTCTTTTTATCGCTAAAAAAATTATAACGTTTACATGCATCTTTATTCTAGAAACAGTATGCCTAATACGTAAGAAAATACTAAACACACTACATACCGATCCTCTGCCTGAGTTTAATATGAGACAAGCGCTAAATTTGTTCCTGCCTCTACCCATCCCCAAATCGACTTTAACGAAGCAGTGGCGTAACCAGGGAGGGGCCGAGGGGGCCTTGGCCCCCTCCCTCAACAAAAACGGGAAGAAATTTTTGGGTAAGATTTAACCGCGCATTATTTTAAATATCTTAAATATCTTGAGCATTAGATGCAATTAACTTGCACATTGAAATTTTGCATATTGTAACATAAGTTTAACTTGAAGTTTAAACGTAGGAAGTTTTATAGGTGCTTGTTACTGTGACAGACTAGTTTAGTTTTTACGCCAGATGGTACTGGTATATCTGCTATTTCATCGGTTCATCAGAGCTACTGATAGACAAAATGATAATAGAATCCAGGTGGTCCAAGTGTCAGCATTTTTATATTTTTTACATTAGAGGTTAAGTTCTCCTTTTGTGTTATGCATGGCATGAGTTAGTACAATCAGAATCATAATCTAAATGAAGTCATCCCAAAATTCAAAATGAGTAGGTTTTGCTCTAAAGACTCTCAAATGGCGCGGTGCTTCTACAATTTGAATAAAGTCCTCATCTTCGTCAATTATTAATTCCTCAAATGCATCAAATAAGTCCATTTTGTATTTCTGTTTTTGTGTGAACAAGTTGAGTTAAGTTGAAAACTTCAACACGTCAGTCAAACAGCTGGTCTGTGACAGCCATATTACTCAAAATCTCAAACTGCGTATGATTAAATCTTCAGATTGAAGTTTAAACTATACCCTATCTACCAATTGATGGTTAAACCTGATTTGGCGATCAACGAGACGTATAAAACGCTCATTTATGATAAACTCCAGTTTAATCAACACCCGAAGTTTAAACAGAACGTATAAAACCGCCCGTTAGCCTGCTCAAATTTGTTTTACTTGTAAGTTTTATATTTTATTTATTGCTGTAGAATTTTTATTTTGTTATTTCGTTTATACGAACGTTATGTTTTGATAAATAAAAGTTTTCATTTTATTTCTAATTCTTACTTTTATTAACATTGAATTGGTTTCCACGTATACCAAACCAAAACAGTGAACACTATACTTTACTTTAGGTGATTAAAATCTATCACCAGAAACTTAAATCATCTTTCAGTTAGTTTTATCACTTGGCTTTGGCCCCCCCCTCAATTCAGTTCTGGTTACGCCACTGTAACGAAGCAATCAGTAATATACCAAAGCAAAAAATATACAATTATATACCCCTGTCTCTCAGAAATATGACTCAATTAAAGACATTCAGAGAGGCATTGAAAAACATTGATTCAGAAATCCTATTATAATCTTAGTGAATGTGTATGTTATGTTATACTTTATCCATATAGCTTTGTCAACAAGAGTATATTATTCATAGACGATAAAGCATATCTTGCTTGATTGATATTTAGATAATAATCATTTTTTGCTTACTGAAACTATTTGGACAACTGCCCAACTAAATCCCATGTCCCATTATTGAAATAACATAGCGATTAAGCGTAACCTTTGACCTAGCGTAATATGTTTGATGATAAACATAAACGCAGGAAATTGGAAACCAGTCTCGTCTTCTCTGTGTACCCGGCATATTTGTATTATTTCGCTTCAGTTTACAGTATTTCAGTACAGGAAATTTGCAGAGCTGCCGTTGGCCTGATGACTCGTCACATAAACTAGGGGGGTTATCATACATATATAGTTAAATATAAACAGTCTGAGTGTATGCCCATGTGCTTTACTCTTTTTGTGAATTAGAAGTGATCCCAACTAGTGCTTGTTAACTATGAATAAAGGTGAGTGCACTTGAACTTGAACTCTAATTAATAGGTTAACGAAACTCCCTGCATATTTGATTGGATATATTATCTAATATTCTGCTATGAGAATATTTAATCATTGTTTAATAAAATGTATGGCTATCTAGGGTTATTTGTTTAGTTTCTACTACGACTATTTAAATTTTTTTGTTACAATTCCGAAACAAGCAAATACTAATTGCATAAACAAAGGTTTTTAAATAAATAGAAGGTTAAACGAAGTAATATGTATCAATTTCTCTGACCTTAGTGCTATATTTCGTTCATTGTAAATGAAAAAATTACAACCTATTGATAAATTTCGTTACTTTGATGGTATAACTTTTAATATGATAAATAGATAGTTAATTACAACGTGTGACACTAAAGAAACAGATTTAATCAAGATTTGAAATTCTAATTTTAGCAAAGCTAGTAGTGCGGTTATTTTAACTCCTCTTTTAACACCACATTTAGGATTTTCAGGCGTAATATTATATATGTATGTAAACAGACATATTTTAAAATATAATACAAAACTGAAAGAATTTCTATAAAAATTTAATACCTATACTGAAGGTCTAGTGAGCTATGTGGAAGTCAACTCAAAAAAATTCAACGCAAGGAAAGTGACCATAATCATATTAAAATCTATGTCTTCCGCTCAATATATGGTAAAAAATCTAAAGTTTATAAAGATTAATGATATTGAGCTTACATGTAATCAAGTAATATCAAACTTGTCTGAAACAGGTCTAATGCATCCTGTAACTCCTGAAATTACAAAAACAGAATCAAGCTGTGATGGAGATATGGTCGCAACTCCAAATTTTTTATACCCGCGACTGTCTCAATTGTCAATAATAGACTAAGTGGCGAGAGAAGGCCATTCAATGCATCAAAGCATGAACTAAATAACTTAAGAAATCGGCGAGAGATGGATAAAATACGATTGTGTCAAATTAATGCAAGAAGTATAAGAAATAAGAAACTGGAATTAGAAGTATTGTTAGACGAACATAAACCTAATTTAGTTAGTGTTTGCGAACACTGGTTAACAAAAGAAGAAATAAATCACTTCATCTTAAACTCTTATATTCTGTGTAATTGTTATTGTAGGTCTGATAGGTCAGGAGGAGGTACTGCCTTGTTTGTATCACCAGATTTAAATTCAAAACCAATAAGTTTTTCAGTAGAGTGCATAGAACAGGTCTTTGAATATACATGCTGTTCATTCATCATACATGGTAAGAAATTTATCTATGTTTCTATCTACCGATCACCGGATAATAATTCAGAGAAAATCAATAAATTTTTGGAGGGCTTAGATGAATGATTGAAACTGGCTAGTATGAAATGTGATGAGTTACTTGTTGGAGGGGACTTCAATATAAATTTATTGATCAATTCTAATAAAAAAAACAAATTTATTGATATAATGAACTTTTATTCTTTAAAGCAGAGTAACCATCTACCCACTCGATTAACCCCAAATAATAATAACCTATTGGATAATATAATTACAAATATTGATAACGCGAATATTTTTCTAGAGAGTAGTAATTTTTCTGATCATCTGGTAATAGTAATAGATGTACCAATTGCTAAAATGGTTACTGAAAAACATTCCAAAGTAATAAAATGAAATTTTAGCGAGGAAAATCAATCTTTGTTCCATAATCTCTTACTCAATGAAACTTGGAGTGAGGTATACTCAGCCATCTCAGTGGACGAAAAATTTGCTAATTTTGAAAGTATCATTCAATATCATTTTAATACTGCGCTCCCTGAAAAAATCACATTATGTAGGGCAAATAATAAAAAGAAAAGAATTAAAAACCATGTACTGGATTTACACAGAGACTGAAAATTCTGAAGTAAAGTATAAATATGACGAGCTAAAAAAGAAATATAAAAAATTAATAAAGGAAACAAAAACAATATTTAATGATAGGTACATTTCAAATTCAAATAATATCAGCAAAAGTGCATGGAATTTGTTAAATTCAAACTTAAATCAGCCATAACAAAATCAGCGCCCTGTGTTAATTATTAACGGACAATATGAAAAAAATCCAGAAACAATCTGCAAAAATTTTAACAATCACTTTTAAACTCTGTTAATGAACCTGCAGTTACAATACAAAGTAATATTAAAATGATAGACCACAATCATGGGTATAAATCTTTTTTCTTCATCCAGTAAGTGTAACTGAAATATACAACGCAATCATAAGAGTTACTAAGAAAAAATCGGCTGGACCAGATGAGAAATACCTTGCTTTATATTAAAAAAAAGTAGCTAATATTTTCGCAATACCTCTAGAAAACATAATCAATACATCTTTTACAGTTGGTGAATTTCCCTCTATGTTAAAGGTAGCCAGAATTGTACCAATTTTTAAGAAAGGTGATCATTCAGACATAAAAAATTATCGGCCAGTTTCAAATTTATCTGTGTTTTCTAATATATTTGAAAAGCTTATGTATTAACGTATTGTAGATTATTTTAATAAATTCAAGCTGTTTTCAAAAACACAGCACGGATTCTTAAAAGGAAAATCCACCGAAACTGCCCTTGTAGAATCCATTAAATTTATAAACAAATGTATAGATGAAAAACTGTTCACCGTAGGGATTTTCTTTGACCTCACGCTTTTGATGTCATTAATAAATCGGTGTTAGCACATAAATTAAAATGTTATGGTATCACTGGTCCACCTCTAAAATGGCTAATTTCTTATGTATCCGATAGATCACACTACGTTCAAATAACAGCCAAGTCAAATAACATCGCATATTTCAAATTTTCGTCTAAAATATATCCAATAAAATACGGCGTACCTCAAGGCGGAATATTATCACCACTTTTATTCCTAATTTTCTCAAACGATCTTAATAACAGTGTATCAAATGACTTTATTTTTCTGATGTGTCAGTTTGCTGATGACACCTCAACCATTATCAGTAGTAAAAATTTGGAAAATGCGCAGGAAAGAGCTAATACAATTTCTAATGAAATAACCGAGTGGTGTAAAAATAATGCTCTTATGTTAAATACGCAGAAGACGGTCCTTATGACATTCAAAAATACTCGAGTACTAGAGAAAGACCCAAGATCATTGTTAGTTAGATCAGGGCAAAAGTCGTTATGTAACGCGCCAACAACTAAATTCTTAGGAATTCACCTAGATGATCGATTAGCATGGAGCAACCACATTGCCTCCGTTGCCACTAAATTGTGTAGCGCATATTTTGCCATTGGTAATTTAAAAACTTCCCTAAATATAGAAACTATACTGCTATTCTACAACGCTTACGTACACAGTAGACTGACGTATGGGATTATTGTCTGGGGATCGACAATGGAGATAGATAGATTATTTCTGCTGCAGAAGCGCATCGTCCGTTTAATCGACAACGCTGAATATCGGCAGCACTGTAAACCTATTTTAAAAAATATAAAATAATGACAGTCTATGCGCTCTACTTCTTTAATTTACTTATTTCCACAAAGAAAAATATTTTGGACTTCGAAAGAAATTCTGATGTTAATAAAAGTATACAAACAAGGTACTGTAACCAATTGAGCATACCGATACATACAACAAGTATGTATGAACGCTGTCCACAATATATGGGAATAAAGGCGTATAACAATTTGCCTGAACACATAAAAAATATTTCTAATCCAAAAAGTTTCAAAAAAGAATTAAAGAATATTTTGACAGAAAGTGTTTTGTATAGTCACAGTGACTACTTTAATATATTTTAGACATTTAAAATTCACAAAGTTTTAATTCAAGTTCTAAAATGTTTCTTTTATTTATATTGTATCTTGTTGTTTATTTTATTTCTGTTAGTTTGTAAGGCTACTTGTGACACATCCAATGTTCTTCGGAATCTTATGGGAATAAATATTATTATTATTATTATTATTATTATCTATGGAATATAGTGATACAAAGAGGAATCAGTGTTATTTTTGTTTCTATTGCATGCTTTTCTTATTGCATTACAATGTTATAATTAAGAAAAATATGCTTACGTATAGTTATTAAATATGGTACTATCGTGCACAAAAAAAATGGGACAAGTCTTATAACGTATTTTTGCTCAAATCTAGTTGTGTATATTTAACTTTAATTTTTGTGACATTGTTTGTATTTTTTTTTCTCACGACAGTACGTCATATTTTTTGTTCTGAGCAATTTTTTTTATAATATCTTCCTCATCTCGCATAGAAAAGCACTACCTGACTCGATTTCTATTTTTAAGCTGGTATCAACGTCCTCTACAAATTTTTCAAATTCTGACATACTAAAAATAGGTTTTAGTGTGGCAAGAACAGAAAATCGTGTTTAAAATCAAAAAACTTTTGCCATTTACACCTATAATACCGCTTTGCTGTGGACACATTGCGCGTACATATAATGTATATCTCTTCTTTTTTTCTTCTATATCTTATAAGCCATGCCTGCAAAAAATAGCATGTAAAACATACGTTTTTTTGATAATAATAAATTATAAACTCAAAAAAATATGAAACATTGAATGAGCATATGTGTATACAAGAAAGAAAACAGTTTACCTTGAGAATTTTTTCAATATTTGTTTATGAAAAAAACTTGATGAGCAACGTTTCATATTTTTATAATTTCATAGATATAGTAAAACAATAACAATAATGTAATTATTGTCTACTTAAAATGGTACATAATAGAAGTAAAAAATTCGACAAACAACATTTATTTTTTTAATAACACTGATTTATTAGCGTTAGTAATATAAAAGTATTTCACAAAGCCAAGAAATAGAAGTTACATTTCATATTACGCACGGTCGTTACAAAATATGTATAAACAAATAAATTACTAATTGACAAAATAATATGCATTGAATAATAGCACCACAGTAAAATAATTCCAAAAACTTTGCATAGGAAAATTATATGTGGATGAAATAATTAAGCAGACAGAAAATTTTTTGTCGAATATATAATGAAGTGGTTTAAGCCTCAGTGTTTTATTTACAAACGGAAATCCTGGCAATTTTGTTTTCTAGTTAATTAATTACTATTTAATTATCTGAAGGATAAACAAATAAGATTGGCCATTTGCGTGATCGTCTAGTTTGGTTAGTGTAGGACCCAAATTTAGTTGTGTGTGTAGTAACCCTTTTTAATTTACCCAGGTTCTTTTATATAAAGTTTAATATTACTTGTTTCTGTCTGATACTATATACCTTAGAAAATTAATCACTCTGTTAATTGAATACCTGGTAAACTTAAACACACTGTCTATTAATTGAGAGACCTAGTTAATTATATATGTTATTTAGGTAGTATTTTATTACTCAAGATTGCACTGTACCTTTATAGTTAAAGTCTGTTTGCTCTTTTGATTTGAAATTAAACCATTTACTTAGTTTGTTAACTGTATGATGAAAAAGGTAAAGGTGGAAGAAAAGACAATAATTGATGGGAAAAAATAGTAAAAAAACCCATTTTATTTTATATAAATTGATGCAACAATAGTCGAACATGAAATCAAAAGTAATCCAAATATTTGAGACAATTGTCTAGATATTATAATAGGAAAATTTGCTCTGCTATAGTATTGACCATACTATAGATATACTGAGTATTTTGATGCAATAACAAGAACTTTGTTATACAAAAGTATGCTGTATTATTTTAATAGTAATTAGGGTTGTGGCAATGGCCTGATAATGATAATCTATAATAGAGCTGTTAGCAATCACTAGGTAATAATGGTTTATGATTAAAGAAAATTGTTAGCAATCGCTAGACAATAATAATTTATAATTAAAGTTGCTAGCAATAGCCAAATAATGAATAGAATGCAAAACAGAGGACAAGAATCATGTCATGTTTATACATTATCAAAATTAAGTTGATAAATGAGAGTTAAATACTCGTGTGTAAAATATCATATCCTTTAATTATACACGGTTTATTGATTGAAATCAGAGTAGGAACAATCGTTCAGATAATCATATTAATCTTGCTGAAGTGAGAATTTACACTCGCATAAAATCTTTTAGAATGCTGGGGAAATCTCCCTATAGTAATTAAATAGAAAAGCAACCAGAAGATTGCCTATGCTTGTCAAACATACGAAGCCGCGAATCCTCGAAGGTAAGAAAATAGTTGCATCACCCTTCAATCGAAACAAGTGACGAGACAACTGCCTGAAATATTGACATCCTTCGTTGTAACCGAACCCAATTGGAGAACAAAACCATCCAATTGGCCGTAGTCAATGTTTCAAACCTTTGTTAACGCCAAGTACGCCGAATTCATGTAATTATAAAATTTTATTGTAGGTAAATGTTCAGCAATTAGACAACCTTATGGTTACAGTAGGAAAACATTCCTAGTGTACTTTAAATATAAAGCATTCTTGAAAAACCTTACGAGAGATGAGGTGGACATTAGAGTCAACTATTTGTTTTATAAAAACTGCAGAATAATTATTGGCATGAAGTTTGACGGGTCTATGAAAAGTATCTTGTTATTGCATAGCTCTAAATGTATGGTTCTTGAATATACACTTGTTATTTTGCAAACGCAAATTTCCCTAGTAAAATATTCAGAAAATGAAATTTTATGAATTAAAATCGTGAATAAAATCATAACTGAATAACTGGTAATATAATATTATGATAGTTAAAAATCAAAGCTAATATTTCATTTAAAAAAATCTAATATTCTTTTAGTACCACAAATGCGCCAATTTTCCCCATTACCCCCGACGAAACCAGAATATAAATGCAATTGCCAATAATAAAATAGCGTCTCGAAATAAGCAAGCGATCACCTTTTAGAAATTTATACCTGCAGAATTTCCGTGCGCCTTGAATAGCGTTATATCGCCCGTGAATGCTCTTCCTCAGCTTCGTCATGTTTAACGTACTCGTTGAGCATAACAAAGAGGTTAAAATGGCACTTCATAAATAGTACGCCAGAGAATGGTTGTCTACGAGATGAATAGCAAAATTAAATGTGGATTTTCTTGGATTGTTTGGCTTGTAGTTTAGATAATTAATCTCAATACTACCATAAGAACAGCTAGCCCAGAGGGTCAGCGATGTGACTTAGGTAAAATATCCACACAATAATACCATAAGAACAGCGAGCCCGGAGAGTCGGCAATGTGACTTAGGTATATTGAAATGCAATTACTCAGGAGCACAGTGAATGATAGCATTCGACGATGTAACTCAGGAGTAATAGAAGTGGCATCCCTTCTGATAAACAAGCTGGTCTTCTTTTATATGGTTCCTGATGTCACCCTTCTACTCGGATTATGCATCTCCGCTTGTTTCTTGTGGGAATATGTGCAGCACTTTAGAGTGACGCTCAACTTTCTATCTTTTTCTATGGTTAAGCTAGAAACGTGTAGGCGATTCCATACTATGGGAATATACACAAAGTATTCTGTCTCAAAATTGTAGCGTTTAACTTTGCTTTAAAAATATAATTTTAAAAGGCATTTCTGGTAAATTTAACGTGTGTAATGTTTAATGACTACATAAATGAAAAAAATGAAATGAAATGAATTAAATGCATCAATTACTTAAATTTGGAAAACAACTAGGAAAAAATTAAATTTCTATATGGGGTATATACGGGATGTTTCAATAAAAAGCATTGAAATGATTTTTATTTTATTGTAAATGGAATGAATTCAAGCTTTGTGATTGTCAACGGAAAATAATTTAAGAAATTTATGAAAAAATGTGTGCTTTGCGTAATTTTAAAGTAGTAAAAATCCGGACAAATATTGTCTCGGCGTGTTAAATATCCGTGAATTTTTTAATATTTCACAAGTTGGTACCCTGACAGTCGAACTGTCAGTTTAAGTCATTTCCCCTTGTTTTTGTGAGTTACCAAAGGTTACAAAATCACTCACATTGCTTAAAATTTCCATTTTAAATCAAGAAATTGAGCCGAAAACTTTGATAGGGATTAATTTAGTTAAAAGGCACGTGGTTGCTAGTCGGTTTGATACCGGATCAAAAACTAAATTTAACCTAATTTTCAATTAATATTTTGGTTTGCTTAATTGAAATGTCAATATATTTGGATTAATTAGCGAGTTTATCGTCTAGAAGTAGTATTCTAAGTAAGTTTGAATTTCTTTGATTTATTATAGACACGTGCTCAGGTTAGAGGTTAATTTTGGGAATAATTTTGTAACTTTAATTATAGATGATTTTAGTAGGGCCAGATTTTGAATACAGAACTTGCCCACTGTTCTATTTTTTGGATTATTTGGATTTTGGACTTTTGAATCATTTGCTATTCTTTGGTACACGAATTTTGGTACACGAATCTGCCCTGTTTTATGCATTACGATTGAGAGAAATCTTATCTAGCCATTGTGAAGATTTCTAAACCTTATTTAATTGTGCTGTGAAGATTTCTACAATCTTCAAGGACCTCGATCAACAGCCTTCAAGTTTGGAGCGCCTGGAAACGCCAAATAATTGTAAAAGCTAAGTAATCTATTGTATTTCCTTTTTATTGTAGTATTGTTCAAATTTAATAATTCTTTTTCCATAGCGCTAGTTTTGCTGTATTTTTGGTATTTGTTTATTGTAAGATTTTCACCATTTATTTGTACTGTACTTTGCTGATTGATTTTTATAATAAATTGTATTTGTTTTTACTTGTTCTTTTATTTGTTCGCTCTCACTACAAGGATTTGGAAGATCTGGGACCCCGTTTGCTTATCCCGACTTCAGGTCGTAATAAGATTCTTATTATTTTACTCTAATTCTCAATAAAAATACTGAGTGCTCAGTAAATACTTAATGCTCGGTAACAGTTGCAAATTTATCGCTTAGTAAAAATCATAATTATTGCTTCGAACAAAATAGTAAACGCGCAGTATAAAAATTTAATGCTCAGTACAAATATCACATGATCAGTAAATGTAAACATAACAACATTTATCCACTATAATCCATTTAAGTGTATAAAAATAAAATAATATAGATTCTATAATATGTAACAAAACAATAACTTTCGTAATACCCAAGTACAAAAATTAAAAATAAAGGTAAAGTAACATCTGTAACAGTTATAAAAAGTAAATAAATAACAAGATATGCATAAAAATAAAATTGCGTACAAAACAAACTTAAATTGGCAATTTCTATTATTCAAATCTGAAATAAAGAGAAGATTGTGCTACATTTATTACTTTGTAAATACTAATGTAAATCACATCAACCTATTGTATTAAAAGCGCCCGCTTGGATTTGGACGGTAGGCCTCGACGCCTTTTCATTCCAATTGGTACAGCTTTTGCTTCAGGAGGAGCAGTCGCATGTTTTACTTTGAGAAATTCTGGGCAGTCGCATTCTCCTTGTATCCATTTAATGCGATCTTCTGGAATAGCTGCAGTCCACACGTTAAACATGACAGCCTTGTACTCTTCAAGACTATGAAAATTGATAACATTTGATTTCTCTAAATCATTGTTGTTGATCTCTGTAGCCTCTTTTGAAGAAATTACATGCGTTTTACCATTACTGCTACTTTTTGAGGTAACTCTTTTACACATCTATGCCTTAAAGTTTTCTCATATTTTATTATCGATTGAAAGCCTCTAAGACATTATTTGTACTTGGACTTAATTTGCTAACACCTTCGAACCAATTTTTCTTGGAGTCAAGTCATTCACTTTGAAAATATTCTACAAATTATTGACATTTTCCTTCCCACTTAGAAACAAACAAACAGGATGCTTTATCAAATACTTTTTCGTTTTCGCTCAGTTGCAGAAGACCAATATCTGCTAGTATATTGATAACATTTTCTTTTAGTCTTATAAGTTTCTTTGTTTTTTTTGACTTTTTTTTTCATGTGTGCGCACCTTATCCTTATTTCGATTTCTGTGCCAAATGCATGCTTGAAGGCATTTTTAATGCTTTAAGCAGTGTCACATATAATTACTTGGATGAATGATTTCATTAAATATTTTCTCAACACCATTTTTCAGGTAATTGAATAAAAATATAAAATCTTCAGTCTGTTTGTTGGTACAGTTGATTTAAAAGAAACTGGTACAACTCTTGTAATCGAAAATCTTAATAGTTTAGTTGTGTGCATATGTCTGTAAATAGGGCTTGCCAGGCATGTCGAGAGGGGGGTGGAGATGAGGTGATTTACCCCGGACCTGGGTTTTTTGGAGGATACCGGTTTTCTTAGTGTTTTTAAACTTATTTAACCTTTCTTTTTAATTTTATTCAAATGGAATTTTAAAAAATAATTAGAAAATAACTTTTTCAAAACATTTTCAAGCCTGCCATATTACTGTTTAAAAAAATAATATTTGTTACGGATAATTCTACTAATGGTTGTAGTTAAAATACTAACTGAATAATGGTATTTCTATTTTTAAAATAAGAACACAAAAATACCACTTGAGATTTTAAAAAATGTAAACAATGCAAACTGAACATAAAAATACAATAAAAAAATAAAATAAATGAACTTCAACTACGTAATACAGAATTAACTAATATTTTGTCATTGCTCCATTAGCGTCTAAAACTGCCTGACATCTTGCAGACATGGGCAAAATCGGATTTCTTGCAAGGTCAACTTCTTGCGACAAGTTCTCTCAAGCGTCTTCAATTATCCCTTCCAATTCTTGGGCATTATTTGGATGGTTATTTAATTTTCTTATATGTTTCACCATTAGTCCCCAAACATTTTCAATTGGATTTAAATCCGAACTTTTAGATGGCCACGGTATCAACTTTATGTTTTTATTAAAAAACCATTGCCTGACACGATGGGCCGTATGTATGGAGCAGTTGTCTTGTTGGAAAATAAAATTATTTTCCGGAAACACCTCTATTACTGAGGGCAACATATGACTGAAAACCTTCCTGATATTTGTGGATCGAAAGTATATTTTTCATCGTATCTAGTGGAAGGAGGCCTATATACGCGAACATGTCCATCGTTACAGGATTTAAAAACGTTTTCGCCAGAAAAGACAACTTGTCACCAGAAGTTTTCATCATTGATTATATAGTTCAGTGCAAAAATAATCCTACCCTGCTTCTTTTGTTCTGAAAGTTTGTATTTTTTAGCCGCTGAACAACTCTTCAATTCGCTTCCTAGTTTTATTCTTCTGCAAGTAGTAGGTACCGAAGCAGGGAAATTTGTCTCTGAAATTGCATTTACTGCAGTCTGAAAAGGATTTTCTATTAGGTAATTTATAAGATTTTCATCTTTTTGATTATTGCTCTTTTTGGGCCTACGGGAACTAACTTTACGGGATACCTTTTGGTTAGTTTCCCATTGTTTTTTAACACTCATTATCGTGGTTTTACTCACATCGCATTCAGCAGCAAGTCTTCTTGTGGACCAACCATTTTAGAAACAATTCGAAGTTTTTGAATTTCTGTTAGATGTCGAACCATTTTTAATAATGACGCCACTGATTAACGTCAAAGTGACATTTGTAAGATTACCAATATCAATCAAAGAACGAATGATTTACATAGCTAAAAGAAAGTGTACCAGTTTTTTTTTAAAATCAACTGTACAAAATGCCAATCCAAAAATATGAAACATGCGGTTTCTATCTGTTGTTCCTAAAATTAATACTGGGAAACCTTGCCAAATTAATTTATAAATAGCATCGGTAAGAACGTGTCTAGCATTAATAGACAATTTTGACCAAAGTTTTGGAAGACATGAAGAAACGAAAGGAAGGAATTTCTTCATATAATACTTGAAATGTTACTATGAAATCATCTTCAAGTACTTGTGAGGTATCGATACAAAATTTCTGCAGTCCCCCACTTATCTCACTGGGCCCATGTTTGGATTTTCTAATTGACGTCAAATAATTATCCAACTCCTTCTTTGGCAAAGTTAATTGTTTTTTGGCTAGAATATCCATAATTTTCTTTGACTTTATTTTTGAGTCAAAATCAAAATGGCTCTTAATTTGAGTTGAGACTTGAGAGATAATGCAAATATACTGTTTACCTCGATATTTGACTCTGTTTCACTGAAGTATTTCACTGATATTACCTTCAGTGTTTGTATTGTTGTAATGAAGGCCCTACAGATTTTCCTTTTTCACTGCTTCTAATACAAAGTTTTTATCATTAAAAACTTGCTCTTTATTCCATGTTTTGCAAATTTTCTTACGTCTTTTGTTCATTATCGCTTCTGCCTCATTTATACTCTCTGTGTCACTTACATATTCGGATATTTCTTGGTCTATCATAATTTACATCCGCTAAATCACACTAACCAATCACGCGATACTATCAAAACAAGCTGAATTTTTTAGGTTATGTTCGACAAGGAAACACATGATTGTCCTGATCGTTGCTTTTCGAACGTCCGACATTTTTAATGGGCAAAACTTTAATAAATATTGGGCATAGGTTACTGAGCAAATTCAATATTTTACTGTGCAAGATTATACAAAATATTGCAATTAACAGTGTGAGATACTTTTCGTGTACTTTTAATTGGCTAAAACACATTGTTCTTTAGTGTTGTAGAAGTTATTGATTGTTCTTAACATTTTTGTTTTTAAACATAATATTTTTAGTCGCAAACTCCTCTATAAATCTTTATTTTACTATAAGGAAAGTAACCAGACTGCAACCAAAGTTATAAGTCTGGCGCGTTAAGTGTAATAATCGCATATTACCATCAAAACGCTAATGCTTCGATTGCAACAAACACCAGCCGAAAGACTGATCCTACTTAAAGGAGCTCCCTTGCCAGTCGTCACACACCACTTGCAGACTGCAGTTTCGAGCTGTTGGCTCTCGTCAGTGCAAGGTAGGTATGCGACGACCGACACGAGAATCCTTTGACTATAGTACATCCCGGTATTTTCACAATAGCGACATGTAAAACAGCCAGCAGGCGCCATCTAGCGGTCCAGTGTCTGTTGCAATCGAAAAATAAATAGCCTGACTTGGCTTAGCATAGTTCAAATGTGCTTTTAGTGGGCGGAATATTAAACATAATATTTTTAGTCGCAAACTCCTCTATAAATCCTTATTTTACTATAAGGAAAGTAACCAGACTGCAACCAAAGTTACAAATCTGGCGCGTTAAGTGTAATAATTGCATATTACCATCAAAACGCTAATGCTTCGATTGCAACAAACACCAGCCGAAAGAAGAGAAGACATTAACCGGATCCAACCCACTCTTATTTTGTCCTTCTATCCTAGTGACGAGAGAATATGCCCCGCACAATCTCTCCTCTTGTACTTGGAAAACACCAAAAACTTCCGAAATACTATCAGTAGTCTCTTTCTTACTATTACAAAACCTTATAAAGCAACATCCACACAAACTATTAGCAGATGGCTAAAGAAGGTCCTAAACAAGAGTGGGCTGGATATAAATAAGTTCGGTGCACATAGCATACGACACGCATCTACATGCGACCAGGAAGCTATGATAGTATTCGGCTGGCGGCAGGATGGACTGAAAAATCAAAGACTTTCGCTGTTTTTTATAACAAACCCTTGACAGCCAGCATTTCGGATTTTGCTAAGTAAAACACGTTGTGACAGTTATAAAATTAATTGTTTTTTACAAATACAATGAATAAATTACCTTAGTATGAAAATCATTGTTGTAACTTGCTTTAAACAGCTACACCTACTCTTATTTACGAGACGAAGCTGAAATATAATTGTATGATTAAACGAACTTACCTTAGTGAAGTTTAATCCTAATTATATGAAGCTTCGTCGAAGTAAATAAGGTCCCACCTAATCCCCTCTCCCAATTTGTTGCAACAATTAAGCTTTGAACAGGAATGATCGGGATTGAACGGAGTATAGGAACCTTAAGTGGAGTACGGGAATGAGGGGATTTGTTTTCTTTAAAGCGTGTGAGATATGACGCCAAGCGAAGACACTACACTTCCTCTTATTTACTTCGACGAAGCTTCATATAATTAGGGTTAAACTTCACTAAGGTAAGTTCGTTTAATCATACAAATATATCGCTAACTTTAATTCTGTACTCTTGATTTTTTAGCCCATTTAGTGGTGATAAACAAAAATATAACATTACAGAGTAGCGTGGGTTAAGATTTTATTACAAGATCCGCACCCATTTATTACAAGATTTTCAGAAACAAATATACTAATTAACCAATTAACAATCGAAGCTGAATAATCCTTTCAAAAAAACTTTTAAAATTGCCCCGGTATAACCAGATGTGGCAGAAAATGCAAATATTTTAGTTGAATACACAACGACAACCTATGTAAAAAGAATTCTAATGTTAATTTGAATAGTTCCGAAGATGGGGAAAGTTTAAGGTCATGGTGACACACCCCCTATACGAATATAGCACTTTTAATCATAAAAACATGTATACAAATCATTTTTTAACATTTAATGTTCGCATAATTTTACAAATCAACTTCGTATGCGTCATAATTACTATTAACATATTTATCTAATTTATAAACATGATTAAAGTTTGTTTAGATTTACATTCGAATAAAAAAGAAGATACATACAAAATTATTGTTGTTTGTAACGTACAAAGTACATTTTCAATTCATCTCGGCGTCAAAGGTTTCCATACAACATGAATAAATAAACATCCAACAGTTTTTAGTGATTTCCAGTATTGTACTTATGAAAAATACTCATAGTTTTTGAAACACGTTATCCCCTCCACATGTTATCTACTACTTCTATCATCAACAATTCAAAATATATTTATTTTTGAACTGTCGACGACTAGTAGTTGATGTTAAGTTGTAAACAATCGTGTGTTTATAGTTTACGATTAATTAAAATTCAAAATAAACTGCTGCAAAAATTTATACGTGGAATAATCGTGGGTGAAAATTAGTTGATGTATGTAGTTTAGAAGGAATATGAAGAATCAAAGCCGGAAGAGAGGTAATACAAGTATTATGTATATTTCATGTATAAAAACCTGATTATGACGTATTTACATTTTCAACTGACAACTATATTAAGCATTTGTACTGTTGCATAATATAAAAATATAACAAAAAAGAATCCACGATATGCAAAAATAATTTTATACAGGGTGTTCCAAAATATCTGCCTTTCACTTTAGGTACTGTCAAGTTAAACAGTAATAAAACTTGCGAAAATGCTTCCCGAGGAAGCCACTTCCTCTGAAAATGACGCCTAAATGTATGTAGGCCCTTAATGATTATCTAGAAAATACTTGAAACAACTTAAATTTATTGGAAAGTGATCTAAAGTCGAGGCAAGAATTCAAGCGATGCACGTCACGAGTGATCTCATTAAATAAATTTTAATACTAACATAATTTTAATCATTAATTATGTTAAAAAATTCTTGACACCCAATTATTAAGCTTTTTTCAGAAATAGGTACAGTTTAATGGGGCTTCATGATTCTTAGCTGTATTGTCTCATTTATAGAATCGATCTGTGACGTGCATCGCTTGAATTCTTGCCTCGACTTTATACTAACAGTTTTGACATGCACGATTTGTATTTACTCTATATGATTGCGATGGAGTTGATACTAACTGTGATTGCAAGTAATTTATTTGAGCCTCCATAGATTGTCGTTTTGTTGTAGTTTGGTTTAAGGTACTTTGATAATTTAATGAAAAGTTACTGAATGCGTTAAATAAATCTTTTATGATGTTACTGGAATTTCCTTTATTTTCTTCCATTGAGAAATCGGACTGAATTTGAGAAACATCAGTATTTTGATAGGTTTGCCAAATCGTATCCACTATATCGGTTATATCTCCGATTTTTAATTTATCTAATGCCGTGATTGTCTCGTAAATTATTTTTGGTAACCATATTCTCCAAAGTTTAAACAGTGACTCACCATTCGGGAGCCACCAACAATGTTTAACATTGGTCGGTAAAAATCGGACGGTTTGCGATCGCCCATTTGAGAGCCGGAAACTAAATCATCTAAGCGTTTCTCTTCAATTGAAGTTAATCTTTGGATTATAATTTCTTTAAGATTAAAATATAAGTTGGCGTCTGGTGAACTGCCAATGACATCATATACACTTAATACCACTTCTAGAGGTAAATGTGCAAGGATATAACAATTTGTTTCCGATCGCTGTTAATTGTAGATAGATTTAACTAGGTTTATACTTGTGTAAGCCAAATTTCCGATTTATAAATCTAAAAAAGTGGTAGTCTGATTGCTGCTGTGAATTATTCAACATTGGTAATAATAGTTTGATTGTCTTTTGACATTTTATATTAATTAATAATTTAGAATAATAAAATTCAAATAAACAGCAAGTTAATAGAATTCCCCAATCAATTATCAAAAATTCGAGATAATCTGTCGTAGTTCAGGCTCTGGCTTCGGGGTTCAGACTCTGGTTTCAGGCTCTGGCTTCAGGCTTCCGTAGCCTATACTGACTTTTTGAATTTTGAATTGCAAAATTATCTAGAATTTTCTACAAATTAATTTTCGTTTGTTGTTTGTATGTATGTGTTTTCCCACAATAATTATTTTTGTGTATCCATGTATGCCAAATTATAACTTGATTATCCATGTATCCGTGAAAAAATGTTGATAAAGTGATTAAAAAGTGTTAATCTAGAGCACTACCTTCAATACTCTGTAGCCCGAAGTCGGTTAGGACGCTAGCTAATTATTTTGGAGTGCATAGGGGCGCATAATGGGCGAAATTTTTTGAGATAAAGAACGCTTAAAAAACTAGTGGAGGGGGCTAACTTAACCCATCCAAATATGTAAACCATAAAGAGTATTCCATTTAAAAATATATTTATGACATCATAACTACTAAACCAGGAACTATACAAGAAATAAAAATTACATTGTTTAATTTAACAAAACGCTTACTAATAAAGCTTGAAAAAATTAAATATATTCTGAAATTTGTATACAGGGTGTTGCATCATGAGAGGGACATAGCTTAATAGGAGGTAGAGAACATCAGTGGTAACCGGAACCTCCCATACAAATGTCTCATTGGGCCTTCACTACGAAGTTACAGGGCGTTTTATAATTTTTGGCCAAACCTGTTTTTTGTCATAACTTTGACAGGGAATGAAATAACGGATTCATATTTGGTACGGCTAATGTACTAACGAGCCCCAAGAGGTACATGTATAAAAAAAATATATCCAGGTCCGGACTCACTATAATTTATGTTTCTTCTTTGCATCAATAAAACATCACCCTGTATATATTTTTTGAAATTTCGATACGATATTCGAAAAGAGCAAGAAAAAACAAACAAAATGGCCTATTTAATTTTTTTGTTACACCTTCGTGGTTAATTAAATACGTTGTTAAATGTGCAAGAAAATGGATTACAGAACCCTATCAAATGAGAGGCACGTGAAATAAATAGTTTTATAACTAAAATTTGCAAAAATTCTATTGAGCCTAGGTGGTCTGGGTGAATCCTAATTCCGGCACGTTTTAAAGGTCCATTTTGGTAAAAAACTGTGGTCCTAATAAGTAATCGGGTATGAAATAACAAAATTTTTAATCAATCACAGTAGGCTTGTTCAAAGAATAAAAGCGACAGATAATTTAAACCATTTAGGCCTAAGCAAGCAGTTACTTTGATCAAGAAAATCATCAACATTTTATACTTAATAAAAATTGGAAAAGAGAACAAACTAAAATCTAAATAAATAAAATATTTTCCATTCAATTAACAATAAATAACAAAACAATAACTAAATGTGTTTAAAAATAAAACGTAATTGACACTAAAGTAAATTTTCAAAATGTCCTCCCCCACATTCTGTGCATTTTCTTGCGCGTTTAGAAAGGTCACCAATTGCTCGACGTATCATTTCTGGATTATTCCGTATTTCGTCGCAGGTTGTAACGATGCGCTGGATTAAATGTTGTCTACTTTCAATTTCAATGCAATAAAGCTCGTTTTTTAAGTGGCCCCATAAAAAGTAATCACAAGGGTTACAATCAGGAGATCTTGGTGGCCATTCATGTGGACCCCCGCGTCCAATCCATCTATTAGGATACACATTGTTTAAGTGTTCTCTTACTTGAAGGTTAAAATGTGGTGGGGCCCCATCATGCTGAAACAACATGCCTCTTATACCGATATTTTCTAACATATTCGGTAAAATGTTTTGAAGAAAATCAAAGTAAATTTCACCATTCAATCTTTCTTCAAAAAAATGTGGCCCTATCAAATGTCTATTCACAAGTCCGACCCAAACATTTACAGAAAACCTGTGTTGCGAACGGCGTTGGCGTACCGCATGTGGGTTTTCCTGTGTCCATTTATGATTATTTCGTGAATTGTTTACTCCATCCCCTGTAAATTGTGCCTCATCCGTAAATAAGGTTCTGTAAATGACTGGGCGATGGTTAGACAACCAATGACAAAATGCCAGGCGGGGGATATCGTCGCCTTGTTGAAGACGCTGTATCTGCTGGATATGATATGGATGGTAACGTTCTCTTTTTAGGGTTCTCCATACTCACCAATGAGGAATACCAGTTGCCAAACTGATTCGTCTAGTGCTCATATTTGGGTTTTCTTGAACTACGTTTATAATATTGTTTTGTTCCTGCACACCTTGTTGTAAAACACGCTCCACAACTGCAGAATTAGGAAACTTTCCGTGTTGTCTTGCATACTGGAACACCGTACTAAAGGTTTTATGATTAGGGCATCGACGACCAGGAAAACGCAGCCGATATTCTCTTTCCGCCGACCTACCATTTCCATTACAGAAACCATAGATGAATATTATGTCAGCATATTCCACGTTTGTAAATTTTACTGGCATAGTTAAAATATTTTCACAAGTTTTCACTAACTAAATGCGGATTATTGACACATTAAATTACTAACAAACAATTATTCAACTGTTTAGGTGATTTCTTTTTATTATCTGTCACTTTGAACAAGCCTACTGTGATTGATTAAAAATTTTGTTATTTCATACCCGATTACTTATTAGGACCACAGTTTTTTACCAAAATGGACCTTTAAAACGTGCCGGAATTAGGATTCACCCAGACCACCTAGGATTAATAGAATTTTTGCAAATTTTAGTTATAAAACTATTTATTTCACGTGCCTCTCATTTAATAGGGTTCTGTAATCCATTTTCTTGCACATTTAACAACGTATTTAAATAACCACGAAGGTGTAACAAAAAAATGAAATAGGTCATTTTGTTTGTTTTTTCTTGCTCTTTTCGAATATCGTATCGAAATTTCAAAAAATATATACAGGGTGATGTTTTATTGATGTAAAGAAGAAACATAAATTATAGTGAGTCCGGACCTGGATATATTTCTTTTTACACATGTACCTATTGGGGCTCGTTAGTACATTAGCCGTACCAAATATGAATCCGTTATTTCATTCCCATTCCCAAAGACAAAAAACAGGTTTGGCCAAAAATTATAAAACTCCCTGTAACTTCGTAGTGAAGGCCCAATGAGACATTTCTATGGGAGGTTCCGGTTACCACTGATGTTCTCTACCTCCTATTAAGCTATGTCCCTCTCATGATGCAACACCCCGTATAACACAAACATTTATTAAATTAGATTTGCTAATAAATTTGACAAACAATAAATAAAAACTTTTACAATATACTAGTTCTAGGCAATATGTTAATATTTACACATAAATATTTATTCAATGATAAAGTTTTAGTAAGAGTGCTTTAAAATTATGCATATGTATAATATTTAATTTATTGGCATCATGACTTGCTGTTATTATTTGAAGGGAGTAGAACATGACACACTTGCGTAGGCCAAGAAGAATCAAAACCCTGAATTTTAAAGACGTGAATTTCTGGTTATGAAATATGATGTGGTTATTTATTGTTTAAAAGTAGATTTTGAATTAATCCGGATTTTCATCCGGTTAAAATATAGTATAATGTGCCCTATAATAACAAATTTGTTTTTGAAAATTTATATAAAAATCTTTGCGAAGAGGCACGCCTCACCTACTATGATTATCATAGATGATAAGATAATATAAACTGTAAGGTTATTGGAGACAAATATATCATTGATTTTATTAAAATTTATGCACCTTTGGTTAGGTACAGTTTATTGTTGGCTGTTGCTACTGAGAATGAATTACAAATCACTTAGATACAGAAACAGCTTTATTTCCTTAAAATATTTTTATGTATAAATCGGAGGATTTCATTCAATCTGGTCAGGGAGCAAAGTATATGTAAACTAACTAAAGCTCTATACGGACTTTAAACAATTTCAGGATCTTGGAATATAACAGTTATAAATATGCTTATCAAATTAGGCTTCAAAGGCTCTGGACTTAAACCTTGCGTATATTATAAATCAACCACAATAATCATAGTGCATGGTAATGGTTTTTTCTTTTTGCAACAACCCTGATCAAGCTACAACACTAAAATAACAATTCACTGAAAGTTTTAATTTTAGTGACGTCATAAAGCTAATTGCAGTCTACTCGAACTATTTCATTTGATACCCATATTAAGCGGTTGTAAAGAAAAAGGTAATCTGCTAACTTGGCACGTCCACCATATTAGGTTTAGAGTGACGTCACAGTCATATTTTACTCATCGAACCCGTTCATTTGATACCCAAATCAAGGCAGTTGTGAAGAAAAAGATAATCCACCATCTTGGATCGACCACCATAATGGGTTCAGAATGACGTCACATAGTTTATCGTCTTTTATTATTCGTCAAATCCTTTTATTTGATACCCATGTCAAGGGGGTTGTGACGAATAAGGTAATCCGCCATCCGCCATATTGGATTTAGAAAGATATTAGAAAATATAATATATTGCATTGTCACTGGACTTATACACGTGTGCAAAATTACAATGCTTTAGCTTAATTACAACTAGTCAAAATATTGATTGCAAGATTTTTCCCGGACAAAGAAAGTGAGCTAATAAAAGGGTTGGCATTGTAATAAAAATGGAAAAAAGTAATTCATTTCAGTATATTACGCAGTAGGTAGTTGAACCAATTACATTATATGGAATTATGGCAGGGAGAAGTCTTAAAAACACATTTAAAACCTATACAAATCCTTATAAAAAATAGATTAAAGTTATGTTATGGTTTCCCAAATAGAATTATACATTAAGATAATTACTTAAAACAAATATTAGACAAATATATGTTAGAAACATTATTATTTAGTAGGTAAAATAAGAACACAGTGTAAACATAACAATAGCACCACAGTAAAAACGATATTGTTACTTTAAGAGCAAATAAGGATACTGTAGATATCATACTACAATTAAAAAATAGCATATTTGCGATATAGGAAATATAAAAGAGATTTTTGTATAACTCGTACATTGGCATCCCTGGCATTACGCATTAAAATGAGCCGAATATCCGTTTAATTGATTTCAAGAACATGTCATCAACACTAATGAATATACAATGGTATAAAATATACCTAATTAAATAGGCGCCAGGATGTCGGTGTGATTAATGGTTAAAATTTTCCATTTTTTGAATATTGGTATTATAGGCATTCTGATGTATACAGGCTGTCCATTTTATCAGGGCCCTCGAGAATATCTCACTTAATATCGGTCGTACAAAAAAAAATATTTTTACGAAAATTGTGCCGATTTATATAACCTACAAAATGGTTTAAAGACATTTGATCTATGTTCTACTTTAAGAGTTATGGCGGAAAATATCGAAAATGCGGAAAACGTGTAGGCCAAATATCTCTGTTGTTTGAAGAGATACGAGAAAAATTCTAAAGCAAAATTTGTTTGCAAAACAGAGTGTTTTAACGAGGTTTAATCTAAATTTTTTCAAAACCGCTGTATTTTGAGATTTACTCTTCAGGCTGTTAAAAAAATTGTTTTGAAACGGGCGGGAAATGGCGCCATTAAATAGAGTATTTTCCTCCCTTTTCAACGATATCGTTGAAAAGGGAAGATATATCATATGCCATATTTATTCATTGGTACTACGTTAGTAATTATAAAAACAGTGTTTTTTAAACCAATAATTTTTTTTTAACAAGCATTATACTTGCCGTGGAGAAGTACGATTAAATAAAACGATAAAATAATTCAATAAGTCGTTCAAATTTTTGCTATAAGAAAACATTAATGCAATTGAGAAGAATAAAGTAAATTCAGGTAACAAAAACAAATTAATAATAAAAAGAATATAGTACACAGAACATTAATATTTATCTAATCCTCAAAATAATTTTGATGATATCATATCAAGTATTCAAAGTGTCCACCGCAATTTCTTATGTACAATCGAGCGCGGCGAGGCACTGCATTTAAAGCATTACTCAGCATTTCGGGGGTAACTGTAATACATGCCTGTTGAATTCGAGCTTTTAGGTCCTCTACATTTTGCGGTGTCGTCGAAAACACCTTATCTTTAATATACCTCATAGAAAAAAATCCATTGGGGGTTATATCTGGAGAACGAGGGGGCCATCGAATAAATCCATTGGTACCTATCCAATGTTGGGGTAAAATTTCGTCTAAATAATCTAGGCAAATCTGGGAATTGTGGGGAGGAGCTCCATCTTGTTGAAAATGTTGAAAGTTGTGTCAATTCTCTAAAGGTATGTCATCTAAGAATTCATTAAATTCATTTTTCAAAAAGTTTAGGTTTTGACCACTGAGGTGACCATCATAAAAATAAGGACCTATTAAATTGGTGCCTAAAATACCTATTCACACATTTATTGAAAAACGATTTTGAAACCCAGTCGGTCTATGCCAGTGTGTATTTTCAGAAGTCCATTTGTAATGGATATTGCGATAAAAAAATCCATTATTGGAAAAATTTGCCTCGTCGGACCAAAGTATTTTACTATATATTAATGAACGCACGCTTCTTTTCCAACAGCCACCTACAAAAAGTCTTCCTCCTTGGTTTGTCCCCCGCTTGTAAATTGTGAACTTTTTTGGCTTTATAACGCCGGTAACCATTTTTCTTTAAAAATTTTCTAGCACTTGTTTTATTTATATGAGAAGCAATTTGAATTTCTCTTAATGATATTTCCAAATTTTCTGTATTTTTATTTCTTACATAATTATTTACATTCCCAGTAACACTGTTCAACCTTGTCTTCTTCTTTAAAAATTAACCATTGTTTTTCAGTTTCGTAGCTAATTTTCTGAACAGAATTTTATTCGGCTGTGGTGCTTGTGGAAATCTGTTTCTATATTCTACTTGAGCTAATCCAGAGTTAAAATTGCATTGGCAATATGTAACGAACGTATTATAACGATGTGAGTTAAAAGCATTTTTGAAAATTCTAAATTTTTAAACGAGTGTGATTGACTGAGAGTTTAAGTATTAACTGGGGTGATCTGTCAAAAAATTATATTGTCAAGTTTGTTAATAGCCAACTATTTTAAATTAATTGAAATAATAGTGAAATCATGAAATACAAACAAATGAATATTATACTTAAATTAATTAGTAAAGACATTTTAACTTTCTGAGCAAGGAGTGACGCTTTTATGGAGGACCTCTATACATTGGCATAACTGCGAATACTCTTTCCATAATTGCTCCATGTTGCTTTCTTGATTATTATTTTGTTTTTGTTACCTGAATTTACTTTATTCTTCTTAATAGGGTTTTCCCACTAATTTTATTTTAACAATTTGTATCGTGAAAATGATATAATAAAACATTTTATTAATTTACAACAATTTACTTTTCTAATAAGAATTATTTCTAAGAAAATATTGTTAAAACAACTTGCTGATAATTTCACTGCTTTTTAAAAGGGGCATTTTTACGCGCCAGAATTACGTATCTACCCGGAAAACCAATGAGATTATAGATATAATTAGTTTGTAATAGATTCTAACTGTGTGTTAAAGAAAGCTTTCCTCTAAAACTTCTCAGAATTTCAATTTGTAATGATTGTACTGTTATTGGTCTAAAGCAGTGGACGCGTAAATATTGCCCAATCAGAATCCAGATAAATGCCGCACAAGTTATTCGTGAAAGCGTCGGACGTTAATATTTTGTACTGTAGTTTAAGTTTAACCTTCACTGACATTACACATCAGATGACTAACCTAAAACGTTAAATTTATATTTTTATATTTGTATTGTTTGGAGTGAAAATATTATTTTATCAGTTTCCGGTTTATGTTTTATTAATTCTACAATCAAAATGGAATCAAGTGGAAGAGGGATATGTTAAAGGTGCCGCTGATAATTTACCTAAAGTAGAAAAGTGCTGAGTGCTGTCAATAAATAGAGGTTATGTTATGTTAACAGAGACCAAGATTAATAAACAATCTTGAACAGAGACAACCTCTGTGATTGGATTTCAGGGTGTTGACGTCACAACGCGCCACTTTATGGCTATTTAAAATAAACCCAACATTTTTCAAACTTTTTTTTTTTGTTACTATTAGTAAAATTAATAAGATAATAAATATGCCATAAATCATTTTTTTACGTGAGTTAAGTATTTCAGCAATAATTTTTTTTTCTGGGAAAAACCTATTGTATTAATGTTTTATTATAGCAAAAATTTGAACAACTTATTGAATTATTTTATCGTTTTATTTAATCATACTTTTCCACGGCAAGTATAATGCTTGTTAAAAAAAATTATTGGTTATAAAAAATGTTTTTAAAATTACTAACATAGTACCAATGAATAAATATGGCATGTGATATATCGTTGAAAAGGGAGGAAAATACTCTATTTGATGGGGCCATTTCCCGCCCGTTTCAAAATAATTGTTTTAATAGCGTGAAGAGTAAATCTCAAAATAGAGCGGTAGATAAAACCTCGTTGAAATACTCTGTTTTGCAAAAAATTTTGCCTTAGAATTTTTCTCGTATCTCTTCAAACAACGGAGATATTTGGCCTACACGTTTTCCGCATTTTCGATATTTTCCGCCATAACTCTTAAAGTAGGCCATAGATTTCAAATGTCTATAAACCATTTTGTAGGTTATATAAATCGGCATAATTTTCGTAAAAATATTCTTTTTGTACGACCGATATTAAGTGACATATTTTCGAGTGCCCTGATAAAATGTACAGCCTGTATTGTATATTACATGAGTAATTTAAAGTAATAATTAAAAATACATTTTATATTCATTTTACTAACGTTATTTACTAGTTTTGTACCATATTTTGCTACGCTCAATAGTCGACCGAGAAAGCGACAAAAATGTTGCAACATTTTTGTTTAAGGTACAACCACATGGGATCTTCACAGAATAATAGATAGGCCCTTGTTCATCTGAAATGGAAAATTACAAAATTTTTTGGGAGGTCCAACTTTTTTTATTAGGAAAAATATCATAAATCTGTCAAAATAAATTTTTACTACTTTTTCACACATCCCTCACGATATCTTCGGAACTAATTGAGATAATTAAGATTTATTTTTTAGTCGATAAAGGAAACGTGAGCGGAGGCCACTGAGTTAATTTAGTCTTTATGAAAAACCGAGTTTATTTGTAAAATTAGGTAAAACTTTAAGTTTATTTTTTTACAGCACTTTTTTCAGTAAGCGAAAAACTTTTTTGTTTAAAGGAATTTTGCCATAGTAGTACACGCAAATTAGATTAAGAAATAATTTATAAAGAAATAATATTTGAGATGCATTCTTTCGATAGGATTAGGAATAAATACCTGAAATGTTCCCACCCCACTCGGGAATGGAAAGTCCCTTTTTTGCAATAACCACCCTGAACGGGAATTTAACGTTGGTTTTTCACTTTTATCTTGTAAACAGTTCGTTGGAAAAGAAAAAAGTATACAAGTAAAAATTTGTCGTTAAGTTCTGCATAAAAAATGTCCCATTGATCTTGTAGTTTATCGCCACCTATTTCGCAGTAACAGCGTCCAAACTGAGGGGTAGTTTGGAGCGCACAGGTAAAAATCGATCTTACATTAAGTTTCACAACGAATATCTCAAAATCGGTTAATTTAACGAGAAAAATGCCCAAGAGTGAATTTATAGAGCGGAAATTTCTCGCATGTCTAGCGGGTGTTGACGCAAATAATCTTTATTTATTTTCCCTTTTTTGCACAAAGGTGGTTTTTATTATTTGAGCTAATTTCCATACCACCTTTGAGGTAGAACGTTAAATACCCGTTAGTGGTGGTTTTTGGCAAAAAAGGGACTTTCCGTTCCTGAATGGGGTGGGAACTTTTCGGGTATCTATTCCTAACCTCTTTTTTTTTAAGTCTCTTTGTCACTCGTGCAGATTCCTTTTTAAAGAATTAGGAATCTTAACTGGTCCGTCTCTATACAGTTTGAACTGTGTAATAAATATAAATAACATTCTGTATAGTCCAATAGCAGTTATGAGACCAGTCACAATCTGCGAGAAAAGTATAATTTTAATATACCAGTTCACTCCTGCAAATGGTCCCAAAGTAATTCCGATAAAATTATTTAATAAATTACATGTTCATATTTAAAAAATAGATATTATTCATCTTTTCAAACGGGAAGTTAAATCGCTTCTACTCAAATATTCATCTTATTCAGTTGATGAGTACTTAGGCCGTGATCTCACTAATGCCAGCTAATAAGAGAAATAATATTTCTATGATTTTGCTTTTGCTTTCCCCGTTGAAAAACATTTTTTTTGTAATTCCCTGTTTGTTAATTTTTACAATGTTTGTTTGTCGTTTTGCTTTTTTGTATAAATAGATATTTTTGTGTAATGTTACCAATGTTGACTAGATTCTGATGCTTGTATAACTGTATGGAAATAAAGTAGTATTATTATATTATTATTGCTTGACATTTTGTATTATTAATCCATCAAAGTGGGTTACAAACATGTATAGAAATAAATGTTGAATCAAATAAATCTCTGTGTCACATATCTGCAAATAAATATTTTGTTCATATGAAACAAATATTAAGTTTGTAATAAATAAATTTATTTCGGCTCAAAAATATTTGTTTCATACGAACAAAATATTTATTTGCGGATATATATATATATAACAGAAATTTCTTTTTTCAGAAGCAGAAAAGTTCGGTATATTATAAGAATAAAAATAAAATGCCAAGGATGGACAATCAAATCAAACCAAATTTATTGTTTTTATTCAATAACAAGCCACTAGTTGCAACGTATTTAAAAATAATAACAATACATATTTAGTGTCTATTTTAATATATATTAATCGTTAATTTTTATGTAAAACATCTAGGTTGCATAAACAATCTGCGTGTGAACCAGCAACAAAATTATGCTGTAAAATCTTAACCATTTAAAATCTCCCTATACTACGATCACAAGCAAAATATATGATCAGTAGATGACATTATTATATTATTTTATTATTTTGACATTTTAACCACCTACCAATATTTTCATGAATATCTGTTTGTTATTTATCAAGTATTTAGTTATTTTGTCACAGTCTAATCCTATGTTATTATATTGTTTAAAATGGACAGGTAAAATATTACAAAATTTTAAACCATAATACGTTATAAATCTGTGTGTTGTTGTATATCTAATTTGAGGTATTGTGATATTTAAATTATATTTTTGTCTTGTATTGTGTACGTGTATTATGCTCACTAAATTTTAAGGTTTATGTGTAAATATTAGAAGAGACTTAGTATATAAGTGCTGCAGATTAATATATTAAATTGTTTGAATAGTGGTTCAGTGGAGTAGTATTTATTTTTTCCTCAGATTATTTTTATTATATGTTTTTGCGATATATTTAGAGACTCTAAATTTGACGAATACGAACTTCCTGTATTATTATTACATATCTAAGAATTAATTTGACCAAAGCATGATACAATGACTTTAAGGTAAGGCAAAATTGTTTTAGGTGGTAGAATTTCCAAACCAATATTTTGTGACATAAAATAATAACAAAATGGTCTAAAGTGTTTAAAACACAAAGCTCATATCTTTTTCTTAAATTATTTATAGAGTTTGAAACAGAGCTATTATTGTGCTGGTTTAATTCGATAATTGTCTCCCTGATTCTAGTTTCAATTATTTCAACATTCCGATTAAAATTATAATTAATATTGTCCTTCAAGAACGGCCACAAAAATCATCCGAAAGTGTTAAATCAGGACTGTTTGGTGGTCATGGAATTACTCCGCCATTACCTATCCAAATGTCAAATTGACCATTTAATGATCCATAACCTCTAAAAAACTATGTAGTTGCTCCATCCTGCTGCAACTTAATTAATTTCCTCATCAGAAAAATGTTCCTCTAAAAGCTGCGCAATCTCTGCCAATCTCTGTCAAAGAGTTATTTATAAATATGTTTCCCTTGTTAGGGTAAAACTAAAAAAAATTGCCCTACAGTTTTATTTTTAAAAATACCAATATAATTGATTTTATATCGGATTTTTTAATTTCAACAACTTTTGTTTGTCGTTGTTTTTTCTTCTCCTACGAATGTCTATTTTTCTTATTTAAAATTTCACAAATTTACATTTTATAAGTTTGTTGCCAGTTATGTCAAAAATAATAGAAAGACTCATGTATAATGAGATCATTAGTTATGCAACAAAACATCAAATAATCCCTAAAAATCAGTCAGGCTTTAAGGTAGGCTACAGCATTACGAGTGTACTCCTTAAAGTATCCGACGACATAATTAGAGGCTATTATAAAGCCAAAACGACTACTTTAGTGCTGCTTGACTACTTCAAAGCGTTCGATTAACCACGGATTATTATTATCTAAGTTGAAATATTACAGTTTTTCCAAATGATAAAATCTTATTGTACTAACTGCAAACAAAAAGTAGTTGTCATGGATACTTCTGTATCTGACTCGAAAATGTTGGAATCTGGTGTCCCGCAAGGATTTATTTTGGGGACTATGTTTTTATCCTATATACTGTTGATTTTTTTACTGCCCTCACAACCTGTAAATCTCATTTTTAAGCGAATGATATCCAGATTTATAGCAGTTTTGAATTAGTACGAACTGAGCACTCTGTGAAAATAAAAATTAGGGTATTAATAACCTTGTGAAATATTCTCGTAAGCATTGTTTGCAAATTAGTGGAGCTAAGTCTGCTGTTATTGTTTTTGGAAAGGAAAGTAATAGACAATTTATTACGCATAATACTGAGCTCTTTGTCGAAGATCAGAAATTAACATAAGATAAAAACCTAAACCTATTCTATGACCATAACTTGAAATTCCAACTGCATATTAATAGCCTCATGAAAAAATTCTATTCAGTATTAAAAAATTATACTCATGTCATCATTTTCTAAATGAAAAACTAAAAATAATTTTAACAGAATCACTTGTTCCATCATTTTTTAACTGTGTTGATATCGTCTATGGTCTTTGCTTAAATGAAATTAATGCCTACAGGATACAAAAAGTCCAAAATACGCGTAAAAGAGGTTCATTGTTAATTTGAAAAAGACTGATCATGTGTCGCATAAATTAAAATCCCTGAAATGGCTAAATATGAACTCTAGACGAAAACTACATCTTGCATGTTTCGTACATAAATTAATTTGTACTGATCCTCAGATCCCTTATTCATGATCGCAACTTAAGGTACGTGGAATATCTAACGACTCCTCAACACTCGACAACGTTCTATAAAATTTTTTTTACATACTCTGCCTTGAGCCTATGTAACACCATCTCTGCTAACACCAAGAAACTCTCGGTTAACTCTTAAAATTAATTACAAAACATTCCTTCTTGGCCAGTGAGTGAAGGTATATAAGTAAAAATACGCATTTGTTTTCTTTTTATTTTGTATTTCAATTGCATACTATTTACATATTGTGTACATATTATATTTATGTCATATAATTCCTATGAAATTTTTGATGGCTCAGTATCTGAGCAGCCTCTAGGCTGGACTCCGAAATATGTTGTTAAATAAAGACACTTTATTATATTATTATGTATTTAAATAATTTCATAATAATTAATTTACTTTGCGTCGGCTTTATATTTTGTTAAATATAACTTAGTCCGAGTACGCCGCCGACTCATATTGCAATAAGTCGCCACTAGATGAAGCCATTCGAAAATTGCGGACGTTATCGTTTGTAATTTGGTAGACTGGAGAACGGTGCAGGGTTCTCGTGCGTTCACCTATGCCGTGCTGATGAGGGCTAACAAGCTCTAAACTAATCTGCGACTGGTGATACACGACAGCTCTGTACTGTGCTCCTTTTATAGGATTAGTCTGTCTACTGGGGGCTTATTTCGATCAGATATTTGTTTTTGTTTTCCGATTGAAGACGTAGTATATCGTAAGTTTTAGGGCATTATTTTCAATCGTTTGGGAAACACACATTATGCACCTTGATGGGTGGCAGCTAATTAAGTTCCTTTCATAGGAATTAGTGGTATTTTTGGTCTACCGTAGTATTTAATTTACTATATTTTTATTTTCATAAGAAATATTTAGGGTTAGCATCTAGCGTTTGCAGCATTTGCTGACAAAATTTTAAGCATATATAACCATTCTATAGGCATTTTTTAAAAGCCTTTTGAGTGTTGGAGAAACTCTTTCGAGGTTCACCTGATGCATCGTTAGTTTCTGGATTTTCTAAAACAAATTTTTACATAGTCAAACATCTCAAGAATGCTCTCGGAATACATCTTTTTAGCCATAGAGCCTTTCTTTTACAATAAATCTAGTAGTAGTAGACGCGGCAATGAAAACTTTACATTTACTTTTAATATTTATAAAATAAATTGTAGTAAAATTACCTTCAAAGAAATTCAAAATATAACGTTCTTTATTTTCGTTTGCTCCTTTGCTACGTTCTTTTTTAAACTATCTTTTTCTTCACAAGATGATGAGTATTTCAAAATATTAGGAACTGGGCGACATTACTCTTCCTACAGCTTCTAAATTTTTATTATTTTTACCATAAGGTGAAATATCTCAACATTTTCTGCTTCTGTAAAACCCATTTTGATGGAACAATAATACAAAATGCTATAGTATCATCCGTCACAGCCTACTGTGGTATTGTAGTTACTGTGCTTCCATCACAAACCCTAAAATATCTACATGCATATTTGTTGGTGTTATCTCCGATATGTCAAAAAAATAGACTTTATATGTTTGAAATTAGATAAAAAAGATCTAATACAACATGTAAACATATAGGTACAGGGTTTTCCAGTTATCAAAAAACCTTCATTGTTTTATCAATTGACCTATGTAAGCAATTGTTTTAATTGCATTTCAAAAAATATACAGGGTGTCCCGAAAATGGTGGACAATCTCTTGGATTTGGGTAGAACTTGTGAAAATAAGGTCACAAGCTCGTATATTTTTCTATCCCCCGAGGCACCCCTACGAAGATATTCGCTCTTGAAGTTGAAGGTTAAAAATTGATTTTTCGCGATAACTATTTTATTGTTCAATCGATTTTAATCATTTTTGGACTAGTATCATATTATTTTAATGCAGTTAGGTCAGTGTATAAGAACCTTGGACAACATTCTTGGGGACTCGGGGACAGAGCACCCATTGCCTTAATAGGTTTTAAAAAAATTTCAGCCTATTTCTTTTATTTATAAGGTTTTTTTCAAATTTTTGAGCCATTTTTACGTAAAAAACGTATACTTGTTTGATGTCGGTAATATGAACCGTTTTCAAGATAAATGCACTTAATGACAAAATTGCGATTTTCAATCGCACAAATAATAGTACTTTTAAAAAATTAAATAAACACGAGGATTATATACAAAACAACATTTATTTCTCTATGAGGTAGTAAGTACTTACCTAAACTTATAAAAACAAAAAATCTTGAACACACAAAACGCAAAATTTGAAACCTTACTGTAGAAAACTAATTAGGGACATGGAAAAATGAAGATTTATGAAATTTCATAACAAATGCTCAATTGAACACCTACTTCTCTAATGCATGCTTGTCCACGACGAACTGACGATCGTTGGACTCGTCACAACATTCCTTCGTTTTCTCTAATTGCATTTGAATGGTACATAATTCTCTCGTATAATTCTTCTCTTGTCTCTACTGGTGTGGCATATACGAGACTGTTTAAATGCCCCCACAGGAAGAAATCAATGGGATTTAACAGGCCCACCCAGATCTATCCACCGGTTTGGATATACTCTATTCAAATGACCCCTCACTATAAGACTAAAATGCGGGGGCGCCCCATCATGCATAAACCACATGTTCTCTCGAGATGCAATCAACGTCTTCTAAAAGTTGTGGTAACTGCTATTGGAGAAATTCAAGATAAAGTTACCCATTCAATCGATTTGGTAAGACGAATGGGCCCAATAAGCACCGGCCAATAATTCTGGCTCAAACATTAATATGAAGTTGCCTTTGATGGCGCGTTTGAATTGTGGCATGTGGGTTTTCCTCGCTCCAAACGTGTAAGTTGTGGGAGTTAATGACGCCATTTCTTCCAAAGCTCGCTTCATCCGTATACAAAACCGATGAATGATGAAGCAGTTGCTCTTTCAAAATTCTTCCAACGATCGATTTTGGGACATTCATTTGTAATGATAATGATCTGATACTGACAGATGAATTCGCAACGACTGCATCCAATACGTTCTCTTCTACTTCTAGAGTACGTGTTGTCCGCGGAGCACCCCTGTTTACGTCATTTGGCACAAATCGATCTAAGTAGAGATATAATTCTTAGATTTTTCGTTTTCAAAAAAATTTTCAAGAAAATTAACACTTTCAATAGTTTTGCGATCAGGAACCCTTCGATGGCGATACCGTCGAGCGTATAGTCTTCGTGCTTTCGAGATATTACAAGAAGCCATTCCATACATTAAATGCATATCTGCGTATTCATTGTTACTGTAAACCATATTTCAACTAATTAATGTCGGATTAAGCTAATACTGAAAAATTATGTCACTCCAATTATCTGATATTTTGATCCATGGCAACCATAAACTGTCATTATTACTCGTTTGGTTTTGTACATAAACAGCTACATCGTCTTATCTGTGTTTTTCAAATATTAAAAAAAATTAATATTAACACGTTCAATGCTGACACCAGAACTTGGGCTTAAGCATGTGCGGCACCATTTTTTGTCGTTTTTTTTTTCAAATGTTTGACGGGAAGGTCATACATAATGTGATAAAGTAATACTAAGTAAATAGTCTTTGTTTATTTATTTTTAAAAGTTACTATTATTTGTGCGATTGAAAATCTCAATTTCATCGTTAGGTAGATTTATCTCGAAAACAGTTCATATTACCGACATCAAACAAGTATACGTTTTTTACGTAAAAATGGCTCAAAAATTTGAAAATAACCTTAGAAATAAAAGAAAATAGGCTGAAATTCTTTTTTAACTTATTAAGCCAATGGGTGCCCCCGAGCCCCCAAGAATGTTATCCAAGGTTCTAATACACTGACCTAATTGGATTGAAATAATATGATACTGATCTCAAAATGATTAAAATTGATTGAATAATAAAAAAGTTATCGCGAAAACTCGATTTTTAACCTTCAACTTCAAGAGCGAATATCTTTTCGTAGGGGTACTTCGGGGGAAAGAAAAAATATACGAACTTGTGACCTTATTTTCACTAGTTCTACCCAAATCCGAGAGATTGCCCACCATTTTTGGGACACCCTGTATATACAACCCTACAACTTTTACATGAATAATTGCAGAAATAAAGGAGGTTCAACTCTATACATCACAAGTAGGTATGTTATGGGCATATTAGCTACAGAGAGTCAACCGTAAGCTTCAAGGTCAAAAGTCCCAGATGTGACGTCACCTCCACAATAGTGAAAAAACAGGTCCGTTTTTTAATAGGTTGTTTTTGTTAACAAATCATTAATTTAACAGTTCGAAAACACGCTAGTATTCAGTATAGCGTTTCTTTACATAAGGAAATGTATGTTCATATAACAAAACATCTTAATTATACTTTTTCGCGTATTTTTGTTTGGTGTTCAAATGTATGAGAAAATGTATTTATTGGGATTATGTTTGCTGTTTCAGCAGATACTGGAAAGACACATTATTACATACAATGAACAGTGCAGTGGAGTAATAATTTGTAATTAATTTTAATCTTGTGCATAAATGCCGAGCTTTGGACTAAAAAGTCAACGTAGTTGGGAATTTTGTCAGCCAAATAGCGATGAAATGAGTAATGAAAATGTCCAGCTCCATAGAAATATTAAGTACTACGTTAATGTGCGTGTTACATTACGCGAATCGAATATATAATGCAACATACAATGCAACGGTCGTTAATTAGGTCGTCTTGCCCGTCTCATTGGTGTGTAGATGGACGCCTGGTCTTTAATGCTTTTGTGTTCGCACTAAAATTCGACACGTCCTTAGCAGTGCATCAATTTGCATTAATGTTGCATTGCATATTGCATTATAAATTTGATTCGCGTAATTTATACTTACCTTTATACACAATATGGTGCTGGTTTTCTTTCATAAATACCTCTTTCACTGAATTGACTAACAGATTATAGAGGACAAGATCTATCTAAGCTAAGACGTACATGGATATAACGGCGTAAGCTTCTCATCAACTTGCAGTTAAATGTAAATAGCAACAATGTTAGTTTGTCTTGTTCCTTTTGTATTATTTGTAGAGAATACTAATTTAGAACCATTGCGAAATTTTGTATTGTAATGCCCTTGGTTTACTTACATTTGACTAGGGATAGCCTATACTTACTTAAGATGGGCATACCCAAGAGAGAGAGAGAGAGAGAGAGAGAGAGAGAGATCGGATAAGAGAATATGTATTATTTTTGGTAATATCTTTTTTTTAATATATGTATTTGTAAAAAAAAAAGTATAAGAATACCTAAGTGGAGCTACGAAAAGTGTAGTGATATGAACTTTCACTCAATAATTTCAGTTGCATGCAAAATTTGTTAATTTAAAACAAAGATATGAAGATTGGCATTATTTTAAAATTTAAATTCATTGATATTGCAAATACCTGAAATTATTGAGTGAAAATTCATATCAATACACCTTTCATAGCTCTACTTAGGTAGTCTTATACCTTTTATACCAATATGTGCATTAAAAAGAAAGTTATGGTCAAAAATAATAAATATTCTCTTATCCGATCTCTCTCTCTTTCTCTTGGATATGCTCACCTTAATGAAAATTGTAATCTATCTTGAAAGCTGGTAATCCCAGATAGTCATTAAAATTCCTGATGCAACCTCACATAGTGTTAGACAAAGCCATAACATTAATTGTAACGGGTTGTTGACAACCAATAAATGGTCAATAAACGTTTACTGCTTTATTTACTTATATATTTTTGTTACATGCATATTAAAATATAAGTGTCCTTGAAATTTCACTTGCACATCCACTCTTCTCAAAGGTGAATAACAAAGTGCAGGAGAAATTGTAATTCTTAGATATTTATGTTTTTAAATATATTATATAATTATATATAATATATTCAAATAGTTTCATTTAGTTTTTTTAGTTTGTTTATTCTTATGAATATCATTAAATATAACTAATATACGTAACAGTTTTTCTTGAATCCTTTTAAACAAGCCATTCTTCGAGATTTCTATAACCACTATATCCACGTCTTGTTAAAATCTAGCAAATAAATTCCATGGAAAGAATTATTAATAAAATTATATCCATCTACTAGGTAATAATACTAGAAGAACTAGATATAGTGGCCCATATATTAGTCTTCAGTGAAGCAATATGATATGATTCAATTCTTTGCAAATGAACACAATCCATACATTTCAAAATAACTCATTTCAATACAAGTTAGTTATATTTTAGAACAAGACATTTTACAAAATACTGAGTTTGACATTTTAGTCTATCTTAGTAGAATAGCATATTTCTTTCTTCAAACGTCAGGAAAACATGACATTTCTTAATTCATTTCATGACATATTTTACATTCAGACAGCTGTACGTTGCCATTAACAACGGAGGTAAAAGTACTTTTTCTGCCTCTCAGTGTCAGAAAAAGTACTTTTACCTCCGCTACTAATGGCAACGCACATCCGATTTTTATCTTTATTTTTTTATAGCTAATTGACGTTTGAAGACAAAAGTAGTATGTTTTATTCGGAGTAAAAGCCACTTGTTGTGACTCGTCACAAAAGTATCACTTTTACTCCTAATAAAACAATATATAGTTGAAGTAATCAGTTCCCGGTACATAAAAACGCAACAAAAACTTTACGACCTCATTAAAATACCATCACTCTTTGTGCTGTCTCGACCGCAATTGACTCGCTTACCGTTATAGGTTTTAATGTGCGTCGGGTCGTTTGATGGCAGGCATGCCGCATGGCCCGCGGCGATAATAATTGTGTCACAAAAATTTTGTTGCGTTTTTTGAGTGCAAGGAAGTCCTTACTTGGACTATACCATTTTCTTCAAACGTTAACGGAACATTACTTTAATGAAAAATTTTGCGAACTTATACTGTCATTTCTCTGACACTCTGTCTAAGCGGAAGTAGAAGTTTTACTTCCGCTCACATCATTCTGTGCGACACTAAAAGTAGTTGAAGAAAAAATAACAGTATTTATATTCGCTGTTGGAAGAAAAAATAGCATGTTTTATAAGGTGTAAAGAAATTTTTTGTATCTCGGCTATTCTTGCCGGAATCGCGTCACTCGTCCGTCAAGTATATCCTCGACACAATAAATGATACTTTTAATCCATATAAAACAATATACTATTATCTACAACTATTTCAGTTTGACATGACAATGACGGTTCTCTCTTTTATGACAATGCCATCAAGCCACAAAATTCTTATATGCCATGTTATAATTTACCTTTCGATTTGTTAGGCGGCAGATTTTCTCGAGTATTTGCTGCTAAGTGGCGTACGAGATATTTCGTCTATATTAGACTCAACACACGTACATATCTTTAACCAATTAAACTGCGATTGAAATAACTTTGGGTACTGTACTTTGGAAAATAGGGTAGGAAGAGCAACTAAATGTCACACATTTTCCTCCATTACGAGATCAGATTGCGAATTAAAAATCTGAAACGGACATGATGAATTTTTCTCAATGAGCTCATTCCAACAATACATCGCATATGTATGAGTATATACATTTTTTCTATTGTTATAATTTCTGATGTCCTGTAAACTGTTTGAGTTTTTAATGAGCTTAAAAATTACTATTTTATGATTTTAACATATTCTGTATTATGCAGTGTGGAAATAGCAATTCTATCACTGATGACAAGTTGACAAAATTATCCTTTACTATGTCCTTATTGGTGGAGAAATCTTTGAGTTTAATATTGGTCATAGCATTAGCAGTAAACCAGTTTTTGGCCACTTTGGTCAAATAACTGAAATAAGTTTACAGTCGAAGGATCTAAGACTAGAAGAAATATACGGCCTGCGTAAGTTAGACATTTTCTAGATATCACAAATGGAAGAAGTCGTTAACAAATAAAATAACAAGAGTGTGCCCAAAAGAGGGCCTTGAGGTACTCCACGTAAAACTACTAGCCTAATATGAAGATTGGAATAATCTAAATAAACAGTTTCTGGCCTCGTAGTGCTATAACATTTTACCAGATTGGAGAGAGAGGGAGAGATAGATAGATAGAGCTAGAGAGATTTGAATGAAACTTTGCGTGTGCGTTTCTTTAGTGTCCCAGAAGATCTGAAAAGGTTTTGGCTGAGATCGGATTACGTTTAGTGCCATTTTGACACAACAAGTTGTTTATTTTATATTTACTTTCAATTTGCAATGGAACCATTGAAAAACAGTAAAAATTCTGACTTCAACTATATATCACACTTCCACCCTTTCGAGTTGGTTTCCTTGAAAAAAATTAAAAACAAAGCAAATATGGCATAGATCGCATTTCGCATGACATGATCGATGCGCGTAGCCGTTACGTCGTGAAACTCGTCACATCACATGTTGAGGGTTTCTTCACTGCTCTAGAAGTAGAGCGGATTACGTTTAGTGCCGTTTTTAAATATATATACAGACAAATCGAAGAATTAAACTACAAATATTCCTCTAAAATCTAGTAAAATTACTGAAATGCTAATGTTTCATTTAACAAAGACAGCCGCGAGCGATCAGATTGCAATGAGCAAATTTTGACGATTGTCATTGTCATCGTTTGTCATCCGATAACGTTGGTATCATGTCATGTTAATGAGATTTCGGCATATTTGTAACTTTTAGTGGATTGTCACAAACTTTAAAGGTAGATGTAACAATATCAATATCATATATGCTTTCTGTACCTTCGTTGGTGAATTTATTATAGATTATCACTTTACCAATTTTCAATTTGTTGCTTTACAAATCTGTAGTATTTAGGATAACTAGACTTTCTTAGTCGTTTAAGTGATGTTAAAGTTGTTAATATCCTAATAGTATATTATTCAACGAGCGATAATGTAGGTAATAACTCACATAGATGATTGTAAATTCATTAAGTTGAGGGTTTTTTAGTGTCCCAGAAGATCTAAAAAGGTTTTGGATGAGATCGGATTACGTTTAGTGCCGTTTTGTTACACAATTCAATGCTCTTTTCGGCTTCAAAGATCCACCGAGTGGGGAGGTTCCAGCCGCTTCCAGTAGCTGCCGATTTTTCTAGTAGAAAATGAGTCAAAAATGTTTACCAAAATTTACCCCCGCAAACCGTTTTAAACAATCCTGTGAAACAGAAACATTAAATTTTTTGCTAATATCTCGAGAAGTAATGAAAAATAAAAAAACGAATAATACCACGTGAAAGAGCGCGAAATATTACAAAAAAATAGTAGAAAAGTTTTTTTAAATAAATTTTTCATTTAGCATGAGAAATTATTACAGTTCGCTCAGCTTTCAAGCGCGTCGCGCCGGGAGATGAAACATTTCTCGACCGTCGCTACATAATAAAGACAATTTGTACACATTAAAAACGAAAAAAAAGGTAGTGTTTTAAAGAGGAAGAATTCAGCTTTCCAATGATATACTTACTTTATTATAAAAATTAAATCTAAGTATACCATTGGAAAGCTGAATTCTTCCTCTTTAAAATGATAGCTTTTTTTTCGTTTTTAATGGGTACACATTTTTTTTATTATGTAACGACGGTCGACAAATGCTTCATTTCCCTGTGCGACGCGCTTAAAATATTGAGGAAACTGTAATAATTTCTTATGCAAAGGGAAAAATTTATCTTAATCTTAAATGTGGACTTACCTTAATCTCCTGTAATTATCGACATCTGCCTAAGACTATTCCTTTTTTCTATTTTTTCGAGGTTATCTTGTTGGCACTAAAATGGTAAACTTCGATGAAGACGCTCTCTAAAATGTTTCCAAGTTTATGGAAATGAATTTTAGTGGAACCACACATCCAAGAAATTTAAAGCCTAGGCGAGAAGCGTGTGCCATTGTTTAATTCCCATTGTATGCTTCTAAAAACTTTCTCATGTTGGAATTAGATTTAGCTTTTCAAAATAATAGGACAGTGTATCTGGCTGTATGCACTATGTCCAAATGCCATTAAAGAAAAAGAAGTTTAAAGCGATTGCCATCGTGTTGAGATTAAATATGTCATGCAGTAAAGAGAAATCAACACAAATAGAGTATGGACCATAAAACGTCTATTAAACCGTGATTGAGAAGTATAAGGAGTAAAATTACGTATTGTTTTTAAAATTAATGTCAAATAATAATATTTTATAAATTAAATATTACTTGTTATAATTGGTGAGATTTAAACAAATATTATTGCAAATAAAAATCTCCTAAAATGCATAAAAAATTTGAGGAATGAGTTAGCACTTAATCATAAGTTCACAAACCTGATTCTTAAATGACGTTAAATAGATATGGACACAGAACGTTTATTATTATGATAATTACATGTAAGACGAACAATTTATCATTTTTCAAGGTCGGTTATTTACCTTAGAATTACACACTCAATTAGCTTTATTAACATTGAACAAAAAATACCATGTTTAAAATCATGATAGATAATTTGTTAAATTGTTAACGACTGAGATAACTAGTAGTCTGTAGTCAGTATGTTGCTTTCATTAACTTTTCTCCTATGCTATTGATCAATTACTTAATTGTATGAATTCGAATTATTTGCCATATTTGCCCTTTAAACATCTCTGTAATCAATTAATTTACAAATTTACCAATGTTTCTATTACAATTATTACATTACACTATTATGTTATCTATTATTTTAAATAAAGAACTCGAAAACAGGATAATTTTTTCATCCATGAAATATTTGTATACAGTGTGAACCTAAAGAAACGCACAAAATTCATATCTTTGCTATCTGTCATTTTTCAAAAATATCCTCGAACAGGTCGATTTCAGTTTTGTAAATGCTACATTTTGTCACTATTCCAAAATTTATGACGTCATTGGTTTTTGAGTTATGACGTCATCATAATTTTTTTTAATGGAAACAGACATTTTTGTTTACTATTTTTGGTGGTATATTCCTTTAGCTTTCTGGTGATTAAAAAAAAATGATATTACCTGAGCCATTCTTTTGGACAAATGGCATTTTATATAAAAATAGCTTACCTTTCGCAAATTCACGAGTAATGTTCCACTTTCTTATGGACTGATAAATCTTGTTACCTACATTTTTTTTAACTAGCATGAAAGCATTTGACATAAAAACAAAAACAAAGAAAATATTTAAAAAAACAATCACCTTAACAACAGAGAGATACAGGCCTTTTTGTGTAAAGTATCGATAACTTTTTATTCCTGGCACGCGTGGAACCTCAGTTTGTGACACTTCTCAGACAGTGTAAAACTTAAAACTAGTGAATGCAATGGCACGTCTAAGTGAAAGGAAACGCATAGCAGTTTTGATGATGGTTATATGGTGATAGGCTGCGAACTTATGAGGAAGTATATGATGTTTTCAATACCAAGTCTGCCGAAAAGCAAATTTCCAGATCCACTGTAAGTACATTGGTGGCTAGATATGATGTATCTGGCATTGTAGCTAACCTCCCTCGATCTGGTCGCCCTAGCACAAGCAAGGAAACCAAATTAAATATTCTTCCAGAAATTGAGGAATACCACCATCTTTCGACAAGGCAGCTGGCTTTAAATTATAACGTGAGTCAAACTTCTGTTGTACGTCTATCGAAAAAAGAAAAATACCATTCATACAAAGTGCAATTAATCCACGAATTGAATGAGGACGATCCAGATCGGCGTTTACAGTTTTGTGAACAGTTGGCTTTGTGCGATGAAAATCAAATTTTTTTAAATAACATTGTTTTTTCTGATGAAGCTACATTTTCTTTAAAGGGAACTGTACATTGGCGTAAGTGTAGGTATTGGTCACGCGGAAATCCTCATTGGACTCGAGAAGCCCATACACCGCGACGAGGCAAAGTAAACGTGTGGGCAGGTATGATTGGTGATCGTTTATTGGGACCTTTTTTTTTAAAATAAAATCTTACGGCCCAAGATATTTATAGTATTTGCGAGAGTTAGTGCCAGCCTTGGCAGTTATGTTTCCGAACAATGAAGATGAAGATATTCCTGCTGAAAACGTCTGGTTTCAGCAAGACGGGGCCCCACCACATTTTGGGATAGCAGTGCGTCAGTTTTTAGATGATACTTTGACTGGAAGGTGGATAGGTCGTCGAGGTCCGATTAAGTGGCCTCCGCGTTCACCGGATTTAGTCCCCTTAGACTTTTTCTTTGGAGTTTCTTAAAGCCAAGGGTGTGCTTTAACAGACCGAATACCATAGGAGAATTGAAAGACAGAATTGGCGTGGAGATGAGATGAATTGCCCATGTGATGATCCAGAACAGCGTGTAAAGTGTCTACACCCATCTTGGTCAATACCAAATGGTTGGAGGGTGCCAATTTGAGCAATTGAGATGATTTCTTTCTTTCTCACAATTACTTATGTAAGGTATCAATCAATAATTTTTTTTCCCAAAAGAATGGCTTAGGTAATATCAATTTTTTTCATATCACCAGGAAGCTAAAGGAATATACCACCAAAAACAGTAAAACAAAATGTCTGTTTCCATTAAAAAAAAAATATGATGACGTCATAACTCGAAAACCAATAACGTCATAAATTTTGATATAGTGACAAAATGTAGCATTTACAAAACTAAAATCGACCTGCTCGAGGATTTTTTTATGCTATAATTCAATGAACTGTTCATTTCAAGAAATTATTGAGTGCAATTTAATAAAAACGGTTTGTATTTCTGTCTGCATAAAACTAATACAAAGATCATTATATGTAATTATCCTTTCTAAACCAAGTAAAAACCGATGTAAATCAGTACTAAAATTCATGTTTGTTTCCAAAACCTTCTAAGTATGAGATAGTTCCAGAAACTTCCATATAGTAGAAAACAGCTTAAGAGAAAAACTCACTAACCGAATCGTAATTCAAAATAACGTGTTATACAAAATGGAATTTCAAACCACCTACTATAATAATAAAACAAAATTGTACCGTGTATGCTGCTGCTCAACGCTTTTCTCGGATGGCGGGGCGAAACACTACTTCCCCACAGGAGAGGGGGGAGCGGCGCATACAAAAGATGGAAGCCAAGATCCGGTCGGCGAGGCAACACGCATCCCGTATCCAATGTGTGATGCACTATATGGTGGCCAACAGGCCGTTCACGCCTAAAGTGCGTCGATTAGCCGCCAACTTAAGACGCGTCCATCATACAATGAGGCAGTGCTGCGAATCACCAAACAGCACTCTCTCGACAAGATACGGGTGCTAGTGACTTACAAAAAGTCACTAGTGAGGCGGGCGAGAGGGCTGGCGAAAAATAAACTGTTCCGCCAAAAGCCCCCGCGCCTTTTCCAGCCGCCTCCGCATGTTGTAGATACTCCGTCGACTGCAGATCAGGTGGAGAACTTCTGGAAAACGCTGTACGAGGAGAAGCTTCCACTCAACCGAGATTCTCCTGCCCTTGCACACTTTGAAGCCTTTTGTCAAAGGCTTCAGCAACCAGATGAAGTGTGCGAACCAATAACCCCAGAAGAGGTTCGTAGGGCTCTCGGGGGTTCTAAGAACTTTGCTGCTCCAGGTCCCGATGGGATAAATAACTTTTGGTGGAAAAAGTTATCGAGCACCCACCACCATTTAGCCAGAATTTTTAATTCCTGGTTGAATGGGCAGCAGCAAATTCCTTCTTGGGTTGTTGAGGGGCGGACAGTGCTGATCACCAAGAACGGAGATTTGTCCATCTCAAAGAACTACAGACCGATAACCTGTCTAAACGCATGTTACAAGGTTTACATGCATTCTGCAATCTGAAATCCAAGTTTTAATTTGCTTTGGTCTATTTTAGGCCAAAATTCCCTAAAACGTATAAATAGTGGCACATTTGGACTAGATAAAAAGGCATTATTGTGTCAAACACACTTCTCAAAACCACTTCAGGAATATGATGTCTACAAGGAAAATACAGAATATCTCTTTCTAATCTTTGTTGCAAAGTGTGGCTGCACCATTTAAATAACCCATCACAACGCAAGGTTACTTACTACCTTATCTTCTAAATTCCAACAATTCAGATTTCTCGAAAGCAGTCTTTAACCTTTCAGCTCTTTCTTCGCGAATGCGTTTTCTAGACCGCTGAAGTACGGTTCTGCTGATGGACAAAGATGTAGTTTCATGTCCTAGTGCTTCCGCTACTGCCGTCAAAATATGGACCCGTACCTGTCGCTTATTTTGCAAGCATCAAATGCACCGGTTATTTTCGGTGTGGTGATGTTACGTATTCAATACAATCTCATCTTTTTTGGTTGTGATGGGCTAAGCTGCTCTTGTAATAACTCTTCTTCGGGTTCAATTATTTCATCTTCATTTTCGTTGGAGTCGGCTGAACTACCGGTTGATGATGGACAGGTGGCTGTTTCCACTAATCTAGCCTTTTCTTTGGTGGTTTCTCGCATTCCTTCAGATATTTATATTTATATATGTGACTTCTCCTCAGCTAATTTTTCTTGAGAAGCAAGTTGGTAATCAATGCCATGCATAAATCTAGGTCGTACCCTTTTCTTTGGTTAATTAAAAACTGTTTATCTTCTTTTATTTTCATCAATTCCAATGCATTTGCATGAGATATATCAAATAGATCGTCCAATTCTTCAACGAAAATTTGTTCTTTCTCTCTCGCACTGGCCTTTTTCGCTGATTGTTGTAACATCCTCCACTCTGCATAAAGTTTATCAAGTTGTTTAATACAATGAAAGTCCTCACGTGTTGGAATGCGAGTTTTATTCCAAAAAACTAACACTTCTTTAATTGTTAATTTAGCATTTTCTAGTATACTAAGGTTCACTTCGCGAATGTTATAAAAGAGCACTTGTAATACTTGTCTATTAGACGGCAATTTATTGTCAATCATTTGTGACGTATAGTGTCCAACTAAATAAATGAAAATATCCTTTCGTAAGGATCTATCATCGGCCATCTTTAAATGCTTTTTTACAAAAGAACTTGCACTGGAACTTAAATGTCACCTCTGTAAAACACAGTGGCAAACTGACATGAAAACCTATCTTAGGGATTTGTATTTAATTTTAATTTAGGTTTATTATCATAAAAAAATCTTATCTACGAACTTTTATCTGATTGCGGCATGGAAATGACAAATGTCTCATTATTATTTTTTTAATAAAAGATTGCTTTTAGAGGTGGTCATTAAATTAGTGAATCTATAATCTAGAAATCTAGAATCTATGAATCTAGACTACGTTTTTTGAGTTTGTTTTAGGATAGTTCAAATGTGCTTTTAGAGGGCGGAACATTAAAACATAATATTTTTAGTCGCAAACTCCTCTATACAATCTTTATTTTACTATAAGGAACGTAACCAGGCTACAACCAACAGCTACTCTCCGGGTTATGTGCCCCGCCGAGCGCTGGCACGAGGATCCGTTGAATATTTGGTACATCCCAGTATTTCTACAATAGCGTCATGTAAAATAGTCAGCAGGCGCCATCTAGCGGTCCAGTGTCTGTTGTAATCGAAAAATAAATAGCTGACTGGGCTTAGCATAGTTCAAATGTGCTTTTAGAGGGCGGAATATTAAAACATAATATTTTTAGTCGAATCGAAGCATTAGCGTTTTGATGGTAATATGCAATTATTACACTTAACGCGCCAGGCTTGTAACTTGTAATTCAGCGCTCGGCGGGGCACATAGCCCGAAGAGTAGCTGTTGGTTGCAGTCTGGTTACGTTCCTTATAGTAAAATAAGGATTGTATAGAGGAGTTTGCGACTAAAAATATTATGTTTTTTTTGCTTTAGGATGTCCGAGAGCGTCAGTAGCCTAGTTGGGGATTGGCACGCTACTGTGGATGAACTGCAGCTCTCAGGGTCGATTTTGACTGTTGTAGCGATGAGGCTCTTACGTTGTATGTGGGCATTGCTGCGTCGTCTGAGACAACGTAGTATTTGCGACTTCTATAGGCTTCCACGATGGCAGGAGGGCCCAGGCTGACTGTTTACAGCGCCGAGTATCCTGAAACGATGGCTTATAGGGGTGCTAATAACCAGAGTAATTGCAATTAGAATTAAAATAAAAGGCGATATTCTTCCAAAATAACTAAAAGCAACTCGAACGGCGTTCGTGATGTTAGAAACAATGTTAATGTGTTAACATTATTTAAGCCCTAACTTTACTGAGTTAAAACTGACTACTACTACTGTTCCCGCACTACTATGCACTTGTGTTTCGTTTGAAAGTCGCGGTTGCCGCTATACTGTTGATCGCACTCTGCTCCGCAACAATAACCGAGCCTTGTATCGTGCGCTGGCAGGAGACAATGCATCGTGTTGAAAATTTTGGTGCGTTGAGCAGATGATGGTAGAATGGACTGTAGTTGACTGGTAAGCTGGATTGTAGTTGGTCGGTAGACTGGATACTCTCGTAGTTGATTTGAAGTAATTTAAGTAGCGACGGCGAACTGAGATGCTGCTGCGAAACCTCACTGAATATATCTAAAAATCGGGGCGCGCGGAGTTCTGAACGCTGGGCGGCCGGAGCTTGGAACGGTGTGGCTGGGCCTCCTAGCTTGATGTGATGCTGTCGTCGTTGAAAATATGTACATTGTGTGCATAGTAGTAAATAAAAATGAAAATGTAAATTAATTATTTTACCAAAAATATATTTCGACAACACTATCCATGCAAAGAAGCACATATTATTCTTGTGACCTGGTCAATATCTTCAAAACAATTTTTAATGACAGACATTTTCGTTTTAAATATTTCTTGTCGTGTGATCGATTTTGCGATCTGTTTTAGTTTGACGGAACATATTTTTAATTTTCTACTCGCCTTGCAGTCAGTAATAATTATTCAAAAACATTAGAGTTGCACTTCAGGAAGAGTCAAAGCGACCTAAATTTTGGTATACGTCAGATTTTAAATTATGTATCAAAAGTACTTACCGATAAGTTGGCTTTCTCTAGCAGCCTGTATAATGGATATAAACCAATTTTAGGCCAATATTTTTTTTCATATTTACTCTACGGCGTGTTTATTTTCAGTGGTACTGAAAGTAAATTTTTTACAACTTCTACAATAAAGGGAAACATAATCTTTCTATTCGAGCTATTAACTTATAATAATAATATCCCTCTCTCCTCACAACTTCCGCACATGTGGAGGTTCTTAGAAGTCAGTTATACCTACCCAGAAACATACTGTTTTTTAATTTACATTACTATTGTATTTACTACATTTTGAACTACTAGCCTCAACATACGAAAAACTCAGCATTGAATATTTTTGGGGAAATCTTGAATTACCGGCTTCATTTACCCACTTTTTATTTGTTTTTAATCTTGGTCTATTTAAAGACTTTGCCCTTCTTCTCCATTTACATATTTTTAATGTCGACGCCACAGAACAGTATATTGATTAAGAGGTAAGTTTGTCTGTGTTTTTTTTAAACTTTCAGAGAACCTTTACAATAAGTTGATCGTATTAACGGTAAAAATTTGACAAGGGAATTACAAGATAATATCTATTGTCATATCCATATCCATTCTTGAGCAATTAACATCTGTAGTGCCATGGCAATTGTTTGAAATAAGAATATCTGTCTGTGAAAATTAAGGTGCCAATATAATAAAAACTAAGAGATAAATTACACGTGGATGAAAAATTTTTTCCTTTAAAACGTTTAAAATTTACCAACAAAAAAAAATTTCGGAAAGCACTTTCTCCATTACAAATTTACATCCCAAGTTTAATTTGTTACAGTTCAATTTAACATTTATACGTTATTAAAAATAATCTCTAAATCATTACTTTATCTCTTACATTTAATGTCTAACGAATTCGTGTTATCCGTCGTCACGCGTAATATTTATTATTTAGTTGTCTATATGAACCTGCAATTGTAAGGAATCTGTTGCACTTAAGTATAGACATGACATTATACATTTTGTTGTGTAGCGTGTTGCATATACTTAGGCTCTCTATTTCTGTAATTCTTAAGCTAGGCAACCAATAACTTTTAATTAGTTTATAGGTAGATTCCTATAACCTATTGGCGATCGGTAACACAGATTTATTTCTTCACAATAGTTTTTGGCTTCCGGTAGTCTGTCACTTTTCACGTGTAATTCGCTCGAACGCTTGGCAATTTATTAAGTGGTATTTTTACGTGCTCGTTGCGATTTTTGAAACAAGTAATTTCACCATTTTGGGATATATTCGCAACGTTATATTTTTCGGTTATCCATTTATGTTTGGACGAGTGCATATTTTTATGGTATTGGAAATCGATTGTCTTCATTGGAAGGATCTATACGTAAAAGCCATTTTTGCCAAATTTACACGAGGCCAAGGACATCCAAGGTCAACAACATTTCCCTAGGAAAACCCGCCGAAACGAGGGTTCTTTTTTTCACCTACGGTTTCGCCTAGAATTTCGTAGTTTTTCATACGATTTTTTTTTGTCTCCTGATACGAACGAATAACTTTTTTCCACTGGTCTACACGTACTTATGTTACTTCTCCTTGCTGGACTGGAATTTCTTTTTTGTGGAGGAGCCATCCATTTTCTGGGTTAATTGATAGGCTGGAAGTTGCCATTCCTGAAATTTGAGCCGAAGCTGAAGCCCCATTGCCTGCAGTTTGTATCCTTCTTACGCCATACATATATTGATTTTTTTTTTAAATATATTGTATATTTTGCTTAAAAAAATTTCACCACTGTACCTATATATATATATATATATATATATATATATTAAATTTTGCTAAACATACTATGAAAATATTCTATTAATTAATTAGAACATCTATGATATTTGTTGGGGGTTTAAGCACTTACGTAAGACGCGTATACCCAGTTAGATACATACTTTTTTGTGTGTTGAATTTGTCTGTCATACCATACTCTACGTTATTGTATTTTTGAATGTTATAAAGTTAACCTACTTCGTTTATTGTTATTAAAAAAAAATAAAACTGAATTTGAATTTTTCATTATCGTCTCGCTAAGTAATTTATTTAGTAAATTTAAGGTTACATTGTACTTGAGCTGGTATTTGGAGTGAAAAAAAATTTACTTGGCGCCCTGTACATCAAAGTAATTTAGAACCCCGACCATCTCCACTGTTAGTCGGCCGGCAAATACCGTTAGTCAACAGACGACGACCAACTAGTTACGTCAGATTGTAATTTTAAAATTTGACGTAGCAAATTCCTATTACTAAGTGTAATATTTCGTTAATTAAAAAAAGAAAAATTAGTTATTGGTCGACAACTACTTATCAGGGCAGTTTTAGATAACGGTATGTTTGGTTAAATCGTCTTGATTTGGTCTGATAGTTTTTTATAGACATTTAAAAAACACCTTGTATATAAACACATAATAATACATGTTTACAACACATTATTATAAAATAATTTCTCAGTAATACATAAGCGTGTATATATAAAAAGGTAATTAAATATCCGCATTCTGGCTTTATTCCGATTATAAATTAAAGTTGTAATTGTACCTATAACTTTTATGTGTGCATAATCAATTATAATTATCTTTTTTTGTATTTTATGTAATTATATAATCTGTTTGTGAAATTCACGCACAAACTAATCAAAGTTTAAATGATTTAACTGCCTGTTAGTAACGATCATGACACTGACATTGTTCGATAGATATTTATTTGATTTAAAAAATATTTACACAATAACTCTACTCCATAATTATAAATGTAATTACAGACATTAGATAAAAACCATTCATACTTTTTAGATACAATATGAAGTCACTATTTAGTTATTGTGTATATTGCAATTATTACCCTTTTCAACTCTATAGGTACACACGGTGAACGGTTTCTACTTTTAGTCGTAATCTATTTGTGTTATATTTTACTTCAAAAGCAGCCACCTAGAATAACTTTGGTACCAAAAATAGCAACTGATGCGTCTGTCGAGGATTTGCTCTTGAAAATTCTAGTAACAATAGTTCATGACCCAATAGCTGCATATCAGCACACAGCACCACTACTGCTCTACTGAACCTTAGTGATAATATCATCAGTGCCATAGATAAACGCTTCGCAGCTATTCTTGTCTCACTCGACTATTCCAAAGGCATTTGACACCATTGATCATACGCTCCTCTGTACAAAGCTAAATTAGTATAACTCTGATATAATATCTCTGAGGCTTATTGATTCTTATTTGAGTGAACGTCGTCAATGTGTATCAGTTGCGGAAAAAGTATCTGATTTTAAAACAGTAACGTCAGGCGCCCCCCCAGAGATCCATACTTGGTCCTCTTCTGTTTCTTATATACGCATCAGATATATTGTCTGAAAGTTATTTGTGGCATTCTACGAATATTCTTTACTATTATTTGGGTTTTCTACCACATGTACTATTATCCTCTTCAAAACAAATCACCGAATCTACAAAATAATAGAATTATTGGAAAAAAAGCCTCTGCGCCCGTGACGTTTACGCCAAAGGAAAAGTCAGAGGTTATGTTTTGCAAATAATATAAATCGGAATAAACACAAAAATAATGTATTTTGCTGACGTTTCGGAAAGTAATCTCTTTCCGTTTTCAAAGCTATTTTTTGAAGAACTCTTATTTTGCTGTGTATGTCAAATACACAGCATTAAGATTCTGTTTATGTTATTTTCATAGATACTTACTACTTACACAGAACATAGAACTGATGATATTTTTTAGATAATGTTGAGTTTGTTAAGTTCTTCTTTTAACATTGGTAGCCAGGTTGTACAAATATCTACAGAACAATTCGATACGCACTTATCTTCATTTAATAAGATTATTGCTGATTCTTTAATTTTTCTTTTTTTGGTATCTGTTTCTTTTGTTAAAATTTTTGCCGAGTCCCAGTTTATTCTATGTCCGTTTTCCCAAGCATGTTCACAAATCTTTGATTTCTGAATTTCATTCTTTCTAATGTAATTCTTGTGCTCATCCAACCTCACACTGAAAGGTCTGGATGACTCACCCACATAACATTTATCACATTCGCACGGGATATTGTAAATACAGTTTTTTGAATTCTGCTCCCTGTTTATCGGTTTTGTTTTGTTAAAATAGATCTTAAAGTGTTCCCCGTTTGAAATATCGTCCTAACATTAAATTTGTCACCTATACGGCGTAGCTTTTCCGATAGTCCGTATACATAAGGAATTATTGCTGTATACTGACGTTCAGGTTTTTGTCGTACCTGATTGTCCCTATTTTCAACATTTATGAAAACTCTATCAACAAAGGCTTCAGGATATTGATTTTGTACTAAAACCTCTTTGATAAATTTTTTCTCGTTATTTAATATTTCATTATTAGATGAAATTATTTTGGCCCTATCGTATAAACATTTTACAATACCCCTTTTAACATTTATTGACTGATTTGAGTTAAAATTTAGATATCTATTAGTATGTGTTGGTTTTCTATAAACGCTTGTTTCAATTGTATTATTTATCCTTCTAATTAAAACATCTAAAAACGGTAGTTCATTCCTACTTTCTACTTCTAATGTGAATTTAATAGACGGTTCCTTACTATTTATATTTTCTAAAAAACTATCTAGTAAATCAACACCATGAGGCCAAATTGCAAAGATGTCGTCAACATATCTCCACCAGACAACCGGTTTGTTTATACAATTTTGAACATGTGTGTTCTCAAAGTTCTCCATAAATATGTTGCTTAAAATTGGTGATAATGCAGACCCCATAGCCATACCAAAATCCTGCTGATAGAACTCATTGTCCAATTGAAAATAGGTTGTTTTTATACACAGTGTTAAGAGTTCCATTATGCTATTTACACTTAATTTAGTTCTAGTTTCCAAATTATTATCATTTAGCAACCTGTCTTTAACTATTTTTAATGTTTCATCTACCGGAACATTGGTAAAGAGGCTAACTACATCAAAACTAACCATCAGGTGTGATTCATGAATGTCGGTTTCATAAATTTTGTCTATGAAATGTTTACTATTTTTAATATATGAATCGGTATTTCCAGATAATGGATCAATAATTTTAAGTAAAAATTTTGCCAAATTATGACATGGTGAATTAATAGAACTAACAATTGGTCTTAAAGGAATATTTTGTTTATGTGTCTTTGGTAAGCCATAAAAATGAGGGGGCTATGATTTTGAACGAAGGAAACTTACACCACATCATAGGATAAATAATACAATTGAAACAAGCGTTTATAGAAAACCAACACATACTAATAGATATCTAAATTTTAACTCAAATCAGTCAATAAATGTTAAAAGGGGTGTTGTAAAATGTTTATACGTAGAGCCAAAATAATTTCATCTAATAATGAAATATTAAATAATGAGAAAAAATTTATCAAATAGGTTCTAGTACAAAATCAATATCCTGAAGCCTTTGTTGATAGACTTTTCATAAATGTTGAAAATAGGGACAATCAGGTACGATAAAAATCTGAACGTCATTATACAGCAATAATTCCTTATGTATACGGACTATCGGAAAAGCTACGCCGTATAGTATATTTGATGTTAGGACGATATTTCAAACGGGGAACACTTTAAGATCTATTTTAACAAAAACAAAACCGATAAACAGGGAGCAGAATTCAAAAAACTGTATTTACAATATCCCGTGCGAATGAGATAAATGTTATGTGGGTGAGTCATCCAGACCTTTCAGTGTGAGGTTGGATGAGCACTAGAATTACATTAGAAAGAATGAAATTGAGAAATCAAAGATTTGTGAACATGCTTGGGAAAACGGACATAGAATAAACTGGGACTCGGCAAAAATTTTAACAAAAGAAACAGATACCAAAAAAAGAAAAATTAAAGAATCAGCAATAATCTTATTAAATGAAGATAAGTGCGTATCGAATTGTTCTGTAGATATTTGTACAACCTGGCTACCAATGTTAAAAGAAGAACTTAACAAACTCAACATTATCTAAAAAATATCATCAGTTCTATGTTCTGTGTAAGTAGTAAGTATCTATGTAAATAACATAAACAGAATCTTAAAGCTGTGTATTTGACATACACAGCAAAATAAGAGTTCTTCAAAAAATAGCTTTGAAAACGGAAAGAGATTACTTTCCGAAACGTCAGCAAAATACATTATTTTTGTGTTTATTCCGATTTATATTATTTGCAAAACATAACCTCTGACTTTTCCTTTGGCGTAAACGTCACGGGCGCAGAGGCTTTTTTTCCAATAATTCTATTATTTTGTAGATTCGGTGATTTGTTTTAAAGAGGATAATAGTACATGTGGTAGAAAACCCAAATAATAGTAAAGAATAAACGCATCAGATATATTTAAGGTAGTAACTGGTTCACGTCTGCATGCATACGCTGACGATAATCAACTTCTTTATTGTTTTGACACATCTAACGCAAACATTGCCATTAATTTGATCAGCAAGGACTTAGACAACATCTATTAATATTCGTACCAACCCAACCAAATCGGTTGTTATCCTATTTTGCCCAGAAAATAATCGGCATCTGTTAAGTTGAAAATTAATCAAGAAAATCTATCGTTTTCAACCTTTGCCAATTCAGGGATAATAATAGACGAAAAATTACGTTTCGTGCAACACATAAAATGCTTTTGCAAAAATTTTATTGCTGGTTAAAAGTACTGTAAGCAAACAGGCATATTCTGAACTTTAAACAACGTAAAAATATTGTGAAACTCTAATCATGCCCATATTCAGTTATTGAAATTGTATGTATTTCTTCTGCTTGGATCAATTGACCAAAAATCAGCTACAAGTTATGCAAAATTATTGTTGTCGCTTCATATATAACTTGAAGAAGTTTGATCATATTCCAAATAAATATATTGAGCAAGCGGTAAAATTCCTGGTTGGGGGTAGCTCGTCTACAGGCATCGGTGATAGGCCTCAGTAGCGGAAATAGGCCGACGTTAAATAAATGTATTAAAAAAAAATTTAGCGGCCCGTAACGAAGGCTTGTAGAGAAAAAATATATGAAGTACTAGCATTACATTGACTCGAGTTACCACTTTCCTCTTTAGTTCTGGGCCACACTATATAAAACATGGATCTTTTCATGCAAATATTTCTATTTGACAATACATTTTTTAAAAAACAAAAACATGCTTTGGCGGACCGACATTTGGAAATTCCAATATTACCTCATTAGTCAGTTTATTTTGATTATTGGAATACCTAATTAACTTGCTCTTATAATTCTAATTGATAATATACAAAGGACTATTTAAAAAATTATTTTGTATAATTCATGTACGTGAAACAAATATACAGGGTGGACCGCTAATAATAGGCCATAGTTCAGGGGTAGATTCTTTGGGCCAAAATATGAGGATATGAGGAAATATGCTTTAGTAAAATGTGGCTGTGGAGAAAGATACAGGGTGTCAAGTTTCAAATTATTTTTTTTGTTTTTTTGTAATAACTCAACAGCCTCTCGACTGATCTTGGCCAAATTTGCTAGAGGAACTTTTTTTATTCTAAGAAACAATAATTTATGTATTACATCACGTTAGATCATAGAGGGCGCCGCAGGACCCTGTATCTGATGATGAATTTTTTTCATATTTTTTTTTGACGAAACATTGTGGTACTTCTGATCAGAAAAGCGAGGAGATACTCATTGCAATATCCAAATAGAATACAGACTGACCATAAGATTTTCAAAGATCTGTTTCGCCGTTTGAGAGAAACGGGTTCATTTCGCCATAAAAACGATGTAAGACAACCGAAACGAGTTACTCTAGATCAAGAACTAGAAATTTTAGTTCGTGTGGATGAAGATCCCCAAAACAGCTCAAGTGGGATGGAAATTTTGTTAAGAATATTTTATTTACCGACGAAGCAACTTTTACTCGCCGAGGCGTTTTTAACTGGAGAAATATCCATTACTGGGAAGTAGAAAATCCTCATGCCGTTAAAGACAGGCATTTTCAGCAAGAATTTAAGATTAAAGTTTTGTGTGGTATCATTGGCGATCAATTACTGGGACCGTTTGTCCTTCCTCCAAATTTAAATGGACAGTTTTTTCTTCAAAATACTCTTGCTGATATATTACATGCTTTCATGCTAATCATACGGAACACAATGTGGTTCATGCAAGATGGAGCTCCCCTTCATTTTTCCATTGAAGTCATTAATTATCTTGATGAGACTTTCCCACGCAGATGAATCGGTCGAGGAAGTGAGTTTGCTTGGCCACCAAGGAGTCCTGATTATAATCCTTTATATTATTATGTGTAGGAACATATGAAGTCCTTAGTCTATACAAATACTATCAACTCAAGAGAAGAACTGTGGGACAAAATACTAAACGCAGCGAATTTTATTAGAGAACAGGAATATGTATTTTTCAATGTAAGAAAATCTTTTATGAATAATAGAATCAGAAAAGGCATAGAAGTAGGTGGAGACCATATCGAACATTTACTTAAGTTGCAGCAATGGGGATTTTGCATGGGGGGAAAGTTTATAATGTCATTAAGTCAACTTTTTTTTTGGTCTTCTAATAAGATTAGATCCTTATTTAAGACAATCTTTTGATATGAAAATAATCCATTAGTTCATAAGAAAGTGAGAAAGAGTTTACGCTGTTATTACGATTTTGTATTCCCTTACGTTTTGTACTTTTTTCAATAAATACACTTTGAATTTGAATTTGTCTTTCAAATAATTATTGAGATGTTTAACAGCACTTTCCTCGAAAACGGTTGGAGTAGCAAGTTCTACCAAGTGTACCTTTTATACATAAAAAAAATATGAAAAAAATAGATACAGATCCTGCGGCGTCCTCGATAATCTAACGTGATGTAACATATGAATTATTGTTTCTTAGAATAAAAAAAGTTCCTCTAGCAAATTTGGCGAAAATCAGTCAAGAGGCTGTTGAGTTATTGCAAAGAAAACGAAAAAATAATTTGAACTTTGACACCTCGTATCTTTTTCCACAGCAACATTTTACTAAAGTATATTTGATTACATCCTCATATTTTGGCCCAAAGAATCTATCCCTGAACTATGGCCTATTATTAATGGTCCACCCTGTATATTTATTTATTTTTTTGGCGTACTACAATACCATAAAAATTTAGTATGTAGGAGTGTGGAAAATGTGACTAATATGTAATGTAAATTTACACATTTTTTTTATTGATAATTGATTCTCACTTTTTGCAGTTCGTGAATATTCATAGATATTTTAATGTCTCCAGTACGAATAAAAAAATATTCACGTTGCAGAAAATATTTCTTTATCCCAAGTTACGTCACAAAGTAAATTTATGTTTATTTTAACCTAATTTGGCTATTACCGTAAAATTTCAAGGTTTTGAATTTACACAACAGGTTTGTAAGTAGGTATGTATGGAAATATTGCTACAAACTCCATATTATCCATAATATGTTTTTGCATTTTGACATTAACTTTATATTATTAATTATGTGATTTTAATTTGTGAATCATTATTGTTAAAAATAAATATAATATAAGAAGGTAAATTATAAGGCACTAATCGAGCAACTGTACTGGAAGGTGTATTGATCTTGAAATTAATTGTGAATGAAATAAAGAAATCAATGAAGTTGTGTTAGTTATTTATTATGTGAATGAAATGTCAAAATAACACAAAAATTTCACCAAGATATAAATAGATGTGTTACTATTGTAAGTAATGTTCTGTAATCAGGTGTAAAAAATTTCACTATAATGAATATAACATAGTAAAGCTGACTTGACAATTTCTCTGCTAAACTCCACGTAAAAGCAGTAACCAGTTTCCTACCTAATCTATTTCATTCATGAATGGAAATATTTTAACCTTCAACAATATATTTATATACAGGGCGAGTCCGAAACGAGTATCGTAAATTGAACACCGTATACGAGGAATAAAAATAAAAGACTGCCAGTCTAAGTTCGTGAAAATGTATAGATTTTTAGAATTAAAGTTCTTAATTTGAAAATGTATTGTCAATTAATGAAATCTTCAATTTGAAACATTTTCAGGGAAATTAAATATTGGGAAAGCAAGCATATTTTCTGAGGTGCGTGTCTATATTGCGAGACTCAATATCCCTCATAAAACAGCGTGTAGTTCACTGCTACCACTTCGGCAATGCATTAAAACTGCCATTAAACATCCGTACTCTGGCCACCTTACCGGCACCTACCTCTAAATTTCAATTCTGAACAATATCTGAATTTTTTAAGCGATGTATTGAATAACTTAATATAAAGTTTTCTTCGATCACTTACCGAGTTTGGTTCAGGTAGCACTGTAGTTTAAGTAGCTTATTTTACTTTTCTCTATTACTAAATCCTTCCGGAGATTCCTGAATTGCCGATTAACCGTTCGAGTCCTATCATCGGTGTAAATGCGAGTTTTAGATTAATTTCCGTTTTGTGCCTGACTGCCCCGTTCTTCATACTATAATAGGTTATACAGGGTCCCAACCAATTCACAGGGACAGTATTGGTATTTCGTAAAGAATAGAAGATACAGCAATTTCGGGACAAATAGTTGGGACCCTGTATAATTTACTATTCCATACACGTCTCCATAAAGCCTCAATCCAGGTAGTTTTCATACAGTTCCATCTCTTATAGATATGCCTTCAATAGTTCATGACCTCTGACTGAGTCCGAATATAATATTCCAGTCTCTGACGTATTCTTCCTTGACTCTGCTACTCACCTTCTTGCACTGCACTTTGGCACTACGAGTACGTTCTTGAGGCTTGCTGCTGATTTTTTCAATAATTATTTCAGACTCTGGACTCGCCTATGCTGGTTTCAAGTTAATGTGAAATCAATTATGACTCCAAAATAATCCACGTCCCTACATATTGTTAATACTTCACCTGAAAGCCTTACAAGTGTGAATCCTTCTGAGCTACTTCTTCTGATGAACGGAATGATAATGCTTTTTCAAGACTTATTTTGTGTGCCTCTCGCTCCATTCATGTCCGAGAAACATTTATGGCTTTCAGCATGAGTTTCTTAACTGTATTATTGACTTTATTTTTTACTGTGACGAATCAATAATCAGCATAATCAGAAAGGGAAAGAGTATCCCCCCCGGATACATCTTCTCTTGAACTCACCAAACATCTGCCTTTGAGTATGATCCCGATCTACCTGCAGCAAGAGGAGTCAATTCCTTACTTTGTGTCAGCCGTGGTACTGAAGTGAAATCAGGAGTTGTAGAAGGCACCTTCTATGTCAAGGAGGGGCGCAGCCCAACTCCTTTTTGTTAACATTTGTTCCTGCCATTTATGAATATTTGTCAAGCTGCAATAGTTTTAAGATCAGTGCACAATAGGTACCAAGATTATGCCGCAGTTCTCTGTGATCTTATGTAACGCCGCTATTTCAGTGCTGCAAATTGCACTATACTAGTACAAGCGGATTTTTCCCTCGAGCGCCAGTTTCTGTTTAAAGTACAGAAACACCACTTTCTCTATCAACAATATAATGAAGGCCCCAGATGGAATTCGTGAAGACGGTTTATTACCAGGGGTCGAAACGTAGACCGTCTTTCTCAAGGAATGGACAGTTGTAACGATTTTATTATTTGTAAGTTATAATTTTCCCCCTTTTTTTATTTCTCTAATTAAAAGTTCTACTAATATTGTTAACCAGGTACTTATACAAAATGAGAGCAAGTAAGTGAATGATATCAGGTAAATGCAAAATAAAAAATGAAATCAAATGACTAGCAAAGCAAGACCGGCGGTTTGACACGTGCAACAAAAATGAAATTTGGGTTAAAATTATGACAGACAAATTATTATTAAAATTTTGAAATTTCTAGCAAAAATAAAATGACCTTATTTTATATTATGAAACAGCTAATTTTGCGAACTTGATGTGGTGAACCCGGTGATGGGATGTTTTATTATAGAATAAAATGGTACGTCCCACTTAAAGACAGCGTCCCCGACTGAGAATTTCGCGGAAAATAACCCGGTATAACTACTACTGTACAGAAAATTTTATTAGCAAACAGGTAAGTGTTATTTTACTAGATATTAATTTGTCCTTGTTTATTTCTACGATCTCGTTTGGTATTAATTTATTACAGTTCAGATCAGGTGGAGTGTCCCACTTAAAGGCAGCGTCCTCGACTGAGAATTTTACGAACAAGAAATAAATTATTTGCAAAATTAAAATCAAATCACAATAAATTGTATAAAAATTTCGGCGTACACCTCTGGAGTGTCCCACTTAAAGGCAACGTCTCCTGAGGGTATTATCCACGGTAAAATATCTTCCCGGATTTACTAGATACGATAGGTTTATTGAAAATTACTATAAGTTGCTGAAGGCACAAGTTAACAAAATATTATTTACAGAAAATACCGGAAATATTCCAAAATTACCAGGAAAATAAATATAAATTCAGAACAGTGAAATATTACCAAAAATTCGACTGGTCAGGTCGGGAGTAGGAAACCAAAGATACAGATTAGCAGAGGGCCTAGGCAAGATATCCCCGGGCTAAGCTAGAATTCATCCTGTCGAACGTACATTGCGCGAGCATATGTGAGTCGGGCAGTCATCAATTGACGGTGTAGCAAAATGTTGATAACCGGTAGCGTCAATTAATATAAACAATAATTTCTAAACAATTTAAATGACTGGGATCGATCGCAAATCAAATATTCATATGATTTCAGAAAAAGAACCCCGGTATTAATAGTTATAATTGGAAATCAAAGTATTATTTTTGAAGCCTGTGCATATTGAAAATTTTGGAGCGTTAATTAATTTAAACAATTGACTCTCATGATTTAAACTACTTGCAATCAGTTTGTAATTAAAACTTTACCTGGTACTTGAAAAGAACTGAGTTTTATCGGCCCTAGTTTATTATTTATTTATCAAAATAAAATTAGTGAGTTCCAAATGGTTTCCTCATGAGTTTTAAAAATAATCTTCCCCTGAAATTAAATTGCTTGAAAGCGGTTTCTGCACAATTTACTTTATATTATTAAAATATACTCGGTGGATAAAACAAAACTATTACTTTTAATCCGAATTAAAATGAATATTTTCCAAACAAAAATGACTTCATTACACTTAAGTAAAAACGATGTATCTTTGATCGGCTTTAGAGATTTTGCTTAACAGTTTTCCCAGATTTGGGTGTAAATAATAGTATGGAAGATATTAGAAGAGGTACCATTGACAATTAGGGTCAATATGCAGGACATGCACGATGGAGTGCCTTTTTATACATTTATTTAACGTCGGCCTATTTCCGCGACTGAGGCCTATCACTCATACCTAGAGACGAGATTCCCAACTAGGAACTTTGCGAACCTCTTCTCTGTCGAAGAGTAGGGGACTTTTATTTGCCTAACATTTAATAGATAAAAAACCGACAGCTTTACATTCCCTCTAAGAATGGTATATCCACTTCGCCTAAGATTGCATAGCTTAGGTGCATACACTAATATGCAAGTCAAAAGAGGTGGAGCGAGATCGCTGTATTTCTTTGGTGGTCACCCAACTAAGTATTACTGCGAGAGCAGTTGATTTACATTTCATTTCGTCGGCTGCTATGGGCCAATTTTGAAGGAATCGAAATATGTCCTCTGTATATCACTCTTTTGTTATTTTCGACGCGTGCATTAACATTTTTTTGGTTCTTAAGAAAATATCAATACAAAATTCCAAACAGGCTAGCTGATAGTAACAGTGATAGTGGAGATATACATATAATACAGCAATCTAAACTCTATGTTTTCAATAAAATGGACTAACAGTCTTCGAACGCTCGCTATTATCTCCGAAGTGAACTCTAATTACCTAACTCGCTGCAATTTTTTTAACTTATTTGATTAACGCATTATATAACAATCACTATTAAACATAGGTAATGTAATTAACTTTCAATAACAAACTTTCATTTCAACTAATATGTCCTAATCTTTAATTTAATATTATATTCAACTTACTTCACAATACCAGCGGCAAACGAGAATATGTAACAAGATAGAGAATAATTGTGCAACATTATCAATTTTCTATAAATATCCAAAGTTTGGCCACAAGCTTAATGTTGGATAATTGGATGAAGTTCAGTTCACGCAATGAAATAAATCAATAACCTTTCGATGGGATTTTGTTTTATATACTGAATTAAAATTTTATAAAAGTTTAATTTATTTTTTATAAAAAATTATACAAAAAAGCATTGCATTAAACAAGTTAGATTGAAATAGTAATTTATTTTATCATTTCAGATATTAGATACCTATTTACTTTTTATATCATAAGGAATCGGGTGGTGTGACTAAGATTAAATGTCCTGTCACTTTTTTCCTCTTCGTCAAATATGTATTCCCAGTTTTCAACGCCTAACTGCAAATTAGTCCAGGCGCACGCTTGGCCGATTTTAGAGCTTGTAAAAATAATGCACCACTTTGGGCTAGTCCGCTGGGAAGCTCTCCGTATCCCGATGATGCACTCATCACGTAATAACCTAATTAAAAATACGTGTTATCATTTTTGATAATTGATATATTACTTAATCTGCACAAAGTTCATTCGGACCAGAGAGATATGCTCTTGGACATATAATAAAATATAGCTATATCATGCCATACGGGACATCACTAAATAATTGAATAATTGAAAGGGTATCTTTGAATTTTTCAGGAAATTTTGTTACAGGGGTTTCCCTCTTAACGCGAGTGATACTGGAAGGGTTAGATTTTTACTATAATCAGGGCACAGGGTATAGCATAGTCGTGGCACGGTTAGCCCGGAATTATAGTGTAGTGCTTAGGATAAAAGAAAACTAATCTAGCTCAGTAATCTCTGGGCATATCTGTACAATATACTTACGGGATGAATTAGTAGCTACTGTCTCTTCTCCTGGCGTGACAATAAAATAAAAATACCTGACTTTCAATACAAACACTATTGTTGCGACAACTGACATAGGACAGACTATAAGTTTCAATTTAACAATGTACGGGACACACAAGATATAATTTGTAAGGTATATTGTACTATGAGATAAAAATATTAAAATATAAATTATAGATTACTGTTGGGTAGCTACCGCTGATGTACAGAAATTTATTAAATTAAATTAAGTATGCTAAAGAAATATGAATAGCAAGTAATTTCCCAAGAAGGTCTGTCAGGTATGTTGTTTTCAATATAAAAGCAGCGAATACAATGTGACATCAGGTGGGTATAAATGAAATATTTACCAACTGGAATCCTCAGCGACGAGATAGGACAGGGTTTTGGACGATGCCGTAAGCCCTCGGTGACGTGGTCTGGCCCAGGTGACCTTCCAGGGGGTTATTTTGGTAACTTGAAAGGCGGTTAAACGTTTTTTTTAAAGTGATATTCAAAATAAAACAACGTATAGCAGCGTACCCAGAAACGTAGGTGTTAACAGCGTGCCGGGAGCGGCAGAGGCCTAAAATAGCAAGAATCATATGTCAATAGGTGAACGGGGAACAATGGAGAAAGCATACTTATCGTTCGTCTTGTCCCCTAAAATCCTAAGTAGTGACAATTTTCCCTCAAGACTAGCTCCACAAAATAAATCAATATCCAAAATAAGGAAAAACTTCTGAAGATCGTCTAAATTCATCAATCCCACGAGGATGATTGCAGGTGAATTTGGCAATCGGGAGAGAAAACGGCCCCGTGCTTTTCAAGATGAAAGCAAATGAATAGTGACCGCGAGTGCCAAGACGGAAGCTATTCAGAGTCATCTATGTTCAACGATATGGGTATGCTATTTTAAATACGTTATGAGGTACAGTGGGTTTCCTATGGTTGAGCAGTATAAAATTTTAATGGGACGTGGCCAGTTCGCGGTAGGCCCGTAACAAATTGTTGGGGTATGGTGCTACGTTATGAGTGCAATCACAATTAGGTCGACTTATAAGGGTAGAGCTAACACCGCTATGTTGAATAAAGCGTTGATATTCATTTTTCTCTGATCTCGAGTTCTGTATTAGCTACGGAAAAATAAAAAATAAATCGTTTATAGGGCTTTAATTTACGTGCTCTTTGTCATACTTGTTCCTTTTATTCCTTTCATAGGATTATATGCTTTTATTTGTAGTACGTAAAATATAAAAATTGGGCCTCGATTTTTCCGTTTTGTCATTTTTGATCAAACTTACGGAGAAAATAGTTACCACTAAAGTTGGAGAGCATGAAAACTGTATGTACAAATTTCACGTTAAATATTTACCTGCGCAATTAATTTAGGACTTGTGAACCTAATCTAAAAAAAATTCCATGTGCTGTAAACGTTAGAAAGTTATTTTGATGAATTAAATAAAAACGTTTAAGAATATTTTTTGTCATAAACTTAATATATGAACACATTGGACCTAAATCGACCATTCTAGTGTGACATATACGCTTCTGAAAGTAGGCAATATTGTAGTACAGAGAGTCATTGCGCGTCCAATGAAAATTTGTCATGTATTATTGTGAACCTTATGTGCATTATGCAGTGTGTCTCACTTTTCACCACCAAACCCCAATATCTCTGCCATTTGTTGATTGATTTGGATCAAATTTGGTGTACTTTTTTGTTTCAGATTGTGATTAATAAATATTGTCTGAAAGTTATTTGTGGCATTCTACGAATATTCTTTCCTATTATTTGGGTTTCCTACCACATGTATTATTATCCTCTTCAAAAACAAATCACCGAATCTACAAAATAATAGAATTATTGGAAAAGTGCCTCTGCGCCCGTGACGTTTACGTTAAAGGAATAGTCACAGGTTATGTTTTGAAGTAGATTTTTCCGGGTCTTGCCGTGGTCGGTGGTTTCCGACCACGGCAAGACCCGGAAGAATCTACTTCATTAGACAACGGCCGTGAAAACCTGCATTCTGCTATAGGTTATGTTTTGCAAATAATATAAATCGAAATAAACACAGAAATAATGTATTTTGCTGACGTTTCGGAAAGTAGTCTCTTTCCGTTTTCAAAGCTTTTTTTGGATAAACTCTTATTTTGCTGTGTATGTCAAATACACAGCTTTAAGATTCTGTTTATATTATTTCCATAGATACTTACTACTTGCACAGAACACAGAACTGATGATATTTTCTTTTAGATAATGTTGAGTTTGTTAAGTTCTTCTTTTAACATTGGTAGCCAGGTTGTACAAATATCTACAGAACAATTCGGTAAGCACTTATCTTCATTTAATAAGATTATTGCTGATTCTTTAATTTTTCTTTTTTTGATATCTGCTTCTTTTGTTAAAATTTTTGCCGAGTCCCAGTTTATTCTATGTCCGTTTTCCCAAGCATGTTCACAAATCTTTGATTTCTGAATTTTATTCTTTCTAATGTAATTCTTGTGCTCATCCAACCTCACACTGAAAGGTCTGTGATTTTGAACGAAGGAACTTTACACCACATCATAGTAAGCCTCCTCATTTTTATGGCTTACCAAAGACAAGTAAATAAAATATTCCTTTAAGACCAATTGTTAGGTCTATTAATTCAATGTCATAATTTGGCAAAATTTTTACTTAAAATTATTGATCCATTATCTGGAAATACCGATTCATATATTAAAAATCGTAAATATTTTATAGAAAAAATTTATGAAAACGATATTCATGAATCACACCTGATGGTTAGTTTTGAAGTAGTTAGTCTTTTTACCAATGTTCCGGTAGATGAAACCTTAAAAATAGTTAATAACAGGTTGCTAAATGATAATAATTTGGAAACTAGAACTAAATTAAGTGTAAATAGCATAATGGAACTCTTAACAATGTGTATAAAACACCTATTTTCAATTGGGCAATGAGTTCTATCAGCAGGATTTTGGTATGGCTATGAGGTCTGCATTATCACCAATTTTAAGCAACATATTTATAGAGAACTTTAAGAACATACATGTTCAAAATTGTATATACAAACCGGTTGTCTGGTGGAGATATGTTGACGACATCTTTGCAATTTGGTCTCATGGTGTCGATTTACTAGATAGTTTTTTTGGAGTAAGGAACCGTCTATCAAATTCACATTATAAGTAGAAAGTAGGAATGAACTGCCGTTTTTAGATGTTTTAATTAGAAGGGTAAATAATACAATTGAAACAAGCGTTTATAGAAAACCAACACTTACTAATAGATATCTAAATTTTAACTCAAATCAGTCAATAAATGCTAAAAGTGGTGTTGTAAAATGTTTATACGATAGGGCCAAAATAATTTCATCTAATAATGAAATATTAAATAACGAGAAAAAATTTATCAAAGAGGTTTTAGTACAAAATCAATATCCTGAAGCCTTTGTTGATAGAGTTTTCATAAATGTTGAAAATAGGGACAATCAGGTACGACAAAAACCTCACTATACAGCAATAATTCCTTATGTATACGAACTATCGGAGAAGCTACGCCGTATAGGTGACAAATTTGATGTTAGGACGATATTTCAAACGGGGAACACTTTAAGATCTATTTTAACAAAAAAAAAACTGATAAACAGGAAGCAGAATTCAAAATACTGTACTTGCAATATCCCGTGCGAACGTGATAAATGTTATGTGGGTGAGTCATCCAGGCATTACAGTGTGAGGTTGGATGAGCACAAGAATTACATTAGAAAGAACGAAATTCAGAAATCAAAGATTTGTGAACATGCTTGGGAAAACGGACATAGAATAAACTGGGACTCGGCAAAAATTTTAACAAAAGAAACAGATATCAAAAAAAGAAAAATTAATGAATCAGCAATAATCTTATTAAATGAAGATAAATGCGTATCGAATTGTTCTGTAGATATTTATACAACCTGGCTACCAATGTTAAAAGAAGAACTTAACAAACTCAACATTATCTAAAAGAAAATATTATCAGTTCTGTGTTCTGTGCAAGTAGTAAGTATCTATGGAAATAATATAAACAGAATCTTAAAGCTGTGTATTTGACATACACAGCAAAATAAGAGTTCATCCAAAAAAAGCTTTGAAAACGGAAAGAGGCTACTTTCCGAAACATCAGCAAAATACTTTATTTCTGTGTTTATTCCGATTTATATTATTTGCAAAACATAACCTGTGACTATTCCTTTGACGTAAACGTCACGGGCGCAGAGGCTCTTTTCCAATAATTCTATTATTTTGTAGATTCGGTGATTTTTTTTTGAAGAGGATAATAACACATGTGGTAGAAAACCCAAATAATAGGAAAGAATGTTTGTGATTAATAAGTTATTTAATTTTTTTTCCAAATTAAATACGCCTACTGTGGTCAAAAGAAATTGGCAGACATTGGCAATTTATATTAGCGATTGAGATAGGATTTTTGTTTTACAGAATCTTGTTCGGCATGACCTAAAACTCCTGTATACCAAATTTTGTTAAAAAATATTCATTCCTTTGCAAAAAAAATCATATCTAAGATTTCAATAAAAATTATTCGAGTTATTTATTGTCGGATGTAATAATGGCGCTAATTAAGCATTAGAACTCATTTTTTATCCAAAACGCTGTGAAATGAATATTTGGAAATCGGTAGCTATTTTTTAAAATACTTAGAACTCGGCGTACCAATATCTGTGTTAACATGGATTGCTTTGGACTAGATTTGACAATTATATCAAATATCAAATTAAACTTAAACATGGCTGCACAACAATTAAGTATTGCTAATAAAATTGAAATAATAAGAATTGTTGGTGATAGTGTGCATTCTAATCGAGATGCAGCCAGTATCTTCAATTTGAGATGTCCAGAACGCCCACAGATTCACTACACCATGGTTGGTTCAATTAATAGAATATTTAATGGAACTGGAGATGAACCCAAGCTTAGAGTCAAAAAATACAACGTTGCCGATCGTCCATTGTATCAAGTAATATTATATGCTGTTAATGCTGAACCACGTGATAATATAAGAGATTTATCTCTAAACTTGAATATAGACAGAAATAAAATTTGGAGGTACTTTAAACGCCATAATTTAGAACCATATAAGCCCAAGTTTTTAAACATTATGGAAGAAGGAGACGCAGAAAGGAGATTAGAATATTACTTCTGGACACAGGGTTTGTTTTTAAATGACACAAATTAAAAAAATATATATTTTGAGTGATGACGGTATTTTTACAATAAATGGCGTGGTCCATCGTAAAACTCAAGGTATTGGTTAACGGTAAACCCACACTGGGTTACAAATTGTAAACGGCAATACTCCGAAAAAGTAAATGTCTGGTGTGGGAATTTTAAATGAGACCTTGATGGGACAATTTTTCTTTGATGACAGTTTAAATATATTTTTTAACACATGAATTTCGAGCTGCCGTTCAAAATTTATCTTCAGCCGTACAACAAAATCTCTATTTCCAACTAGATGGGACTTCCATTCAAAATACAGTAACAGTTAAAAATTGATTGAATAACAATTTCCCTTTGCGTTGGATTGGAAGAAATAGTCCTTTAATCGCGTGGCCACCTAGATCACCAGAAGTCACCCCTATGGATTTTTATTTTTGGGGTACCATAAAAAATAAAGTCTATACAAATAGGCCACGAAATAGAGCTGAACTATGTGACAGAATTAGATAAGCATGTAATGAAATCACATTTGAAGAATTAAAAAAAGTTGTTAAAAATAATAACAAGAGAATTGAAAAATGTAACAGAATTCATGGAGGACTAATGGAGAAAGATTATATTTAATATTTATTTTTTAAATTATGTTTTTGTTTAAGTAATAATTTTAAGTACTATTTAAGTCACAATGAAAATAAAAGGTTAATTATTCGATATTTTCTTTAAAGAAAAAATGTGTCCTAATGCTTAATTACCGCAATTATTACGCAACTACCAAGTTATGTAAATATCCGACAATAAATAACTCGAATATTAGGGTGATTATTATTGAAATTTTAGATATGAATTTTTTTGTACAGAAATGAATATTTTTTAACGAAACTTGATATACAATAATCGTAATCATTGGAGAATATATTTCTTTTATTAATTTCCTTTCCTTCTGTAAAGTCTTATCTTTTTTGTGTGCTAAACTTCTTTTCGAATAATAAGCATTATTACTTACTTGTCTCGTCGATAGCCGCGTGGGTTAAGGCGCGAAGTGGAAATCGCGATTAATCACACGGGCATCGCACCACCGGGTTCGAATCCTGGCTCCGGCACTGTCGAAGGAAATGGTTGTATGTCCACGTTTTTTCAATGTGTAACTCCCTTTCGCGCAAGCCCCTGGCTTCTGGAATTGGGGGTTGTCTAATTTCTATGTTGTTTATGTAAGAACATAAATAATTTTTAATTTGTCTTTTGTAAATAAACTGGAGTATAGATTAGAAACATCGTAGGCTGGTAACAGACCCGCTTTGTTTTGATAAAAGGCACGTTCTCTGTGAACCACTCGCTTAGAGCAAGATATATTGGAAGTTATACAATATATGCTTATTACGCATTGATATGGTTTAAATATTATTTGAAACATAAAGATGAATATAATAGTCAAAAGATTACTAAGCCTAGATATTTTAGTTTATATTTGAATGTGAGTGAATGTGGAAGTGTGTCGCTTTTGTTTTTAATTGGAGGTGAGTCTTTTCACTGAGCGTTATACCTAAATTATTTGTTAACTACCTAGTACTCAAACTCTGAAATATTTTACATTTAGTAAGACGTTAAATCAGTTAAAATAATAAATGATTATTGTTGATTCGTATGGGTGTGGTTTTATGTGTTAGGTAGCTGGAGAGGATACAATGCGTGTCTGCCCTTTGTGTCCATTGCACCCCTCAGTACCTGGTTATTGCAAGTGCGTAACCCAACACTAGTTACTGAAGAGAACACATCGCGTGTTGTATCCCCTTGTGTTCATTGCACTTCTTAGTACTGGTGAATAGATTGAAAATAAGGAACGCATCGCGAGTTTAAGCCCTTTGCGTTAAGGGTGGTTTTGGTGAGGGCACACTGCGAGTCTTGCCCCTTGTGCCCATTGCACCCCTCATTACCACCCTTGGATGATTAAGAATATTAAATTACCAATGACAACTGCTTCTACAAACCACACGAATTCAACAATATTTTTATTGAGGTAGTTAATTAATTAGGATCTTATAGTAAAGGGGCATTAACGCTCACACCTGTGTTTTCTTTATTTATAGGCGGAGCCAGCTATGTACGTCAACGGGACCCGGCAAAACAGACACCTGCTTGCGGTTTGTTTATAATTTCCATAAACCTAACAGTTAACATAATTATCTTTTACTGGTTTATTACTGATCCAATCTTTATATGCAAAATATCATTTTTAATTATACTTACCAAAACAAACAAACAATCATTTTCTCCCCCCTTTCTTACATTTATTTATTTATTATTATTATAGTGTATACGACCAGAATTGAAACCGTATAAAAACTAAAAGACGGCAAAAACAGTCGGCATCTCTTGCGGGAGTAAACAGAAATGCTTGTCATAAGAAAAACATTAAAGATATGCCAGCTGTTCTTGCCGGCTTTTAGTTTTTATACGGTTTCAATTCTGGTCGTATACACTTTACTATTACTACTACTATTATTAGTATTATTAAATTTATAATAATTATCGGCCAACGTTTAAGTAAATCGTCTCAACGTTTTGCTGAACTGGAAAATGCCACATGAATATTTAACTCCTTGTTCGAACGTTTTTGAAAAATACATTATATGGGTTTGGTTTTTGAAAATCCAGCTGTAACTGAGTAGTTAGATTTGTATATGTTTTTTATCTACTGTCCACCAATTTTTTATATAAGAGCATCTGGATTTAAAATATTGGATTTATCTCCTTAGTAACTTGTCCCAATTCAATTCGGAAATATAATCAATTCGTCAAAGAGATGAACAAATACCAAAATAGGGGTTTTATTATAATGTTCCACGAAAACCATCAAAAAGTTAAACAATAGAGGTGACGAGTATTGAATTATGTATTTAAATACAATAAATGCTGTGAACGTGTTGATTGAGGACCTGAGGACCTTGCATATACGCTTACTATGAAATTTCTATGCGAACCAGTATTGCCGATAAACATATTTTCAATGTCAAGGTGAAACTCCTACGGTGTCATGGACATGGTGCACTTATACAGTGTCCGCCAGTTGGCTATATATGGGAAACATTTGTATTATTGAGAATTCTAAAAAACTCTATTGGAGTTCGTTTCTGCATGTCCGACAACCAAAAAATACATTTTGACACATGCGTTGTGATCACTGGTTCGGCAGTAATGTAACAAATAGTTGACGGTAGTATCGAAAAATGAGTCAAATTGGCAATATATCGAAACATTTTATTAGTAAAAGTTGCTTAGTGTCCAGCAAGGACCCCTTATATCAACCAAAACTGAGATAGAATAAAAAATGCAAATTTTTTACTCGTATAGTAATTGAACGAATAAAGTGGTCGTGTCGCTATCTGTAGTTATGCCCTGTATATTGATATACATTTGCTAATCCAATATTTTCAGACTACCAATACAATTCAGACGAAGTATTAATTACATTTCAAATTTTAATAATACAGTATTTATAGAATTAAATTTACTCTTTGCTAATGTGAATATCAAAAGTATAGCTATTTTTTAAAATTTAATAAGGAGGATTTGGAAAGAGACCTAGATTTGACACTAGTCTTACACTTTGTCCTGTTATCACTTATTTCATTTAACTATTAATTCATTTAGTCTGTTTACTAAATTCCTGAAAAATCAAATAATACCAGAAAAGTCCTACTAGGAGTGTGATTAAATGGAAAGAAATCTAGATAATGTAGAAGAACTTGTCCAGTTCTGGAATGATAATATCACTTGGCTATTTAATAACCATGCACCATATTAGATTGTCAGAATTACCAAGCGACCTGCCCCATGGCTCACTGAAAATTTGAAAATCATGAAGAAATATAGGCGTATTCTAGATATAAAAAACAAAACTGATGCGGCATAGACCACCTACAAATATCTTAGAAATACAGCCAATATGGCTGTGAAATCAGATAAAAGGCCTATTTACAGTATAAGTTTAACAATGAAACCAAAACATTTTGGCGTAGGTACATTAAAATATTTACATATTCAATCTAGTCTTATTAATCCCTTTGTTGATACAGCTACTCCGGAGGACTTTAATAATTTTTTTGTTAATAGTTCATTATCTAACACTACTGTCTGACGACGATTACTAAGATACGATTTAAAGAAGCTAAGAGAGATATTATCTAATCCATAATAACTGAGCTATGCCCTTCTCTGTTCAAAGCTCAGTTATTATGGATTAGATAATATCTCTCTTAGCTTCTCTAAATCGTATCTTAGTAATCGTCGTCAGACAGTAGTATTAGATAATGAATATTCCCAGTTTGGGGTTTATTACCTCTGGAGTCCCACAGGGCTCAGTACTTGGGCCGTTGCTTTTCTCATATACACAGCAGATATCTTTCAGACCGTTACGTATACGAATATCTCAGCTTATGCAGATGACACTCAACTTTCCCTGTCTTTTAATTGTAATGATATTCAGTCAGCTAGTACTAAAATTAATATTGACCTGAAATTTATTGCGGATTATTCTAAACAAAATAACTTAAAACTAAACGCAAATAAATGCAATTTTATCTGCTTCTTTCCTAAAAACATGCAGACAAGAGTCCAAGAAGAATTAAATTAAAAAATTGATGATAATCAAATAAATCATGTAAATGTTGCAAAAAATCTTGGCCTTTTTTTGGATACTAAGCTTCGTTTTCACGATCATATTACTCGTATGGTAAAAAAATGTTATTCTGCAATAAAACTACTTAATTCCAATGTGAGTATAATTAATTATAAGATAAGAAAAAACTTATTGAAACGCTTGTATTATCTATCATAAATTACTCATTACTGTATATTACCCATGTTTAGACAAAATTACGCAATATCGCCTACAAAAATACAAAACAGTTGTTGCAGATTCATATTTCAATTAAAAAAATTTGATAGAGTTTCCGAAAGAATTAAACAGCTAGGTTGGTTGAATATTAGTAATACTTTTAAACTACATATGAGTGCATTTGTCCATCGTTTAATTTTTACATCCTCTCCACCCTATTTACGCGACAAATTAATTTACAGAAGAGATATTCATAACGTTAATAGAAGATTCCCTAGTACTTTATCTCTCCCTAATTTTCATTCAGCCATGTTTAGTAGATCTTTCACATATAATGCTTGTACTATTTATAATTCACTAAAAAATGAATTCAAAACATATTCAATAAACGGTTTCCGTAAAAAGGTTAAATCCTGCCTTATCGCAAGACTATTTTATATGCGTCTGCGTACCTGTTTACTAATATTTTTGTTTAATTTTTATTGTAAAATGTATATATATATATATTTAATAATTTTTTTCATTTTTCTCATTCATATTTTTCGTTAATGTAAATTTATAGGGTTAAGTATAAAGTAGCTTTAAGCTAAACTTCGCGCTTTCCACATGTGTTGTGTTTTTTGTATGTACAATACTCTGGAAATAAAGACCTTTTATTATTATTATTATTATTATTATTAATAGTGTTTGCTACGTCAAATTTTAAAACTCAATCTGACGTAACTAGTTGGTCGTTGTCTGTTGACATAACGGTATTTGCCGGCCGACTAACAGTGGAGATGGTCGGGGTTCTAAATTACTATGATGTATCAGGGCGCCAAGTAAATTTTTCCTCTCCAAATACCAGCTCAAGTACAATGTAACCTTAAATTTACTAAATAAATTACTTAGCGAGACGATAATGAAAAATTCAAATTCAGTTTTATCTTTTAATAACAATAAACGAAGTAACTTTATAACATTCAAGAGTACAATAACGTAGGGGATGGTAGACAAATTCACACACAAAAAAAAATATATCTAACTGGGTATACGCGTCTTACGTAAGTGCTTAAACCCCCAACAAATATCATAGATGTTATAATTAGTTGACAGAATATTTTCATAAAATGTTTAGCAAAATTTAAAAAAAAAAATATATATAGGTACAGTGGTGAAATTTTTTTAATAAAATTTATAATATATTTTTAAGAAAAATTCAATGTATATATGGCGCAAGAAGGATACAAACTGCAGGCAGCAGGGCTTCAGCTTCGGCTCAATTTTCAGGAATGGGCAACTTCCAGCCTATCAATTAACCCAAAAAAAATGGATGGCTCTCCACAAAAAAGAAATTCCAGTCCAGTAAGGAGAAGTAACATAAGTTCGTGTAGACCAGTAAAAAAAAGTTATTCGTTCGTATCAGGAGACAAAAAAAATCGTATGAAAAACTACGAAATCCTAGACGAAACCGTAGGTGAAAATAAAACCCTAAAAATAAATTTTTACCATTGAACAATTTACTACAAGTGATATTTTGCTAGTTTGAATATAAAAATAAAATAATTACCTCGTTTCGGAGGGTTTCCCTAGAGAAATGTTGTTGACCTTGGATGTCCTTGGCCTCGTGTAAATTTGGCAAAAATGGCTTTTACGTATAGATCCTTCCAATGAAGACAATCGATTTCCAATACCATAAAAATATGCACTCATTCAAACATAAATGGATAACCGAAAAATATAACGTTGCGAATATATCCCAAAATGGTGAAATTACTTGTTTCAAAAATCGCAACGAGCACGTAAAAATACCACTTAATAAATTGCCAAGCGTTCGAGCGAATTACACGTGAAAAGTGACAGACTACCGGAAGACAAAACCTAAGCCAAAAACTATTGTGAAGAAATAAATCTGTGTTACCGATCGTCAGTCGGTTATAGGAATCTACCTATAAACTAATTAAAAGTTATTGGTTTCCTAGCTTAAGAATTACAGAAATAGAGAGCTTAAGTATATGCAACACGCTACACAACAAAATGTATAAAGCCATGCCTATACCTGCAACAATTCCTTACAATTGCGAATTCATATAGACAACTAAATAATAAATATTACGCGTGACGACGGATAACACGAATTCGTTAGACATTAAACGTAAGAGATAAAGTAATGATTTAGAAATTTTTTTGAATAATGTATAAATGTTAAATTGAACTGTAACATGTTCCTCAAGCTAATGTCGATAATGACCTTATTACTAATAAATATGTAAACAATAGATTTCCAGGTATAACTAAAGAATTTAACTTCCTAGAGATTTCAGTTATTGAAGTTGAAAATATTCTTACTTCTATTAAATCTAACGCTAAGAGTGCAGATGAAGTTGACCTCAAAATGCTATCCTTACTTTTCCCTTATTTAAGTAGTCATCTTACCCTCTTAATAAACAAATGTTTAATATACGGGTCATTTCCCACCTTACGGAAGTTTGCTGATATTCTTCCAGTGCTTAAAAATGCCAGTCCTAATCTAACCAATGATTTTCGACCTATCAGCATACTGCCCACTATCTCAAAAATTTTAGAAAAAATTGTTTATCTGCAACTCAATAATTTTTTGATTAACAATAACATTCTGCCCTCAATTCAATCTGGTTTCCAAGCAAACCACAGTACTTCAGCAGCACTGTTGCATGTTACAGATGAGCTATTTAGAGATAGAAACAATGATAAAAACACGTGCCTAGTTCTCTCAGATTACAGCAAATCCTTTGATATCCTAGACTCTACTACCCTGTGCCACAAATTAAAATACTTTGGAGTTGGTAATTTACCGCTAAGTTTTTTACTGACTTTTTTACTAATAGACAACAAGAGGTAATACTTAAATGGAATACTCAATACTACCAAAGATGTTCCACAGGGTAGTATATTAGGTCCGTTATTATTTTCCATTTACACAGCTGATTTTTCCAAATATTTACAATTTTCCGACTCCCATCATGATTATCAAATATTTAATCACTTTTCTCTCAACCATAAGTTAGATATTATTTCCTCCATGTCACATGCTCATGAGTTAATTCTAAATGTTACTAAAACTGAAGTACTTGTGTACGGTAAGCATAGGGAGTTAATTTTTAATAACCCTGCGTTTTCTATAACTCTCAACGCCAAGATACCTTTCAGTGAGTATTGCAAAAACTTGGGAATTACTCTCGACACTGACCTTTGATTCCAGAAACACATTTGTAACATAATTTAAAAGTCCTTTGGCGAATTAAAAATATTATACTTTCATAAAGATATTCTTAGTACTGATGTCAAATTAAGGTTATGTGATTCATTAATACTGAGTTATGTGGCTTATGGTGATTTAGTTTATTTATTGACCGGCTATATTAAATAAGGATAGAAAGCGTCTTCAGAAACTTCAACACGCTTGTTTAAGTTTTGTTATAATATAAGATAATTTGATCATATCACAAATAAATTTGTGGAATCTAAACGGTTACACCTGAAAGAGCGTTTTGTGATTCACATGGCTGGTCTAGTTTATAAACTTGATAAACTAAAAACACCAAAGTATCTATTTCACAAGCTCATAAAAGTATGTGACAGGCACGGACGTACAACTAGATATGAACTATATACGTTTCCTAGACATTGTTCAGCCCAATTCCATAGATCTTTTACCTGCAATGCTGTTACAATTTTTAACAAGCTGCCAGCCTCCAGCAAGTGTTTTCCCAGTATATACTGTTTCAAGAAAAAAGTCATTTCTTGTTGCAAACAGAAATATATATTAATCATGTTCATTGCAAACAGGAATATCTGATATTCTTATCACGTTTCATCTACTTATGTTGTACACTAACTAATTAATTATTCTGTATATTTTCATTCCTTCCTTTTGTATTTTGTATTTCACATGGAATGGTTAGATAGTAGAGCAACTGTTTTGAACCTCGCCATTCCTGTTATAGCTTTTTTGTTTTGTCCAATTGTTAAAATATCAATAAGCACATTATTATTATTATAAATGCGCAGATTGCAAATTTATGTAGCATATTTCATAACCTTGTCAAGTTTGTGAAGGGAATAGCCTGACTAGTAGGTATGTGATTTTTATATAAATATATAAACAAGGCAATTGTGTGAAATATTATTCACTTATCGTGACTTGAAATATCTGACAAAATGTATTTTCACTGATATTTACAGTTTAATTACTTCAATTTCCCCTTAACGATGTTTATGCATAACATGAATTTTAGCGATTTCTTCTTACATGTGTATATAATAATGGATTTTCTGACCATAAACAATATTAACTTTATTATATTATATAACAAAAACATCAATTAAAACAATTGTTCAATAATTATAAATGGTAAAGGTAATTATAAACAACCTATTATTACTAAGATGATAATCATTGTATTTTATGGGCAAATGAGGTTTTTTAAATGCAGTTTGAAAGGCAGTTAATTCCCTGTACTTTCAATTATTGCGAACTAATGTCTAATTTGCATTTTAAAACACATATTTCTTTTCACTATAAATAACATTTTTAGCATTATGTACATGAATCACTTTCCCAAAGTAAAATAAATCAGTCAATAGGTCCTGTAGGATAATTATAAATATAAACGATCAAAATATATTTTACAAAATTTCACTAATTTAGCTGTATTGGAGAAAACTATCGTTAATTCGTTAATTTTATGAAATTCCTTAATCGCTAAGCTCAGTAATTGGGACGCCCTTAAAAATTCCTCTATCGTTTAGCTCTCTATTTTTATTAGAAATAATTACTAAACACTTTGGCTAATTTACGTGAATTTCCATTCTTTTATGCATACAAATGTATCTGAAGGAGCGAGTGTAGGTGCGCCTTTACTATGTACATACTTCGATATGCGATGTAAAGCAACGTCAAGCGCGATTAGTAGTTGAATGGATGACCGTTCCAACAGTTGTAGGGTATTTCACCTACAATTGAAAAAACAAAAACAAAAAAATTCAAAATTCACTAAAAAATTACATTGATTAACACACTATGGCAAACCATGATAAAAAAGTCATCCAACCACAAAAAGCATAGAAAAACCACATCCAAGGTCAATAAATCTAGAAAAATTCACAAACACTCGATAATTCTAAAGTAACGTAAATTCACCGATAACACACTTTCAATATTCGTTCTAGCCATTCTATAAAAGGAACTTTACAAGAAACACCTCTAATAAATACAGCCTCCTCATAGTCATCAACAAGATCAAAAAAACTCTTCGTACCTATAATCTCAACTTTCTACTCTCATAAACAACACCTTTCTCAATTTTTAATTAAATCTTTCCCACTTTATTATCGCCTCCGTATATAAATTTCGTGACCATTCAATTCTTAGTTAACTTCTCGTCCCCCCGTATAATAATCGCAGCTTTTCTAAATTCTTTGTCAATTTTTATTATCTATTACTTTCTTATCACCCCCCGTATACAACATCTGTAACTTTATTAACTCTTGAAACATAGTTTTCGTTCACTTTGTTCAGCCTACCTGCATCGGCCCGGAAATTGTATCCACTTTAATAGTACGTGCGTGTCTTTAATGCTACATTACGGGGTGATAAGATATGTTCTCAATTATGGAAATATAAAACCTTCAATAACTTTTTGATTAAAATATAATCACACGTATAACTTATATCAAAAGATTCGTCTTTTGAAGTTCAATTCGTTCATATAGATTTCTTTTTGAAATTTCAATTTTTTCAGTATTGCGCAATATTTTTCAATCGATGACTCATCCTCGCCCGCACGGAGCGATATCCAGCCTTTTTCAGGCTTTTAAAACGAAACGCGAGACTCACGGGGCACGCAAATCACAACCATTTCTAAAGGTATAAATACCCGAGCACAGCCAAACCAAGGCAAGTTCAGATTTTGACAGTGACTCCTGTGTTAAGTATTCGCGAAGTGGTTTTTGAAAGTTTAGTTATTTAAAAGTGATTTTAAGTGTAATAAGCCAATTGACTAGTGCATCCGGTCTGGTTTCTATTTAACTGAAGTTGTAGTTACTCACCGTCTAGTTAGGCTTTCTTATTTTTCTGACTGCATACTTTTCGTGACCAGCTATTCAAATCTAGCTTCCCAGGCCGAAATCTGGTTAAAAAGAGTCAGTTTTAAGTACTCGCCTTAAGTGGCCCCAATTAATTATAAGAAAATCCTTTCGCCTTAAGTGGCCCCAACATTTTCATTCGCCTTCGCGGCCCAACTTTGTAAATGAATTTTTTCAGATAATAATTTGAATAAACATTCCATTAAATATATTTTCACAGAAGTTTTACAGACTGAATTTCTATTGTCGATTAGTTTCTATTTCAAAAAGAAACTTGTTAAATAAAATAATCTCCGTTTTAAATTCTGTTCAGTTAAAATTTTAAATAAATAATTTTTGTTCGTTTCATTTAAACAAAAGTGTTTTAATTTCAAGAAACCATATACAAGGTGTAGTTGTTGACCCCGCCATAACTACAAAAGACTAATCAGTGTTAAATAAACACTTTAAACACAAGTGGTAATAACCAGTACAAAAGACAATATACAGGGTGTAGCAATTGACCTGAGCCTCTGTCTAACCTAAATTAAGGGCACGAAAGGCTTTCGGAGTCTCTCTCAAGCTCTAAGGCTCCAAGCTCTGCCGACAATTTTTTATTTTTCAAAACCAGGGAGTTGTTTCATGTTCACAACGAAGACCGCGTCCTCGCCTCACCCTCACACATCTTCCAGCGGCTTGTATATCAGTGTATGTATATCAGTGTATGTGCGGAAGATATACAATCTTAGGCGAGGGTTATATAGGGGATATACCATCCTTCGGAGGGGATGTAATGCCGTCGGTCCCTTGTTTATTAAATGTTAGGCAAGTAAAAGTTCCCTACTCTTCTTAAGAGAAGAGGTTCGGCAAAATTCCTGGTTGAGGATAGCTCGTCTACAGGCGTCAGTGTTAGGCCTCAGTAGCGGAAATAGACCGACGTTAAATAAATGTATTAAAAAAATGTATCTGAAGTTAACTCTGATGTTAGTTTCATTAAATCTACTCTCTTTACAAAGTTTAATATTGTTTTTGTGTTCTAATCTTATATTGCTAAAAGTATTTGTGTTAAAATTGGAATGGATAAATCTCATATTGTGACAATAGTTAGCGAATATACTGTAGAGTGAACGGATCAGATCTAAATCTGATCACGCTACCGTATTAAGAAAGCTGGATCAATGAAAAGATTACGTAATGTCTTCCCTTGTACGAGAAGTCAATAAAAGTCTCAAAAAATATAGAAAAAAAGCCTTTCAAAAAAGGAAAACGCCACAGCCTCTGACTTCAAATCTAACTGGGGCATTTCCGCAGACAGCGAAGACGAAAACCAGCTTTCCACGTAAATTTTCACAATGAAAACACATATCAGGTAGAGCTTGCTTTATAGTTGCGCTCATCTTGAACTTCTTTCTAAATAATAGTTATTTATGTATCAAGGCCGTAAAGTTGATCTTTCTCGGCTGAATCGGAAGTTTGCGGCCGCGGCCAAGGTGTACACAATATTTTTTTAGGCAGCTGTCTCAAAAAGCAAAATAGAATATTTTTAAAATTGCTTCGTACAAATTACTACTGGGAACATAGACAACATTTTGCAAAAAGTCTACTAGGCTAACAGTTGTAATTCGTTTTGAAGATAATAACGATAACAAATGAAAACGTCATTAGATAGCTTATTAACAATGGTGAACAATCCAAGATAGTTTCTAATATATCCAATAGATGGCGCCATGCGTACTCGGTTTAATGTTCATTCTCAGATTGTGTCATATATAACCTTTAAATAGTTTAAATTTTCCGATTTCCGAGAGTTTCCTAATCTCTTATTCGTAGAAATGAGCCAAATTGATAAAAGGGATTACGGTAGTTGGTTCATATCGTTTGAAATTGGAGCTGACAAAAAGAGGTGCTAGAATTCATGGATTTATCATAGTTGTCGGAAATGTTCATTTTAAGAAAATAAATGTGGTCCTGTGTTAGAGCACTTTGGTACATGGCAACAAGTTTTCATTTTATATCATAAATCAACTTTGTTTATTTAAAGCTATATTTTTATTTCATACTGTCATGTAATTGTTTGATTATGTCATTAATTTGAGTCCGGATAATATGTTATTATGAGATCAGAGCCGGAAAAAGGTTGCTAGGCAACTTTCCGGAGTGTTTCCTTATTAACAGAATAAAACGTCAAAACGTAACTTTTTGACATATTTAATTAAAACAGAATGATCTAACCTAACTATTATTAATTTTAATAATGGTAATAGACCATTCCAGAACACGTGACTTTGACAGATCCGCCATTTTGCCTGGGTGGCACACAAAGCGATTATTTTCCGTGTGTTTACATTCGTTTTTTGGTGCCATGGATCGAGTTTATTGTAATTTTTTGCAAATTTTTTCGCCAAAATCTCTCATAGTGAATATCATGTAACCCTTAGAGGTGATATTAAGTGCAGATGTGATAAAAAAATCGAGATTATTGACAATATTGACCACTATGCAATCCCTCCTGAAGAGAGCAGGCTTGAAGTTTATAATATTACCATGATGGACTTCGTGAATTATTTGATACTAACTCATAGTTATTATACTGGTCAACAATTTAAGCCTTATAAAAGCTTGCAAGCCTACAAGCTTTCCGACTCTGGCTCTGTTCAAGGAATTTTGGCAAAACAAATCAGTGATGAGGCATTTGTTGTCATTGGGAAGGTAAGAAATCACAGTTAATGCGTAATTTTACATTACAATTAGATTCTATATGTTAATGTATATAATTGTGATGTGCTACAGAGGTTTTAAACTTGATTAACATTTTTTTAAATCTTTGTTGTAGGTTAAACACTCTCAACGAAAGGGGGGAAATTTACTTCAAGTTTGTATTATTATTTTAAAGAACACCAGCATTTCCATTGCTCACTGTACATGTATCAGATGTACATGTTTTTCAGAATTATGCAGTCATATAGCGATTCTGTTTTACCTGCATGATCGTCCAAATACCATTGAAGACAGTAGTCCTGGTCCAGCGTCCACTGATTTTCCGTTTGGCAAGTACCTTCCATGAAAAATGTAGAAATGTTGCGAATACGGGATATGGATTGGCCAAAAAAGTAGAAACAAGAGTTGTCTCAGGAACATCCTCCTTTTGATAGATAAAAATGAACTTACGCCTATTTATGTCCGTATCTAATTTATGGTCTTTTTTGGCTTGACTGAACCTGAACTTGAATATTTTAAGAGAATAAAGTGAATATTAAATAACATTTGTTTTACAGTGAATAAAAAATGTATATTACTGCAATATATTGAAATAAATAGGGATATATAATTAAAATTGTTTTTTATTAATAAACACATAGGTACATAGATCTCATTATTTATATTATTTGGTATTTGAGAACGCACATGTTTATGATTGCACTACATACCACGACAATTTTATCCAATGCACTCAATTTCCTCATTTTGACATGTTTATGGGTATTGTTTCATGAAAAATCTTTAAAAAATTTTTTCAGCAAACCTACAACTTTTTCTACATGAACCCGTACAGTTGCAATATTTCGTGTGTTTTCCAAATTTATAGGATACAACTGAGTTTGGCCTTTTGTAAAGGCGGGTATTTGTAGTTTTATCCTCTAAAGCAGCTAGTTTTCCTAAAATCAAACACATCATTTAATTCTAACCTTATAAAACCTAGGGGGAGTTTTTGTACAAAAATTAAGTACTTACCAGTTATAAAATGTTTTGAACAAATACGACCGTGTTTTAGGTGGCTTTTACTTATTGGCCCCCGTTCCAAAGCCTTAATCCTAGTATTTTTTCTTTCTATAGGCAATGCATCAAGATGATTCCCCTATTGGTTAAAATAACGAGAAATCGGAAAAACAATGCATGATTTCTTTCACCACGCATTGAACATTTAACAGCAATACAAAAATGTGGTATTTTCCATCAATTCAGCAAATCAGCAAATATGGCCGAACTGTCAATGACGTCAATCTGGAATGGTCTATAGTACATTTAAATAAATAAATTAACAAATAAAACATGCCGTCGCTATGCAACTTTAAAAGCAGGTAATGTGACTTTGATTAAATCACGGAATATCGAAGACTTTAGTTAAATCGCTGAATAGCAAAAGCACAGTATGAAATAAAATCTCGGCTCTTGTGTCGCCTCGTCCGTAATCGACCATCAGATAGTGACATATTTAGGTGCCCCATTTTCGCATACAAGCCTCGAAGAGGGTTGAAAAGTACATTGATGTTGAGCAGAATGAAGAAAAATTTACGAGTGGCCCCTAGAGATAACATATTTAAAATACTATTTTCCTTAACAGACATAAGACGTATCTGTTGCCCATATTTTCACGCAAACCGTGTTCACTAAATGATTAATTAATAGAACGTGGCTTCGGAAAACCAAAGGCTTGAGTGTTGCAGGTGGCTAAAGGGTTGAAATAAGGGCGTAATCTTTTAAAGAAAATCGAGATTTTAACCGATTTTTCCACACAAGCACATCGAAAGTATGAAAACTTACATCGTCACTAGCCCGAAAAACATATTGGCTTGAGTGACGCGAATGGGTAAGTACATTTTGGAATCGGAAAATTTAACGGAAATTTTTTTCGATTTTTTAGTTATTTTTCCATCAACGAAATTAATTGCTATAAAAACTTAATACAATATAAAACATTAAAAATCGATATAAGACAAAAAAAAACAAACAAAGAAAAGCATAGAGAATAATACAAACTAACAAAAACATCAATAAATACAAAGTGTAAATTTCAGATAATTAAAAACAAATTTAATGAGGTACATGTGTAGTATTAACTTAGAAAAAGACAGAAGGAAATAAAGATTACAATTCAGGTTAAGAAAAACAAAAGTAATTTGAAAGTATTTAAATTAATTAAAAACTTCAGCTTTTATATCATTAAGGCTGCAATTAAAAATATCGAGGTTGCTACACAGTTTATTACAATTGTTACAGATAGTGAACAAAGGCGAATGTTTAAATAAGTTTGTATGTGGAGTGGGTATTTAAAAAAACTTGGTCATTACAAGAATTTAATCTAGGGACGTGAAGATTTAATTTTCAAATTATTCCAGGAACATCAAGATCATTCTGTAGCGTTTTAAATAAGAATACTTGAGAGACGTATATTCGCCTGTCTTCCAGAGTAGACAACGAGAACCTTTCAAGCAATTGACTCTGCGGAAAGCCAATAGATGGATAGATACCATCCGACTTAAACCAAAGTAGTTTAACAAACCGGCGTTGAACTGCTTCCAGATTGCTCTTATGAACATCATAACTGGGACACCAAATAAGTGATGCATATTCAAGTTTCGACCTCACAAATGATTGGTAAAGGATTTTCAATGTATCAGTATTAGTAAATTCACGACTGGTGCGAGCTATGAATCCAAGAGCCTTAAAGGCTTCAGAGGCTATGGTGTCAATGTGGTTGGTAAATGATAATTTGCTATCAAAGATTACGCCTGGGTCGCAAAAAGTTGTAGGCCTCTGAAGAGTATCACTAACCAAATGATAGTCAAAAATAAACGGATATATTTTCAATGAGAATGACATGCATACGTTGCATTTATTAGCATTCAAGGGTAGTTTATTTACTAAGCACCAGTTGTTTACTTTACTAAGACAAGCTTGAAGTTGAAAACAATCATCAATATGGTTTATAACTGAGAAAATTTTAAGATCATCAGCATATAACAGGCAAGGCAAATCAATTTCGCCCGTTATGTCATTGATAAATATATTTAAAAATAAAAGCCCCAAGATGGATCCCTGGGGAACACCAGAGGTAGCAGCAAATTCAATTGACTTGAATCCGTTAACAGTAACATACTAAAACCTATTTGTTAAATAAAACTTGAATAAGATAATTAATGAGTATGAAAGGCCAATTTTCTCTAATTTGATTAACAGTAACTGATGATCTAACCTGTCAAATGCTTTGGAGAAATCCGTATATATGACATCAGTCTGGCGATGTTCATCTAAGGATTCAGAAATATACTGAGTTATGCAGAATAAGTTAGTCGTCGTTGAACTCCCCTTCATGAATCCATGCTGGTGAATAGATATCTTAGACTTAATTGAACAATAAATACCGTCGTGAACTAGGATTTCTAAAACTTATTCCCCTTTTTATAAATAGGACAGACTTTGGAAAGTTTATATAAGTCCGGAAATTGACAATTTTTTAAAATAAGGTTAAAAATTAGGGTTAGAGGATATGCAAAAATAATAAATAGGCTGGTATGGAGTCGGGACCTGCAGTCATTTTAGGTTTAATGCGTTTTAAGGCCTGGAGAACTTCTGCCTCATGAAAAAAATATATATTAACGGTAGGATTATTATTTGGAATCGTTATAAATAGAATTATTCACGGCGTCTAATGAGGAATCAGAATATGACTGGCTAAAAAATCTGGCAAATGCATCTAAAATATCATGCGGACTATTAAGTGAAGCGCCGTCAAAGAACATTTCATCTGAAATACCGGTTGACCCTTTCTTGTCATTAATGAACGGCCAGAGTTTGTTAGGATCGCTTTTTATATTATTTTCGGTATTTTGCACAAAGTTTTTGTAGGCAGTATTAATATCCCTCTTTACTTCCCGTCTGACCTTTTTAAACTCCTCAAAAAGATCATCGGTTTCCGAACACATTTTTCTGAGACGTTCCTTAAGCCTAATTTTTTTTATAATACCACCATTAAACCAAGGGGGGTACTTATTATTCCGCGAGGCCGTACACACAATTCAAACTCCAAATCAAGTCTATCATATAACTGAGTGCATATACTGTTATCATGTAGACACCTTAAAGTACTTAGTGTCTCGAAAAAATATTCGTAGTCGGTAAGCGACACATTCGGTGGTATATAAATGACGAATATATAGAGGGAACGATAGTTAAGTAAATTCTTACACCCAAGACGTCAATGGCTGGCACGTTGTTAAAACCTGCAGAGTTAAGGTTTACCATAAAAGAAACACAAAATAATGGCTTGAGTGTAGAGCGTGGCCTTCAAATTTTTAGAACATAGGAAAGTTGCAGAAAAATTGTATGCAAATTGCCACCATTTTTTCACGCAATCCGTTTGGCATATGCTTAGAAAAGGTGATTGTAAGGCTATTGTAACAAAAGGCTTGAGTGTCGGACATGCAGCATATTATTTATGTAAAAAAGAGCTAACAAAAAAAAAACTAAATTTTCACCATTTTCCCACACAAGCCGTTTATCATATGCTTAGAAAAGGTGATTTTAAAACGATATAACAAAAGGCTTGACTATCGGACATAGAGCATATTATTTATCTAAGAAAGAGCTGATAAAAAATCTAGAAATGTTTCTGCAGGATTATTATTATTGTTTATTGTTCGTATTATTATTCGGTTATTATTCGTATAAAATTTTAAGTTTCTCTAATATTATAACTTTAATAAACTTGAATATATAATATTAGTTAAAGAAAATGATATCTACCTTTTTTTATATTGGAGATGTAAATTTTATTATTAATTTTGTACGTAAGTAAACAATATGTTTATTTTATTGAAAAATTTATATATTATTTCAAGGGGCTGCAATGATCATGCAAAAATATGTATAACAAGGGAGGGTGAATTTATATCAAATTTAAATACAGATCATTGAAAAGAAAGTCTTTGGTATTATTTGATTTTATATGTTTTTCAACACAACTTTAAATGAATTTAAATTACACTGCATTAGATCAAACGGAAGAATAAAAAAACTTTTGATCTTCAGAACCTGAAGATGGCAAATGAGATTCTGCCGAAACGTCGTTTACACAACCGTGAGTCCTGGAGGAGTCGAATATTTCTTTTTATATTTCTTTTTATTTGTCTAGATTATTTGTGCATGAACAATAAACATTTAAAAATTGCCGATATAGGACGCCCATGATTTCGGGAGATACCTGCTTTAAAGTGACCATTATCTTGATTTCACCTTTTCGATTCTGAATTTGCCGACAATAACATTTTGCCAGTGGTTAAGTGTGGGTGTGAGTTACGGTGTTTATCTGACCAATTTAGTATTTTCAGCAATATAGTTATGACTCGAAGTTCAATTTAATCTTGAGTCAAGTACCAAACTTTATCAGTTCGCCGTGGTCCGTGCTGGGGCCGATTAGCAATTCTTCTTCAGCTACATACTTCTAAGTTTTAGTAAAGATATTACTTAATAAATGTTTTAGTTTGTTGAATACACATACAATCTATCCAAATTTTTGACGTATAAATGTTTTTCCCTCCGCGCGTGAATTGTGCCGGTAGTGCATTAAAAAATAAACTTTGTCTCATGTAAATCAGTACTACAAGGGATAGCACTTTATTTTTTTATAACTTTTATATTAATATAAGATCTATGAAGTGATCTCCTGCAATTTTAGGTTAAAATATCAATTTAATTATATACCGGGTGACCTAGAAAGTACCTACCCCCCACTTTTTCTACAGTTTTAAAGATAAAATTCTGAAATTTGAGAAATCAAATACAGGTATCAATGGACACATTTTGACCAGTCGGTGGTAAAAAAGTCACTTCCGGTATGGCCGGAAATTACCCCAATTCTCTTATTTTAAATAGCACCCTGTATATTTAAGTCATTTTTATCATAAAGCTGTAATTTCTCTTTCTATCGCTTTTTCCGGATTTTAACTCGGATGAAAATAACCTTAGAAATGGCATTTATTTGCTATTTCTAGTTGGCTTTGAAATTCAGGAACAAATTTTAAAAAATTGGAACAAAAGGGTATTTCTCAACAAATTAAATGTAAAATTGGCATATTTTGGTCATTTGTTTAGATTTAGAAATGTTTTTTTCATTTTTCTATTTCATGGAAATTCAATTTGTCATAACTCCAATTTTTCAAATAGTACCCTGTATGTTTTGTTTTTTTTTATCCTGGCCGGTAAATTTGCTTTAGACTGGTTTTTCCTGATTAAAAATTGAATATAAATTAAAATAAATATTAAGCTTTTTGTAGAAGCGTTTCGAATTATGTGTCCATATCTTGCGGTAAGCAATGAAAAACAGATGAGTTATTTGTAATTAGCCAAAATTTACTTTGATAAATATAACAAAAATTTAAATGAATCATTAGCAAAAAAAAAATTCGCACAATCAAAACCAATTTGTAAATTATGATACATATCTGGACAGCAACTTACTAAATTTATAAATATTATAATTAGTACAACACAACACAACTAAATCCAAACCTATAACAGATGCTCAAAATGACGACCACCCATTTCAGAACACTTGTTCACTCTTCGAATAGTTTCTCTAATAAAACTTTGTAACACGACTGGAGTTATGGATTCAAAGACACTTAAACTTTTATTTTGGAGTTCTTCTAATGTTGCAACGGAAGATATTCCACAAATAGTGAGAAAAAACAAGCATTGAACAAAATGTTTTTCCACAACTTCTAGTTATATTTGAACTAGGTATTCATTTTATTAATAAAATCCTCCTTTCCAGATAATTCCATTCAAAATTAGGATTAACTCCACCGATAGGATTTTTATGAAATTTTATATAATAAAATAAAATAAAATATGAGAACCACATTAGTCTTTGTAAATGCGTATTGAAATTACAAAAAATTAGTTGAAATAAATTTACCGGGAGTTAACTTAGACTCAGCTAAGCAATCAAAATTGTAATTATATATAACTTATTAAACTAATAAAATTTTAAAATATCTATATATGGCATGTGGCCATCAGAGGTTTGGCTTCGCTTCGATCAAATGCCAAGAGATCATATTTTTAAAGAATTTACTCTCATTTCCCTTATATTATTCTAAAGTTAAAATACTGATACATTCAGGAACTGATTTATCATTTACTTTAAGCTTCATTAAATGAAAAGGTCAATCATATTTAATAATCTTGAAATTGTCTAGTTGAGGCTAGGCTAGATAATAATAAGTCGTTTATTAAATTCTGGACTATTTTTGTTAACTTTATTAACGAAATATATTTAAACATTTCTGATAAATACATGTAGTGAATTATATATAGTGCTCCTTCACAAGCGATAAAAAGAAAAATACTTTCAATAATATGTAAATAATAATAATTATTTTATGCATCATTTCAATGATTATTATTATTATGTATCAGTTTACCAGAGCAAACATTCCTACTTTTATTTATTATTCAGTCCATTGTTTATAGTGTAAACCTTCGAAGAGTAAAAAGTGATGAATAATAGAAGTGTTCAGTTTTACCTTTTAATTCTGCTAGTGATTATGTGTGGTGAAGCTTTCGATAAGGATAATAAACATTACTATGACAGAAGAGTCGAAAATATCATCCAGAGAAAAGGTATAATATAATATTGTTTCTATATAATTTGGTTAAAAATGAAGAAAGCATAAAACGTATTTTATATTGTTGCACAAATATTCAATATAATAGGAAAATAAATAAAACTCGATCTCTTTGAATATATTATTAATTATATATTATTTAAAACATGTATTATTTCCATTAAAATATATTGATATAAAATCGACCTCTTACGTACGCTAGGTGGCGCAACCAGGATTAGATTAGTAGAGTCCCTATAAAATAAAGTCTGGCCACTCTAGTGGGAGGCACTGATTGGTCCGTATGAAAAGTGGATGCGTAATGGCGGCGCCAATAGGAGTTACTTTTGTTTTGACGAGCATAGTGTCATTAGACCCTACGTAATAGGTTAAAGTTAAAATACCAGTTTTTTATGACTGATTTTGGTCACTAAACAATTAATGGTAACGTAATAGCTTACATATATTTTTCTAATTTGCCAAAACAAATTCTGCAACCTGCTTTTTACACTTGCGATACGTTGTAAACATACTGATGCACACGCGCACATACAAATCATTGCTGTCATTATGCATCCATTTGGGTGGAGTGGGGACCGAGTGGCCAGACACTACTTTATAAGGACTCTATAGATTAGGTAAAAATGCTCGTATTAAATTTGGCAACACGGCGCAGCCTATTCTGTTTTTTAAATTCGAAGTAATAATATAATTTTCCGCGACGCAGATGTTCACAGGTATGAGCTGTCACATAACTGCTCGACTTATAGTAAATAGTGACATTCTATAACTACATGTTAAATTTTAACAGATGTTAAAATTTTAAAGCCTGCTGCTTTTGCAGTACTATAACGTAATCTTTAAGTATTTTGATTTAACAACTAAACTAACAAGATGAATTAAAATTAAACCATATTTGGCTATAGAATGTAATTAAAACGATTTATTTCAACTGATACGTTGAAATTGAAATAACGTTAAAATTTAAATAAATATGTTGTAGGTTAGAGTTGCTTTCTTGGCGGGCTTTAAATTTTAAGGCAAATTAAAATGTGGTATAGAATATTCATTAAAAGTGTCGCTAAAGCACAAATATATATGTTTACTTCATTCAGATGTCAAATATCAATTTGAATTTTTTATAACCGTCAAAAATGAAAATAAAGGGGGGATAATTAATTTTGACATTGTATAGAAGTCCGGATGGTAATGTTTCTATATTTTTAGACAAGCTAAATATTGTACTAGATTTGCTGCTAAAAAATCACAAACAACATAACATAATAATATGTGGTGATTTTAACATACATTTTCTATCGTCCTCTAAACATCTCATTGAGCTACTGGACATCTTAAATTCATACTGCGTAATACCAACTACTAAGGAATGTACCAGACTAAAATCTTGTATTGATAATATTTGTGTAAATCTCGGTGAAAATTTATATGAGAGTTCTGTGGTAAATAATGGTATGAGTGATCATAATGCCCAAATATTATCTATCCTCATAAAAAATTATAAAAACACTAAAAAAACAAATTACGTACAGGCAATTCAATAATCCCAATAATATTCGACAGTTTTGCTCTTTACTTGAAAATGAAAATTTGAGTAATATTCTAAATTCAAATACTCATAGTGCAAATACTAAATTTAATATGTTTTGCGATATATTCCTGCATCATTTTGAAATAACATTTCCAGTGAAAACTATGATACTAAAAAAACAACCAGAACTCTATAAATAAACGGTTAACAACTGGCTTAAAAATACCGGCAATTTATAACTATATCTATATATGAAAATCAGACAATTATAAAAAAATCATCGGCATCTTTCTTGATCTAAGTAAGGCTTTCGATCTAGTGTGCCATTCTAGACTCATTAAGAAAATGGAGAGGTATGGTGTAAGAGGTCAATCATTAAATTGGTGCACGAGCTACTTAAATGGTAGCACACACTATGTAAGAATCAAAAATGTCAAATCTGATAGTCTTGAAACCTCAATCGGAGTACCCCAAGGATCAATTTTTTTACCATTAATGTATATATACATAATATATGTAAATGATTTTCTAGCTGATTGTATATTATTTGCTGATGACTCATCGTTTCTAATATCCGATCGAAAAATAGGGAATTCTATACACAAAGCTAATGAAATACTTTTACAAGCTAATGAATGGTATAATGAAAATAAACTTATTTTAAACAACAAAAAATCATTATTTTTAAGATTTTCTAAAGTAAAAACCATATATGAGGAAAGCCTTTTAATAAAAACAAAAAGTGGCACAATTAGACAGGAACAAACTGTCAAGTTTCTCGGCTTAATTATTTCTGACAACTGCTCCATACACATATTAACAGTATTTGTAAAAGAATAGGGTTTTCCCACTAATTTTATTTTAACAATTTGTGTCGTGAAAATGATATAATAAAACATTTTATTAATTTACAACAATTTACTTTTCTAATAAGAATTATTTCTAAGAAAATATCGTTAAAACAACTTGCTGATAATGTCACTGCTTTTTAAAACGGGCATTTTTATGCGCCAGAATTACGTATCTACCCGGAAAACCAATGAGATTATACATATAATTAGTTTGTAATAGATTCTAACTGTGTGTTAAAGAAAGCTTTCCTCTAAAACTTCTCAGAATTTCAATTTGTAATGCTTGTACTGTGATTGGTCTAAAGCAGTGGACGTGTAAATATTGGCCAATCACAATCCAGATAAATGCCGCACAAGTTATTCGTGAAAGCGTCGGACGTTAATATTTTGTACTGTAGTTGAGGTTTAACCTTCACTGACATTACACATCAGATGACTAACCTAAAACGTTAAATTTATATTTTTATGTTTGTATTGTTTGGAGTGAAAATATTATTTTATCAGTTTCTGGTTTATGTTTTATTCATTCTACAATCAAAATGGAATCAAGTGGAAGAAGGATATGTTAAAGGTGCCGTTGATAATTTACCTAAAGTAGAAAAGTGCTGAGTGCTGTGAATAAATAGAGGTTATGTTATGTTAACAGACACCGAGATTAATAAACAATCTTGAACAGAGACAACCTCTGATTGGATTTCAAGGTGTTGACGTCACAACGCGCCAATTTATGGCTGTTTAAAATGAACCCAATATTTTTCAAACTTCAAGTTTTTTTTTGTTACTATTAGTAAAATTAATAAGATAATAAATATGCCATAAATCATTTTTTTACGTGAGTTAAGTATTTCAGCAATAATTTTTTTTTCTGGGAAAACCCTATTGCTCTAATTTACTTACGAGATATAGTGGACCAGTCAGTATTGGTCCTGTACTATTATGGTACAGCAATAGAGTTTTTAAATTGCAAAAAGAGCAGTTAGGTTTATTGCTGAATTAAGAACGAGAGATAGTTGTAGGGATTTGTTCAAAAAATTGGGAATATTGACATTGCCGTGTATTCTGCTATTTAATTTATTATTGTATGCGAAAACTGAACTATACACAAATACAATTAATACTTATCATACGTACAATACAAGAAGCGTCACAACACTTGAAATACCATTGCACAACTCAACAAAATATAAACAAAGTCCTAAATACTTGGTTATAAAGGCTTACAATCATTTACCATCTCAATATAAGAATCTACAACAAAAGCGTTTTATATTAGAAATTAAAAAAAATTCTCTGAGTGAATATTAATGACAGTCTGTGATTTTATTTAGATATGTTATATTTATTATATTTATTATTGTAGTGTGTTCGTAAGGTTATATATATTTTGTTTATACAATATATTATATATTTGACAAAGTTTATTTATATACTACTAATTTATATATTTTTTTAATTTTCCTTATTACTTCTACTGATAATACTTCTGACTTATCCTGTATCATGTAATATGATCTACTGGCTTAATAAATTTATTATTATTATTAATATAGCCACGGTTGAATTAGTAAATTCTCTTCTCGAAAAGAAGAACAGTAATTTGTGTCTGTGCATATGAAAGGGACTGATATGTCGTTTCGTAGTTATGAGATATCGAGGATATACCTCCATATTAAAGATCGCGGTGGTGATGAATATACTTGCTTAACTTACTATGCCAACATTTCTGAAAAAGTTAGTAACATTGTGTCAGCACATAATCTGAAAGATAGGTTTAGACGGCCTATAAATGATCAGATATATGATACTAAAGATAAAACTATTCGATTTATGAAATCAGGAGTTTGGATTGTAATGCTTTCTATATAGATCAAACTAGTCGTTTATTCGAAACTAGATACAAAGAACACTCTACGTTCCTTCAGATTTGTAACGTTCTATTTATATCGTGTATAAATGTAGCAAAATATTAGTAAAATGTCATATATGAATCCATAAGCCGCGCGGCATAATCGTATTCAACTCTGAGGCTATCACTGGTGCATTTTTGGATCCGATTCCCTGATTGGTTTAGGTGTTTAACTTCGTTTTGATGAGAGATAGAGGATGCGCGGAGGAGATTCACGACAGGGAGAAGCCGTCAAGATGAGCGACGATATGTGAAGCCGAACGGGAGCTCTGAATTTGAGGGCTTCCTTTCAGATATAAGTAGGTTGCAATTGGTATATTACCGCGAATTAATGTGTAAAGTTGTATTAGATAGTTCTTGATTCATCTTGATGTTAAAGACTGGTGCTATTACCCTTATGAGTTCCATTTTAAAGAGAGGTTTTATTTCATTTGTGGAAGACGCCATTTATTTACGGTGTAAACAGCAAGTACACCATATTACAAGTTTCCGATGTCAGGTTCTGTTATATTTACGGCACTAGACCGTTTTCTGAACAGTCTCATCAAAGTGTAAACCTTAGAAACTTTTTGGTGCATAGACCCTTGTCTAGTGCGTGCAACCCTTAGTGATTTAGGGGTTAAATAGTACATTTTCGAATACTACGCCCTCTAATAAAGCATTTGGAAGATTTATGTCAGTGTTAATTATTACTTCATGTGATAAAGTGCATCATAAATTGTATGTTCTTGTTATGTTCATCCAATGGTTTTCGGCTTTTTACCAAAAATTTAAAATTATAATTGTATGTTCATGTCTGAATATCTAAATGAGTTTCTACTTCTGGTATACTCCCGATTTTGTTCATGTTCGTAAATTACCTTTTATTACTAGAAACATTCTAAAAACTAAAGAAACTACACGTGAAAGAAAAAAGTTTAAATTAAATTTATTCGAATAAATAAAAATGATCAAAACGAAAAGAATCCCTATGACAATCTTTCAAATGGCTAGTTAGACTTATGTCAATACCCTATTCAATATAATCAAATTCTGAAAACTCATTTGCCCAATGTACTCTGCGATTCTGTTAATGTTTATTAATAATAATAATAATTTATTGGTGCCAATATACAAGAAATAGTTACACAAGTCAAATGTTTAGTACAAATGATGATAAGTAAAATAAAATGTGTACCTAAAATATTATAAGTTAAAATAATACGTATCATAATATTGTAAATGGACAAAAAACAATAATCAAATACAAAAAAAATGCACAAACATAATTAACATAGAACAAAATGATTAAAATTACCACAATAAAATTCATCAAACGAATAAAACGTTTTTCCGAGAAGGAAACGTTTCGCAGTTTCTTTAAATTTTTTATCGTTCATTTGTTTAATTTGGGTGGGTAATACATTATAAAATTTTATCTCAAAATAGTTAATGCTATTCCTAGATTTTGTTAGCCGGGGAAAGTCTGATGAAATTGAATTATTCTTCCTTATGGAATAGTTATGTAATTGGCTGTGAGTTGCATATTTGCTCTCATTATCTTTAATGTGCATTAGGCAATGGAGAATATAAAAACAAGGATTGTGAGGATTTTGAGTTGTATAAATATGTTTTTACAATCATCTCTATAATTGAGATCAGAAACCACCCTAATTTTTCTTTGTAGCGAGAAAACAGAACTGGCTGATGGCGCATGACCCCAGGCCAGAATTACGTAAGTAATAGTGGTATGTATCAATCCATGATAAGCAGTTAAGAGGGTTCTTTGTGAGACATTGAATGGTAGATTTCGTAGTAGATATATATTTTTTGAAATTTTGTTACAAACATAATTTGGTTCCCACGACAACTTTGTATCTAGGAAAAGGCCTAAGAATTTAGTTTTATTTCTAAATGTGGAGATCTCGTCACTTACGTTTCTTAGGCTCAATATTATATTTTCAGTTTTAGACTGATTTAAAGGTAACTGATTTGCCAGAAACCATTTTTGAGCATTTGACTGCAGCGAATTTGCATTATCTAATAGTTCCTTCATACTTGGAAAACCATTTGAGATATTGGTGCCGTCAACAAATAGTGTAAAATGGCTATCAACCATTGAACTGGGCAAGTCATTAATATATATTAAAAAATACGGGGCCAATTATAGATCCTTGAGGTTCGCCATACTTTATAGGTAACAAAGCTGATTTTGCACTTTTGTTGTTAACGAATTGGTAACGGTTGCTTAGGTAGGAATTAATTAGATTTCTACTATTTTCGTCAAATCCGTAGAACTTTAATTTGGTGTTGGTTGAAAAGATTGTTGAGCTCAAAATATTCTGTAATTTGCTTTTTTAGAACCATCTCAAAAATCTTTGCTAGAAAAGAAATTATTGACACAGGGCGGTAATTTGAAGGGCCATCTTTGGAGTCTTGTTATGTATGGGTACTAACTTGGCGACTTTTAGGTCATCAGAGAAAACATTATTACGAATACATAGGTTAATCAAGTCAGTTAGAGGAATTAATATTAAATATTTTATTGTAATTAAGATTTTCATATGCATATGTAGGCATTTTTACTGTTTGTCTTTTTTAAATTTGATGTAATGTCACCAACTTCGTTATAGCTAACTTTTTCAAAATAAAATTTATTAGTGGGAATTTGATGATGGGTCTAAAACGCTATTATACTTTGTATCACACTGTGGTAGACTTTCAATTATTTCTTTTGCGATTTTTACAAAGTAATCGTTGAAACTATAGGGATGAATACTAGGATTCGAGTTATGTACATCAGTGGTATTTTTCTTATTTATCAGTTTCCACATAGCTTTTTGCGGATTGTTAGAGCTGTTAATAAAATTATCGTGAGCTAATCGTTTAGCCTTATCTAGATCATTTCTATAGTTATACTTATAATTCTTAACTAACACTCATAATTGCTCCGATGGATTAACTTTATAAATATCTTTTAGCAAGTGAGTATTTTCCCTTTATTTCTGCCTAAGGTCATCGTTAAATCAGTTTAGTTTGCGGGTAGATACTTTATTTAGTAGTTTCGATTTTACAGGAAAACTGTTTCCTACAGCTTGCAATATGGACTGAAAGAAATATTGTAATTTTTTAATTAAAGTGATATTCGCGTCTCTAATAATCGTCCAATTTACAGCAGACAAATGTCTATGTAAATAAAACAATCCATTGTCTGTAATGGGCCTCAAAATTATTCTATTAAATTTGTTTTATAATTTATTTATGTTGAAATCTAACACTAGGCCAAGATGGTTTGATAGATCTGTATTAATTGTTTTAATCCTATACATATTACAATCTGAATTCACAAATGTATTATCAAGGCAGTTACTATTTCTAGTTTCTTCCGTGCTCAAAAAACGTAAGTAATACGAATTGAGTGTACTATTCACTGTCGAGACATCATTATTATTAGTAGAATGCAGGTTTTCACGGCCGTTGTCTAATGAGGTAGTTTCTTCCAGGTCTTTAGAATCCTTCTGAAGAAGCTGACAGGATGATCAGCGAAACGCCAAGCCAAGTTCGACGACTACGGCAGAAGAAACTACTTCATTATCATTATTATTAGTTTGTTAATATTATTTCAAATTTGGCCATCCATCTGCTGTAATATAATATACGCGCCTTCTTTATAAATCCATTAATTTGATTGTTGATAGTTATTGGTAAGAAGTAGCATAAATATAGGATGTTACAGGTCATATAGGGTTATTTCGTATATTTTTCCATGGGAGCCGAAGAATTCATAATAATAAATCCATGCAACTTATTGTTTTGCATAATTGTAGGGCATTTCTTTAATTTAGAGACAATTTATTACTGAAATTTATTAGTATTTTGTAACATTTTACATATAACAACAGTTAAGTGAATTTATTTAATCTATAAACATATTCTTTCCTATTATTTGGGTTTTCTACCACATGTATTATTATCCTCTTCAAAAACAAATCACCGAATCTACAAAATAATAGAATTATTGGAAAAAAGCCTCTGCGCCCGTGACGTTTACGTCAAAGGAACAGTCATAGGTTATGTTTTATAAATAACATAAATCGGAATAAACACAGAAATAATGTATTTTGCTGACGTTTCGGAAAGTAGTCTCTTTCCGTGTTCAAAACTTTTTTTGGAAGATCTTGCTGTGTATGTCAAATACACAGCTTTAAGATTATGTTTATGTTATTTCCATAGATACTTACTACTTACACAGAACTGATGATATTTTAGATAATGTTGAGTTTGTTAAGTTCTTCTTTTAAAATAACTTTCAGACAATAAAAATATATGAACTAAATTCTATTGTTTAATTTTAAGAAATAAACACACATTATCATACTGTACTTTACTTACCATATATTTAATATAACTGATATGTTTTACTGAAACAACTAAATTACTGTTATTTACAGTAATAAATAATGCAGAGTATATCATGATACTATTATATCATGTTAACATGCGTACTTTTAATAGCAAAAATATTTTTCAGGTAGATTACGTTGTTTATTATTATTATTGTCTAATATGGTAAAAAGTTATATTAATAGATATCCATCAGTTAGAAAGACGTTAAGACAAATTGTTATATTCCAAAAAAATACGTATTTGCTTCAACACTACATACCTACCCAGTTATTATTTGTTTCGATAATTACTTTTATCCGAGAATCTTTTTAAGTGCTCAACTGTAATATTTATGATTAAAATATATTGGAAAGGTTTCCTTAATAAAACCTAACGAAGAAATGAAATTAATCAATTTCCCTGTACTTACATCTCCTTATTTATGTGAACACAATCTGTATTACATTTATATTTATTTTGTAAGAATCTGTTAATATGGCTCCAAAGTGACATATTTTTTCTTCCGTGTATAGGGTAAGTGTCCTTAAAGGTTTAAATATAAATGAAAATTTCACACCTCTACATTTTAACCAATAAGATACCTTAATTTTGACTAGTTACCATGGCAATTAAAAAAATTTCCGGAAATTTTTTCGTGGCGCCACGATATTTAAGTGAAAATTTTTTGACAGTTGAAAAGGTAAACATATGATCTACAACCATTAAATAATGTAGATGTACCTGTGAATAATGCAAAATTTCTGAATTAACATTATTATTTATTATTCGCTATAAAGTTTCATTAAACAGAAAACACAAATTTGTTAAATTATTATGCATTAACAATTTATAATTCAAAAAACGTAGGATGTACAAATATAGTAAGATTTAAATATTGCTTGAATTCTAACCCATCCTCTCTTCTTAATGGTGAATAGGAAGGTGACGAATTAATTAGATGTCTGTGTATTAAGACATATATGTAATATTTTGAAACAATTTTGTTCAAATCTCTTTTACGCAAAAGGCCATATTTACTTGACATCTGCAGCAGACTTTCTTGGATTTTCGTAAACAATCCATTCGACTCTAACGCTTCCTGGTCGCAATCTTCCATTAAATTCGTTAAATATATTAATCTTGGATGACATATTTGCGCTTGACTCAACTCTTTGCAGTATTTACATAAATTGTACTTTTCAAACATTCCATTTTTCTCAAATTGTTTAACGCAAATACTTACAAGAAATGTTTTACATAAAAATATCTTTGTTTGCTGGTTTACTATACAGTAACTTAATGTAATTTACCAATATAAACCCCATCTGTCAGAAGCATGGCCGCCTATATCACGGCCACCTACTGCAACAAACCATATTAATATTATATTTTTTAAATTAGAAGTGTTATGAATTACTTTAACAAAAAATACAGTTCTACCACCTTTAGTAACCTAAAATTATGAAAGAGCGATAGACTGAACTAATACCCATCTGAGTTTTAGCATTTGGTGTAACTAAAGTTGGTAATTTTTTTTTCATTTAACGAAATATGGTGGATATACCTATATGATTTTTTTAGAATTTATTTCATGTTGAACTAATGTCTTCGTCGGCAAATCTTTAATGATATCGACTAATAAGCAAAATAATAACGAAATAAATTTAATTATTATAGGTTTTATTAATATTAAAAACACAATTATTATAAATGTTTGTGGGCTGGCTTGAATTGGTGGGTTGAATCTGGGTACTTTCTGTTTTATTTTGCATTTTGCTCTGATCATGATTAAACTTGCTAGTACTTGATGAAATTCTCCTCATGGATTCAATCATCTGATGATGATGTTCAACGCCCAATTGAAAGTAAGATTTGATTGACTGACTAATACTGTGTCCAGTAATTTTAATGAGCTGTTGTTCACCAACTCCTTCCTTGGCCAATTTCGAAACAGCTGTTGCTCTTGCAGAATGATTAGTTATTTTTACTTTTTTAGTGTCAATTCCTATATCAGAGGTTGCTGATTTAAACCATGAAGATACAATGTTCTTACCAACTGGGCTATTCTTGTACCATCCTTTCGAATTGGGTTGACTCCAGTATGGGTTTGGTGTTAAGAATAATCTGTCGGTCTGAATAAGATTTCCCTTTTTTTCCATCAACTTCTTAAACAAACGAACCGGACACATTTGTGGATTGTCGAAATTTGTAATCAACCATTTACTATCCGACAGTTTTTTAGAACCACCTTGTGTGGTTTTGGAGAATATTGGATTATATTCTATCCGACCTTTTGGGTTTCCGAAATTATCAGTTTCTTCTTTGAAGTATTGGATACACGCAGAATATCCTTCCCCTCCTCTCCATGCCAGCTCATGTGAAACTATGTGAAAAAATTTACGCTGCAAACCATCTGGAGTATTTTCATCCCACATTTCAATAATTTTTTTGTATTCGTCACTGGTTAAGGCTGAAGCACTCACTTTTCTTTTTAATGGGTCTCTAATTTTTTGCGCTTAGCATCGCGTGCAGTTCTGGCGGTCGCAAATTCCACATCAGAAAACGGATTAAATTTTATTTTATATTTTTCGTAATAAATTTCTTGTAACTGCTTAGCAGTAGAGTTCCACATCACTTTGACCACACTTTAATTATAATCTTCAAAATTTTTCTTTTTCATATTAAATACGTATTCCTCCAATATAGTAGCCACCGGTATATTATACAACTTTTCGTCACAAAATTCAACAAACTGTTTCCATACACTTGATTTTGATTTTCGGGCGTTATCTGGTGTTATATTTTGAATTTCTTGTCTAATTACTTGTTGATTTTCTTTACCAAATCGCGACATTTCGGTATACACTTATTAAACTCAACGTACAGACCTTTTAAACTAGTAATTATTAAGCTTTGTGACAGAACCGGTTAAATAAAAATGACAAATCAACATATGTCAAAAACAACAATACCCTGGCCAACTTGACAAGCAGTGAAATTAATTTAAAATGTCAGATTGGATTAATAATTTTTTTCCAAATTATGGTGCTAAGTGGTGTGAAATTTTCTTACCGAATACCACGCAAGCTTAAATTATTCCTGGAAATTTTCTTTCGGGCACGAATATTTTAAGGAAATTATCCCTCGTCGCTTCGCGATTCGGGATAATTTTCAAAATATTCGTGCCCTCAAGAAAATTTCCGGAAATAATTTAAGTTCTTGTGATATTATAAGTGATAATTTTCTTAACAAACATTGTCATTCCTATCGGTAACGCCTACACATTACGACATTTTGGGCACCGTTTGACCTCTACTAAATAGGGCATCCTTAAAATTACAATAGTTCTAATGACACCATAATAGTTTTTTTCGAAAAATGTGATTCTAATGAGTTTAGAATATCCTCTATGATGTATTTTTGGACATTGGCAATTATTTTCCGCACATCACTTTATGAAAGTTTAAAAATAGTACAGATGTATGTCATGTCAAAAATAATCAAGACATCTTCAAAACAACAGAATTATCCAGTATACCATTGTAATCTCTATGCATATGACTTTTGCCTGAGCTCAACTTTTAGAAGAGGGTGTTTTTTTTATTAAAAAATACGTTTAGTTTCATTATTGTGTGTTCACTATTTTAACCGACTTCAATATCAGTATTAGATAAGAAAGTGTAATTAACTGAGAGATTGCATGAAATTATATTTCATATCTTTTAATGACTTATTTCAAGGTTGTTGTATTGTTAACAACTAACTTTTTTTAATACTTTTTAGCGGCCTTTTATTTATCTTCTACACAGTTAAATAGTAAAAATGCTATAGTATCCTGTAGTTTGATTACAAATCGATAACTAAGTTTTTATACGTCTTGACATTAGCGCATTCACCAATTATTCGAATACGTAAGTCTAACAGTATTTTGTCAAAACGTTGAAACCACTCAATCATATTCAATATTTAATACATATTTTGGTCAAATTTGATGCATAGGTTTCTTTACTGAAATAAAAGTTTTATTTTTGAAACGATCCGTATTTTCGTCACTATGTAGACCAATAAGTAATACAGCAATATTTAAGTTGATCAAGCAAAACAATCACATTTCTAGTCCATATTTACCATTCCCTCGCTTCACTGTAAAATTCTATTGTGTTAGTTGTCAATAATTTCAGAATTAGTCACTGCAATAGGTCAGTTATATGAAACCAAGTGTGAATAAATAAGTATTTTGTGTGAAGATAAAAAGTAAGATATTGTACAGAGGGCATAACTTTTTGTTAATGAAAAGTAAGAGCGTTTGAGTTCAAAAGGTTCACTACCGATTATTGAAAGGGGGCCATAAAAGATGAATCTCTTCGAAATTTCATCGATATAATATGTGATGTTTCTTCTTTGATAATGAGCTTGTAACGTTGGAGATACTATTGACATTTGCCTAGTTATTAGGGCAATATTTATGTATATATATAATTATAACAGAACGTAAGCACCGCGTGTTCATTATAGGTTACTTTAGTCTCTCAAGCCTCGGCGTCGTTGCCAAACTTGGCCACAACATTTTTGGAACTAAATACATAATGCTAAGTTTCATATATGATAACCTCAGTGCGTGACCAAGCAGAACTGTCCGTGTTTAGATTTGAGACATTTTACGTGTCAGCACCTTCGATCATTCTGCCTATATTTGAACTGTTATCACCAAAAATGGCATAATTTTCTAGCTCTATTTCTCATAGAACACATGCTTTTGACACGTCACTCTGACTTCGAAGAAATAAATTGGTTGGAATTGATGAAGTCGGTAGATAACACGCCAATATTCTTTCCATCGACTGTATTGCCTTTTTTTTCAAAGGCAGTCACTTAGCTTGCTCAATTTTGTCTATTTCCCTTTGGGTTTCGCCTTTCTTTATAACGAACCTATGATCTGTCTGTACTAACGTTTTCACAATATTTCTGCAGTGGTCAGCAGTGTGATGATTTCTTAGACAAGTTGAAGCAAGAAAATTATCATTTACATACTTGACATTGTGTGTTCACATTGTTCACTGGAAGTGAGTAAATAGTAAATGCCTTATTAGTATGCATAATGTCATTTTGAGACAGCACATAACATTTTTCTGGTTGGTATTGCAGGATCGCATCGTCTATAAGAGGTATCCATAACACATCTGGCTTCGTTGGATAAGAGAATCATGGTGATGGTCCAACTCGATATAGGAAAGTTACTTTCATTTCATCAGGTTCCTCCTTACATAAGGTACCCACCATTGTCATATACAACAGTCGTGTAGCCATTCGCGCCTGCTAGTTGGAGTTTGTCTAGTGACATTTTCCAACGAGTTGTGTATAGTATTTTCCGACGATCAAAGATCAGAACTTTTATTCATTTAACAATGTATTCTATTTTTTTCATGATTAATCTACTTTATGGTAATTTTATTATTTTACGTCTAAAAAATTAATGAGATGCGACAGTGGTTGATTTTTTAGGATAGGCGACTCTTAAATTGGCTGTGGACCTCTTTGTTAAAGATTCGTGTATATAATTTTCAGCTACTGCAGCAGATGCATACTCCGGAAGTAATGGCCTGTGTATAGCCTAGGATTTTCTAGATGTAAGTAGGTAATTACTTTGGGTATACTACCAAATTTATTAACACCTACAGGTTGTCTGTACTCTTTTATTGTTGGTAACTTAGAAATAAAACGGCGCTCATTTACGTTTGGTGATCTAAGATTGGCGTATTTTTTTTAAAACACTATGATATTCTATATTTTGATCGTTTTGGTTTCAAGGTATTTTAATGAATATTGTGGATCTCAGGCTCTCTGTTATGACAGATGACATAATTCTCATCATACATTGTAATACCAATAATTAAAAATGTATGTATTGTTAGTTGCCTCACGAATAAATTGATGAATTTGTTGGGGATTTTTTGGCGTATAACCATCGGAATTATGCTTTAGTAGGGACTTTATTTTCAAATAATCTAAAAATCCTCTAGCGTTGTATGTTAACTCAATGTAGACGTAGTCGGCCCGGCTGTGCGTTTTCAGGGAATCGCAGCAATGCCTATCGTGCACTGGTAAATCAACTCAATTCTATTTTGGGATTGATTTATTCTCAAACTATTTCTCGAGTATTTATTTATGCTGACATATTTTGATGATAATCCACATTTGAATCTTCTATTTTTTTTTCATACAATTTCAATTACATTTTTTCATACAATTTCAGAAAACTATCCACCCATTCGTTCACATAACCACAGTTTACAATTATTAGTCGAGTTCCTTTATTCAGAGGCAAATTTACCGATTATTTCTTGGATCCATTAGTCCATCCTTTTCTACAGGTACCATGGGTGTCATACCAGGTCTCTAGTCCAAATAATAATAATATTCTCCAAGTCCATACGCCGTATTAGAATTTTCTCAGTTTTCATGATGCTGGCTCGCTTATTAAAAATTTTAAATTGAAAATCCACCTTCTTAATGTTTCCTGGCGAACAGTAATCTTAACATTTCTTCGTAATTGCTCTAATTATTTCGCTCTGTAGAAATAACGTATAATGTAGTACAGTGTATTAAATTTTAAACAATTTTTTTAGCTGCACCATATTGGTGCCGCGTATGTGAATGCCGGCTTGGCCACCATGGTAAATATATATTTTTTATTTTGTCTGTTGAGTCTGTTGCCTCTGACCAGGAGCGAATACGGACTCCTGGACATGGAGTAAACTGCGCCTATAGTCTCGTTTATGCGGGATATTAAACGTCAGTCTTTTGTCCAGTCTCACGCCTAAGTACTTCACGCAACTTTTAGTCGGAATTTGGTTCCCCCTATCAGCAATGGCGTTAAGATTCTATCTTCGGTAAAGCGGCGTGTACTCCAGTCTTCCACAAATCGTAATACGCCGAGGCACGGGCCTTGTATGACCTAGCAGCATGTTCGCCGCTTGAGCATTGTGGGAGTGAGCATACATAGATAGCCGTGTCGTCGACGTACCTGGTCAGCTTGGTATTCGGGAAATCAAACACAAATAGTATAACTTCCGTGACAAGCGCGACCCCTGGGGAACTTCCGCGAATTTTTTGGGTCCGGAGGACTTGTAAATATGTAAATCAACTAAAAATGTACAGCAGATTTTTTTATGCCATTACAATGCTATTTCCATATACTTCTTGTTGTATATGGGAAAGTACAAAAATGAAATTAACGAAAATTTTTAATCTCCACTAATTTTAGTAAAATAATAAATATATACAGGGTGTCTCACTGGGAACTGAATCGATCGATATAGAGAAAAGTACGCATCAGAAAATTTTGAAAATTTAGATAATTACCAATGTCGGTATGGCCAATCCAACTAAAATAATTACAAGCAGCTGGCACTTCCTCTTATACCGGAAGTCGTTACCAACTTGCTTATTTCAAATGGAACACCCTATATATTTTAGGGTTTTCGAAAAGAGCATAAAATTCTGAGTTGATAATATGTAGCATATCCATACCTAAACCTAGCCGTTTCAGAGATATTTGACATTTTATAGAAAATCTGACAGATGCAACGCTTTGCAAGAGCCGTTATAACTTTCTTCGTGTAAAAGATCCTCATTTGCCTCTTGTCACATAAAAAGAACACAAGGAGAATTACATTCTACAACTGAAATAAATTCAATAATATCATACCAAGTGTTCCGTTTTTCGCGTTACATTTTGTCAATTTCAAACCGCGAAAACTTGTTTAGGTCAAATGGAATACCATGTATTTTTTACATCAAGTCGTGTAAAATTGAATTCCCTTTTTTTTATATTAGCATTGTGGGGGTAAAAGTTACAACTTTTTGAAATATTTGCGATTTTATTAGAAATTCATGAATTCTTGTACTCATTTCATCAAAATAGCCATGATTAGAAACAATCAGTCATTATCTTATATGTCAAAAAATGCCAGCATGTTTAAATTATACCAACGAAAACTTTTTAAATTTGTTTATTATTTATGGAGAATGTGATAAAGTAATATCAAGAACTTGCAGCACATTTGCTACTCGATAGCCACAAAAACGCAAAATAACCCTAACGCTGTAACATGCGTATTAATCGAATTCAAGATATGGCATGAACTAAAATAGCAGAGATTATGATTTCATTTTAATTTAATAATTGCTCAAAATTCCGCCCTCGAACCTCGACACATTTTTCGCACCTTCGGACCCTCATCATCCTGCCCTTACCATTGACATTAAACTTAATAAGTTCCCAGCAAAAGATTTTATATATAGCGATACCTGTAAAAAACGTAACTTTAGGCGTGCAAATTTTCCATTAATGTATGAAATGTTTCAGACGACAGATTGGTCACATATTGAAACTTACACCGACATAAATGATGCCTGCGAACATTTCTATAACACCGATAACAATGTCTTTAATACATGTGTTCCAGTTTACAAACAAAACAGCCGAACCTACCCACCCTGGTTCAACCTGGAAATAATTAATAACATCCGTAAAAAAGATAGAGCGCACAGAAACTACAAAAAGTTTAACACTGACATACACTTGGAGCAGTTCAAAACCTTAAGATCCCTAATTAAGCAACAAATAAAAGCTGCCTATGAGGTATATATACATGACATCGAAATAAATATTAACGCTGACCCTTCCAAGTTTTGGTCATTTGTACAAACAAAAAAGAATAAATCTAGAATTCCGGGCTCTGTACATTATAACAACATTACCTACGAAACGCCTCAATCTGTGGTCGATGGCTTCGCCAGTTTCTTCTCGGACGTGTACCTTCTATCCGACCCCTCCCACAAAGTTCCACTTATTTCTCTTAATAATACACACGTGCACATTAAACCAATCACGGACCAGGACATAATTAACGCAGCAAAAAAATTGAAAAACAAATTAACCTCCGGTGTCGACAACGTACCGAGTTTCATTGTTAAAGACTGTATCAATACTTTTGTAGCACCTCTGCGTTTTTTATTTAATCTTATTTTAGCAACAGGTACCTATCCAGATATATGGAAAACAACAAAACTATGTCCTATCCTCAAAACAGGAGATCCCTCCTTAGTAACAAACTACAGACCTATAGCAATCCTTTGCAATTTTGGCAAAATCCTAGAGATTATCATATACGAAAATATATATTGTGAAATCAAAAATCATATATCTCCGTATCAGCATGGTTTTATGGAAAAAAGATCGACCACCTCGAATCTGATCTGTATTACACAGTATATCTCGGACATATTGGACACACAAGGCCAAGTCGATGTTATTTATACTGACATTCAAAAGGCTTTCGACAAAATCGATCATTTCCTACTCCTTTCTAAACTCAAAGCAATTGGAGTGTCAGATATCTTGCTATCCCTAATTGAATCCTATTTATTTAATAGAACACAGTTCGTGGAATACGGTGGATATAATACTCGCAACTTTTTTGCAACGTCCGGAGTCCCTCAAGGATCCAATCTGGGGCCACTTCTATTCTTAGTATTTATCAATGATTTATCCCTCACTATGAGTTCTACACATTTATTTTTCGCGGACGATCTGAAAATCTATTCTGAAGTAAGCAAGCCAAACGACTGTTCTGCCTTGCAAATAGCGTTAGACTCAGTTAACGAATGGTGCGAAAATAATTACTTAAAACTAAATACATCTAAATGTAAGATAATGTCCTTCTACAATAACAAAAGGCCAGTTTTATTCGCATATACGATTAATGATACCGTTCTGGAACGATGTACAAATTTTAAGGATCTCGGAGTAACATTCGATTCCAAGCTCAGTTTTTCTACTCATATAAGCACAATTGTTACTTCGGCTTCTAAAGTACTCGGGTATTGTATAAGGAACTGGGGCAGCTTTACGGATATTAACACGCTGAAATTTATATATATATATATATATATATATATATATATATATATATATCATTTATACGAAGCAAACTTGAATATGCTTCTGTCATCTGGTCACCTGTTTATCAAAACTCTAAAATGCAAGTTGAGTCCGTACAAAGACGATTTCTTAAATATATATATTTCAAAACCAATGGGTCCTATCCCGTTAGGGGCTTTGATCACAATACGCTACTAAATTCTTTCAATTTTGACTCGCTTGAACTTAGAAGAAATTGCACAGCACTACAATTGTTATATAAAATACTGCACAACCAATTAGATTGTATTCACTTAGTAAATAGAATTAACTTTCACGTGCCAAGGCTGAACGCGCGTCTGCACAACGCATTTTACGTCAATACCAGCAGAACTATCATTCAGGTCAAGTCTCCAATATTTAACATGTGCAAGATATTTAACGAAGTCGCGCATATGTGCGACCTCAACTATGATACTCTAAACCACATTATTAATATGTATAAAGATTCAATTAACTGATTAAGCCTAATTATACTAGATATAGATATTTTTATAATTAATAAATAATAAATTAATGTAATTATGTAATGTAATGTATGTATGTATGTATGTACGTATGTATGTATGCATGAATGTATTATGTAGTGTAAATTAATGTAACTTTGTAATTTTTTTTCTTCTCATTATTGTTATTTTTATATATTTTGTTTATTATTTTCTGTAATTGGGTGTCAACCTGTTGAAAATAAACGTATTATTATTATTATTATTAGTTCCACATGGGTAGCACTTCTAATTGAATCGTGTGATATGTTTTGAAATGCATATCTTACTCTTTGCATACAATCTTCAATGGTTGTTAATGGGCTCTCATAAACTTTATTTTTAATAGTTCCCCAAATGAAATAATCCAGAACTGATAAATCGGGCGAGGAGGCCATAAGAAAGGTCCATTATTGGCAATCCATTGATCAAAAAAGTTTTTTGTAAATAATTATTAATTAAATATGCGTTATGTAGGGGAGCACCGTCGTGCTGATAAAAAATGTTTCTATGTTCGGCGAGTGGTAAATTTTTTAAATAGTTATTATTCAAATTTTGTAAGATATTCAGATATCTTTCACCTAAAAAAAAAAAACAAAAATTTACCTATACATATTAGCAGAAGAGAAAATTTAATTTTTCTGATAAAATTGTAATGCCACCACTCTATCGTTTCTTATGGCACAGTAAACATTGAACTGCCAACTTCCCTGAAAGTTTCACTCTCTAAACATATGAGGAATTGAGTCACTCCAATAATACGAATTGTGTCTATTAAAAAGTTCATTTTTAGTAAATTTTGCTTCATCTGTCCATATAATATTTCCCAAATAAGAATAGTGACCCTCAGACCTTATTAGAATAAACTCACAAAAATTCTGTCTTCTTAGGAAATCTGTTTCTTTTAATCCTTGAACCATATGGAATGAAAACGGGTGAAACTTATGTTTTAATAAGATTCTGTGAATTGAATCCTTGCATAGTCCCGATTCCAGAGCAGCTTGTCTTAATGACATCCTTGGAAATGCATGAAAATATCCCAGAATGACTATTTCAATGTTTTCATCATCAACAATAGACTTTCTTCTTTGCATTTTTGCCTTGACAGGGCCATAATTTTGAAAATTTTCCAGTATGCGTTTTACAGTGTTTGGTGACGATTGCCGTTTTTCTGGATATCGAGTAGCAAATGTGCTGCAAGTTCTTGATATTACTTTATCACATTATCCATAAATAATAAACAAATTTAAAAAGTCTTCGTGGGTGTAATTTAAACGTGCTGCTATTTTTTGACATAAGATAATGACTGATTGTTTCTAATCATGGCTATTTTGATGAAATGATTACAACAATTCATGAATTTCTAATAAAATCGTAAATATTTCAAAAAGTTGTAACTTTAACCCCCACAATGCTAATATCAGAAAAAGGGAATTCAATTTTACACAACTTGACGTAAAAAAATACAGGGTGTTCCATTTGACCTAAACAAGTTTTCGCGGTTTGAAGTTGACAAAATGTAACGCGAAAAACGGAACACTTGCTATGATATTATTGAATTTATTTCAGTTGCGTTATTTTTACGTGAAAAGAAGCAAATGAGGATCTTTTACACGAAGATAGTTATAACAGTTCTTGCAAACCGTTGCACCTGCCAAATTTTCTATAAAATGTCATATATCTCTGAAATGGCTAGGTTTAGGTATAGGATATGCTACATATTTTCGACTCAGAATTTTATGCTCTTTTCTAAAATTCTAAAATATATAGGGTGTTCCATTTGAAATAAGCAAGTTGGTATCGACTTCCGGTATAAGCGGAAGTGCTAGCGCTGCTTGTAATTATTTTAGTTGGATTGGCCACACCGACATTAGTAATTATTTAAATTCTCAAAATTTTCTGATGCGTACTTTTCTCTATATCGATCGATTCAGTTCCCTATGAGACACCCTGTATACAGGCTTTGTATTATCTTCAATAGCCACAAATTACTTACATTGCGACTCTCAATTTGTTCATAATTAGGCAAGACTTTTAAACTTTATGCGTATTGAGCTTTCCTTTTTTACAAAATATACAGCAATTTTTGAGAGCATTTAATATTTTCAACCTAAACTTTACGAATCGCAACTAAAAGTGAAATTGCATAATCAGTCCTAACTCAGGAATCAGTAAAAGTTGAAAATAAACTATTTCCCTAAAGAGATTCTAAAGATGTTGATTAAATTTAATTCATGGATACTCCTGTGCAAGTTTTAAAAGGGACTCCAGGTTACTCCAAGAAATCCAAACGATGGATTCTGTGGGAAATATAGTTTAGAATATCAATAATAAATTACAGCTACATTCCACTCACTTTACAAACCTACATGGCCAAGTTAGCCCGAGTTCTGCTTAATCGTTTATCTTCATTGTAATCCCTTCTACGAAAGATTTGTCGCTTGGAGGAGGGGGAAAGCGTATTTAATGTTCAAACTTATTACATTTATATAACTGTTTGAGGAAATTAACCAGCATAATAAATCACAGTGTAAATTATCTTTTATACATTTTTTTTCGCATAACATTAAAAAGTCGGCAATGAAAAGTAATTCCTTAATGTCCTATTCTATTACCTTTTGATTTGTTTTAAGAAAAAGTTTTTGCTATTCTTGTCCTTCGATGCAATTTCATGATTTAAGTTACTTTTGTAAGTTTATATTTTTTAAGTTAAATCTCTTTAAAGTAATTTATTAATTGTTTATCATGTAACAAAACCGCATTTACACATTTAAACAAACACTTTCATTTATCTTTTATATTGTAATAATTATACTATTCTTTTTGCTGTTATTCGTTAAGCAAATCTGTTAATTAAAGTTATATAATTTGAAATTTATTTTTTATTCTTCTCGTCAATCGACGCACTGAGTATTGCCATTTAATTATAATTGAAAATATTGTTAAAGTAAGCAGATAAATATGACGGCTATTTCGATTAATGTATTGGAGATAACCGTTATCTTTTATGTATATGAATTTTTTTTTTTGGTAAAACTTTTTTTTATCGGCTCAGTGGACCAACGCTTATATGTTAGGCTTGCAACCAAGAAGTTCCGGGTTCGAATCCTGACTAGGGAATGGATGTTTAGTGGTGATTTTCATGTGTTACCGAGTTGGTAGCAGTGGACTAGACGAGGTTGTGTGAGAGACAACACGGTTAGTTGCTGTACCACTTCTGAGTTCGAGTCTCAGCTGAGGAAGATGACAATGTCGTAGGGAATGGTCGTCGCATAATTGTGTATGTGTATTGACCTGATTCAGTGGTGGAATAGTTATTGCTAAACCCAACTAATACGTTAAAAAAAAACTATATTGAATAATAACATTTTATCATATTCAGTTTACAAAAATTCACAGATCTCACTTGTATTTTAAATATACAACCCATAATTACCTCAAAAAATACTTATAACCGAGTTAGTGAAATTGAGAAACTTTTGTTATTAAATGTTCTTAAGAGTTCTCCGGAGTGTATTCGTCATCGATGCTTCCAATCTTAATTGTAAATGACTTCATGTCAATAAAATGACGCAGCCGAATGTACGGTCTGCTTGGCAAGAGAGAGATAGATGACATAGAATATGACATTGTACAAATTCATTATACCTAAATCTATATTTGTTCCTGATGACATATAGGGGACATATTTTATTTTAGTTCTACAAAAGGGAAAACGTTTATTTTAATAATACCTATGTGGGATGATAAAAATTATTTTTGTAAATCGAAAACAAAAATAAAAATTATATTTTTTTATATTTTTTTTTCTCTCATTATTCCATATTGTAACATGTTTTTAATTTCTTTTAGTGAAAGCCGTTTTTTAAAATAATGATTTATATGAGAGTATATCGAAGCACCTTGATGGTTTATATCCGGAGCGCTCTTAATACATTACAGCGTACGTTCAAATAACGAATGAACATTTGTTTTTAAATTTGCGAGACATAGGATTTGATTCTTGCCAATAAAGGTTTTTCGAGAATCGAAATGGATTTAGATTAAAATGGAAACTCGAAGAATTGTCGTTTATTACTATAGGTTATCAAAACAGCAAACCGATCTATGTACTTTGTTATTATCGGTAAGCGGCGAAAGGAGTTCACCATCCCAGTGTATAATAGAAACAATTAATTCTTTGGGTTTAAACTATTTAAGCCTGTCGATTCTTTTTATGCGTAGTTGCATTCTACAGCGACGTATCGTTGACCTGCTAGTTGATAATTTACTACTTTCGGTATGGCTATCATAAAATGGAATGTATCTCTCTCAATAATTTTGCATTTATCAAGAACGATCATTACTTTTGGATTATGAACAGATTGGGCTGTTACTTGATGAAAATCCATAATGAGACAATGAGAAACTTTACTAATTCTCTCGATTTTTCACTTTATTTTTTGTTGATACAACAATTGCTTCGCTACACAGTGGTATCTTCAGATGATGAGTACTACTATACTAAGTTTATAATTCACAAAATGTGGTTTGTATAATAAGATTTTTATCTGTTTTACAAAAATTCTGGTCGATAGCCGAGTGGGTTAAGGCGCGAGGTGGCAATCGCGATTAATCACACGGACATCGCACCACCGGGTTCAAATCCTGGCTCCGGCACTGGCACTGTCGGAGGAAATGGTTGTATGTTCGCGTTTTTTCAATGTGTAACCCTCTTCCGCACAAGCCCTGGCTTCTGGAATTGGGGGTTGTCTAATTTCTGTGGTGTTTATTTATTTGTTTCAATTTGATCATTTAGTAAACATTCCGATGTTTTAAGTTTACTTATTACTAACGAATATAATAAATTGAATTGCCCGTAGAATATTAAACTCTTCATTGAACACGTGGTCCTTCTCTCTTAAATAGTTGACATATTATGTAGAATTTGTTTATCTATTGGTGCAATTTCTTTTGTAATATAATAATCTGTCTGTGTAGTGAAATATGCAATGTATTATAATTGCAATTATTTCTTTAGCAATATTTTCTTGATTTAACTTCCATGGAAATTGTGAGAAGATCCTGAACTAGGACCCCTCCCCGTTTGTACTCCACTAAAATAAATTATTGTTTCCCTTACGATGTAATATAACTGTAACACATCCATATTGATACAAGAATTTTGTAAATTGCCTTATCGAAAAAAATGACTTATTTTTTTATTACTTCCAGCTTATTTTTAATTAATAAATAGTATATATGACCATGAAATAGGGAAAGTGTCCCAATAATTACCTATAAAACAATTCAAAACTGACTGTATCATTAGTGATAGAAATGTAATCATGACTTGTGTCTTAACAATTGATACAAGGTCGAATATTTAAAATGCGCTATTTTGAATATTTTTCATTAACCCAAAAAAACTAATTTATTTAATAATTAATTTGTTAAGTTCAGGTGTGTGCAATAATACACATATTTTTTAATATCCGGATTGAAATACAAGGCCCACGGTTATATAAGAATTATAAAATGAGATAAAACAAACAAAAATGTAATTTTGAAACTAATAATTCTCGCGACTCTGTGCTTAGTAATTTATATTTACGTTTGTTGACATTCGGGGAGGAGTTATGACTAAGTCTAATTCTAATTTCATGTTATCGTTATAAACAAACTAGCACAATGCCAGTATAAAGCGATACGTAAATCTCTAGCTAGATCACTAGATGAGGTGAGGAGCTAAGACATTCCTACTTTGAACTCAGAAAGGTTCATGACTTTTCAAATGATCTTGTTAAAGGTAAAAGGGTATTTTTTATTTTTCTGAATATGGAATGACATTACAGGTAGATTACACAACATATGCGAAATAAATAAACAAACAAAGATATGTTCAACTATGATCTAATAAAGGTATATCAATAAATGAGTTATTTAATTATCACAACATTTGTAGGCACCTACGGTACAAATTGTAGAATCAGATGGGGAACATTAGACAAAGAGGTAGTATTCCTCGTAAGAGTAGAAACAATGTTCCGCTAGGAATATTTTTACCATCTTCTTGAATATCACAAAACTATTTGCATCTTTTATAAATTGTGGAAGGTGGTTATACATTTTTATTGAAGAAATAAGAGGCCCTCTTTTAGTCTGCTCTAATTTATGGGGCAGTTCAAAAATATTTTTTTGCGATCGCGTGCTAAATTTATTAACATCACCACATTTTAAAAGACTATCAATGTTTTTCCTGACAAAACATACAGACTACAAAACATATATACAATAAATAGTGAGTATACCATGCTGTTTAAAAGAATCTCTGCAGAATGTATTGTAAGGAAGTTTAAACATACTTCTTTTCTGCAAAATGAACACCTTGTTAATTCCAGAACTATTTCCCCAGCACAATATGCAGTATTGCAAAACCGAGTAAATACATCCGTAATAGAATGTTTTCAGTGTATCAGCTTCAATGGTGTCCATTATTTGAAGAAGTGCAAAGTTTTAACTAGCCACTTTTTTCGTCAGATTCTCAATATGAGCCTCTCATGACATATTCATATCCATACGAACGCCTAAGAACTTCTTAAGATCATTTTGATGGAGATTGTGTTTTTTTCTGACCAAAAGGCTGAGATCTAACTTATAACGCATCGGGGAAAACATTAAAAACACAGTTTTTTGCTGATTTAGAATCAGGCCATTATTGCGACACCATTGTGACATTTTATCCACACACAAAGTGGCATTTTTGCTTAGAAGGTCTACATTTGCAGCAGCTATGATAGAGGAGGTGTCGTCTGCAAAAAGGGTTAAGAAGTAATTGTTGAGGTTAGTTACTAAATCGTTGACGAAAATAATGAACAATAATGGACCTAATACACTGCACTGTGGTACCCCTGTCAAGACGTTAACACTATCTGAAAGATATTCTATGCCATCAATTACAATTTTGACTGTTTGTGTTCTCTTCAATAAGTAGGACTTAATCCATTGCAATGCTTGGCCACGGATACCGTATATTTCAAGTTTTTTTAACAACCAATTATGATTTATGGTGTCAAAGGCCCGAGATAGATCGAAAAAAATGCCAGCTGATAGTAATGCAGGATTTTCTCATAAAAAGAGAGAACAGCATCCTGTGTTGATTTATTCTTGCAAAACCTATATTGCCTAGGGGTTAACAGGTTATATTTAATTAAAAATGAATTTAATCTGATCTCAAATGCCTTTTCATAAAATTTTTGAAAATATCGATAAAAGAGCTATCGGTCTATAGTTTTCCATGGAATGTGGATCATTTTTTTTTGTAAACTGGAATTATTAGCGCAGCTTTTAACTGTTGTGAAAATTGTCCATTTTCGAAAGATACATTTATGAGGTATGTCAGAATACTAATAAAAAAAGTACTAACTTTCTTTATTAAACAACATGGCACATCATCTGGGCCTGATGGTTTTTTCTTGCGAACAGAGTTGATAATATCAGCAGTCTCAATCTCTGCAATGGGCATTAAATACATAGTGTTGTTATTAACTTATTGTGCATTTGTAACATCAAAAGTCTCAAAAATAAATGTAAGGAGGTAAGGAGGTAAGGAAGTAAGGAGGTAAGGAGGTAAGTTCACTTACCGAATCGATAAAGTTTGTGTTGAAACCATTTGCAATATTTTGAGGTTCAGTTAAAATCTCATTTTTCAAATTAATTATTTTAGAAGGTAATTACTTTTTATTACGACCAACATTAGTGTTTTCTCTAACTGTACCCCACATGGTTTGAGATTTATTAGAAGAATATTTTAATTTGTTTTGATAATAAGCCTTTTTTGAATTTTTTATATTTTTTTGGTGATTAATTTTTAATATGTTATATCTTAACTTGAGGTCGGAATTATTTGATAATTTTAATTGTTTATAGAAGTCTCTAATAAAAATACCTTCTTCAATAATGTCACTGGCAATCCAGGGTTTCTTTTTAGTAATTTTGCGGTTTCTATTAATTTTACAGGGAAAGCTATATTAAACAAACTAGTAAATGTGTTATGAAACACTGTAAATTTTTTATTTACAGATTCTAAGTAAACCTCCTGCCACATTTCTTTTGTCAATAAAAATTTAAAATAGTTTGCGCTAAATCAAATATTAACAATTGAGCATTATGATCAGATATAATATTATCAATCGTTTTTGTAGAAGTTAAATCTGTATCAATGTCAGAAAAAACTCGAGAATATTCAGTAAAACATTTATTGTATCCAAAAGATGATAGTACATTTAATAAGTCACAGGTACCTTGATTATTTGAAAGAAAGTTGCAATTAAAATCTCCACAAATAAATTTGGGACCCTTAATTTTTAAGAAGTATGTAAATAATTTTTCAAGCGAAACAATAAAAGTTTCAAGATTAGCATCAGGGGATCTATATAAACAACTTACATTTATATTAATATTATTTACACTAACCACAACAGATATCGCTTCAAAGATTTGTTCAGCAGTACCAAATCTTGTGATATCCTTGACAATAAAAGAAATATCCTCTCTAACTAATATGGCAACACCGCCTCCTCTTGAATTTCCTCTAAAATAATAGTTAGCAACATGATATTTGTCAACGTTGAATATCCTGGCTTCATTAGTAGAGAGCCACGTTTCTGTGAGACATTCTATGTGGGGATAATTCAAAGTGTGTAGCAAAATATTTAGTAGGTTGCCCTTTTTCCTAATGCTGCGTACATTTAGATTAAATAGAAAATTAGAAATTTTAATTCATATAACAAAAAAAAATTTCCGGACTCATAAGCAAAGTAGAATGGGATACATTGTATGATATCTATGACACTAATATAACATTCAATACATTTTATTTATATTTTAATGAAATATTTGAAAAAGCTTTTTCTCTGAAAAATATCAAACATCGATATACCCCAGTCTATAGAGGATGAGTCACTAAAGGTATTAAAATCTCTTGTAAAAACAAAACAAAATTATTTTAAAAGCAAGATAATAAATTCAGACATCAAAATTAAATCACCTTGGAAAGTGGTTAATCCTTTAATAGTACGCATGACGAAAATGGAAAAAACGAGATTATAGCTACTAAGATAAATAACATAATTACAAGCGGTTCTGAAGTGGCAAACGAATTTAAAACATTATCTAACACTAACTCAAAAAAATAAAGCAAAAATTATATTTGCAATATGGTAATTAACAACGCAAACCAATTTAATTTTAAACAGGTTACAAGATGTGAAGAAAGCGATAGGTGCATTAAAACCAAAGATATCCACTGGTTATGACGATCTTCCAATAACTATAATAAAGAAAAAAATGTGGATATTTTAGCTAAACCCTTGGAGTACCTAATTAACCTCTCCTTGACAAATGGAATCTTTCCACAGTCCCTAAAATTTGCAGTTACAAAGTCTTTTTATTAAATGGAGATAAGTTACTTACCACTAACTATCGAGGTATATCTTTATTACCATCCTCTTCTAAAATTCTAGGATTTCTAGTAAAAAATCAATTAACATTGTATTTGAATAGTAATCAAATTTTAAACAATTTTCAATTTGGCTTTCGAGAAAATTGTAAACGGCAGATGCAGCTTTTAACCTATATAAAATATTAACGATTGCTTGGAGAATAAGGATACACCGCTAGACATTTTCTGTGGCTTGTCCAATCCATTGATTGTGTTGATCATCAAATATTACTTTAAAAAAATGGAATATTATGGCATACAAGATAGCGAAAACAATTGGTTCAAATCATATTTACACGAATGACAGATGTGCGTTGGAATAACCAAGACAAATGATAACGTAACAAAAACAAATTATTCTGATTTTGCTGCAGTTGAGAGTGGAGTTCCACAAGGATCTATTCTCGGTCTAATATTATTCTTGATATACATCAATGACATAGTAGCAAATTTCCCAGAAGTAAAATTTTCAATATTTACATATGATACTAGCAAAATCATACATGGCAAAGAAAAAATAATTTAATAAATAAAGCACCAACTTTATTAGAGTCCATATCAGATTGGTTTCTTGCAAATAAACTTACACTCAATTGCAGTAAAACAAGTAATGTAGGTTTCCAGTTACAGGGCGAAACAGATATTATTCTTAAATTAAATAATGAATAATTACAACCGGCTAGCTTTTCTAAATTCTTCGGAATTTATATTGACTTATAATGACAGTCGGTACAGATAACTAACTTGAAAGCAAATCTATGCATTTCATATTATTTTATTATTATTATTATTAGCCGTTACTCGAGTCCGAGTATAAAAATGTTACAGTCGATAGATTGTGTACAATAAAAAACAAGTAAAAGGTGTAGTCTATTGTAATTCCCATTCATCTACGGTGCACACGACTATGGCTATAGATGCCAATTCGGGAGAGCACATGTCGACCGCAGTCAGGACAAACATAGATCTGGTCAGGTCTTGGATTCGGCCTTCTTGCAGCAACATTTTCTTGATAGCTGGCCACAACCCCTCGCCATTCGGTTCTGTCCGCTACAAGTTGTTCCCATTGCTCGTCTGCGATACCGCAGGATTTTAGATTTTCATGGAGAGCGTCTTTGAACATCTTTCGTTGACCGCCACGCCTTCTTCTACCGCTTAGCAATTCACCATAAAGTGTACATTTAGGAAGGCGGTTATCATGCATACGATGAACGTGACCTGCCCATCTTAGGCGTGCTCTTGAAATAAACACTTCACTTGTAAGGCTGTTTGCTCTCCTGAGTACTTCCACGTTTGATATGTGATGGAACCAACGGATTTTCATCATACTTCTGAGGTGTCTTTGCTGAAAACGTTCTAATTCTTTCACATTACGACGGTAAGTGACCCAGTTTTCACATCCATATAGCAGTGTTGGAATGACAACTGCTCTGTAGACAGCCATTTTCGTTGACAAAGCAAGGTCGTGTTTGTCAAATACTCTCTCTCTAAGTCCCCAGAGTGCTCTAGATGCAGCGTTAATTCTATTGCGAATCTCGCTGTCCATGTTTGCTTTGTCATTAACAACGTTGCCTAAGTAATTGAACTGATCCACCACTTCAAGAGAATTTCCGTTAAGTGTAATGTCTATTTGGTTCACTTGATGAGGAGTTGACATAATCTTAGTCTTTCAAATGTTGATTTTAAGTCCCAAGGAATCATAGCTCTGGACATACACATCTAAAAGTTCTTGAAGCTCTTCCGGCGTAGAGGCTAAAAGTGCACAGTCATCCGCATTCCATATTAAATATTAAAAAGAATGTTAATTTTGGCTTGGCAAAAATAGTGTACTTCGCCTACTATCAGAGTTTGCTACAATAGCGAATTGAATTTTGGGGTGGGGCTAGCAACTCCGAGCAGCTATTTTTGGTACAAAAAAAGCAATTAGAGTATTGTGTGATTTATCCCCTAGAAAGTCTTGTAGAAATTATTTTAAAAAGATAAAAAATATTTACTTTAACAAATTTATATATTTACAGACTCTGTATTTTAATTCACAAAAATAAAGATTCTGTAAATACACCAAGTAATATTCACAATTACTCGACAAGACATCAAGATTACTTGCTACCAAAATATAATTACACCAAAACTAGAAAGGGTCCCTGATATTAAATGAATGATAATAAAATGGTAATTTACAGTAAACTCTCTGTACACCTAAAGTCATTGAACTGCAAAGCTTTTAACTGCAAAATAAAAATATTTTTGCATAACTATGTATTCTACAACTTAAATGAATATTTTACAGCTCCACTTTAAAATTGGAAGAGATTACCATGGATTTTTAAAATTTATTGTTTTCTAATCAATATGTTAAAAGTGTTTTAAACATGTATCATGCGTGCTTATGTTTGGGTATGTATGGAGGCGTATATGTGACATGTGTGTGGATATGTGTATGTGTATATACATGTCTATATATCAATGATATATCTGTATGCATGTCTAAACATATTAAGCTATAACTAAATATTATTAAGGTTATTCTCATTAGCGTATTAAAAGTGTATAATTATTGACTGTTACCAAAACTATGTCTTTCCCTACACCTTTAGGTAGGTTTCTTTATTATTACAATATAAATTAAATTAATTCCATAATTTCTAATAAAACGTATAACAACTCTTGCGGGGTAGTCTATAAATGTTTACTTATTTATTATCTGAGATACGAGAGTAGCACTCCAAATATCTTGCTGAATAACCTATACTTTTCTTCCGTATCTGAAATGGGCCAAACTTCTCTTGAATTTAGAAGAATAAAAAAGAAGATACTTTGTTAGGCTTACTTATATTTAATCAGCTCCCGGTGATGCTAACATGGTTAACGAAACGCGCGTCGAGTAGTGCAATCGAAGGTATTTTAGTGTGTGAAAACTATGCCAGAGACAGTAAAATTTCTATCATCTAAAACCAATTAAAGAGCTTTTATAATTACTGAAACATTTCCACCCCACGCCTATTGATTACTAACAAAAATCCTTGATTGTGAAGCAATCAAGAACGTATGGTCGATAGCCGAGTGGGTTAAAGCGCGAGGTGGCAATCGCGATTAATCACACGGAAATCGCACCACCCGGTTCGAATCCTGGCTCCGACACTGGCATTGTCGGAGGAAATGGTTGTATGTCCGCGTTTTTTCAATGTGTAACCCCCTTCCGCACAAGCCCTGGCTTCTGGAATTGGGGTTTGTCGAATTTCTGTGGTGTTTATTATTATTATTATTATTATTATTATCTTAAATCCCACCCACAAATTATTTACCTCAATTTTATGTAAAGAGATATATTGGCCATTTACGTGATCGTCTAGTTTTGCAAAGTTAGGACTAAAATCACGTTGTGTGTGTACTGTGTAGTAACCTTTTATATTTATTTACCCATTTCCTTTATGCAAAGTTGTTGTTGTTTCTATATCTGGACTTGATTACCTTTATAATTAATCACTTGATTTTAACACTGGCTAACCTTAGAATACTCTGTATTTCTGTTGACTCTAGTTTTATTTTAGACCGGCCTAGCATCCTGGCTAGTACCGTTTTTCATTTATTTGAACTGATTTTAGTAATCATTTTATTTCTATAGACCAGTGAAATCTTGTTCATTTGTTATATTGCATCACCTGAAAGCAAAATGAAAGAAAATACGGAAATCGTTTTTATAGATATACTCAGATGGTGGTGACAAATCGTAAATAAAAAAATTGAACAGTTGGGCAAATTTGCCTATAAAAAAATATTCGTTGAGACTAATCGTCTATCTAAAAGAAAATTTAATCCTGTTGTGACATGCGTCAAATTCGAAAGAAATAAAATAGTAATCCCATGGTACGTTTCAATGCTCCTCGAAGTATGCTCATAAAAAAATTACTGATTCGAGGATAATTCCCCTGATTTGTGAAATACAATGGCGGGTACCAAATTTAAGGTGGGAGCCACTACAATCACTGTCGAAGAGATATGTGCAGTAAATACATAACCAATTTATGGAAATGCATGTAATTGTAGCGTGTGGTAGATACTTAACCAATTCAGGGAAATGCATTAAATCGTAGAGTGTTATAAATACATAACTAACTGAGATAAATGCATTTAATCGTAGATTGTAATAAAAGTGATTGTAACGGCAATCACAACAAATCTGGTGTCGTGCGGTAATCGGTATAATTGCAATAAAATAACCCATACTTGTAAAGTCTTAACACCCGAAGAAATGAACAACCTCCGTACAAGACCCCTTGGAGCGTGCCTTAACAGTTCTTACATTGCGACCGCAAATAAATGGAGTAAGCCATCCTCGCACAAGGTCCTTGTTGAACGTGATGGTCATAAACTTTTAGAATATTACTAGATAGTTAGGATGACTGGGGTCATTGTCCCGTTGACCCAACAACATAATTCAAAGAGCATTTATTACCAACCGTAGAGTAAAATTCAACCCCCGCCGAGAAGCCGAACAATATTAACTGTTAACTGAAGCAAGACAAATGAAACTGTGATTTGAACTAAACTGACTGTAACTTGGAATCAAAACTATTTGTCTATTCATCGAACAAAAGCAGAAATGAAATTAACATAACTTTTGAAACTATTTGTAAACTAATTGTAAATTGTAAACAAAAGAAAAAAGAACGTTGTTTTCAAATCAGTAAATAAACGTAAAATTATGTCCTAAATTGCCTTAACGCTGATTGTTTATCCTCTAGATAAAGAAACCTAATTAAGGCACAAGTTAACCTAACCTTACAAGTCTGAAAACTTTCGATACTAATAACTGATTTTAAAAATGGGTAACGCCGCGGGACGGCATTTGAGCCTCACCTGGATTGCAGTTTCTCTCTCGGTAGCTATGTCGTCGTTGTGAGGAACTTCGGCAGAGTCTCGCGCTTCGCTGAAAAGTAGGTTGCACTTTATGGCTGGGAGTCGGCTGCTATTTCCTCAAAGTACAAGGCCTCGACACGGCCAGTGTCGGCAATAATTAAATCGTGTCTAATTCTCTTGTACCCAAATACAATGCCTCGATACGGAAAGTATCGGTAATAATTAGATCGAATTTAATTCCCTGGTATGTCCTGATAGAATCTCTGGTGGCTGGGCTTGGTTTCTCCTATGTGGTAGCTCCTCGGGCAGGTCAAAGGAAAAATGACCCTCTTCCGCGGTTTCCTCATCGCTTTTATAAGTACGCCTCCCTATGCAAAACGTATATGACGCGAACGTGAGAGAATGGCGTTTGGAGATGTATAGTCGCCCTACTTGAAAATGGCATTTCTTAAATATTAGTTACGGGCTCCAATGACTAATAAGGTTCATTATGGCTCTTAACCTCTGTAACATCTGTTTAGAAATGGAACGAGCTAGCATAGCCTAAACGTTGCTTTTAGGACTTTCTAAAACTTATTCATATCTGTACAAAATAAAATTATTTGACTGGAAAACTGAACTATTATGCAAATGCGTATTTAAAATTGATAATGGCATTTTTAAATTTAATTCCTTGTGATTATTTCGTCAGAAAAAAATATTATTTATAAATTAAATAAGAGTAATTGAATTTTGATAGCAAAGAAAATAATTTTAAAACGGCAGTCGTACATTATTATTTTTTAATTTTTAGTGCGACTTTTTACAGAAGAGCAAGTTTTAAAATTATTTTTTTATTTTCTACTTTTTAGTCATACTTTAATTATTTATAACGTGTAGAACCAATTTATATAAATTCATTCATTAGAGCTGGGTTCTATAAACCTACCGGCATTCTATTATGTCCCTGGAACCAATATCATACCATTTTTATCGGAAAAAACGGATGTAGAAATCTCTGATCAGGCGATTATATTCTACGTTTTGCTGGAGGTGCCGGTTGGTTAGCATATTTATTCAACTTTCACCCCCGCGCCCCCTACGTGCAGATAATTGCAAAAGTAACGGTGGAATACTGTATTGTCATCCGATCTTAGTAACTGTGCAAAATTTCATACATTGATTATGACAGGAAGTGTGTTAAATTAGAGATTCAAGATTGAAGACATTGTGCATGAAAATTGAAAAAAGAACATTCTGAGTTAAAGAAAAGCAAGTAAAAATGTGAAATTTTATAGAGGATCCAAGGCAAGAACGTATGCACACTCTTCTCGCCCAGGACTCTTGCAAGGCATTATGTTAAAGACACCAGAGAAGACTAGGGTAAATAGGAATTAGGTTAATTTTAAACAATGGAGAAACATGTAAAAATCGAATCTATAATCTACATATTTATGCTTCCACATCAGAGATTTTCAAAAAGCGTATAATAAGTTCATTCACCCTATTATTGTTTAAAGGTAATAAGTTTAATACTGCAATTCTGATATTTAAATATTTAAATACAAAATATCTGTATACAGTTGGTTACGTTCGAATGAATGTCGGAGCTAAAACATAAATAATCCAAATCACCTATAATATTACAAATTTCACGTAATTCAGTATAATGTTGAAAATATTAGTCTTCTTTTGCTATTAAAACTGTCCCTTTATGTTTGGAAATTTCGTGCGGTCTAACGTAATGATGGTTGCAGTCACTTATGGACCTCTAGTCTCTGGATATCGGTATTTATTTCAATGTAGCTTTTGGCACTTGAGAAATCATCAGATAAGCATTGTAAAAATTTTGACTTGTTAGTTGTGTTTGGTCTAGCTATTAAAATAGATACTGATTTGAAACTACGACGGAATAACTGTTAAATTATTGGTGCTTGTATTATTACTTTCGCTAAATGAGCATGGAAGACGCAGGTTGATAAGATTGGACATATGCAACTCGCTTTTCTTTCCCCTAGTAAGACCACTTCTTTGTACATCCTTTATAAACTAAGCAGTTTGTGTAGCTAGCAGAATCTCTCCAATTAATATATTTTCCGTATTCTTTCGTATATACCGTTAACATTGCCCAGTAGCATGATCCCTAACATTTCGCGTAACGTTTTTTTAGATCATAGTATTTTTTTGGTGTGTCCGGTCAGTAATGATTAAGATTCTATGGCCTCAATCTACCTACTCCTTAGAGAGGACTCTCTGAGGAGAGAGAGACCGTGGTGAGATCTAGGAAGTAGGCAGATTAAGACCCCGGATTCGAACCAAATTATCCTGACATTATTTCTGTTAACCATTTTTTCTTAACCCCTTTTTTCTATTGAAAATTGTTTCAAAAACGTCGAGGGAAAATATTACAGTACTGATTTTGTTGCCGACGAATGCTAGCTCGCCTGTACCATTACATTAGAGTTTAAATCGCCGCAGTTATTTCTGTGGACCCACAGAATTAACATTGAGCCTCGCCAATCTTATGTAACAACAAATAAAATTGGCACGCGAGACGGGGTCAGAGAGTTTAATTATTAATTAAAAATAAATTAAAGTATTAACTGAATGTAATTTATTAGTGGTTATTAAATAACATTTGTACACATGCATGTAAAAATTTATATTAAATTAATATATCTATAGTGTAAACTTTTTCTAAATTCTTCACGCTATGAATACCATACAATATGTGCCTAATTTAATTATGCAATACGAAGGCAATGCAACGGCTTAGATTTACACGTTACATTTTACTACCAGTTAGAGAAAGAAGTTATAGTATTCTTTCCTATTATTTGGGTTTTCTACCACATGTAATATTATCCTCTTCAAAACAAATCACCGAATCTACAAAATAATAGAATTATTGGAAAAAAGAGCCTCTGCGCCCGTGACGTTTACGCCAAAGGAAAAGTCAGAGGTTATGTTTTGCAAATAATATAAATCGGAATAAACACAAAAATAATGTATTTTGCTGACGTTTCGGAAAGTAATCTCTTTCCGTTTTCAAAGCTATTTTTTGAAGAACTCTTATTTTGCTGTGTATGTCAAATACACAGCTTTAAGATTCTGTTTATGTTATTTCCATAGATACTTACTACTTACACAGAACATAGAACTGATGATATTTTTTTTTTTTTTTTTTTAGATAATGTTGAGTTTGTTAAGTTCTTCTTTTAACATTGGTAGCCAGGTTGTACAAATATCTACAGAACAATTCGATACGCACTTATCTTCATTTAATAAGATTATTGCTGATTCTTTAATTTTTCTTTTTTTGGTATCTGTTTCTTTTGTTAAAATTTTTTCCGAGTCCCAGTTTATTCTATGTCCGTTTTCCCAAGCATGTTCACAAATCTTTGATTTCTGAATTTCATTCTTTCTAATGTAGTTCTTGTGCTCATCCAACCTCACACTGAAAGGTCTGGATGACTCACCCACATAACATTTATCACATTCGCACGGGATATTATAAATACAGTTTTTTGAATTCTGCTCCCTGTTCATCGGTTTTGTTTTTGTTAAAATAGATCTTAAAGTGTTCCCCGTTTGAAATATCGTCCTAACATCAAATTTGTCACCTATACGGCGTAGCTTTTCCGATAGTCCGTATACATAAGGAATTATTGCTGTATAATGACGTTCAGGTTTTTGTCGTACCTGATTGTCCCTATTTTCAACATTTATGAAAATTCTATCAACAAAGGCTTCAGGATATTGATTTTGTACTAGAACCTCTTTGATAAATTTTTTCTCGTTATTTAATATTTCATTATTAGATGAAATTATTTTGGCCCTATCGTATAAACATTTTACAACACCCCTTTTAACATTTATTGACTGATTTGAGTTAAAATTTAGATATCTATTAGTATGTGTTGGTTTTCTATAAACGCTTGTTTCAATTGTATTATTTATCCTTCTAATTAAAACATCTAAAAACGGTAGTTCATTCCTACTTTCTACTTCTAATGTGAATTTAATAGACGGTTCGTTACTATTTATATTTTCTAAAAAACTATCTAGTAAATCAACACCATGAGGCCAAATTTCAAAGATGTCGTCAACATATCTCCACCAGACAACCGGTTTCTTTATACAATTTTGAACATGTGTGTTCTCAAAGTTCTCCATAAATATGTTGCTTAAAATTGGTGATAATGCAGACCCCATAGCCATACCAAAATCCTGCTGATAGAACTCATTGTCCAATTGAAAATAGGTTGTTTTTATACACAGTGTTAAGAGTTCCATTATGCTATTTAATCAGGTACGACAAAAACCTGAACGTCATTATACAGCAATAATTCCTTATGTATACGGACTATCGGAAAAGCTACGCCATATAGGTGACAAATTTGATGTTAGGACGATATTTCAAACGGGGAACACTTTAAGATCTATTTTAACAAAAACAAAACCGATAAACAGGGAGCAGAATTCAAAAAACTGTATTTACAATATCCCGTGCGAATGTGATAAATGTTATGTGGGTGAGTCATCCAGACCTTTCAGTGTGAGGTTGGATGAGCACAAGAACTACATTAGAAAGAATGAAATTCAGAAATCAAAGATTTGTGAACATGCTTGGGAAAACGGACATGGAATAAACTGGGACTCGGCAAAAATTTTAACAAAAGAAACAGATACCAAAAAAAGAAAAATTAAAGAATCAGCAATAATCTTATTAAATGAAGATAAGTGCGTATCGAACGAAAAAAAATATATCATCAGTTCTATGTTCTGTGTAAGTAGTAAGTATCTATGGAAATAACATAAACAGAATCTTAAAGCTGTGTATTTGACATACACAGCAAAATAAGAGTTCTTCAAAAAATAGCTTTGAAAACGGAAAGAGATTACTTTCCGAAACGTCAGCAAAATACATTATTTTTGTGTTTATTCCGATTTATATTATTTGCAAAACATAACCTCTGACTTTTCCATTGGCGTAAACGTCACGGGCGCAGAGGCTCTTTTTTCCAATAATTCTATTATTTTGTAGATTCGGTGATTTGTTTTGAAGAGGATAATAGTACATGTGGTAGAAAACCCAAATAATAGGAAAGAATATTCGTAGAATGCCACAAATAACTTTCAGACAATATAAAGAAGTTATAACTTTATAGGGACCAGTAATTGATTTGTAAGAGTCATTTTATAAAAAAAACTTATTTAGCACCTCCCGAATATGTAAGAAAACACAGGTGTTAATTGGTTTAAAAAATATATTAATAGTTTGATGATATTGGTGCCAACTTCACAGCAGCCCTCAGTATTAATTGCAAAGCCTATACTATAATTTAGCATTCATTTAATACTGTTTTTTCTTAAGACTAATACAGGACTTCCTGAAATTAAAGATCAATACAAATTTTTAAAAAAAGGAACATAAATTCAATATCAAATTAGCCAAGTCAAATTATTATAATAAAAAAATCACTAATTCAGCCAATAAGACCAAAGAAGATTGGTACATAATTAATTCTAAATTAGGCAAGACCAACAGTTGCACAAAAACTGTTGTCCTTAATTACGGCGCCGGCGTTTGTATGGATAACCCAAATGAAGTTGCTAATCTTTTCGTCAGCCACTTCTCTAATGCAGCTGAGCAAACAGCCCTTAATCATTTTGGGCTGAATTTGGCACTACCTTGCACATCAATGCCAAATATGAACATCCCTAACCTACATATTGGCCCTTTCACTGAACAAAGTGTTCCCGACGCTCTTGATCAGATTAAAAATAAAAAATCCATAGCGACTCATGAATCTAATCATGATCTAATTATGCAACCACTTCTTTATTTATTTAACCATTCTCTACACCAAGGTTGTTTTCCTGACGTTTTTAAAACAGCCTTAGTTTTACCAATTTATAAGAAAGGCGACTTAAATAATATTGATAATTACAGACAGAGTTCTATTCTTAATTCATTATCTATCTTATTCGAAAAAAATTTCTGTAATTGCCTCTTTGCGCATTTGTAAAATAATGCATTACCGATCATGTTTCAGCATGGTTTTAGGAAAAATAGATCTGTCGAATCAGTCACCTGTGAATTGCAGAATGTCGTTTATCTTGAACTGCAGAGAGGCAGATTTGTGGCCTCACTACTGTCCAAAGCATTCGATTCTGTATGCTCTGATTTTTTAATAATGAAACTTAGCAGATAATTATCAGGCAACATAACTAGTTGCATCCAATATATGGCCATCAATATTAATGGTGTCAAGTCAGCTGTGCATGATGTTAAACTTGGTGTGCCATAGGGATCTGTGCTAGGTCCATTATTGGTATTACTATATGTCAACGACTTGCCGAATCATGTAACTGGAAGCCTTGTTACAATGTTCGCTGATGATTCTACTATAACCGTATCAGCTGAAATACCTCAGCAGCTGATAAATATGATTCATGATGCCACCTATTAAAGTACTTGGTGCGAAAAAAATAGACTAGTTGTCAATAAAACTAAAACAAAATGTATACATTATTTAAAAGGAGAGACATTCCCAATAAAAACATGATTAGTAATAATCAATTCTTGCAGTCGTAACGTTTCTAGGTACATGTATAGATGACAGACTTCCTTGGGACGCCCATGTGGATGGTTTTTGTAACAAACTAAATAAAGTCTATTATGCCATTTTGCAAATGAAAGATATCCTAACTGTTCCAAGACTTTTAAATATATATTACGCCATGGCATACTCACATATTTCTCTAAATATAACTAGCTGGGGTGGTATTAATATAACCAGCATTTTTGGAAGTGTACACAAATCAACTACTGCCTTGTGTATAATTAAAAATGTTTCTCTAATGAAATTATCTCGTATTCAGTATTTGTGGTTCTATTGCACTTCATTTTTACAAAAATAACTTAAAAGGCATGTCAAAATGTCATATTAGGTTAGAATCAAACTAAATGAAGTTGTAATTTCTAGTGAACAGTAGTACCAACTATATAAATTTCAGTTCATTTTTATAAAACAGGCTATTGTAAAGTTTAAATCATGGTTTAATCCTAAGTTTAAACTGGGCCTAAGTATTGTCTTTGAACGATTTAGGAATTTGAGAATAAAATACACATATTTTCTTCAAATTCTAATTCCGTCACCAAGAAAAAATTTGACCACAGGCCAAGTTTCCTTTTTCCAACAAAAAATCGGTGAACCTGGTAAAAAGTTATAACTGAACAAACATAAAAATAGAACATGCAATAAGATACATACTTGCCTCTTTTTTTAAAGTCTGCTAAGAAATAATATAATTTTGTTGCAGGTAATAGCGCCCTCTGCTTATTCTTTGGAATATGCACCATCTCCATACAACATGCGTACGCTGCAAAACCTAACTTAGATGTATTGTATCAATGGTCGCAATTAGAATTCTCTTATGAATCAGATGCCGAACGCCAGGCCGATATAGATGCACATGTTTTTATACCTGGAAATCCTGCTCCCATTGACGTTGATGTATATTATTCATGTAAGTAAAAAACTAATGCAAACACAATTTTCCATTTTCATAATAGTAATATAACAAAAATATATAAAGTTAATAAAAAATTGGTATATAATTTGCAAGTTACTGAACTACTGATGCCCCATAATATACAGGGTGGGTCAATGCGTCGGACCTCGATATCTCGAGTTCTACGATAGCTAGAAATTTTTTAAAACATTGCCAGTAAACTAGATAAAAAAGTCTATAGCTGGAAATTATTTTCGAACATACAGGGCAAGCCACGACGAAATTACAGGAACAAGTGACTTTTTTAAATGGAATGCTATATATATCAATACATTTTTTGAAGCTTCTTTCTAGGCTCTATTAATTCCTATATTAGCATTGAATATCTCCCAACCTCTTGGTTGTAATGAATTTTTTTGTTGAAATAATGCAATCTGAAGACGGATATTAAAAAAAATCATCACAGTCACAATTTTAGGTTTTAAGAAAAACTTATGTAAATACCAGTTACGAGACATCTAGTTAATGTTTCTGAATTATTTTCATTTCCTAAAAATGTACAGGGTGGCCAAAATTATTTTTCAATTAAGAACATTTTAAATCGAATTTTCTCAATTTTTTCAAATGAAATACCCTGCATATTTTTCGACGATGTGATGTAGAAATGAAAAACGAACATTTTTGTTTTATTGAGCAATAATTACAAAATTCAAAAATAAACTTAAAAAAAAAGGTTCAAATAACTTAATAAATGTTCCACATGTTGCCCATTTTGATTGATACACATCTCTATGCGCTTTTAAAATGAGGTTCCCACTGTTCCTAAAACTGCCGGTGTGATAGATTTAATGGCAGTTATTATTCTTTACTTCTTATTTTGTGCTGTTGTTGGTGTGTCTCTATAGACAATTTCCTTCACGTGTCCCATAAAAAGAAATCCATTTTTGTAAGATCTGAGGCTCTAGCAGGCCATTTAGTGGGGCCATTTCTTCCAATCCATTGATAGGGTAGGCATTATTTAAGTGGTTTCTAACTGCATTTAAATAATGTGGTGGAGCACCATCTTGTTGAAACCACATCCTATTTCGAATTCTTTCAGGGAGATTTACCAATAATTGCGGCAGATAGTTTTCCAAAAAATGAAGATAAATAGCTCCAGTCAAAATGTACCATCAAAGAAATGTGTTACATGTTCTCCAATAATTCCTCCCCAAACGTTTATAGACCATTTGCTTTGCTCTGTTTCTGAAGCATAATAATGGAAATTGTGCCTATTAACGAATCCATTTTTATGAAAAGTTGCCTCATCACTGAATAAAACGGTATTGAAGAAGTTGACATCATGTTGCAGTTCACCTCTGGCCCAATTACAAAATTGTAGGCGCTTTTCAAAATCGTGCATCTGAATATGATATGCATGGAACTTATTTGTTTTTAAAATTCTACCCACAGACCGTCTACTTATTCCTACTAATGAGCTTACTTCTCTTTGACTAACATGGGGATTCTCAACCGTTGCCAGCACCACAGAAAACTCATTTTCTTTGTTCACGACACGTTTTATTCTTTCACTTTTTTTATATTCGACATATCCAGTTTCCAGAAATCTATCGAGGAGGTTTTGGAAGCTACTAACATCAGGGATCCTTCTTTCAGGATAACGTTGGTGATAAATTCTATTGGCAAGTAAACAATTTCTGTCTGACTCGCCCAAAACAAAAGCCGTGTCTACAAGTTCCACTTTATTAAAATTCATGTTGTAAAATTTCAAATATTTTAAATTCAAAACAAATTGTAACGACTGATAAGTGTGAGTGTGATAAATGCTCCTTTGTACACAATTTATATTAAACTGAGGTTTTATTGCTTGTCAAATAACGAAAACAGCAAAAAAATTACAAAAAAACATTACAGTAAAGCACCGGTTAAATACTATTCACTCATTTCAATGGATTGAAAGAAATGGCCCCACTAAATGGCTTCATCTCAAAATTTTATAAAGACGTGTGTCAATTAAAATGGGCAACAGTATTAAGTTTATTCTTGAATTTGACACTTATTTATTTATAAAACGAAATTGGTTGCAATTAGCCATAGGAACGTATTTGCAAAAAATATTCGTTTTTCATTTCTACATGACATCGTCGAAAAATATACAGGGTATTGCATTTGAAAAAATTGAGAAAATTCAATTTAAAAAGATCTTAATTGAAAAATAAACACTTATTTATTTATAAAACGAAAATGGTTGCAATTAGCCATAAGGAAGTACTTACAAAAAATGTTCGTTTTTCATTTCTACATCACATCATCGAAAAATATACAGGGTGTTCCGTTTGAAAAAATTGAGAAAATTCAATTTAAAATGTTCTTAATTGAAAAATAATTTTTGACCACCCTGTACATTTTTAGGAAATGAAAATGATTCAAAAACATTAACATGTCTCGCAACTGGTATTCACATATGTTTTTCTTAAAACCCATAATTGTGACTGGTGATTTTTTAAATATCCATCTGTAGATTGCATTATTTTAACAAAAATATTCATTACATCCAAGTGGTTGTGAGATATTCAATGCTAACATAGGAATGAGTAGAGCCTAGAAAGACGCTTCAAAAAATGTACTGACATACATAGCATTCCATTTTAAAAAAAGGCACTTGGTCCTGTTATTTTGTCTTGGCTTGCCCAGTATGTTCGAAAATAATTTCCGGTTATAGACTATTTTATCTAGTTTACTTAAAATTTTTTAAAAAATTTCTAGCTATCGTAGAACTCGAGATATCGAAGTCCGACGCACTATTGCCCCACCCTGTATAAGGTGCTATGCTAGTGGCAGTCAAGAGATATGAAACGTTCGTTGCAAACAGTAATTAGTAACCTTTGCATAGCAAGAAATATTATTTGGTGTGTTAGTCTGTATGAGCATTGCCAATTTTTTAGTTAATTTGTATTGATTACGTACTCTGACGACATGTTTTAACTAACTTATAATCGTTTAATAGTTCTAATATCAAATTCCCTAATTTTACTGGAGTAAGTAGGCTACTGCTTTTCGCGTATCTCTACAGTAACCTTTGGTCTTATCAATTTGATCCGTGTACCTCGTGCTGGGCTTAAGTCTGTGGTTATGTTTATGGACTTTCTTTGTTGCATTAAAGATATGCATATTTTGTGTTCCAAATCACTTTGCTCAGGTGTGTTACATCTTAGGTTTCTTTTTAGTTTATACATATCTCTCCATTTGTCTGTTAGTGCTGGGTGATATGGCACACTAATCACATTTAGTTTTATAAAAGAAGACTAAAACTTACAAACACTTTTCTAAGTTCCCTAATAGTATTCGTTGATGTTATTTTCCTCATACCTCAAGCCTCTTCAACTGCTATTAAAAAATATTTTTCCATAAATAGTCCTGCAGGATCTATTTGGATGCGTTACCAAGGTTGATTTGGATGTTCCCATAAATGTAGAATTACCTTTGCCTCTTTGCTTTCTAACTCGGCACAACTACAACTTTTTATAACTTTCTCTTTCATATACTTATCAATATTCTTCCATCAACACTAATTATGTGCAAGTTCTTTCATGTTTACCGTACCAATATAAGCACTATGTAGTTTTTCTAATATGATATGCTGTAAGAATATCGGAATTATTACTCTTATTTTTTGTAAAATTATTATTATTAGCCGTTACTCGAGTCCGAGTATAAAAATGTTACAGTCGATAAATTGTGTACAATAAAAAACAAGTAAAAGGTGTAGTCTATTGTAATTCCCATTCATCTACGGTGCACACGACTATGGCTATAGAGGCCAATTCGGGAGAGCACGTGTCGACCGCAGTCAGGACAAACATAGACCTGGTTAGGTCTTGGATTCTGCCTTCTTGCAGCAACATTTCCTTGATAGCTGGCCACAACCCCTCGCCATTCGGTTCTGTCCGCTGCAAGTTGTTCCCATTGCTCGTCTGGAATACCGCAGGATTTTAGATTTTCATGGAGAACGTCTTTGAACCTCTTTCGTTGACCGCCACGCCTTCTTCTACCGCTTAGCAATTCACCATAAAGTGTACATTTAGGAAGGCGGTTATCATGTATACGATGAACGTGACCTGTCCATCTTAGGCGTGCTCTTGAAATAAGCACCTCAATTGGAAGGCTGTTTGCTCTCCTGAGTACTTCCACGTTTGATATGTGATGGAACCAACGGATTTTCATCATACTTCTGAGGTGTCTCTGCTGAAAACGTTCTAATTCTTTCACATGACGACGGTAAGTGACCCAGCTTTCACATCCATATAGCAGTGTTGGAATGACAACTGCTCTGTAGACAGCCATTTTCGTTGACAAAGCAAGGTCGTGGTTGTCAAATACTCTCTCTCTAAGTCCCCAGAGTGCTCTAGATGCAGCGTTAATTCTATTGCGAATCTCGCTGTCCATGTTTGCTTTGTCATTAACAACGTTGCCTAAGTAATTGAACTGATCCACCACTTCAAGAGAATTTCCGTTAAGTGTAATGTCTATTTGGTTCACTTGATGAGGAGTTGACATAATCTTAGTCTTTCCAACGTTGATTTTAAGTCCCAAGGAATCATAGCTCTGGGCATACACATCTAAAAGTTCTTGAAGCTCCTCCGGCGTAGAGGCTAAAAGTGCACAGTCATCCGCATACTGGAGATCACAAATGAATCGTGTGCGTGTCTTCGTGAAAGCTCTAAAGCGCCCTATGTTAAAGAGACCGCCATCAGAACGGTATCTGAGACCTATTCCTCTGACTGTCAATTTGTTGTCAACAATAATTGTTAGAGCAGTGGTAAACAAATTAAAAAGTAGGGGTGCCAGGACACATCCCTGCCTAACTCCAGTGAGGGTTTGGAAAGGTTCGGTTGCCTCATTATTATACATAACCTGGGCGTTGTTGTTTGTATGTAGACTGTGACATACTTCCACAAATTTTCTAGGGATACCTAAGTGGAGCATAATTTTCCAGAGCACTTCCCTGTCCATCGAGTCAAACGCCTTGGTTAAATCAATGAAGGCCATGTGAATTTCTCCTTGATGTTCGAGTGCTTTTTCTTGAAGCTGTTTAAGTGTGAAGATTAGATCCGATGTGCCTCGGTTTGGTCTAAAGCCACTCTGTGTTTCAGGAAGTAACTTTTCCATAACAGGTGTTAGCCTATTTGCCATCGCTTTAGTGAGTATCTTCCCTCCAACAGCCAGGAGAACTATACCCCTGTAATTTCCACAGTCCGCAGCGCTCCCTTTGTTTTTGAAGAGGTTGATTAAAAGTGTATCACGAAACTCCTGCGGAGCTTGACCACTTTCCCACACGACATCAAACAGTTTTTTGAGGTAGGGTATGAGCTCTGACGACACAGCTTTAAAGATCTCAGCTGGGAGTGAGTCGGCACCGGGAGATTTGTTATTTTTTAGCTGCCCAATGCGGTTAAGATCTCTTCCGTTATTAGTGGTTTATGTAAGTCTTCGAAGGTGTCATATTGAGGGATAAGATTTATAATATCGTGATCGGCTTGACTTTGCTGGTTAAGAATGTTAGAGTAGTGTTCTTTCCATCGGGCTCTTATTTCCTGGTCTTCTTTGAGGAGATTTCCATTTAAATCTTTAACAGGGCACATATTTTTCCGACTGGGGCCGTACACTGCTTTTACTCCTTGAAAGAAATTCCTGTAGTCGTGTGAATCGGCGTACCTTTGAATTTCTCTGGTCTTGCTTGCCCACCACTCGTTCTTTATTCTTCTGATTTCACGTTGCGTTTCACACTTAGATTGGGTAAAAGCTTCTGCTTTTGATGAGTCGTTGGGGTGGTTGATAACGTTTTGGAAGGCAGTATGTGTGCTGTCAAGAAGTTCTTGTATAAAAGCTTCATTATCATTGAACCAGTCCTCCTGTTTTTTACTTGCTGCAGTGCCAAGAATTTCCTCACTCGCACTTTTTAAACTGTCTTTAATTTGTGTCCAGGTAGCAGCGACATCTACAGAATTGGTTTCTTCTAGTGCACTCAAATTCTCTTGAACTTTTTGCTTTAGCTGTTCGACGGTTTGTTGGTCACGCAATTTACTAATACAGAGACGGAGCCTACGTTTTACTTGAGTTCTTCGGTGTTTGGGTCTCATAACAATTTTCATTTTAGAGACAACAGGACGACGATCGGTCCAACATTCGCTATCAATGCGCGCCTTTGTAATTTGGACGTCCTTGGGATGCTTCCTACGTACGATAACATAGTCCAGTAGATGCCAGTGATCTGATCTGGGGTGAAGCCAGGTGCCTTTAAATTTATCCTTTTGTCGGAAAATGGTGATTGTTATAACTAGATCATGTTCGGCGCATTTAGTTAGGAGTAGTTGACCGTTAGCGTTCATGTTGCCCAAACCGTTCTTGCCTATGATGCCTGGCCAGGTGTCTGCATCTCTCCCTACTCTAGCGTTAAAATCGCCAAGAATAACGAGCCGTTCCGTTTTAGGTATTCTACAGAGGGTTTCTTCCAGCTGTTGATAGAAGCTTTCCTTGGTTTCGTGACTTGCATCCAGAGTGGGAGCGTAGGCACTTATTAGATTTACCGCGTTGCCATCTGATAGCTCATAGCGTAGCAGCATTAGACGCTCGGATAGGCCTTGTGGTACTTGTGTTAAGTTGGATACCAGTTGATTCCGAACAGCAAACCCTACTCCATGTTGTCTTCTTGAATTGGTGGGAAGACCTTTCCAATAGAAGGTGTAGTACTTTTCTGTGAGAGAGCCTTCCTCCAAAAATCGAGTTTCGCTGAGAGCTGCAACGTCAACATTGAGTTGGTGAAGTTCTCTATCTATTAGAGCAGTTCTTCTTTCAGGCCGATCGGTGCGAGTGCTGTCGTTCAAAGTACGAACATTCCAAGCGCCGTAGATGAAAGAATTAGTTTTGTTGGATTTAACTTGTCGGTGTTTTTTCGACATTCGATGAGGTGTCCCTGTGGGCACCCTCCCCCGGAGATCCGATCGGGAGGGTATTTTACCTCCGGATGATTTTGTCCCACTTGAACGCTCCATCATTTTTTTAAAGCCTTAATCGACTGAAAACGAAGCTGCATTTGAAGTTTTAGCTGGAGCAGGTATGCAACTTACCAGCCCGGTTGCGGAAGGCGAGTGGTGTGGTCCCATGGCGCAGAAGGAGACTGCGACGATGGGGTAACCAAACGATTCCAAAAGCAACCTTTATGTGCGGTGGGTTATTTTTACCGCACTCTTTGTGAGAAGGTGGATATGCTCACGGTAAAAGGTAAGGGTTATTCCGCCCTTACTCGGTCGTTAGAGCCTCGTTAGTGAAAACAGGGTGCACCAAGTTCAAATTGAACTCATCGCGAAGGTGAGGTTAACAATTGAGTAGGAGAGGCTATAACTTGCGCTTCACTACCCCATTACACCCCATTTGTAAAATACATCCATTCTCAATGGTAAGTTCATTTTCTTATCATCTGTAACAATATGCGGATTTTGTTCAGTTCTGTATCTTCTTTCGTTTCTTTACTAATCCGTTTTATTATCACTTGTAACGCTTCAATTTTTCTCAATGGAAATAATTAATATTAGTCACAATTATCTTTCTTCTTCATCAAAATTAATGGAAAACTTGAAAAATAATTAGCATTGATAGTTTTTGTTGTTTTCCTGTAAATTATATCATAAATCACAACCAAATTGAAAAATATTGTGTGATGCCCAGGATATAGCTATCACTTCCTTATCAATCTGACTATATTATGATTTTTCACGTTTTATAATCTTGAAGCAAATGCAATTGGTCGTTCAACTCCATCAATTTGGTGCGATAATCTACTACCAAGTCCATACGTTGGGGTATTTGCTGCCAAGATTTTTGTACATTCAGGATTGTACGGCACCAAAACTTGATCACTTGCAATTTTCTTTTAATCTGTTCCATAACTCTAATATGCTGAGTCGTTTATTTAAAATTAACACTTCTTGGCAATAAATCATGTCTGTCTGAATATCATTGATATTTTTGGAATAAATCGATAATAATAGTTCGTTTACATTTTTACCAAATAATTACAGATGCTTTATAAAATGCATTTTCGCTTATTTAGTTTTAAACCATATTCTATCATCTTTAAGAAAACTTGTTTAACTTGAGACATCTCACTACTATTACTACTTGATGCAATCAAGCTCTATATATGTGCCCAGACAAACATAACATCAGTCTAGAATAGGAAGAACAACTAATTAAATGACAAGATGTCGGATATGAAGTCTATACCTACTATTTTAAGATGAACTTTATAATACATACAACCAATCTTAAGTATATGGAATCAGCCACTATCTCATGTTTGATCATATGAAGTAAATAAAAAGTTATTGAAAAATAAAGAGTAGTTAGTCCAAACCAATTTTATTACAAAAAGAAATAAAAAACCGCTGCCCAAGGAATCACTACTTTCATATCCAGAGTTTGTATCCAAGTTATAGACAATAAATCCCAATATAATATTTTACTCCCTTTAATAATAGGGTAGGTGTGGCAATGGAGATGGTAGAGGGGGTGGCTAATGCCAAAAGAAATTTAGAGTCCTTTGGTTCTCTTATACACACAAAATCCCAATTTAATTTTTTACTCCCTTTTATAATAGGGTGGGGGTAGCAATGGGCGTAGTAGAGGGGGTAATTAATGCCGAAACAATTTTTTGAGACGTTTCGTTCTTGTATACACACTAAATCACATTTTAGTTCGTTTTACTCCCTTTCATAATAGTGTGGGATGGCGGATACCAAAAAAAATTTTTGAGACCTTGACTTTTCGTACATGCTCTAAATTGCAATTTTATGGATTCTTACCTGCTTGCTTTGCCTATTTAACTTTATTTACCCCATTAACCACCGAACCCTTCAACGGAATTAGATCAAAATGTAATCTGTTCCAGATCTCGTTATAATACATAAGTGTACCAAATTTCAAGTCAATATCGTAAACGTGCACACAAAAAAATGTTACAGACCGACAGACAGACACATTTTTTTTCGCTCAAATTTAAAATCTCGACGTTTCATGACATTTTTAGCCTATTTCAACAAAAAAAATATATATTTCTTTGCGTTACTATACTTCCACTGGAGGTGGAAATAATTATAACACCAATTTTTTAATAAGAAAAATAAGAAATGCCATTGTTTGTTAAGAAAAATTATAACGTAATAACTTTTTGTTAATTTAATATTCAGTGTTGCTAGAATAGCCTCAATACAATCGCGATTTGGACGGCGGTCTCTTTAACATAGGGCGCTTTAGAGCTTTCACGAAGACACGCACACGATTCATTTGTGATCTCCAATATGCGGATGACTGTGCACTTTTAGCCTCTACGCCGGAAGAGCTTCAAGAACTTTTAGATGTGTAGATTAAAATCAACGTTGGAAAGATTAAGACTATGTCAACTCCTCATCAAGTGAACCAAATAGACATTACACTTAACGGAAATTCTCTTGAAGTCGTGGATCAGTTCAATTACTTAGGCAACGTTGTTAATGACAAAGCAAACATGGACAGCGAGATTCGCAATAGAATTAACGCTGCATCTAGAGCACTCTGGGGACTTAGAGAGAGAGTATTTGATAACCACGACCTTGCTTTGTCAACGAAAATGGCTGTCTACAGAGCAGTTGTCATTCCAACACTGCTATATGGATGTGAAAGCTGGGTCACTTACCGTCGTCATGTGAAAGAATTAGAACGTTTTCAGCAGAGACACCTCAGAAGTATGATGAAAATCCGTTGGTTCCATCACATATCAAACGTGGAAGTACTCAGGAGAGCAAACAGCCTTCCAATTGAGGTGCTTATTTCAAGAGCACGCCTAAGATGGGCAGGTCACGTTCATCGTATGCATGATAACCGCCTTCCTAAATGTACACTTTATGGTGAATTGCTAAGCGGTAGAAGAAGACGTGGGGGTCAACGAAAGAGGTTCAAAGACGCTCTCCATGAAAATCTAAAATCCTGCGGTATTGCAGACGAGCAATGGGAACAACTTGCAGCGGACAGAACCGAATGGCGAGGGGTTGTGGCCAGCTATCAAGGAAATGCTGCTGCAAGAAGGCCGAATCCAAGACCTAACCAGGTCTATGTTTGTCCTGACTGCGGTCGACATGTGCTCTCCCGAATTGGCCTCTATAGCCATAGTCGTGTGCACCGTAGATGAATGGGAATTACAATAGACTACACCCTTTACTTGTTTTTTATTGTACACAATCTATCGACATTTTTATACTCGGACTCGAGTAACGGCTAATATAATAATAATATTTTTCTTGATGGGGGTGTACCCATTCCTCTAAAGCTGTTTGTACCAGTTGATCTTCGTTGTCAGCATAGTTTTGATGAATTCTAATCTGTTTTAATTATATCCCACGAGTGTTCTGTGGGATTAAAATTAGTGAACTAGGCAACTCTAAAACAGTCATATCTTCCGTTTCTAAAACATGTTTGGCAACTCTGCTTGTATATGGAAGTACATCATCTCGTATAATAAAAAACTTTAGCAGAAAGTACCTCTCTAGTTCCTTACTATGGAAATCAATATACCTTGGACCTGTTTAGGTTTGTTCTCACGGGAATTAAAAGAGCTCTTTCATCCATCCCGATCCCACTCCAAAACATTACATTTTTTTTGTAATTGGGGCAGATTGGCGGCTGTGAGTTCAGCCTGTCTTCCACGCCCTCTCAAAACTCGAAGTCGCCGATCGAAGGCCTATTCTCGTTTCATCCGAAATTAAGACATTTCACCAATCTTCAATTGTCCGGTTTGATGTGTTAAACACCAATTTAAAAAGTCAGTCTTGTTAGTTCGGAAACCCTCGATTGCCTGCTTGTAAGAAACCCTCGAGTGCGAAGTCCTTTCTTGATAATTTCTACGGAAATACGAACACCAGTAACTTACAAATGTTGCCTTTGAGTATCGGAATGGGATTGCCTCTTGCTAATTGACCTAAAAACTGGCCCTGCTGGTCTGTTGTAAATTTCCTCAGCATATTCCTTAAGGTTCCCACTAGAAACCTACAATAGGTTTTCGAAGCAACCACTTGTGTAACCCCAACTGCCTTTGTACTTTCTCGTTATGACATTCCCTGTTTTGCGAGAACAGTAATACTTCCCCTCTGTGCATCTGATAATTCCACATAAGGTATTTTTTTTTTTTAAATTTGCAGAGAAACAACTAATAAACTTAGATGTACAGCAAAATCAGCACTGGAATGGCAAATCTTATCAACTTGGTATGAATCTAATTGCTTTTCTTAGTAAACATAGGTATTTAGATTTCTGTACACATATTAATTTTTCCTCAAAAAAATTGTCATAAATATTGTGTGATTTCATTGGTTGTGTAGTTGATGCGCTCAGGGGTATGACAGCTAACCAAACTATTTTTTGTACCTTTGTTTACTTAGAGCATGCTATTATGGTACATCTTTCTATGAGGAAACTCTCCATGACCTAAATGTGTAAAGATACTCACGTTATGCCTTATTCAAGACAAAATTGTCCTATGTGCTATATTTATTATCACTCACCTATCAAACTTTATATTCCCTTTAAGTTTTGTTGCTAACCTATTCAATTCAAAGTATCAAAATATTTAATACAAGATAATAATTATTATTATTCCTATACTTACTATGATTTGCTAATATTTACATTATAACAATTGTTCTCAAACTCACCACTGTTTGTGAAGTACTTTTTAATTAGTATTCTTTTTCGCAGCTGACAACAAAAACAGTAAAATCTTTGTTACAATGCCTCGATTTCAACCTGGTCTGCCAATAACTCTGGGAACTATCTCCAATGAAACGCATAATGGAAATCCAATCATTACTCCTTACCCATCATGGGAGTGGCACAGGAACCCACAAAGCTGTGGCAGCAAACGAATTCTTTCTGTATATAGAGTCGCGGTAAGTTAGATTGAAACTTTCTATTAAATTATATTTTTTGTTTTTAGTTGATTTAAGTAAATATTATGCTAAAAGCATAACTTTGTAAGCATGGAAAAACTGCCCTTGAAGCAAAATTGCTACTTTTTTTGTATAGTGTATATAATCATTGAATGTAATTTTGCAAAATTTTGACTTTCTAAAACTTATAGTTTTCGAATAAAAAAATCAAATCTCAATTTTTTTATTTATTTTTCTGTTGACAACTTAGTTTACCAATTTCTTGGTGCTTTATATATAGTATATATATTGTTTAGATGGATTAGTAATAAAAAAATTAGATTATTATTCTTCAAAAAATATATATTTTTTTAAATATTGTCTGAAAGTTATTTGTGGCATTCTACGAATATGCTTTCCTATTATTTGGGTTTTCTACCACATGCATTATTATCCTCTTCAAAAACAAATCACCGAATCTACAAAATAATAGAATTATTGGAAAAAAGCCTCTGCGCCCGTGACGTTTACGCCAAAGGAATAGTCAGAGGTTATGTTTTGCAAATAATATAAAACGGAATAAACACAGAAATAATGTATTTTGCTGACGTTTCGGAAAGTAATCTCTTTCCGTTTTCAAAGCTTTTTTTGGAAGAACTCTTATTTTGCTGTGTATGTCAAATACACAGCTTTAAGATTCTGTTTATGTTATTTCCATAGATACTTACTACTTACACAGAACATAGAACTGATGATATTTTCTTTTAGATAATGTTGAGTTTGTTAAGTCCTTCTTCTTAATAAGATTATTGCTGATTCTTTAATTTGTCTTTTTTTTTAAAGAAACTGTAACTCTGAAACTTGAAAGTGTGTCAATTGTCTAGATTACTGAAATGCTAACAAAACGGAGCTTAACATTGAGCAGGCGGCGTGGGACCACAATTGTTTTGTATATAAACAGAATATTGACAACCTTAAATTAAAAATGTCCTCCGCATAGCTAGTAGCTAAAACAAATACAACATTAAATGACACCCCTACTCAGAATCGGAACTTATCTACGTTAGTAGTTCTTCTTTTCTCAGCTCCTACCTTAGAAATAAATATATTATCAGAATGTTCACGGACTAAACACAAAATTGCAAGAATTACATCACATTATGAGATATACACTTTCACGGAAACCTGGTTATATTCGCACATTTCAAATACAAAATTATGTCCCATAATTATAATTTGTACGATGTGATCGCAACTTTGTGGAAACAAATAAGAGTAAAGGCGGAGGTGCACTTACTGCATTAAATAAAAAATACATATACGCAGAACTTGATCTCAGCTTTATACGGGATGAGCTTCCTCAAATTGATATTGCAGGTATTAAAATATCTATTAGTTTTCAGGCTGTTCTTATTTTTATTATCTATGTGCTGTCAAACATACCCCACGGCTCCTAGGAAATTATATTTGAAATGATTGAATCCCTTAATTACTTAAATGATGGATGGCGACATATATTTCATAGGAGATTTTAATATCTCAGAATACAAAATTGCTCCAAGCACTCGTGCAAACTCACTGCGACAATTTGTCGAATTTTTTGATATGCCACAATATAACACTGTTACAAATATCAATGATGTTACATTAGATCTTGTATTATCAAATAAAAATTGTCATGTTGCAAGATCTGCAGAACTTATTAAATGAAGATTCACACCATCCACCATTGGATATATCGGTAACCATAAATAGTACTCATTCTGAAAGTTTCCCGTGCAATCCAACAGAAATCTACAATAATAGTTTTTAAGTAAACACTGCTTTTAGATGTATCAACTTGCTTTGTTTAAAATTTTCTACAAATGTTTCGGCTTATTAGGCTTATATCAAGAGAGTACAAAGTCACAAGGAACCAACCACAAACTCAGTTCAGTATATAGAAATCTACAACATTAAAAAAGCAAATTATCTTTAACTGTATGCCTTTATTTAATATAGACTGGTCTTTTATAAATGAGTAAAACAATGTTAACACTGCATGCACTGCCTTTTATTCAAAATTACCAGAAATTTTTGATAAAGCTATTCCCAAATACATTTCTAGACAACCTAAATACCCACCATGGTATACAAATAATATAGAACGCGACATAAAGAAAAAAGTATTCTTCTGAAAAAGCATAAACAAACGAAAAATAATAATATTCATATGGAGTTTATGGGCATAAGGAAAAAGGTAAAAGATGAGTTAAAACACTTCTATGACAATTATTTACTGGAAATACAAGAAGAGAATACTCCAAGAAATTAAGGGTAAAAGAAGAAGTGGTTCAAATCAAATCAAATCCCTAGGAAATTTTCAATGCCTTTGCTACCTTCATTTTAAACTGCATACTTAAAACCTAATAATAACATAAATAAAAATAAATATAAGTCTTATGAAGATGCCAGTAAGAGCACCAGTTTATCATTAACAGCGTTTTAAAAAATAGACGTACTTAAATCCAAGAAAATCAAACTTAAATTTACTAAAGGACTAAACAGTATGACTGCATTTATCGTCAAAGATTCTCAATAATATTTAATTTATCATTAAAAACACAGACCAGACCATTCCTTATGTATGGAAAAATTCTCGTCTATGCTCTGTTTTTAAGAAAGACAACAGGAGTGCAGCTGAAAATTATAGGCGCATTACAGTTATCTGCAATTTCGCTAAAGTATTCGAAATCACCTTACATACGTCGTTGACCAATCACGGAAAGAGTCAAATTGTACATAACCAACATGGATTTGTTCCTGGCAGATCTACTGAGACTAACCTCGCATGTATCACACAATTCATTTTTAAGGAACTTGATGCAAACAAACACATTGATATCATTTATACAGACTTCTTCAAGGCATTCGATCGCCTGGATCATCATATTCTTTTAGAGAAATTGAGTAAAATTGTGTTATCAATGTCGTAATTAGATTTTTCTCTTCATATCTAGAGAATAGGCGCCAATATTGGAATACCGGAGTTTTAGATCATTGGACGACCTGACCACTTTTGGTGTTCCCCAGGGATCTGTACTAGGCCAGCTTATGTTTGTTGTTTTTATAAATGATATAGTAGTTTATCTCAATGTAGAGAGCATCCTATATGACTTGAAAATATATTCTGTAATAGAAGCGAACAAGACTGCGAAAACCTTCAGAACTTGAATACGGTTAATGGCTGATGCCTATCTAATCACTTACCTCTCAATATATCTAAATGTAATACATTTACGTTTTCTAAAATTCGTAACACTATTAAGTACGATCATTACATAAACGGACAAATATTGCAGAGGCCAGACACAGTAAATGATCTTGGAGTTATTTTTCATAAGTATCTGGAGTTTCAAAGAACATATTAATTTCACTATTGCCTCAGAGGTAAAAAGCTTATGCTTTGTACTAAGAAATTGGAATGGGTTCAGCAATACTGACATTATGAAACTGTTGTACTACTCATTTGTATGATCAAATTGGAATACTGCTTGCTAATATGGTCCCCAGGATATTATGCTATTTATATAAACAATGTTTAGAATGTCCAGCGCCATTTTGTTAAGTATTTATGTTTTATTGAAGATGGTATCTATCCAACAACTGGCTATTCGCAAAATATTATGTTGGATAGAGTTCGCATATTAAGTAACTATGGAAAATAGAAGGATAGTTAGTACACTCAATAATTTTTCTCTACAAAATTATGTTTAATATGTTTGATTGTCCTCTTCTTTTGGGGCAACTGAATTTCCATACACCTCATATAACAAGCCGGGACTCTGAAACATTTTATCTTCCTGCTCTTCGAACTAACGTATTAAAGTATTCTCCTTTATATTTTATGTGTAATAACTATAATCTACTGCAAGATAGGCTCAACATAGTCAACTGTATCATTAACTCGATCAAACAGATTGATTTATAATAATTACATAATACAATATCTGTTTTCATATTCTACCATAGCTCTATTGTAGTACTATCCTATTATACTATGTTTAATGTATTTTTTGTCTAATGTTTCAATATTTTAATAATTTTAGTTACAATGTTTTTTCTATTATAATACCCTACTACAATGTATAATGTTTTCTGTTATTTCACTGTAATGTCCCCACCCTGTAATTGATTACCCGTTGAGTGGTTGTATCTAAATAAATAAATAAATTATATGTGGAAGAGAAAAAACATGCTCAATACATAAATAGAACATAATCGATCGGGGATATAATTATTTTAATAAAATTCCCAAATTACCGTTTTTCCCAACTATTTCGTAAATATCTGTTTCTAATAGTTAGATGGCTCATCAAAAAGATTGCAAGTTGTTCGCGATAAAGTATGAATGAATGTTAAGAGGCTTGAGAGAAGGTCAATCGGGTTATTAGTTGTTTTGTAAATAAATGGAATAATCGAGACTTCACGATTTAAAAAAAATAACATGTGCCAGAGAATACTTAAGATATTTTGATTAAATTTGGTTAATATATTATAATAGTGAGCTAGCTCTATCACATCAAAGAACTTAGAATGTTTATTACAATGGCTGAATTGTTTATTTTTATATCTGGCCGGTAGCCGAGTTGGTTAAGGCGCGAGGTGGCAATCGCGATTAATCATGCGGCTGTCGCGCCACCGGGTTCGAATCCTGGCTCCGGCTTTGGCACTGTCGGAGGAAATGGTTGTATGTCCGCGTTTTTTCAATGTGTAACCCCTTTCCGCACAAGCTCTGGCTTCTGGAAATGGGGGTTGTCTAATTTCTGTGGTGTTATTTATTTATTTATTTATTTATTATATATAAATCCAACATGTCTGAGAAACATTGCATTTGCTCCAATATGAACATTTCTTTAAATTGTAAATTTGCGAAAAGGAGGTGGATTTTAACAGGATTTTTCTTCGCATTTTAAACAATTTTTTAATATTTTTCTGTTAAGAATAGTCATTAAAAAAAAAAACTTCTCTGATGAGTGAAACAGGATTGCTTAAAAAAATATGCGATAGTTAAGCACGTCCGAGGACAGTTTAGCGTTTCCGTCATTCGTTAATAAACAATTAAACATTTTGCGTTAAATTTCGCGTCTGCTTATTGCCATGATTTCAAAGTTCATATTCAATACTAATATTTACTTCTTAAGGGAAAAGTAACGCATAATTATTTAATGTAATGTAGTTGGTGCACCTGCCACCGTTCACTTCATCCACTCTCACTTCATTCACCTTCGACATGAATTGCTACTGAAACTTTAATTATAAGACATAAATCACAGAACTCTACTGTAAATGTTAATAATACAATATTTACATTTTCTTAAATAATGTCTTGGCGAAATCTAAAGCCGTTGTTCTGCTGCTTGAATTATTACATTATACCTACTTGTAAAATAATTAAGAAAAAATAATTTTTATTTCAAATTTGAACCATAGGAGATAAAATATTGTACAATATGCGTGTAAGAATATTAATAATGCATTATGAATATACTTGTGTGATTATATAATTAGGTTGTCTCGCGTAAATTTCATATTCATAGACTAATAAGGCTCTCATTCGTCTGGTATTATTGATATTAACAAATGATAGAAACGGTAAAGTAATATCTTCGTTTATAAATATCGCATATAAGATTTTTATTTTAAATGATAACTTTTAAATGGAAAATCCATATCTTGATAACACATTTTAAACAATCGTTAAAAACATTACCGTGTGTATTAATTTACTATAGAGATGGGAATATTACCAAAAGCCCAGTTAGATTAGACACCTTTCACTGAAGTATGAAATAACAGAATTAAAAAAATTATTTAAACAACAAATGTCAAAATGTGTCAAATTAGAAATGACAAAATATTAGTTTTTCCTATGAACAAAGGGGCGCCTGCTATTACAAATATATAAGCTTCTTAATAGCGGAGTAAACTACCAGATTTTTTATAATCAGTAAGGAAAATTTTTACGGCAGGCTAATTTTTTGAAACTTGTTGTAAACATGAGAAATAACCAAAAAATGCGTTTTTCGGTTCCGAAATGTTCCGCACGTCCTCCCACGCACGTTTTCTATGACCATTTTTGAAATATCTGGGGTTCTATTGGACGAATTGACCTAAATTAAACGGAAAATTCTTTGTAACAAAATTGTCTAACGGCCTGAATAGATTCCATAAATTTGCACGACATAACCTTAAAACCACTTAAAAGTACCATATATAACTTAAATTTTTTGATTTTTGTTAAGAACTGAAATTTCGGGAAATAACGTAGTATTTGATTATGAAAACGTGTGCCAAACTTCAAACCGATACATAACCTAAAATTGTTATAAAACGCATTCTACTATATGGCTGTACTACTATGACTGTACTATTGGGCAAATCATCAAATTTATTTTTTTAAATTGTAGGAATTTTTATGTACTTTTTGATGGTGAAAACTATTTTTTACACATCCTCAAAAATTAAAACATAACATTTCTAGTCGCAAATATTCTGCCCCCTAAAAGCATATTTGAACTGAACCTCAAAAATGTCAAAAATTTTGTTTTTTTTTCTATTTTTTTTATGAAAATTATTATTTTTTCTTAATTTCTTAGATTTTTCATGGATAACGGCATTATTTAATTTTAAAATGTACATATTTTTAAAGCACATCTTTTGCAATAAATTTGCATATAGTGGGGTCGATCTGGGTTTCGAAACGACAGTGTTTTTTTCGAAAATTTTTTCTTTGTGTATATTATGTTGTAGATTGTAGATTGTTTTACGGGGTCGTTTGGCTTCGAACAGCCTTACTTCACTTCGACCTGAAAGATCTTTTGTGATTTACCCTACATCTAGTGGTTATCCCAGGATTCCCAGACTTTTTACAAACCTTGTGATTTTCCTGGGGGCTAATTTCCCTATGTCTTCCGGCGTTAATTCCGCCTATTCTAGGAATTTTAGCCTAGTGCGGACTAACACCTTGCATTCACAAAGTATGTGTTCCGCAGTTTCAATTGCAGTATCGCAATATGTGCATTTATTATCTACCGCCTTGCCCATATTCTTGAGATGATATCTCAAGGGGCAGTGGCCAGTTAGAAGGCCTGTGATTAGCCTTAATTCGGACTTTTTCAGTTCGAGAAGCCTTGTGGCATTCCTTGTCGAATAAGTTATAAACTTTTTCGCTTATCTTTGGCCTGTAGTATTCCTCCAGTAGGACTTTTTCTGATCCTTTTCCCATTCTTGGATCTCCTCCGCTATATGTCCCTTGGCTAGGCCACAAAACGGTTCGGGTCCAATGAACCGTGCTTCAGCTCCTTTTTTGCAAGGCTATCAGCAAGTTCATTTCCTTGTACTCCCTCATGCCCTGGCACCCTCATCAAGGTAACCTTGTTATTATTAGCCAATTGCTTCAGGGATTGTCTGCATTCCCAGGCAATTTTAGATTCAAAGGTATAGGACCTTAGAGCCTTTAGTGCTGCCTGGCTATCTGAGAGTATGTAGATCTTTGCCCTTCGGATGCCTTTATTTAGGCATACCTGGGCACACAGATCTATGGCATAAATTTCTGCCTGAAAGATGGTTGGGGTGTTTCTGAGGGCTTTGGATAGCCTACAATTCGGCCCTGCTACTCCCACTTCTACCCCTTCAGTGTATTATGTTACCGGACTCCCTCTATCATCTGGTAATGTCTTCGGGCGCAAGAGGGTGGTGGAGGGGGGGGGAGGGGAAATTTACATGTAAAGATAGGGAAAATCAGGTAGGGAGGGGAAGGGTAAACGTAAATTAAATCAAAACTTCTGTAACTTCCGGCAATTTTTTCCGCAAATCACGCAGCAAACGTAAGATTGTGTACTAATGTGTCTACTTTGAGTTTCGCTCATGTATTTTCAATTTTCGCCTTAAATAAACAAATGGTTGCGAAATAATCAATTGATTGTTGTTATTGTTTTTAGAATAAGTCACTTTTCGCCAGAAAGGAAAGGGGTCTCCCCCCTTAATCAACCTAGCGGCTTGACAGTACTTAGGTCCTGAGTGTCTATCGGGGGAAGAAAAAATAAGTCCCCCAAGTCTCTTTCTTCTCCGAAAAAAAACGCGAAAACGGCTCTCGGTACGTTCCCGCTACAGCGAAAAATCCGTACCTTCAAATCGCAATGTCTCGAGAACCGTTGGACCGATTTCGATGAGTCAAAATTCAGTTTACGCGCTTTCGCGAGCCCTTCATTTTATCGGTTTTACACTTTTTCTATCCGAATCAAACTAAGCGAGTTATGTCCGAAAAACGGATTTTCTCTATCTTTACATGTAAATTTCCCCCCTCCACCACCCCCTCGCAAACGACCAGGTAATAGAGGGAATCCGACTACTTAACATACATAAAAAAAAAATCGAAAAAAACACTGTAATTTCGGGGCTGTTTTTCGTGCCAGATTGATCCCACTAATAAAAAAAGTCAAATTTTGAGGGTATACTGTGTGGCTAATAATTTTTCAATATTTAGATTTATTATTTTAGGTTTTCTGGCAACATTTCATCCTCGAAATCGCTAAATAAGCCACAATTGAAATTCTCCAAGGAGTGGTCCTCTTATCAGAATCTAAATTTGAATTGAATTTTTCAGAAATTAGAAAGATAAAATTACTTTATCGAATCTGTACCTAATCTTTGTATAATAAATTATTATTTAAGTTAATTATAATAAATGTCCGACCGTTAAAGTTTCTTTAAATAATATTTTATAGACATCTGAATAAAATTAGTCAATTTTGAGAAAAAATTGGTAGCCACGCATCACAATCTCAAAACTTAACTTTCTTATATGCAAATTTTTTGCAAAAAGATGTACTTTAAAAATATGTATGTTTTGAAATTAAGCAATCGTTATCTATAAAAAAATAGGAAAAAACAAAAATTTTCATAAAAAAATCGAAAAAACCAAAATTTTTTACATTCTTTGAGGTTATCCAGTTTCTATCATCAAAAAGTTCATAAAAAACACTACGATGTGAAAAAAACCTACGGTGATTTGCCGGAACAATATAACGTTCCCAATTTTTTAAATAAAATGCGTTTATTTGGAATTCTAGGTTATGTAGCGTCTTGAAATGTGGTACACGTTTATATAATCAGAAGCTGCAGGTTATGTCGTTTGAATTTATGAAACCTACTAAGAGTGTTAGATAATTTTGTTACAAAAAATATGCCGTTTGGTTTAGATCAACTCGTCCAATAGAACCCGAGATATTTCATGGAAAACGGCAGAATTCAACCGTATTGTCAGAAAACTTACAGCATTCCGGAAGCGTAAAACGCATGTATTTCGTTGTCTTTCATATTTACAAGTTATACCTTACTGATTATGAAAATCTGGCAGATTTACTCCACTACAAGTATCCTTGAGTTACTAATTTTTCTGTTATATCCACTTCTGGTCTACAAATTTCTAACTGTTAAACACTTTCAATTAATGTTTATAATAATAAAAATTTATTTTAATTAACCCCATTTATTTTTTTCTTACTTCATCTCACTAGCACGGCAAAGTAGTTTTTACGTTACATGTGCTGAAAGTAGATAAAACACTAATGTCATTCCGTAGTCTAAAGGTATATTAGACTATGGTCATAATTTACGAAATTAGTGTCATAATGACGTGCCTTACCGCACTAGAGTTATAAAGTAATAAAAAAATTAATAAAAACATTCATTAAATTTAAATTTTACTATTACAAACTTTGAACAACATATAGTAGACAACCCCCAAATTTAAAACCAAAGCCTGCCGGAAAAGAGGTTACACATTTGAGAAAGCACAGACTGCATCCATGACCAACGACATAGCCAAAAGTGGATAAAACAAAGTAAAAAATAATTTAGGGCTATTTACAAAACATATAATTATAACGGCACGTATCTTTATTTGTATATGACACATTTTGACATTATTTATTGTTCAAACGAATTCGTAACTTCATTCTATTATTTCATCAAAGAAAATAAAATTGTGTATGTTCGTAACTTCATATCGATTGGCTAACAAACTCAACCTTCGACTTTACTTGATAATCTTCCCATCTCATATTATACATTACTATACTCATACCGATAATAATTATTAGACTCGGTGCACACATCCTTATTTTGGGCGTGCGGCGCCGCAATTGCGGTCTGGGATATTCGCACATAAATGAGGCAACATAAGTCCGGCAAACCGCGTTCTCGCCTCACACATCTTCCAGCGGCTTGTATATCAGTGTATGCGCGGAAGCTATACAATCTTAGGCGAGGGTTGTATAGGAGATATACCATCCTTCGGAGGGGATGTAAAGCCGTCGGTCCCTTGTCTATTAAATGTTAGGCAAGTAAAAGATCCCTACTCTTCTTAAGGGAAGAGGTTCGGCAAAATTCCTGGTTGGGGGTAGCTCGTCTACAGGCGTCGGTGTTAGGCCTCAGTAGCGGAAATAGGCCGACGTTAAATAAATGTATAAAAAAAAATAAGTCCAGCAACGCTGTGGCACCGCCCGTCCATCTTGTGTGCATTTTCTACCGCAAATACCCCCGACGCCGCAACTTTACCGCACACGCATCTCCGTATTTCAGTACATTGTTCTATATTGATTTGTACACAGTGAGTGGGTTGGAGATAAGAACTCTTCATTGGTGAAGTGAAAATTTATGAGTAATTCTTCCTGCAAGTTCCTCAAATGATTCAACGCTCATGCGAAAATATTGCCTTTTTATCTTCTTAATATACAATTTGCATACCAAAAACCACACGTTTTCTATGTATAACGTCCATCTCTTACGGCGGCAAGACGTTAAGTGTGCACACTGTGCACTGATGTTTCGGATGCCGATTCGTTGGATGTGTGCACCGAGCGCCTTTACAGGTGCTATAGTGCGTAAAGTAAGATAGTGAAAAATTACACATTCAAGTTTCATTTAGATTCCTAATAGACCGTTCAGGAAGGTGTTTATCTGATATTCTGTTCCATATTTAATCGCTATACAGGGTGTAACATAATGGAATATCACAAATGAAGGAACGTGTTCCTCGTACAAATTTAAGAATATTTTGTCATATAAACAATTGTCATTAGAGTCTTCGTTTACAAGATACAGGGCGTTATAATTTTCAAAAATACAATTATTTCCCTAAATATCTTTTGAACAAATGTAGATATTTACTTGAAATTTTGTGTGTAGAATACATAATTAATATTGTATTTATTTAGTATTGTATTTAAATTTTAAAAAATGAAGTCCCAGCTTTAACCAGTGACGTAAATTTGGGGTATGTAGGGTACTTTTTTTCATGAAGTTATGGCACGCCACTGGGCCAAATTTTTTTTTTGTGTGCATATTTTAAATTTCAAATTTAATTTTGAACAACAATGTTCTCTTGACATTTTTGCGCATATTTTAAAATCATTAAAGTTTAACCGTAGTGATGTATTGTTAGATAAAATAATGCGCCGATTGTATCTTACAAAAACAAGTGGGCATCTGTCAAGCAGCGTTTAGCTGATTAGCGTCCAGTCAAATTTATTGATCTGAATTATCGATTTAAATTTAAAAAATGGTTTACTCTTTTGTAGAATGACAGATATACATTTCTGTTATGGGCTTTCTAATGGTAATAATGTAGAAGCAGCTACACTTTATGCGGAGCGCTTTCCCAACTAACATCGTCCAGATCGAAGAATGTTTATGAATATTAATATGCGCCTACGGCAATCAGGAAATTTGAAACCTAATCATGGTGGTGGAAGAAGGACGATGGTAACAACGATTCAACGGGAGGAAAGAATACTAGAAACAGTTGAGGAGAATTTTAGTATTAGCACAAGAAGAATTGCGGCAATGGAACGTGTGAGTCACATGACTGTTCGTCGCATTTTATGAACCAATTTGTTGTATCCACATCATTTACAAAGGGTTCAGGCGCTGAATCCCGAGGATGCAGTACCGCGTATCAGATTCTGCGAGTGGTTTACACGGAAATGTATTCGAAATCCTTTATTTCATTCTTCTGTATTATTTACGGATGAAGCTGGATTTAATAGGGATGGAATTATAAATTTTCATAATAACCACTTATGGGCTTATGAAAATCCTCACGGAATAATTGAGTCGAGGCACCAACAACGTTTTTCATTTAATGTCTGGGCTAGAATTGTCGACGAATTTTTAGTTGGTCCATTTGTTTTACCTCGAAAACTTAATGGACGATCTTACCTAAATTTTATTTGAGATAATTTGCCACTTCTAATGGAGATTGTTCCATTAGCCATAAGGCAACGTATTCTTTTTATGCATGATGGTGCTCCACCTCATTTCTACTTGCTCGTACGAGCATATCTCACTGAAATTTATCACAACAAATGGATAGGTCGTGGAGAACCTATATCATGGCCAGCCCGCTCCATAGACCTGAATCCACTAGATTATTATTTATGGGGTAACTTAAAACAATATGTTTATTCTGTTCCTATTCCCAATGAACAAACTCTTCTTCATAAGATAGAAGAAGGATGTCAGCAAATTCGCCAGAATACTGTAATATTTGATAAAGTAAGAACATCTATGAGACAACGTATCCAAAAGTGTATTGAGACAATGGACGTCACTTCGAACATCTCTTGCAAAGTTATTGCATTAATTTCTTGATTCGTTTACCTTTGCTAATTTTTCTTTAATTTAAAAATTAAAATTTCTGATGAGTTTGTTTTTCTTCAATTTGGGACGGTATTGATTAGAAAAAAGTAGGACAATAACAACATTAGCTGCGCAAAAATGTCAAGAGAACATTGTTGTTCAAAATTATATTTGAAATCCAAAATATGCACACAAAAAAAATTCGGCTCCGTGGCGTGTCATACCTTCATGAAAAAAAGGTACCCTACATACCCCAAATCTACATCACTGGTTAAAGCTGGGGCTTCATTTTTTTGAATTTAAATACAATCTAATCATGTATTCTACACACAAAATTTCAGGTAAATATCTACATTTGTTCAAAAGATATTTAGGGAAATAATTATATTTTTGAAAACTACAACGCCCGTGTAAACGAAGGCTCTAATGATAATTGTTTATATTATAAAATATTCTTAAATTTCTACGAGGAATACGCTCCTTCATTTATGACATTCCATTATGTTACACCCTGTATATCCATTAAAATGCCTACTATTTTTTGCTTTGGACACATTAATAAATTTACATTTACTAACATTGTCATGTTAAATTTATTGATTGCAGTTATCTTTAATTTCTAGATAGATGAATGCGACCGACTTTGGGTATTAGACACAGGTCGTTTTGCACATGATGAGGACAAACTAACGTGCCCTCCTCAAATACTGGCTTTTGATTTAAGAACGGTAAGTAAGGAAATTGTATATTTTCTTCGATTGTTTAAGCATATCAAGTATCGCTGATAATAGTTGATAGAGATTTTACCAAGATTTTACCAAAGGCTATTTTTTTTCTGAAAGTTATAATTAACTACTATCTTAAACAATCAGCTCATTTTTGATATCGAAAACTATAAATGCAATAAAGTTATAATTTTAGGAGATTGAATAATGTGCGGTAATTCAATGCAGCATTCGAATTTAATTCTTGTACTGTCGTGAGCAGAAAAAATAAGACACTTTTTTTTTAATGTAAATCTGTCTCTATTTGAATATGTAATGAGTACCCGAAATAAGACAGATATCACTTTTAATTTATTTTTTATTTTATTGCTGTAGTATATGACGGATTGTTAATGAGACAAATTGCACTGCGTTATAACATTAACAAAAATATGGTGTGTATCATTTTAAGAAAGTGGAGAATAAACGGTACGATTAGTAGAAATCCTGGATCAAAGGATATCCTACTTCCCAAGAAAATAACTATTAATATTTCGTTATTGTACCATTTCTATTTATAACTTCTATAAGTCTGTTTGGCATAGAATTAAATAACCTTATACAATAATCATTAGTAATAATATTTTCCCATGCATTATTTACTATTTCCAGTAATTCTTAGGCATTCCGTGGTCTCACATTTCGTTTCTGGATATTTCTTACGAGTAGTTCCCATACTTCTTCCACAGGGTTAAGATTTGGACTATGACTGGGCCAGTTAAGAACGTTGATGTTGTTATCTTGAAACCAGTTAGTTACGGTATGTGCAGTATGAACGGAACAATTGTCTTGTTGAAATATTAACTCATTATTAGGAAATAATTGTAACACAGAAGGGAGCATAATATTGTCTAATATCCTAATATACGTTTCACTATTATATCGTTCCTCAATATGCCACAAAACACGAGGACCACGTGCCGATATCCAAGCCCATATATTGAGGGAAAATCTACAACTTTTAACGTTGCTAGATATATATTTCTCATCGAATCGAGTATTTGGAGGGCGGTAAACACGAATACGACCGCTGTGCTGTGTGTTGACTGGAAAGTTTTTTCGTCTGTAAAAATTACATTGTTCCAAAAATTTACATCATGCACTAAAAATTATACTCGAGCTTCTTTATGTTCAGCTTTAAGTATTTCTATGCTGCTACATGATAGCGTAGCTCCGATTCTCTTACTCTCCGGCGACCAGTACTACTCGATCCAGGAAAATTCGTTTCTTCAGCAGCCTGAATAACTGAGTAAAATGGATTTTCTACTAAAGCATTTACCAATTGCAAATCTTGTTGTTGAGTTGATATCCTTCGTCGCCCTGATACAGGATTTCTACTAATCGTACCGTTTATTCTTCACTTTCTTAAAATGTTACACACCGAATTTTTGTCAATATTATAACGCAGTGCAATTTGTCTCATTGGCCATCCATCTTCTGCTTTAGCAATAACTCCAGATTTAACTAAATCGCTTATATGAGGCATATTAGTTTTTTGCACACTTGCAATAAATTATGACAACTAACTGACAATGTCACAAAAATTAAAGTTAGATGTACACAATTAGATTTTAGCAAAATACCGTTATAAAACTTGTCCTATTTTTTTGCTCACGACCGTACCATTTTTAGTTTTCTTATCTAACTTGAGGATAAAAAAATTTACATTTTTAAGTAGGAACGACAGTTGAAGTACATACATAAGTATTTTATTTAACACTACTTATATTAATGTTATTTTATTATTTCAGAATATACTTGTTCACAAATTTGAAATACCATCGGACTTAATAGAATCACGATCGATATTAGTAACACCTGTCATCGATAATAGGGATAATCAATGTAGAGACACTTTTGTCTATGCAGCTGACTGCCAAACGTACTCTATCATAGTCCATGATGTGAGCAAAGCAACCGCTTGGAGGGTAACTGATAAAACCATGTATCCATATCCTAACTATGGAACATTTAGCATCAGAGGTAAATTTAACAGTCAAATGAAGTTTTCTGGGTATGTAGACATCTAACACCCACTAAACATAGAAAGTTAGAAACACTTACAGCAAAGTTATTTAAATTTTTTGTAGTACTCAAAAATAGATCACCACTTGGTGATGTTAGCTACGTCTCGTCTAACCTAAGACGTTAACTTGTGATTGAAAAACTGGCCGTAAATAATTTCATTAGTTCGGAACAGCCCAGAGTTCTTAGCAATATAATACTAAAAACGCTAATTATTTAATTCTTGTTTTAATTCTAAAGTCAGTTAACTTCTGTCTTCTGAGTTAAATTGACGTTAAGATAACTGTATGATGAAGTCAAAATTTTGGTTAAAAAAAATATTTTGCTTAATTTTTTTATTATTAGATAATTAAATTGTAATATAAAAGATATTTCGTTCATTTTCGAAATATTTTTTTAAATTTTCATTTATGTTATGTCTACTCTTCACATATTTGTTATTTGTGAATATATTAGTCAGTTTTCAATTTTCTTCCATCTATTTTATTTTTTTCCAACGTAATATGTTGCTTTTTGTATTCTGTTCGGTTTTATTGGACTAAAGTTACTAATAGCTGTTCTTCTATATTGCGAAAATTGGGGGAGGTTTCCTATTCATAATAATGAAAGCATTATTATTGAGTGATCTATTATAGTAGGTATTCCCCCGGCTCGGGAAGCCCCCATACCATTGTCTGTGTCTGCGCAGGTAAGGGAATGAGAAGACAGCGGAGTCTGTGGAGGTCCCACTACTCACTCCATCACTAGATTAATAGGTTATCGTATCACAAGATAATTAGTTTATTAGGTGTTAAAGTTATTGGGTCACCGGTTTACTGTATAATTAGGTCACTGTTCACTAAGTCAACAAACCTGTTTGACAGATCCCCATGGCTTCCCCCTCCACTTCATTTTGGGCTTATATATTTATGTGGAACAAATGGTTTATCTAAGGGTAACTCCGTGTTAGCAAGGGCCAGACGACGCGCCGCGGACGAGCACGGATTGGGCTTTGTCGCGCCTAAGATCTTCCCATGGCCTGTATGGGCCTGATCTTTATGAGCTTGGAAGTTGTCTTTTTTCTTTTTTATTTCTTTTAGCGGTATGCTGCCGTCTTTTAACGCACCTTGAATTCTAGTCCTCTCATCGCGAATGTCGTTTCTGTTTTTGTGTTGCGGATTTTTTGAATTCCACAGTGCGGATTCACCCTCAAATAGGCTTAAAAACTCAAAAATTAAATCATTGTTCCACTCCATACTTATAAAGGTGCGTATTTGTAATTTTTTTAATAACAATGAACTTCACATAAGGGTGCAAATATAACTGATTCAACTAAATTAAATAAAATAACAGCAGTGCACTTGCGGATCGCAGATGACAATAGGTGACAACAGATGGCAACAGGCCGCGGCAGACCACGCCTTTGATGTCTATTATCCACTTAAAAGATGTACCGAATTTAGCGCATCGATCATATGCAAAAACTACTTAACAACAATAGTTTCGTGAAGGTGGTAGTAGGCGAAGTGACCTTGAGTGAAGTTAGATAGTGGTGCAAATAATACACTTATAAGCCTCGATCAGATAGTTGCGGAATAGGAATTTCCGCTTGCGGATTTTTATGAAATTTGCTCTAAAACAGTCTAATTTTTTTGCAGGTGTAGCGAAATGTTCGTAAGACAATTCGTTTACTTTTAACTAGAAGTTAAATCAGCAAATTAAATTCTCCTGGAACGCATATGTCGAATTAAAAAAAAAATCCCCGTGCGGAAATTCGCAATCCGCTGTTATGAGAACTAGGCGATATACTCTCTTGCCATATGTCAACAGCATGTAGTCCTTTAGCTCGTTTTATTTTACGATTAAATTTCCGAATTCCTGCCCCACTGTGCGCCGTTACAACCCTTGAAGACCTGGAGCTACGAGTAAGACGAGCAATTAATAGCATAACGGCCCAGCAATTGGCGAACGTTCTTCGAGAATCACCTATGCGAGTTCAGAAGTGCATTGACGTTAATGGACAGAACTTTGAACAACTGTTGTAATGTTTTGTGTTAATTTTTTGTATTCCAAAATCACCTTATGTGTAAGAGGGTAATTAGAATAAAATTTAATTTTCTTATTTTCTTTTAGGTGTAATTTTATTTGTATTTATCGCACATATTAATACGACATATGAATAAATTCCTTATTAATAGTACTAATAAATGGTACCACGGTACCGATATGGTTCCATTTGAAAAAATTGAGTTTTGCCCCAAAAACAATTTTGGTGAAATTTATTTGCTCATAAATCACGTAATTCAGTGTTTTTAACGGGATTTCGATTTTTGTAGCATTACACGGGTCATTTAGAATAAATCGGAACCGTCATGGCACACTTAAACGGAAAACTAAAAATTATATTATTAAAAAAATTGATGTTTGGAATGTCACTTATTTGGCATCATTGGATTCAGAAAATACAGGATGTTCCATTTAAAAACCGAAAGTTAATGTCACTTCCGGCGAAATCGGAAGTGAAAAAAAATCAATTGTATATCAAAAAGTGCCGCTTATTATGTATGTAGTATACCCTAAATTTCAATCAATTATCCTCAAAGCTAAAGGAGAAAAGGGAGGTATACCATGATACTGTTACACCCGACCGACCAGACCACCCGAGTCTAATATTTTCCGAACATTTATGTACCGAATTCTAAATAAATACCCTCTATAATCAACACAGTATTTCAATCTTGTTGTTTGGCTACAAAATATTAAATTTTATTGTTAATGACCCTGAATTATTGTCACTGTTTTAGTTTAATAATTCCGCTAGAAATACACGATCACAACAGCTATTGCTTGTACCTCACGCAGAACAACATATTATGCTCCATTGATGGTTACGTTTCGACTAATTAACCGAGTTTCGTCTAATAATAATATCGAGTTTTCAAGGCCATTCGGATTGTTTATTAAACGGTTAAAAATATTTTTGATACCGATAATTATTAAAACCCATTAAAATCATTATTCTTATTTTTTTATGTCTCTTTTTGGGAAATATTGAGATACTTAGAACATTCAATTCCATATATATTATTTTGATATATATGTACTTCCTTGCAATTAGGCACATGTGCCTGTTTGGAAATAAATAAATAAGATTACTAAGGAAACACTTATTATTTTCATATTTTCTATTAATTGGCTCACCATCCAACATTGCTAAGGGCGGATTTAGAAAAAGGGGCAGATCTCACAAGGATAATACATATTATTAGTTACACTTCACCGTTTAAAACTTCAGCAATATCTATAAGGGCTGTGTTAATGGGAATAGGCTAATAAATTATAGAAACTAATTTCTGATAATTTTCGACGTTTCGATTTGTTATTAAATCATCCTCAGGACTATTCAGGAAGGTTTTTCTTTGTTAAGATTAAATAAATAAATACATTTACAAACAAACATTTAGGTACAATAAAACAAACAGACGGATCAAATGGTCAAATTCATTCTGAATTCATTCTAAATTTGACCATTTGACACTCTACTGTTATCCGTCTGTTTGTTTGTTTGTGTACCTTAATGTTTGTACAACAAAACAAACATACGGAGAATAACAGTAGAGTATCAAATGATCAAATTCAGAATTAATTTGACCATTTTATACTCTACTGTTATCCGTCTGTTTGTTTTGTTGTACCTAAATGTCTCTTTGTAAGTTTATTTAATCTTAACACAGAAACCTTCCTGAATAGTCCTGAGGATGATTTAATAATAAATCGAAACGTCGACAATTATCAGAAATTGGTTTCCATAATTTATTGGCCTATTGCCATTAACACAACCCCTATATAATAACAAGGCTATTATTATACTCAATATCTATAAGACGTTAACATGTTTAGTGGGTAATGTTTACATGATGCAGACAACTTTATAAATAATTTTTCAAAATATTTTGTCCTTGATGAAGTTGATGTAATCCTAAAAGAGACGAAAAAAAATTAAAATAAAAACAATGTCAAGCACAAAATTTTCTGAGAAATCAATAATAAAATAGTTCTACATTTTAAATCCCTTGGATGAAACTGTAGATAAATAATAAAAATAAACATTTTTGTTCCCAGGTGATAGTTTTGACCTTATGGATGGTGTGTTGGGAATGGCTCTTGAACCTAACCATGCCGGAAAAGACAGAAAATTGTTTTACCACGCCATGTCTGGTCCTACCGAAAACTGGGTGTATACATCGTATCTTAGAAATCAATCAAGATTTCAACATGATCCATCATCTTCGCCTGAAATATTCCATGTACGTACTGTTATAGTACCAATAATGGTTATTTGCACAAGTGCTTAAAGTAGAAATTTTTTCTCGAATGCGTAGTCTGACTGCACTAACCATAGTCGAACGCGGCAATCCGGCTCAGTAGTTTAATGCTTACGTCTTAGGTTTGAGATAAAGGAGCCCCGGGTTTGAATCCTGGGTAAGGTATGGATGTTTAGTAGCGTTGCTTTTAATGCGTTACCGAGTTGGTAGCAGAGAATTAGATGAGGTTGTGTGAGAGACAAGATGGCTATTCACTGTAGGCAATGTCTTAGTGGAAATGAAATGCATTTAGGTCTTAATTGTTACTACTTCAATGTATCGCTTCTCCCCCGTGAAAAACCTCCTACACCTAATCTTTTTTTCTGCAAAAATTGCGATAATAACGTTTTTTTACATTTTTTATTATAATTTGATAATAGAATAGAATAGAATCGTTTATTTGACTACTTTATGTAAAAAGTACATTTGTAGCAAGTCTATAAAATAACAGTGTATATAAACAAACACTGAGGTGCACAAAAAAATAAAACGTGACAGTGTATAAATAAAATACATGGAGCTGCATCTTCACGAACAGAGGCAAGATGTGCCATGACACAGGAATACATAACAATAATGAAGTCATAAAAAAATAGGTAAATATAAAATATTGGGTCAGTACCGTGGCGAGCGAGGTCATAAATGATGGGACAGTAATAATTTCGAAAAAGAAAAAAGATTTAGTTACATTGGATGGGTAGAATTTAGAAATTCATCTATTGTATAAAAACAGTGCTGTAACATGTAGTTTTTTATATATTTTTTAAATTGGTGGTCATTTAAAGATTTAATGTGTGACGGTAATTTATTATAAAGCTTTAAGTTTAACGAGTTCTTTTGCGTCTTGAACAGTTTAAAGCAAGGAGCTCTTAATAGATTTGCATTCCTAGTTCCTAGTACTATAATTGTGTAAATTTGATTGTTTTGTGTAATGATTATTATTTTTGTGAATTTCAAGCAAAACAGAATAAATATAAAGTGATGGTGGGGACATAATTTCTAACATAATAAACAAAGGCCGACAATGTTCTCTGTAGTCAGCTTTAGCTATTATTCTAACCACTTTCTTTTACTGTCTAAAAATTTTTATGGCAAAACTAGAGTTTCCTCATAACAAAATGCCATAACTTATTTGAGAATGGAAAAGTGAAAAATAAGTAATTCTTAAAGTGTCTATATGAAGTGTGACTTTCAGTTGTCTAATTAAAAAGGTTATATTGCATAATTTGTGTCTTAATTTATCTACGTGACAACTCCAATTCAGTCTATCATCAATGACTATGCCAAGCAAATTAACATTATCACCATTAACAAATTTATTATTGGTAGAAAGAAATAGCTTTTGAGCCTTGTCCTCATTTAACATAAGCCTATTGCTTGAAAACCACTCTTGAGCACGTTTTTCATAGGCTTTCGATGTGTCTTTTAAATCATTAAAATTATTATCTGAACAAATTAATGTTGTGTCGTCTGCAAATAGAGCACAATTACTAGGTAAAAGGAAATTACATATATCATTGATATAAATGATGAACAGTAATGGCACCAAGGTTGAACCCTGAGGGACACCATGCTTTACAACCTCAAAATTAGACGAGACATTATCAACACTGACACACTGAACCCTGGTTGATAAGTACGAGCTAAAAAGAGCGAGGGCTAAACCTCTTATGCCGTAATAATTTAATTTTTGTAAAAGAATATCATGAGAGGCACAGTCGAAGGCCCTGGAGACGTCACACAGTGTTAAGGCTGTATGCTTGCCCTGTTCAAGGCCTTCGACTATGTCACTCACTACTTTCAGCACTGCTTGTGAGGTCGAGTATTTTGCGCTAAATCCGAATTGAGAATTATTTAAAATTTGATTAGATTCGATGTACCTGGTAAGCCTAAGTTAAGATATTAGACTAATAATGTTGAAATAACAAAATGGCATTCTAAACACTTTTTCACTCTACATATTTTTTAATAAAATCAATAGAAACGGTGTAAATCAGGAATTAATTCCTAAAGTCCGCCATTTCAGGTTCACCATTTTGAACTTTACATTTTTCACTTTGGATTCACAATCAGCGTTCCTAAACACTCCCATGATATGAATTTTAGACGATTTCGTTGAAAACTTTGCGAGCTATTCAATTGGGGGTGCAAAATGGGGGCTGCGACTCCCCGAGGTGAGGGCACTAATTTGCAAAAATATACATTTCATATGTTGCCGAAACTTAACATAATGCAAAAGGTTTCAAGGCTTTACATTGAAGTAGTAAAGATTAAGAACTTACACCCCTTTTTCCATTAACTTTCTCTACTATAGGGAATTATCGTTGTGTGATTGTATTTTGGTTGAGTGGTCGAATAGCTCAGGCGCGTGCTGGTCCACCGGGACGGGAGTCTCCCGGTGGGACCTCCCAAAGTATTCCGAAAGGATCCCAGAGCTTAGATGAACTTTAAAATTTTAATTTACAAAAAAGGACAACAAAAATAACTCCCACCACTGTGCGCCCCGTACGCACCTGATATTCCTAATTGCACAATTAGGCGACATGTTTTGATTGACCAACGGCCGTGGCATGTGCCAGTCTAAACGTCAGATACGCCACCGAGCAAAGTGTAGGTGTTTAACATTTACCGCCGCCGAGTAGGATAGTGTTTTGTGGTTTGTATCATATCTTTTGTCATACGCTTGTGATCCTGATCTGTGTTTGTAGGCGACGAAATCGGACTTATAAATAAACTTAATTTTGTTTTCTGTTTATTTATAACTATAGCATATTATATATTCTGATCATGAGAAACGCCAAATTAAAAAGAGAAAAGAAATGCAACGGGCAGTTACTGCATCTGATATGCCAAAATTGTATGATCTATGGAAAACTCGGGGGCCTGAAAAATAAATTGAGGAAAATCAAGATCAGCACATTATCGATAAAGCTGTTTTTCTAAATGTTGTTCTCGCACTAAAAGAAATTATGGAGTCGAACTCATTATTCAATGCCAAAGTTGGGATGTCAAGCAGATGGTTGCAGAAGAAGTTATGTTGCTTTGAAGCAATTCTGCTTGCCATGACTTATATACGAATTTTCTACTTAACAACTCCTGTTTCGGATTATCTACAAACTGAACGTTTGGACTATGTGCAGGCTTGGTAACAAATTTCTAATGCGACAGAAAAGCTGAAAGCATATGAATGAAATTTCTATTTGAATACTACATTACAAAAATTGGATTCCGATTTATTCATTGAGAATATAATCCTGAAGAAAGAAGAATTGTCAAAAAAATGCCTGGGGAACTTGCTGGAGATGAACAAATTGGAATAGACGAAAAAAGTCGTTTTTGTTTAACCATATAGAATATGTTATCATGGACAATATAATAACTTGTTTTGCTGAAAGATTCAGCGAATACGAGGCATTTTATTGTGATCTAGAATGTTTTGACCTCAGGAGATTTTCTTAAATGGTTCAATCGCTCCCAGAAGGTTCGCCAAATAAAATTTGCACAATAATTCCTTCCTTAGACAGCGAACAATTGAAGAGGAATTAATGACTTTTGCCCATCTATGGCCCCAGCTTTTAAAGCGAAATTTCCAAAGCTATATAAAGTTACTGATAAAATTGATCCTGATTTTTCATCTGAAAATGAGGATGAGGCTTTTGTTGAGGGGTCTGTGAAGTGCACCAATAAACAGCGTTTTTCGTGCATATTTTGAGAGTACGTAATTACCTCCTGCGGGAAAATTTGAAAGCGTTATTCCTCATAGCTTGTGATCCTGAAATAATGACCAATATTTCCATTGATAAATTCTGTCAAAAAAAAAAGCTTTTAAAAAACATTTACAGTGATGGTGATTAAATGTTATTTTGTTATCAATTGTTTTATCGTACTCATGAGTTTTATCGAGAGTTTTATGTTGATGATAAAATAATATTAAAATAAATTTTCGGAAAACATAACATGAAGGTCCAAAGTCTATTGAAACCCTACAGAATTTGAAGTATCAAATATTTTGTCTACGTAACGTGGCTTTAATTAAAATACAACCTCGGGCCCTTTCAAGGTTATTTCCCCGGGGCCCAAAATCGTTCCAGCACGCGCCTAGAATAGCTAATGCTAAACTCCGCCAAGACGTTCAAACAAATAAGTCGATTTAAAAAAATGCTATTTCTTCTACGACTGTCCTTATAATTTCTATATTTAAATAATCACGTTTCAAAATTAACTTATACAAACATCATAATGCAAAAGATTTTAAAGTGAAGGATCGCAAAACAAGAAGTGTCAATTATTGTTTTCAGTGTACTCTTATAAATCAAGAGCAACTGAATGATTGAAAATTAGAATTCTTTTTCAATTTATTTTTTACTTTTTGAATTGAATTTACTCAATTTTTTTTAAATGGAACACCCCATATATATTTTTCGTCCAATACGGTGTAGAAATAAAAAAACTAATATTTTTGTACATACATCTCTATAGCTATTTGTAACCATTTTGGCTTTATCCAGCAATAAGCACAAAATTTAAGAATAATTCAGCATAAAAAAAATAATAAGCGCTCCACAGTCCACATGTTGTCCATAAAAAACAGCATGAATTTTTTAAATTAGGTAATATGTTCGTGTTTCGATCTCTTCCAGCACAACAATTTCTTGTGATTTTGCGCCCCCCCCCCCAAAAAGTTGCGATTTTTTTATCGTTTTATGTAACATTTTGGAGGGGGACTAGGGGAAGGTGGAAGTTGACTCTCGAAGTGATAACTGTATTCTCATTTGTTCAATTTTAAGTCTCAATATGTAGTTTTAATGGTTTTTTATATTTTCTTGAAAATTTTTTTAAAAAAGTGCATTTTCTCAATTAAATCGTTAAATAAACAAATAAAAGCCCAGTTTTTTTAGCAACTATAGTACCAAAAATGATAAAATGACATTGGTCTCGAAGACACTAGATTCAGGGTTAATTTTGCATTTGGTTTCTTGCACAACAACTACAACGCCCAAATTAGTCCGGAGTTTAAGAGAATCAACCTTGCATTTTATTCTCAAGCGTTAAAATTTTGGCACACTTATTCGTTAGATCCTACCCTTCGATACGAGAAATGTTACCATTTCAGGGTCCCCGCAGGGACCCTGCTATAACATGATTGCCTACCTTCAGGGGCAAATTCGCATTTTCCCTTGTTTTGGAACTAAAATGGGTCGTGGAGGGCTGAAATTTGGTACACATGCGGCATATTGGATGTTTACAAACACAAGCAAGTGATCCAGGGCCCACAGGCTTTTTTTCAAAATGACGGCTGGAAAATGTAAAAAATAACGTTATTGTCCCAAAAAGTTAACTCTATCGCATTTTTTCGAGTGAGGTACCGTTTCATATGTTTTTGGGGTCACTGATTTCGAAAAATCATGTTTTTAGTACGTAAGGTAAAAAATAATAACAGGGCGAATAAACTAACACGCAAATTTTCTTATAATAATGGTGGAATAATACTTTTATTTCATACCAATGACAATAAATAGTACCTGCGCATTGGGCATTAATCCAAGTGGCACATTAGAACTACTATACACTTTCAGATGTGTCGCAACTACGTTTATATAGATCATAGCATTTCAGATTGTTTTTGAACCATTTATAGCGATTTTCAACGCAGCCCCTTTACAGCTACATTTATCTAATATCCAAATGCTTCGCACGCTTCTGAGTACAGGCTTTCTGCGCCACACGGGTTCCCAAACACTGTCAAATTTTTTCCATCCAAAATCTGATGGATCTGGAAGGTGCTGTACCCGCTGAAGCGACTGTCTTTATAATTAGCTTTGAAGGGAAGCACGCCTGGCATGCTGTTCTAGAGCATCCCTTGTTGGTAGAATTGATTCCAGCTGACAGTCATTTTTGGTAAATAACACTCTCCGGCACTCGTTCACAGTGTCACAAGAGACGGTTCTGGAGAAATAAAACAATGTTTCATTTGACGTGATTTATAATGTGTGGTTTTTAAAATTACTCCTTATTGGTACATATCAATTACCTGCTGTACGTTAAAATGACAAATGTTGCGAATATGCGCCTCTGTTTACTCTGTCTATGTAATTAACATGGGATCTGTTGCCGTACATGGCCTTCATTGCGTGTTCCATTGAGTTGCTGGCCCTCGCGTGTCCTTGAGATTTTTTACCGTTTCGTAAATTTCCGTACAGCAATGAACTGTGAATACTTTGCTCAATATCTTGGTGCAGGTACCAGGCAAGCCGCGAAGAACTCTTTTCTAATGCGAGTCTTGACAGGCGAAATAGTTGTTGGATCAATAGCTTCTGTGCTTGGCCTTTTCCTTGCGCGTTCAAGTCTGCTGCTGCTGAATTCCAACTAGCAGGTTTTATGCCATTTTGCTCATCTAGCTACAAAGGTTTCCGGCACCCTCAACCAGAGCCGAAACATTTAAGCCCAGTGGCACTCGCCCAAACCCCTCAAATTCATCTAAATTTTCAGCCAATTTCGAGTATTCAACATACTTGTAAGCTTTGACACTCCTTCCCGGACACGTCAGTTCCCCTTTTGTCTCCTTCTGGCATAGTATGCGCAGTTGCCAAATAATCTCCTTCGAATTATCGTCCTCCACCAAACTAACGTCACACAGTTTACATTTTTTCAACATTGTCAAAAGAAACTTATAAAAAATACAAGGATGACAATTGCAGTTTCGTTCACCTAACCAGTTTCACTAATATACGATTACAACTGATGCTGCCAAATAAAACTTACCAAAAATCGATGCAAACTACACCACACGTCACTACATTTCACTTCAAACACACACCACACAACACTTAGCACGATATTCGCTTGAAACGCTTTCACAGAATTAACTTGTCGCAACCTGTTTCTACGAGGAAAGCGTCAGACGGGCCAGCACCTGCTAGCAAGGGTATACAACAGTCGTGCCGCGATACCCATTGTTGCACTCAAAGTCGGCTGGCCCGCCTTGTGGGCCAATGATGTGCGGCGGACGGATCTTAAGCCCACTTGAGACTTGAAGACGATTCGCGCGCGCATAAATTTGAATCGCGCTTATTAAATTACACGGCTGGACAATCACAGCGCAGTATTCATTGACTGCACGTACTCAAAACATGAGTTTCCGAAATCAGTGATTCCGAAAACACATGAAACGAGACCTCACTCGAAAAAATACGGTAGAGTGAATTTTTTGGAAAATAGTGTTATTTTATGCATTTTCACTGCCGCCATTTTGAAAAAGGATCCCTGTGCCCAGAGACATTTGCTTGTGGTCTTAAACACATCCCAAATACCGCATATCTATCAAATTTCAGCCCGCTACGACAAGTCCTCCAAAACAAGCGAAAATGGTGACTCGCCCGCCCCTGAAGGTAGGCAACCATGCTACAACAGTGCCTCCACGGGGTCCCCGGCCCTGGTATCATTTCCTATATCAAAGGGTAGGGTTTAGCGAACAAGTCTATCAAATTTCAACGCTTGAGCATAAAATACAAGGTGGGATCCATTCGTTTAGGTTACCGTTCGGACTAAATTGGAAGGAATGGCGTCTTTAGATAAACACTTTTTTCCCTCCACATTTTTCAAAAGCCGGTCACTCTAGATTCAGTGACAATTTTTCACTTACATTCATGCCGCTCACAAGTCCATGGTCCGATTGGGAGCGTTTATGATGATAAACAAAAATCAACTTTGAACTTTCCCGTATCAATATATAAAAACTCCAGTCACAAAGCAAAACACTGTCAAACTGAGGGACAGAACCTGATAATATGATCAGTGCAACGTCAAATTAAATATGAAGACTACGACGAAACCTTAAAAAACTTATTTCATTCAATATTGCCAGTAACACAGACAAAAAAAATTTCATCAACAACGTTATTAACAATTTATTGCATTACTTCAAAAGTATGGGCGATACATGAATAACACTAAGTTTTTTGTATTGTAATATTAACTATGACATACATAGCTTTATGATCTTAATTAAATTATAATTTTCTAGACATATCGTGGACAAAGGAATACTCAAAGTGCTGCAGAGGCAATAGATAAATATGGAGTTATGTTTTACGGCTTAATGAGTGAGACACAGATCGCGTGCTGGAATACGAACGGGGAATATGGTGAACGAATGAGTACAGATATAATTGCCTCCGATCCAATGGTGCTACAGTTCCCAAGTGGATTAAAGGTAAGCAAATGTTCAATTTAGAGTAATGAAATTAGAAAATTGAAAACTGACAGTTCTTTCATGGATTTCATACCAAATTTAAAATCTCATAGGCAACATAACTATATATTTTTGGAAATATGGACGACATATTATTTATTTTAAAATCGGTTACCGTCTAAAAATTATATATATAAATATACAAAAATATCAGACTATAGGTCTCTATAGTCTGATTTGTATTAAGTTTATACGTAAGAAAAAGTCTTGAACAACTTAGGGATCTGTGCCCAATCGGTTCCTCTAAGAATTACAGAATCAGCTATATATAATCAACATTCTGAATATGTCTTTCAAAACTCAATAATTCTTTCTAATCAGTCTGAATTTCGAAAAGGCTTCAGTATTTCTAATATAACTGATGAAAACACCAAATTCACCTCTTTTACACTACTTAATATGACTAAGACTTTTGACTAATTAGTGATTAATCGCCTAGTCGCAAAATAAAGTTATTATGGCATATCTGAAAGCACTTTTTGCTGGTTTCAAAATTATCTCAATGTCACTGTTGTCTGAACTCTTGAGTTTATTTGTATAAACACGGGAAACTCGATACTTACATTACAAAATAGATCAGGTATATCCGGTCTTCCGCAAGGATCAATTGGACAACTTCTTCTTAATACATTGTTTGCAGATAATATATAGCTTTTCTCCTTTCAAATTTCAAATGGCAGAATTTTAAACCAATAATGACGTAAATTTTATATAATATTGGACACTCCAAGATACTCTTGTACTAAATGGTAACAAAAGTCAAAATATTGTTTTTGGAACAGTTGCTCATTGAAATATGAGATCACTACATTGACCAATAGCGTAAAAAATATTGGTATTAACTTTCATTCGTTACTAAGGTTTCTGACCACTTTAGTACTATTTGTAAAAATATCTGGATACAAGTACTAAAATCTTGTTTGCTGAAACTGTGACTCTTTCGTACTTAAATTTAAGCAGATTTTGTATACGGTCTTTGACCTTCTCAAAAGGATAAATACAAGTGAATTGAAAACTGCTATGTGTGATATTTTAAAACTGTGCTCCAATATGGTCATTGGTCACATTACTCCACTTTCACATAATTTCAAATTATTAAAGTGTGAAAGGAGATTTATACAAGGAGTAGGTTCATTTTAAACAACTTCAAAACAGGCAAACTTAGTTATTTATTTTATAAAATAGAAAAACGAGCTGAAATTGATAGGAGAGGTCTGAAACATATTGAAATAAAGTTTGTGTCCCTTCCTACAAAAATTCATCATTGCAATAACTGTCCCCCTTTTTCAATTAAAGAATTTAAAAAATATCGATTTTCTTATATTAACTGTATTTATAAATAAACAGTACAATTTTCAATACAACATTTTAAATATAATAATTTGAAGAACGTTTAATACAGAAAGAAATAAATTACAACATAAATAATAGTAATTAATATTTAGTCATTGCTCCATACCCATCTAAAATTGCTTATAGCCTCCTTGTCATTGAAAGAACCAATTCAGATGAATTTTCCCATGCATCTTTAATCACGGCCAAAGTTGTTCCACATCTCGAGGACGATAACTTAATTTCTTCATACGCTTAATCATAATTCCCCAAATATTTTCAATTTGATTAATGTCGAGAGTTTTAGAAAGCCATGAGATCTTTTCCACATTATTATTTGCAACCCATCGCTTTGTATTACGCGCCGTAAGTATGGAATAATTTTCATATTTATAAGATAAAATTATCATCTGAAAATACTTCCCTTACTGACGTCTATTACATTCTCAAGTATTTCAATATATTTATTGGAATTAAGATGGCTATTAATATACCAACAAACACTCATCCCTCCATGCCTAGGTGCTAACAGAAAAATGTCCCGATTTAATTGCCCAATTGACTATGCCCACGAGGCTTATAATCATGAATGTGTCCGTCATTACACGATTGGAAAATATTTTCAGCATAAAATATGATTTTTGACCAAAACTCTTCATTATTCGACGATGTTGTTATGTTTTTTCTTTCGTCAATTTCTATTTTTTAAGTGTAGAACTACACTTCAATGTCATTTTTAATTCTTCTAAAAGTTGTAAATGTTGAGGCAGGAAAATTTGTTCGCAAAACTACATTAACTGCGGTCTTAAACAGATTTTCTTGGAGGTAATTTATAAAAATTTCATCTTGTTCTTCATTGCTTCGTTTATGTCTACCAGATCCATATTTGCTGGATACAATTTCTTTATTTTAGTGTTCAGTAGCAATTGCTCTTATAGACCATCAATTCTCCAATTTGAAAACAATTCTGATCTTTTGAATGTCTGCTAGTTGTCTAACCTTTACGAAAAATTGACAAAAGGTGTAAATTATTAATTAATCACAATTTAAATATTTACAAACCTCAAACTGACAAAAAATAGAAATGTAACAGATTACGTTTAGACAATGATTGTTATTAATATTTTTTTGTAAGAGTCATATTTACATTGCTAAAATAAAGCGTAATACTTTTTGCAATCAAATATACATGCAAAATTTAATTACTTCCTTAACTAGAAGGTTGCAGGTTGTTCTAGAGAAAAATGGTAGTTCTACTGAATATTAATTATGTTTTAATTTTTTTTCTTACTGCCATCTATCTTGGTCGCCAAAGTCATAATAACTTTGTTGTAATTAAAAAAAAATTACAGAATCGTTTCTTATAAAAATAAATATGAACCCAGCATTGATGATTTGTGGTCAAAATAACATAATTGAAATATTTCCAAAAAATAGACTATTTCGGGAAAAATCGATTATTTTAATTCGACCACAATAGTACAGTCATGCACAATAAATAATGAGACGAGTCTTACAACCCGTTTTTTCTCAAATTTAATTGTTTACATCTAACTTTTCAATTATGACATTATCATTGTATTTGTCAAAAACTGCTGAAGCGTGCAAAGAAACATATATGACAGTAATTATCAACAACTTTATTAAAGCTGTAATTAAAGCAGAAGAAATTAGCCAACATTAATAAAAATTGTGTATAGTATTTAAACACGTTTCTTACAAATTAAAAATTAACCATAAAATATAAAATAAAATTATTCCAATTAATTATTCTTTGAGCTTTCCGCTACATGTTTTTTTTTTTTTTGTTAAATGGCTTTCGGTCGAAGACCATACTGCCAGTCACAAAATATCTAATTGATTGTCAGATTAACGTTAAATTAATTTATTAAATATCCTGATAATGGTAGCGAACAGTATGGCAAAAAAAATCATATACCTAATTCTAACCTAAAAACGAAGAAAAAAAAAGGGAAAATAAATTGAAGACAACAAAAAAGGATACAACAGGGACACACGCTTCCCGTCCTGGGGTCTGTCAGGACATTTAAAAATAGACAATACAGGGAGGACCACGGTTGACAGGGGAAAAAAAACAGAGGGAAAAACATACGGTAGCCAACATAACCTAAAGCTTAATACGTGTTTCTTTTACGAAATCAAAAATATACGTATACACTTTACGAGATCCTAAAGACAATAAGAAGAGCATATTAAAGGGAGCCAATATATTGCAGTTTTGTGCAATATTAGTGATTACTGCATTAGAGGCATTTTGATATTTCACACATCCAAAAAATATATGGTCGAGATCTGCTATGATGTTGCATTAATCACAATTTGGTGAGGTATATATACCAATTTTGTATAGGTGTGCGGGATAACATGCGTGACCAAATTTTAATCTGATAAGAGACGTTACGTATTTTCTCGATGCTTGAAGGTCTTCATCCGCTACATGTTCAAACACAAATAAATTTATACTAAAGTAAAATAGTTGTCCAATTATTTTCTGTTCACGACTGTACATATTTCATTTCTTTATTCGGGTATTGAAAAGCAACATTTAGTACAGGAAAACTGTCGAGAGAATCCTGAATTGAAAGAACTAGAAGTCATCTCGTATTTTGAGGAGTTGCTGTTTATAATGTATATAAATGTTTTTGTCAAATCACCTGCCAGTGGTGCCTGGGAAAAATAGTTATAAACGAAAGAAACAAAAAAAGTTCAGTTTTCTGCTCATATCTCTCTAATTTTGCCCATAGCCATAATTTTACAAGAATTCAATTTTGAATCTGAGGAAATTCTACACAAATTTGATTACAGAAACATTTTTGTGGGAGCAAAAACAAGCGCGGAAAATCTAAATGTTTATAACGTATAACTCTGGCGTGGTGAGGAGCAAGGCTAACGCGCGGAGGCAAGCGCGCGCTTCGTTATAATATCATAATTCTTGTTTAAATTGGAATATTTTAATTAAACAAAGTATCTATCGAAAAATGATAGTTTTTCACACGCGACTATTATGGAATTTATTTAAGATTCCATTTTGTGTATATTGCACAAGAGATGAAATTACAAAAGGCTGTTTTTTTAAACAATACGCAATTGAATAAATAATTGTTCCTGTAATGAAATTTTTGTAGAATTTCGTCAGCTTCAAAATTTAATTCTGGTAAAGTTATGGCTATGGGCAAAATTAGAGAGATGTGAAAATCAGGCAAGAATATTTTTGATTCCGATTGATTTTCTAATCTTCATTTAACCATGCGTGAACCCCTTTAATTCTGTAAATTAACTATATAGTCCTTAGTATTGTGAACTATCCATCTTTTCGCATCTGAAAGACTATATTTTACAAATAATGAATATTAAACGTTCACAAAGAAGGGTTCAAAACGACTGTTTCAGGCGGAGAATAATACAAAATTTATACTTACTGTTCGTTTATGCTTAACTACTTCACTGATGGGACCAACTGGACGTCGTAACTCTATAAATCTAACACAGTAAATACTAACACTTTCTTAAATTTAAATCTGAAAACACAATAAAAAGACAATATAAAGTTCAAAAAATGTATATTAAATCTCTTTAAAAAATCATGTTTTACAAAAACGTTCAAGAAAAATGTATTGACAAACTATAGTCTGGCCCGTGTACAACACATAGTGAGGAACGGAACGACTCATAATGTACCAACTACCATCCAATGTGCGGTTTATGGCTAACGATTACACAAAAAGATTCAAGAAAAGTTCAATGTTTATGAATTTTTGGCCTGTGCAGCGACATTTACTACACTTTCTAAAATTACACTCCTTGATGAGTTTTCAAAGTTTTGGCATAAAAAACGCTCCGTAGAGCCAAAATGCGATTTAAAAATATAAAAACCTCTTCCAATGACATTTTTACGTCAAGCACGCTTTTCATGCGTCGGATTTTGTTACAGTTTAGAAAAGTTATCGAAGGTTTTGGCGTGTTCTTTAACAGTACCACTGCAAGAATGTCTCGCACTGGCCTTTCTACTGGCCATTTGTTAATAGGTACGGGGGATGGCGGGTAAATAAGGATCATAAACTCGGGCGGTCGGAGCGATCATGTTTCTTGTTAAATCCAAATTTGTCATCGAATTTTTAAAGAAATTGGTCCTGGTGCCATGATGGTACGTGGAGTTCTTTTTCAACAATCGAGATATTGCTTAAACGTTAGTTTTTATGTTGACAACATCCTATTGGAAAATCAAGGTCGTCAAGAACAGGCTGTTTTTTTTGCAGAGGGTGTAAAATCAGAACCAATGCAAAATAAGGTTTTTTACTCTAAAAATCTAAAAATATTTGTGTGGCTCCTAACTAACACTTAAAATACTTGACAGTAATTTTTCACGTTCTGGTTTTACCCCATTAACCCCAAAATTCAGCCCTACATGAACCCCATGTTTCAATGGTAAAATATTTGTTGATGTTTAATTTACATAAGTAATTAAAGCTAATTCAGATTATGAATTTGGTTATTTTTAATTTTTATTTATTAGAACGTGGAACGCTTCTAAATAGGTATAGTAATAACATGTTTCCATTGCTTCAATAGAAATCTGTTATATATTTGAACATAGTGTGATGTGCTATTTGTAAACATTTACATAAAATGGTTCATATTGACATTTAACAATTTTTATAGGTTGTGAAAAATCGAAAGGGAATTCTAGAAATATGGATAATGACGTCACGCTTCCAAAAAATTGCAACCGGAACTTTAAATCCAAAGGAAACAAACTTTAGGATACTGGCTGGTAAAAGAGACGATTTGTTATTTGGTACTAGTTGTAAAGGAAAGAAATTCATTGGAAATTCTGGAGGAGGTTATGGATTAATTAGTACACCACGTAGTTAAACTCAATAGTAATTTTTATTTTTATTTATTTGTTTTTGAGAATATAATATTTTTTTACAATGCGAAAAGGCTGACTTGTGTATTATATCTCTGAAATATACTTTAAAACACGCAATTGAATACATTTTTAGCGACATGTTATTGATTTTAAGGAAAACCGTTTAAATAATTATTGGTCTGTTTTGATTCAAGCAGTTCTAATTTTCTAGAGATTAGCTTTGTTTTTCAATAATTGTAGATAACATGCTATAATACAGGGTGTGTCACGATAAAAGAGACATGGTATAATATCAAATAGAGATCACCAAGTGTAGTCACAATCACTTGTTGGCCCTTTTTTGTGAAACATTCTGTATCATTTTTTAAAAATACTATTGTGGATATTTAGCGTTAACTTTCGTATAGACCTAATAATTAATTAACATGAACAGAAACCTACTCACAAGGCTAATCAATGACTTCAGCTTTAATAATAATGTACAATGATAATGATTCATCAAATATCTGCAAGTTTGCGAGGAGAGGGAAGAGAAAATGAAAAATCTATGGTTTTCATAAAAATTCACTTTGGCCGAGAATGCTTAGGAAAGCATTCTTGTTACATTAGGAAATGTAACAAGGAATAATTAATAGATTTTTCGTCGAAAATTTCGTTACAAACAAGATTTATATCACAAAAATTGTCTTGGATTATACCTAAGACCTAAAAGAATAGTATATTTCATTAGGAGTCTAGAAAATAGGCTTTCCCCGTTTACGCTTCACACGCGAAGTCTTACAAGAGCGGAAAAAGCATTTACGGACGTGTAATGAACGATATGTTCCATTATACCTCTCTGAAAACAAAAAGCAAGACAATATTTCTAGAAACTTTATTTTTAAACAACGAACAAAACCTATATCTATAATTTTTACTAAATGAAATATTTATGTTACAATTTGTGTTATTGTATATATGCAATCAATCATTTAACAAGCATTTCATTTTGTAGAACTATAGTTGATGAAGTCGAAGGTACTACATTAGAAATTATTTCTGGTGTTGACGTTGTGTTCCTATTCTTGAATGACTGAACAATTTTGAGAAACTTCAATTTTTCTGCTTACCTATTCTTCGTTATAGCTTTCAGCCACAGTCGAGGAACGCTAACATCCATGTCCTTTTAGAGTAGACAAACGCCCTTCGCGTACGACCAACATAGATGCTGAAAGGCGTCTTAAACCGTGTCCAGTATAATCTTCAGAATTTTTTAGGTTGGGATATTCAGCAATCTGTTTTGTTGTACTATTTACAGTATAGCAATTTACAGTTTCAGCATATCATATCTACCATTGTGATACACAAAACGCATCTTTAACTATTCATATTTGTAGGTCTTAGATTCATATATTTGTGATAAAAACTGCATGCATCAAAGGGACATCCTTCCCCTGCAATTGTGAAATTTCCTGATTTATGATTTTTGCATGTCGAAGAAATACCACGAAAAAACGGCCATTATCTTACACGTCTTCCAAAGTTAAACGAATTAAATCATCTCTTAGGCATGCACCGAAAATATCAAATATTAAAATTACTTAACTCAATAACCACTTCACATCTGGTATTTCAAGAATGAATTTGGCGTCTTGATCTACAATTAATACTTTGGACTTTTTCGGTGCGTCACCAACATTTTATAGTTTGAGAAATACAGCAGTTTTTGACAAATTACTAATAGAACAATTATAAATATTCAAAAGAATAGTTACAATACGCACTTGGTTTATTGTTTCATTAGTTTTGTTCAGATATCTCTGACATATGTTTCGGCTTTGCGACCATTATCAAAGAGTCTTAAAAACTGACCTGAAAGTGATGGTTCACAGTATATATCTTACAAATCCTCTCCCACCTAGAGGGGGATAATAACTTGATTTGCTATTTCTTAAAATTTAACAATACAGGCCGGAACTACGAACTTGATTTTAATTTTATTACTGTATCTAGTACAGGATTGTTCATAAATTCTGTTTGTGTATTTGTAACGTTTTTATGGTTTCTTAGGACCTTCTTAATTTCTAAAATTTCAAGCATATCTAGGATTTTTCCTTTGTTTGCATTATGCAAAAGTTTAACACTACTACCGTTAAAAACGTGATTTTGCTCAATGCAATGTTCGGCGAAACCAGTTGATTTTTTATTATATAAATTAGACTGTTTGTGTTCTCTTAACCTCACATCTATGCTACGGCCACTCTGACCTATATATATTCGGCATCACAGTCATCACACTTTATTTCATATACCCCCGATTTTTTAATATCTTCTGTCTTTTCTTTATTATCAACCAACAAGCGACCTAAATTATTTCTATTCGTTGATATTGTATTAATACCTAATTTATTTAATCTATTACATACTGAGTTGCTAACCTTATTTACATAATTTAAACTATGCCACTTTTTGTTTTCTATATTTGGCACGTCATAAAAATATTTTTGTAATAATTTTCTCTGTTTATTTTTTATTAATTTGTCAATAAGTAACTCATCGAAGCCTTGTGTTTTGCTAGCTTTTTAAGGATTCTAACTTCTTTTTCAAAGTTAACCCTATTTAAATTTAGAGACAATACTCTGTGTACATAGTTATGAAACTGACATTTTTATCTTCTAAGATTGATTACAATTTGCATGTGTAAGAGTGTCAGTAAAAGTTGGCTTTCTATAAATATCAAGTTCTAGCCCATGTTCTTTATGTGTCAGCGTAATATCTAAAAAGTTTAATGACCGTTCTTTTTCCATTTCAACTGTAAACTGAATTTTGTTGTTTAGGGAGTTAACAAAATGGATGAAATGTGACCATTGTCTCTCAGTACCGATCCATATACAAAACACATCGTCAACATATCTTACCCAAAAATGTATGAATTTAAGAAGATTATTGTTTGTGGTAAAAAGATTGTTTTCAAAATTTGCCATGAATATTTCAGCTAATAATGGGCTTAACGGACTATTTACAGACTATTTACGGATTATTTACAGAAAGCCAACTTTTACTGACACTCTTACACATGCAAATTGTAATTAATCTTGGAAGATAAAAATGTCACCGTTTCATAGCTATATACACAGATTATTATCTCTAAATTTAAATAGGGTTAACTTTGAAAAATAAGTTAGAATTCTATATGAAATGAATGTATATGAAATAAAGTGCGACGACTGTGGTGCCGTATATATAGGTCAGAGTGACCATAGCATAGATGTGAGGTTAAGAGAACACAAACAGCCTATTTTATATATTATAAAAAATCAACTGGTTTCGCTGAACATTACATTGAGCTAAATCACCTTTTTAACGGTAGTAGTGTTAAACTTTTGCATAATGCAAACAAAGGAAAAATCCTAGACATGTTTGAAATTTTAGAAATTAAGATGGCCCTAAGAAACCATAAAAACGTTATAAATACACAAACAGAATTTATGAACAATCCTGTACTAGACACAGTAATAAAATTAAAATTAAGTTCGTAGTTCCGGCCTGTATTGTTAAATTTTAAGAAATAGCAAATCAAGCGATTATCCCCCTCTAGGTGGGTAGAGGATTTGTAAGATATATATTGTGAACCACCACTTTCAGGTCAGTTTTTAAGACTCTTTGATAATGGTCGCAAGGCCGAAACATATGTCAGAGAAATCTGAAAAAAACTAATGAAACAATAAACCAAGTGCGTATTGTAACCATTCTTTTGAATATTTATAATTATTCTATTGAATATGTTTCATCAAAAACCTACCGCAGATTCCATCCAATTAATTAAAATTACTAATATACACATTTTCTTTAACTGCCGGACAGCTTTTTAACATCGAAAATGGGCAACATAAAGTTGAAGCTTTCATCGATTTGGCTTTTTTGGATAACGCTTACTGTGTTAACTTTATTTTGCTTACTTTTGCAACTTCGAATAATATTTCCTCTTCTTTCCACAATACTAGCGTTGATTAGCGTTGCTAAGGAAAGTAAACAATCATTGTTTGCGCTTATTAAGGAACTTTTAGAGGCATATTTTATTACGACGAGCAACTACGCAGCTGATATCATTAGCGCATGGGAAAGTTTGTGCGGCAGCACGATAAAGTCCCATTTTCCATGAGCTAAATAGGCAAGTAAACATAGTAGTTTCGGAGAGGTATAATCAAAATCAAATTTTATCACCAGATATAGGATACAGGAGCCGGCGAGATCAACTTTCGCTTGTTATCAAAAATAATATTGACAACAGGAAGTTGTGAGGGAGAGCATACCGCTTTCAATTTACTGCGAATTCTGATGACCAGTAACTTTTAAAATATATGAAATATAATATATTAAAAGGGGGACCGTGTCGCGCTCATAACGCACATACGAGCTTCGCATTGCCTTAACATAATTTAATGAAGTATCTTTTCTCCTGCCAAGTAGGTACATTAATTTTCTACTTTAAAAGTTGATGAATATATTTTTTATTTTAAAATCAAAAATTTTATCCAGTTGAAATGTTATGTTTAGCTGAATTGTCCTCAGTTGCGTGTATTTATTTATAAAAATATTAGATAGGTAGTAATATTCTAGTCTTTAAGGTGCAGCTTTTTCCTCTAATTTAATATGGAAACGGGAATCATAAAGTTACTCCATCCATTATAAATTCTATCACCTAGTATTGATTATATTAATGTATATGTTTAGATTTCTAATAATCATCACTTAGTATTGATTATAATAATGTATATGTTTAGATTTCTAATTATTATATAAGTAAAATTATTTTAGTTTAATTAAACCAAGTAGGATATATTACTGAACTATTAATGCATAAAAAGAAACTGAATGCTGGGCCAGTTTTATTTATTATAATAATTTAGTTGAATAACGGTAAAAGAATTAGATTATATTTTCCACCGATCCTAATTTTTGTAATTCCTTATGTTAAAATAAAAAATTATTTTCAAAGTATTTTAATTTTTTGCCACAACTTATTTTCTTCGAACCTGTACGGGAGAGATAGTTAATACAATGAACAATAAGCTGAACACGTTATTTAAATGGTTATGTAATAATAAAGTTAAATGCACATGAAACTAAATATATGATTGTAGGTTCAATACAATATTGTCATAAATACTTAAACAGTAACCTTGACATTTATATTAAAGATACAAAAATCAACTTTGCCTCAGAAATCAGGTATTTAAGAGTAATATTAGACAACAATTAACTTTCTCTAAACATGTTGACTTTGTGTGCAAAAACATTGGAAAGAAAAAATGACATTTTTTTAATCCAGTATCAGATAACCTGTCACAGTGGTGGAAGTTATTAGTAGTGCAGGCAAATTAACATTTGATTAATTGATTCAAATTTAGGATATACTACATACATAATAAGCGGAACTTTTTGACATACAATTGATTTTTTTCACTTCCGGTTTCGCCGCAAGTGGCACTAACTTTCGATTTTTAAATGAGACACCCTGTATATTATTACATTTTGGAATTCTGCATAATTTTCTGAATCCAACGATGCCAAATAAGTGACATTTCAAACATCAATTTTTTTTATAATATAATTTTTAGCTTTCCATTTAAGTGTGCCATGACGATTCCTATTTATTCTAAATGACCTATGTAATGCTACAAAAATCTAAATCCCGTTAAAAACACTAAATTGTGTGATTTATGAGCAAATAAAATTCACCAAAATTGTTTTTGGGGCAAAACTCAATTTTTTCAAATGGACCATATCGGTACCGAGGTACCATTTATTCATACCATTAATAAGGGATTTATTCAAATGTCGTATTAAAATGTGCGATAAATACAAACAAAATTACAGTTTAAAGAAAATAAGAAAATACAATTTTATTCTAATTACCTTGTTACACATAAGGTGGTTTTGGAATACAAGATATTAACACAAAACATTACAACAGTTCAAATGTGCTTTTAGAGGGTGGAGTATTAAAACATAATATTTTTAGTCGCAAACTCCTCTATAAAATCCTTATTTTACTATAAGGAACGTAACCAGACTGCAACCAACAGCTACTCTCCGGGCTATGTGCCCCGCCGAGCGCTGAATTACAAGTTGCAAGCCTGGCACGGTAGGTGTAATAATTACATATTACCATCAAAACGCTAATGCTTCGATTGCAACAAACACCAGCCGAAAGACTGATCCTACTTAAAGGAGCTCTCGTGCCAGTCCTCACACACCACTTGCAGACTGCAGTTTCGAGCTGTTGGCTCTCGTCAGTGTAAGGTAGGCATGTGACGACCGACACGAGGATCACTTGGCCATTTAGTACATTTCGGTATCTTTGGGATAGCGACCTGTAAAATAGTCAGCAGGCGCCATCTAGCGGTCCAGTGTCTGTTGCAATCCAAGAATAAATAGCCTGAATGAGCTTAGCATAGTTCAAATGTGCTTTTAGAGGGCGGACGTAACCAGACTGCAACAAATGGCTACTCTCCGGGCTATGTGTCAAACTGAGCGCTGAATTACAAGTCACAACCTGGCGCGTTAAGTGTAATAATTAAAATAAATAACTTGCCATCATCAATTGTTGCAATCGAAGCATTAGCATTTTGATGGTAATATGCGCCAGGCTTGTAACTTGTAATTCAGCGCTCGGCGGGCACATAGCCCGGAGAGTAGCTGTTGGTTGCAGTCTGGTTACGTTCCTTATAGTAAAATAAGGATTTTATAGAGGAGTTTGCGACTAAAAATATTATGTTTTATTATTACAACAGTTGTTCAAAATGCTGTCCATTAACGTCAATGCACTTCTGAACTCGCATAGCTGTTTCTCGAAGAAACATTATATATTATAAAAAAAAATTATGTTTGAAATATCGCTTATTTGGCATCGTTGGATTCGGAAAATTATGCAGAATTAAAAAATTTAATAATGTACAGGGTGTTCCATTTTTCAAAATCGAAAGTTAGTGTCACTTCCGGTGAAACCGGAAACGAAAAAAAAATCAAGTATGTCAAAAAGTGCCGCTTATTGTGTGTGTGGTATATCCTAAATTTGAATCAGTTTTCTACAAACTAAAGGAAAAAAGGGGGTATACCATAATCCTGTTACACCCGGTATAACAACTTTTAAAATAAAGATTTTATACAAAATTTTTGGTTATATTACAAACAAGTTAATTAGAATGAGTTTAATCGAACATGCAGTTCTCTTCTTCATTATCTTCAGGTATTATACATTTGTTGCTGCAACTTATACCAAAACATTGGCCACACTTAGAAGAACACTTTAATCCAGGCTTTATACAAGAACAGCTTTTACCACAAGTTCCATCCCTAAAATTGCAAAAGACAGTTTTCAAAATATCTTGTGAAGTCTTTTTGGAACAAGACTTCCATACTGATCCTTCTCCCAACCATACTCCAAAGGATTAAGGTTTTGCCCAGTCCATTCTTGAACCTTAAAAAACACAACAAATGGAATCAATAATTTGTGAGATTTCAGTGAAATATTTCTTTTACCTGACAATATACTCTCAAAATATGTTGCTCAGCAGCATCTCTAGTTGGGGATAGCAGTGTCAAATTGAAAGTAGATGACAATCCGCGTCATGAAGTAATTCTGTTATACAAAGTGAATTTCGGGTAGTCAATCTCCTTGGTATTTTTCACTGGTTGTTATAGTTTAGTAATGAACTTTAGACCAATATTAATTAAGTTTAGTCTATCAGTGTTTAGATCTAAAAATATTCTAAGGTCGTTGCATAAGTCAATATCTTTTTTCATCAGTTTTAATAATAATTTTTTCATTATTCGGCAGTTGCGCTGCAGTTCTAACGATCAAATATCTTGAATCACTTCAATGCCTTCTTTTTTAAGGAATGGTTTTAACGTTTCTATTATTTTTTGTTTGTTACGTCCGTTTCTCAAAAATTCTTCCGGTGGTGTTATAATTGTGGTCTCTGATATTTCTGTTGCATTTTTTGACCTCAAATTTTGCGTAATTTCTTTTGTGTATAAATAAATAAAATCGTATTCATCAAAAACCAGTGCGCATTGATGGCCATAGGCAAGCTTTGCATAATTAACATACTGATCGCAAACCATCTGATAAGTGGCTAGTTTCTTCCATACAACATAGTTATACATGAAACAGCACTGGCTAAGGTGAGCGAAATGAGAGACCTAAGTGTAACATTTGATAGTTAAATTACTTTCAATGAACATATAATGATTATGATAAAAAAGGCAAGTAAAATGTGCGGATTTATTGTATGTAATTCAACGCAGTTCAACAATCTTAAGTGCATTAGGCAATTATACATAAGTTTTGTTCGAAGTATTTTAAAGTATTATTCCATAATATGGAGTCCGTACTAAAGGTATCAAATCGGTGTCCCGAAAATGGTGGGCAATCTCTCGGTTTTGGGTAGAACTAGTGAAAATAAGGTCACAAATTCGTATATTTTTCTTTCCCCCGAGGTACCCCTACGAAGATATTCGCTCTTGAAGTTGAAGGTTAAAAATCGATTTTTCGCGATAATTTTTTTATTGTTCGATCGATTTTACTCATTTTTAGATCAGTATCATATTATTTCAATTCAGTTAGGTCAGTGTATTAGAACCTTGGATAACATTCTTGGGGGCTCGGGGGCAGAGCTTGCCTTAATAAGTTGAAGAAAAATTTCAGCCTATTTTTTTTTTTGTTTTTAAGGTTATTTTCAAATTTTTGAGCCATTTTTACGTAAAAAACGTATGCTTGTTTGATGTCAGTAATACTAACCGTTTTCTAGATAAATGCATCTAACGATGAAATTGCGATTTTCAGTCGCACAAATAATAGTAACTTTTAAAAATTAAATAAACACGAGTATTATGTCACGAGGATTGGAACAAGGGTCACTTATCTGGTATACAGATGGATCTAAGATGGCTGAAGGGGTAGGAGTGGGAGTAGCAGGGCCGAATTGTAGGCTATCCAAAGCCCTCGGTAACACCCCAACCATCTTTCATGCAGAAATTTATGCCATAGATCTGTGTGCCTGTTAAAGAACGCTATAACCCCGATATACTTTTCGACGTTGTAACAAAATCCGACTTAGGAAATACTTTGTAAGAAAAGCGTGCTTTACGTAAAAACGCCGTGGAGGAGGTTTTTAATTCTTGGAAACATATTTTTGCTCTTCGGAGCATTTTTTATGCCAAATTTTCGCTAACTCTTCAAGGAGCGTTAATTTAAAAAGTGTAGTAAATGTCGCTGCACAGGGACGTAATGTCGCCCCGACCACCCAATTTTAGAAAGTATACTAAAATTGGACTTGAACTTCAAAATTTCCAAGATTAAAAACCCTTTTACGAATCCACGTTGTCAAGCACTGCAATTCTTACGAGGTATTGAATATGAGGACAAGTTAGTCCAACGACTATTCAAAGTATATCGGAAGTTATAGCGAAAATAGCCCTTAGCGACATGGGACCCCCATCATTTCCTAGCAGTCGACTTTGACGGGGAAATGATGTATTTTGACGGGGTTTGCCCTAAACCGGTTCCTCAGTGATTCGGAGTCAAAAAAGTATCTATACCATGTACTCACACGTGCATGGGATCTGCCTTGCCTGAACGTAAAATTTGTTATTGCATAATACAAACGAAGTAGATACGCTTCAAGCAATTTTAAGCTCCGAGGAGCGACCAAAATTTATGTGAATTAATAAATACGTTTATAAGACAGGCAAGCATAAGCCCACCAAAATTTCAGTTACATGAAACTTTTCTTGAATCTTTTTGTGCATCGTTAGCTTTTCAAACTGCATATTGGATGGTAGTTGGTACCGTATGAATCGTCCCGTTCCTCACCATGTGTTGTACACGGGTCAGACCATTGTTTGTTAACATTTTCTCTGAAGAAGTTGTTGTAAAAACATAAATTTTTAAAAGATTTAATATATATATTTTGAACTTTATATTGTCTTTTACTTGTGTTTTCTAACAAAATTCCCTTTCAGATTTAATTTTAAGAGAGTGTGAAACAGACAGTGTTAGATTTATAATGTTACGACGTCTTCCAATTGATACCATCAGAGCCGCAGTTAAGCATAAACGACAGTAAGTATAAATTATCCATTAATCTCCGTCTGAAACAGTCACGTTAAACCCTAAAAAATTTTGTGAACGTAATATTATTCTTTAGAATTTAAGAAAAGGTTGAGGAAAAAGAAAATTAATTTTTTCTTTTTCCTATTTTTTTTAATTTTTCTAAGTTTTTCGAGCAGAAAATACGTCCTTCAGACTTCCATCAAAGCATGGATCGTTCACATGCCCAGATATGCCTAAATAAAGGCATCCGAAGGGCAAAGATCTATATACTATCAGATAGTCAGGCAGCACTAAAGGCTCTAAGGCCCTACACCTTTGAATCTAAAATTGCCTGGAAATGCAGACAATCCCTGAAGCAACTGGCTAATAACAACAAGGTTATCTTGATGTGGGTGCTAAGGCATGAGGGAGTACAAGGAAATGAATTTGCTGATGGCCTTGCAAAAAAAGGAGCTGAAGCACTGTTCATTGGACCCGAACCGTTTTGTGGCCTAGCCAAGGGACATATAACGGAGGAGATCCAAGAATGGGAAAAGGATCAGAAAAGTCCTACTGGAGGAATACTCCAGGCCAAAGATAAGTGAAAAAGTTTATAACTTATTCGACAAAGAATGCCACAAGGTTTCTCGAACTTGAAAAGTCCGAATTAAGGCTAATCACAGGCCTTCTAGCTGGCCACTGCCCCTTGAAATACCGCAAGGCGGTAGATAATAAATGCAGATATTGCGATACTGCAATTGAAACTGCGGAACACATACTTTGCGAATGCAAGGTGTTAGTCCGCACTAGGCTAAAATTCCTAGAATAGGCGGAATTAACGCCTGAAGACATAGGGAAATTAGCTCCCAGGAAAATCACAAGCTTTGTAAAAAGTCTAGGAATCCTGGATAACCACTAAATGTAGGGTAAATCACAAAAGATCTTTTAGGTCGAAGTAAAGTAAGGCTGTTCGAAGCCAAACGACCCCGTAAAACAATCTACAATCTACAATCTATGGTAATGGATAGGTAGATGTCATTTATACAGACTTTTCAAAGGCACTTGACAGACTAGACCACGGCGTCTTACTGAGGAAGCTTTTTGCTTTCGTCTTTAACCGAGACTTAGTTCTATTCTGCTTCTCCTACTTAAAATGTAGAAATCAATATGTTCCATATCGTGAGCATAAATCTGAAAGTATTGTTTGTATTCTTTATTTCATTTATAAATGACATCGTACTTGGTCTGAACTGTTATTGTCTACTATATGCGGATGATCTCAAACTGTATCCAGCTATCAAGGATGCATCTGACTGTTTGCTACTTCAAGCTGATTTGGATCTAATAAATGATTGGTGCACCTCAAACTATCTACCTCTCAACGCCGCTATATGTAACGCTGTCACATATACTAGAAAAATGAATCTTGTGCCGTATGATTATGCTATAAATCAGGTACATTTAAACAGACCAGAGATATTTAAAGATCTAGGAATTACCTTTGATAGTAAACTGACCTTCAACCAGCACGTCAATATCATTCTATCATCAGATTACAAATCCCTGGGCTTTATCATTAGAAACTCCAATGAGCTTAACAACATCGACACTTTAAAAATTCTATTTACATCTTTTGTGCGGTTTAAACTTGAGTACGGTTCTGTCGTGTAGAGTCCTAATTACACTGTACATAGTAAAGCTATCGAATAAATCCATAAATGATTTTTAAAATTTATGGCATTTAAGGAGGACAAAACCTATCCACCAATAGGATTTCCACATGATAAACTGCTAGAGAGGTTCAATGCTGATGAACTAGTTAGAAGGCGGTCTCTTCACTCTGCTATGTTTTTGAATAATCTTGTCAATAATAAAATAAACGTCCCGAACTCTTGGCAGAAGTTAATGCGCTTGTACATATGCCATTGGTGCAAACATGACTAACTAATATTTTCTACTTATCCACACCAAGAACAAATCTATTAAAATTCTCACCGATGTATGTTATGAGTCATAACTGGCATGATATTCAGGATAATATTAATCTTTTTAATTGCAGTGTTGCAGATATAAGAACTGCATATTATAACAATTAATTTTAATTCATTATTTGTGCTTTTAATAAGCTGTTTCAAAACCTATATGTACGTTATACTCCTTTAAAATTCTGTCATATTGTGTATTTTGTAATTATTAAGTATTTATATTATTATGTATAGTGTATGTTTCTCTTTGAGGTATAAGGCAATAACTTATTTCTTTATTTAGTTATTTAGCCTCATAAACCCCCATCATCTTTTACTTAATGTTTGCCAGGTGGAAGTAGAGCAGTACACATACTGATTGCTCGTACTGATTGCTCTCATTTGAGTCCCTAAATGTGGCTCCTACCTTTGTTGGTTTTGCTCGATTATAAGGTATTCACTAAGCTACGCTACGCTGATGAGGAGCAATAACTCCGAAACACGTGTCCGTAGCTGCATTGTTATTTCTCTTTGAGGTATAAGGCAATAACTTTTTTCTTTATTTAATTATTTAGCCTCATAAACCCTCATCATATTTTAATTATGAACATTATTTAATATTTACAACTAAATGTACCCATTTTTAACACGGGACTTCCGTAAAATTAAATTTTAGATGGTCATTTTTCGAAATTCACTAATTATTTTGATGTAAAATTTTGTCGTGGTATAAAGGAATAGCCTTTTTATATGTGGTAATTTTTTTTTTGTCCAAATCCTTCGTTGTTATTTACAAGAATGTGTCATCATGTCTTCAGTTAAACGGCGAAAATGGGACATTTTTCAATATAACTTCACCTACGTAAGTTATTCAAATTTCAAATACTGGTTTGCAATAGGCACACAATGGAAACGTAATTTAAAAAAACCGCTACTCTATTTATGAAATATTCACGATTAAAATGAAGGCTCAATACAATTGTATACGAGAATAGCTATATCTCTCTTATTTTTAGAGGTAATCGGGTGGACAAAACGAGATTTTGTAGCTAAAATGTGGGACTAGAATTATATTAAACAAATATTTCAAAAAAAAAACATAGAATGAGAAAAGTGGACGGGTTGTGATTAAGAAAATTTTAATTGTAAACTTCTTGCTATATTAATTTTAACTCCGTTATCTTAAAATATAATAAAAAATTCACAAGAGCTTTTATCTTTCAGCGCAAAATTTGTAGTTGACCTAAAAAGGAAAATTAAAATCGATCGGCGGTTGCGGAGATAGAGTACACATCCGGTTTGGTATAAAAACCAATATGGTGGGCTTCCTCCCACTTTCCGGGATGTTCACGTCATGGATTCCTGATCTACATATGTCCCCAATTGAGATTCTGAAGTTAAAGTCCGTACATTCCATGGGTCAATGAAATTCTTGTCAGAAGAAGGTCTACTATGTTTTATAGTAGAATGCAGGTTTTTCACGGCCGTTGTCTAATGAAGTAGTTTCTTCCACGTCTTGCCGTGGTCGTTGAACTTGACTTGACGTTTCGCTGATCATCATGTCAGCTTCATCAGAAGGATTCTAAAGACTGAATTTGTTGTGTTACACTCCTCGTTATATACTTTTTCTGGTCATTGGTCGCGCTTGGTTCGCTTCGCTGCTCATTCGTCGTGTTTGGTTGACCGTGACTTACTACGGTGCTGGTACTTGGCAATACCAGTCTCCATGTGTTACTAAGTCGATACCCATGAACAACTTTAACAGAGAGGATGAAATCATGACTCTTGTAAATGAGAGACCCTACTCAAAACTAAACAAAGATCCAACAAAATCAATAGAGAGCAAAATTTACAGAACTTTGTTTATATACAAACATGAATTTAATGATTTTGAACAAAGGAACCTTACACCACATCATAGTAAGCCTCCTCATTTTTATGGCTTACCAAAGACATAAACAAAATATTCTTTTAAGACCAATTGTTAGTTCTATTAATTCACCATGTCATAATTTGACAACATTTTTACTTAAAATACATACAATACATTAAAAGTAGTAAACATTTTATAGAGAAAATTTATGAAAACGATATTCACGAATCACACCTGATGGTTAGTTTTGATGTAGTTAGTCTTTTTACCAATGTTCCGGTAGATGAAACCTTAAATATAGTTAAAGATAGGTTGCTAAATGATTTGGAAACTAGAACTAAATTAAGTGTAAATAGCATAATGGAACTCTTAACAATGTGTATAATAACAAGTTATTTTCAATTGAAAAATGAGTTCTATCAGCAGGATTTTGGTATGGCTATGGGATCTGCATTATCACCAATTTTAAGCAACATATTTATGGAGAACTTTGAGAACACACATGTTCAAAATTGTATAAACAAACCGATTGTCTGGTGGAGATCTTTTGACGACATCTTTGCAATTTGGCCTCATGGTGTTGATTTACTAAATAGTTTTTTGGAAAATATAAATAGTAATGAACCGTCTATTAAATTCACATTAGAAGTCGAAAGTAGCAATGAGCTACCGTTTTTAGATGTTTTAAAGGGTGTTGTAAAATGTTTATACGATAGAGCCAAAATAATTTCATGTAATAATGAAATATTAAATAACGAGAAAAAATTTATTAAAGCGGTTCTAGTCCAAAATCAATACCCTGAAGTCTTTGTTGATAGAGTTTTCATAAATGTTGAAAATAGGGACAATCAGGTACGACAAAAACCTGAACGCCATTATACAGCAATAATTCCTTATGTATACGGACTATCGGAGAAGCTAAACCGTATAGGTAACAAATTTGATGTTAGGAGTATATTTCAAACGGGGGACATTTTAAGATCTATTTTAACAAAAACAAAACCGATAAACAGGGAGCAGAATTCAAAAAGCTGTATTTACAATATCCCGTGCAAATGTGATAAATGTTATGTGGGTGAGTCATCCAGACCTTTCAGTGTGAGGTTGGATGAGCACAAGAATTACATTAGAAATAATAAAATTCAGAAATCAAAGTTTTGTGAACATGCTTGGGAAAACGGACATAGAATAAACTGGAACTCCGCAAAAATTTTAACAAAAGAAGCAGACACCAAAAAAAGAAAAATTAAAGAATCAGCAATAACCTTATAAATGCGTATCGAATTGTTCTGTAGATATTTGTACAGCCTGGCTGCCAATGTTAAAAGAAGAACTTAATAAACTCAACATATCTAAAGGAAATATCGTCAGTTTTGTGTTCTGTGTAAGTAGTAAGTATCTATGGAAATAACAAACAGAATCTTAAAGCTGTGTATTTGACATACACAGCAAAATAAGAGTTTGAAAACGGAAATAGACTACTTTCTGAAACGTCAGCAAAATACATTATTTCTGTGTTTATTCCGATTTATTATTTTATTTGCAAAACATAACCTCTGACTGTTCCTTTGACGTAAACGTCACGGGCGCAGAAACTTTTTCCAATAATTCTATTATTTTGTAGATTCGGTGATTTGTTTTTGAAGAGGATAATAATACATGTGGTAGAAAACGCAAATAATAGGAAAGAATATTAAAAGTTAAAGTGTTCAGGGTATTCAGAAAATTAGAAAATATTAAATCGACTTTAAGCAAAATACCTTTTTTATAGCCTTAATGTAAATTTTACTTAACATTTTTTTTCAATTCTGAAGAAAGGTATCTCTGTAATCTTATTTTAGAAAAATGTGCACTAGTAATGCAAAATAGTCTAGAATTTAGTTGAATGAACTGTAATTTTTTTTTTAAAGAGATTTTTCCTTATTTTGCAATTACGAAATATGTCTTACGAAAGGCCTAATAAGTGTATACCTAAAATTATTGCGAACTTTACAGGCTATTGTTTTAAATTAATTGTTTATTAAAATAATTAATGTCAAGTAGGTATAGTTAACCTACCAATGTTGTGTGCTGTTATGCTACAAATTATTTTCATCCTGTTGAATATCAGTTTTAAATGATGTCTAAGAATGACCCGAAACAAAACTACTGCTAACTGTTAAATAAACTGAGAAAGTAAAGAAGGAAATGAAGCAAAGATTGGTACAGCTCCATATCACTTTCCAGTTAGCCTCTACATTTTCCGTGTCAATACATAAGTTTAACTGACAAGTTAATTGAAACTGAGACTAAACGAGCAACTGATTTGGCCATATAAAAAACCTAAAACAATGTGGGATAAATTATTACCAACAAGTAAATTAACATTTTGAACATTTACTGCTTCACAATTAAAATTGTTAAGTATTTAATTATTACTATTAATTATTATTGGTACTCTCAGGGACACTAATAAATAAAATATTGAATTTTTTGCCTACTGCATTAATTAGGATTTTTTTGTACTGCAAGCCTCCTAGTCCTAATCGAAAAAAAATCCCATGCAAACTACTAGCAATAAGCTTGTTTAAACGTTGTTTAAGTTGGTAACAAAAAGAAATTAACTTTGATTCGACACGGTAATAGTAGTTTTTTGTAGTTGACCGATTACATTAAATATATAATTTTCAACTGGTTTTTCTGTTTGCAAATTTATTCACTTAGACATGAACGATTAATTTTTACTTTTTGATTAGTAGGTACCTAGATGTAAAGTTATGTTAAAATAAAGAGTATTTTTGCATAAATTGTGTGGCTAATATATTACAGCTAGAACCGTAATAAAGTTTATGCTAATTTGATATAAAAAAACAATGTTTTGCACATTTACAAAGTAACCAAAATATCGGATATGGTCAATACATACACAACTTTCTTATAGTGGAGTATAATACACAACGACGACTCGTGATGATGCAATAAAGAACTAATAGTTAAAAAGGCAAATAAAATAATGTCATTACTATTCGGAAAGAATTGGAAGTGTGGAATATCTGCAGGACAATTATTTATACATCTAGTTATTTGGAGTGTTTTAAATACTTTGTTGTAATATTATTGTTCATATAAATAGATTTCGTGATTAGTAGCAGGTGAAACATTATTAATAAATTTATATAAATAAAATATTACGCTACTTAATGTTTCAGATAGTTTTATTAAAACTTGACACGAGTTTCGGCTTCTTTAGGCCCTTATATGTCCACAACGGCTCAGTTTTTTATAAATCGTTAATTTTTAACGTCTCCGAAAGTACTTATTATCGTCAATGTTGGTATGTGTTTTTTTTATATCATTTATTTAACGCCGACTTATTTCCACTACTAAGGCCAATCACCGACGCCAGGGGATACGCTCATCAGTGTCTGTGTAGGTGTGAACGATCCATGTTAATGGTGTCTGAAGGACGTATTTTCTACTTTGGAAAACTTAGAAAAATTAAAAAAAATAGGAAAAAAGAAAAAATTAATTTTCTTTTTCCTCAACCTTTTCTTAATTCTAAATAATAAATATTACGTTCAAAAAATTTTTAGGGTTCAACACGACTGTTTCAGACGGAGAATAATGTAAAAATCATACTTACTGTCGTTTATGCTTAACTGCTGCTCTGATGGTATCAATTGGACGACGTCGTAACACTATAAATCTAACACTGTCTGTATCACACTATCTAAAAATTAAACCTGAAAAGGAATTTTGTTAGAAAACACAACTAAAAGACAATATAAAGTTCAAAATATATACAGGGTGTTGCATCATGAGGGGACATAGCTTAATAGGAGGTAGAGAACATCAGTGGTAACCGGAACCTCCCATAGAAATGTCTCATTGGGCCTTCATTACGAGGTTGCTGGGTGTTAAATAATTTTTGGCCAAACCTGTTTTTTGTCATAACTTTGACAGGGAATGAAATAACGTATTCATATTTGGTACGGCTAATGTACTAACGAGCCCCAAGAGGTTCATGTATAAAAAAAAATATATCCAGGCCCGGACTCACTATAATTTATGTTTCTTCTTTGCATCAATAAAACATCACCCTGTATATATTTTTTTGAAATTTCGATACGATATTCGAAAAGAGCAAGAAAAAACAAACAAAATGGCCTATTTCATTTTTTTGTTACACCTTTGTGGTTATTTAAATACGTTGTTAAATGTGCAAGAAAATGTATTATAGAACCCTATTAAATGAGAGGCACGTGAAATAAATAGTTTTATAACTAAAATTTGCAAAAATTCTATTGAGCCTAGGTGGTCTGGGTGAATCCTAATTCCGGCACGTTTTAAAGGTCCATTTTGGTAAAAAACTGTGGTCCTAATAAGTAATCGGGTATGAAATAACAAAATTTTTAATCAGTCACAGTAGGCTTGTTCAAAGAATAAAAGTGACAGATAATTTAAACCATTTAGGCCTAAGCAACCAGTTACTTTGATCAAGAAAATCATCAACATTTTATACTTAATAAAAATTGGAAAAGAGAACAAACTAAAATCTAAATAAATAAAATATTTTCCATTCAATTAACAATAAATAACAAAACAATAACTAAATGTGTTTAAAAATAAAACGTAATTGACACTAAAGTAAATTTTCAAAATGTCCTCCCCCACATTCTGTGCATTTTCTTGCGCGTTTAGAAAGGTCACCAATTGCTCGACGTATCATTTCTGGATTATTCCGTATTTCGTCGCAGGTTGTAACGATGCGCTGGATTAAATGTTGTCTACTTTCAATTTCAATGCTATAAACCTCGTTTTTTAAGTGGCCCCATAAAAAGTAATCACAAGGGTTACAATCAGGAGATCTTGGTGGCCATTCATGTGGACCCCCGCGTCCAATCCATCTATTAGGATACACATTGTTTAAGTGTTCTCTTACTTGAAGGTTAGAATGTGGTGGGGCCCCATCATGCTGAAACAACATGCCTCTTATACCGATATTTTCTAACATATTCGGTAAAATGTTTTGAAGAAAATCAAAGTAAATTTCACCATTCAATCTTTCTTCAAAAAAAAATGTGGCCCTATCAAATGTCTATTCACAAGTCCGACCCAAACATTTACAGAAAACCTGTGTTGCGAACGGCGTTGGCGTACCGCATGTGGGTTTTCCTGTGCCCATTTATGATTATTTCGTGAATTGTTTACTCCATCCCTTGTAAATTGTGCCTCATCCGTAAATAAGGTTCTGTAAATGACTGGGCGATGTTTAGACAACCAATGACAAAATGCCAGGCGGGGGATATCGTCGCCTTGTTGAAGACGCTGTACCTGCTGTATATGATATGGATGGTAACGTTCTCTTTTTAGGGTTCTCCATACTCGCCAATGAGGAATACCAGTTGCCAAACTGATTCGTCTAGTGCTCATATTTGGGTTTTCTTGAACTACGTTTATAATATTGTTTTGTTCCTGCACACCTTGTTGTAAAACACGCTCCACAACTGCAGAATTAGGAAACTTTCCGTGTTGTCTTGCATACTGGAACACCGTACTAAAGGTTTTATGATTAGGGCATCGACGACCAGGAAAACGCAGCCGACATTCTCTTTCCGCCGACCTACCATTTCCATTACAGAAACCATAGATAAATATTATGTCAGCATATTCCACGTTTGTAAATTTTACTGGCATAGTTAAAATATTTTCACAAGTTTTCACTAACTAAATGCGGATTATTGACACATTAAATTACTAACAAACAATTATTCAACTGTTTAGGAGATTTCTTTTTATTATCTGTCACTTTGAACAAGCCTACTGTGATTGATTAAAAATTTTGTTATTTCATACCCGATTACTTATTAGGACCACAGTTTTTTACCAAAATGGACCTTTAAAACGTGCCGGAATTAGGATTCACCCAGACCACCTAGGCTCAATAGAATTTTTGCAAATTTTAGGTATAAAACTATTTATTTCACGTGCCTCTCATTTAATAGGGTTCTGTAATCCATTTTCTTGCACATTTAGCAACGTATTTAAATAACCACGAAGGTGTAACAAAAAAATGAAATAGGCCATTTTGTTTGTTTTTTCTTGCTCTTTTCGAATATCGTATCGAAATTTCAAAAAAATATATACAGGGTGATGTTTTATTGATGCAAAGAAGAAACATAAATTATAGTGAGTCCGGACCTGGATATATTTTTTTTTATACATGTACCTCTTGGGGCTCGTTAGTACATTAGCCGTACCAAATATGAATCCGTTATTTCATTCCCTGTCAAAGTTATGACAAAAAACAGGTTTGGCCAAAAATTATTTAACACCCAGCAACCTCGTAATGAAGGCCCAATGAGACATTTCTATGGGAGGTTCCGGTTACCACTGATGTTCTCTACCTCCTATTAAGCTATGTCTCTCTCATGATGCAACACCCTGTATATTAAATCTTTAAAAAATTATGTTTTTACAACAACTTTTTTCAAGAGAAAATGTTAACAAACAATGGTCTGGCCCGTGTATGGTGAGGAACGGGACGATTCATATTGTACCAACTATCATCCAATATGCGGTTTTATAAGCTAACGATGCACAAAAAGATTCAAGAAAAGTTCAATGTAACTGAAATTTTGGTGGGCTTTTGCTTGACTGTCTTATAAACGTATTAATAAATTTACATTAATTTTGGTCGCTCCTCGGAGCTTAAAATTGCTTGAAGCGTCTTTACTTCGATTGTGTTCTACAATAATAACTTTTTACGTTCAGGCAAGGCAGATCCCATGCACGTGTGAGTACATGATATAGATACTTTTTTGACTCCGAATCACTGAGGAACCGGTTTAGGGCAAACCCCGTCAAAACAAATCATTTCCCCGTCAAAACCGACTGCTAGGAAATGATGGGGGTCCCATGTCGCTAAGGGCTATTTTCGCTATAACTTCCGATATACTTTGAATAGTCGTTGGATTAACTTGTCCTCATATTCAATACCTCGTAAGAGTTGCAGTGCTTGACAACGTGGATTCGTAAAAGGGTTTTTAATCTTGGAAATTTTGAAGTTTTGAAGTCTAATTTTAGTATACTTTCTAAAATTAGGTGGTCGGGGCGACATTACGTCCCTGTGCAGTGACATTTGCTACACTTTCTAAATTAACGCTCCTTGAAGAGTTAGCGAAAATTTGGCATAAAAAACGCTCCGAAGAGCGAAAATATGTTTACAAGAATTAAAATCCTCTTCCACGGCGTTTTTACGTGAAGCACGCTTTTCGTACGAAGTATTTCCTAAGTCGGATTTTGTTACAACGTCGAAAAGTATATCGGGGTTATAGCGTGTTCTTTAACATAGGCACTGGGACCGCTAATCTGGAAATTTTTACGAACTCCCACAGTTTGTCGTGAGGTAGGGATTTTTAACGTGCTCACTTCGTAGATACACGGAACCAACAGTTTTACATATCTTTCGAAAGATGGTGACACAAACAGATCCGCCCATCCGCTATATCTCATCGACTTGCTGTGACCCGGTTTTGGACCCGTGTCGTCTGCGTGCGAGGACGCGCCACTGTCCATCACACCGCCGAGCCGACTTTTTGATGTGTTAATAGGATGTAAAACCACATTCTTTAGTTAGAAAAGTTGTTTTGTCACTTCACCAGTGGCGTCCCTGCAAACATGTCCTCTGATATTTTTTGCCAAAAAAGTGATACGCCACTGACATTCTTCCATACGGATACTTTTTTCTCTTAGCCTGTTCAATCCTACATGAAAACGGTCTCGTGAGTTTTTCTCGTCAGTTGCACTGCTCTTGATTAAACCAATTAAATTCAAATTGCTTCATTTAGCAGTATTGACTAATAATTTTTGAACACATAAATCTAGTTATCATGGAATAAGTGACGGCATCTTTGTGAAACTGGTAGTTTCCAAAAACTTCCTTCGGAAGGTAGACCTCGAACTGTCAGAACACCCGAAGTTGAGGAAACGGTCCTGCAGAAAATCGACGAACATCCTGAGACGAGTACTAGGAAGATTGTTAGAGCTCTGAATATTTGTCATCAAATTGTTTGGCGAATTTTGGTAGATTTTTTGTTGTATCCGTACCATATTCTTAGAATACAGGCATTACTTCCAAGGAATTTTCCACAGCATGTGAACTTCTGCCAATAGTACCTTCAGAATGTTACACTAAATTTTTCTGGAAATGCTATTCAAAGTTTATAGGTAGATTAATCATGTGTGGGCGAACGAAAACCCTCATGCCATAACCGAAACCTGTTTCCAAGAGCAATTTTTTGTTAATGTATGGGTAGGCTCTTTTTTTCTGCCACGACGCCTTAATGAGCAATCTTACTTTAATTTTATCCAAGAAGAACTACCTGTGTTGCTTGAAGATGTAGCAATTGCGATAAGGACTTAAATGTGCATGATGGAGCTCCTGTTCATCTCAGTGTAATTGTCCGCTACCATTTACATGTGGTTTATCCTAATCGTTGTATAATGTTATGAGCCTACGACACTCTGGCCACGTCCCATCAGAATATAATACCGCTCAACCATAGGTAACCCACCCTACCTCATAATGTATGTAAAATAGAATATTAAATCGTTGAACATAGAGAACTCTGAATAACTTTAGGACCACTTCACAGACGTCACCTGGTCCAGATCACGTTATGAGGGACCTACGGAACCGTCGAAAACCCTGCCCTATATTTGTGGGGCTCATTTGGTAAATACTGTAAAACTTAATTTATACCCACCTCATATTCATATTTCAATTGGTTTATTTCATATTGAGAGCAACACACCTGACAGACATTTGGGAAATTAATTGCTACTCATTTTCAATATACTTAATTTAGCATATATCATTATTTCTATATGCCCACGGCGGCAGCTACCAAACGGAAATCTATATATATTTTAATATTTTGCTTCATAGTAAGACAACCTATAAATTATATCTTGTATGTAACTATTTAATTGTTAAATTTGAAACATATAGTCCGCCCCACATCAGTTGTCGCAGCATTAATGTGCCAGGGAAAGCAACAGCAGCTACTAAGTCATTCTGTAAGATAGGGTACAGAAACGCTCAGAGATTATTGAGCTAGATTACTCTTCTTTTGTCGTGAGCACTACATCACAAGTCCGGAATACCCGTATCACGGCTATGCTACACACTATGCCCTCATTATAGTTATAATCTACTCTTCTAGTATCATACATTAAGGAGTAGAAGCCTCGTAGCAATAGGTCGTGGAGGACCTCAGCAATGGCCAGCAAGATCCCCCGTTCTCGATAGTTTGAATTTGTTTTTGTGGGGGTCATCTTAAAACTGTGCTGTATATAACTTCTAGTGACACTTTAGAAGCTTTAAGAGAAAAAATATGGAATATCGGGAATACTTAAACGAGTGTACAATTCGCTGCGGAGATGTGCGGAAGCGTGCCTATTAAGTGAAGGTAACAATTTCCAACAATTTTTATAAAACAAAATTTACCATTTATTAATTAGTTTCCATTTGAATTTAATAGTTTTAATCAAGTACTGTGTATTTGACGAGAAAAATGCAAGAGACCGCTTTCATTTAGAATTGACCAGGTTAATTTTTGGTAAAAAATATCAGAGGACACGTTTGCAGGCACGCCGCTGGTGGAACGATAAAATAACCTTTCTGACTAAAATACAGCCTGTCCATTTTATCAGGGCCTTCGAGAATATCTCACTTAATATCGGTCGTACAAAAAAAAATATTTTTACAAAAATTGTGCCGATTTATATAACCTACAAAATGGTTTAAAGACATTTGAAATCCATGGCCTACTTTAAGAGTTATCGCTTAAAGTATCGAAAATGCGGAAAATGTTTAGGCCAAATACCTCCGTTATTTGAAGAGATACGAGAAAAATTCAAAGGCGAAAATTTTTGGCAAAACACAGTCTTTCAACGAGGTTTTATCTAATTTTTTTCAAAACCGCTGTATTTTGAGATTTACTCTTCAGGCTGTTAAAAAAAATATTTTGAAACGAGCGGTAAATGGCACCATTAAATAGAGTATTTTCCTCCCTTTTCAATGATATACCACATGCCATACTTATTCATTGGTACTACGTTAGTAATTATAAAAACATATTTTTAAAACCAATAATTTTTTTTTTAACAAGCACTATACTTGCCGTGGAGAAGTGTGATTAAAAGAACGATAAAATAATTCAATAAGTTATTCAAATCTTTGCTATAATAAAACATTAACACAATTAAGAAGAATAAAGTAAATTCAGGTAAAAAAAATAAATTAACAATAAAAAGAATATAGCACACAGAACATTAATAGTTATCTAATCCTCAAAATAATTTTTAAGATATCATATCAAGTGTTCAAAGTGTCCACCGCGATTTCTTATGCACAATGGAGCGCGGCGAGGCACTGCATTTAAAACATTACTCAGCATTTCGGAGGTAACTGTAATACATGCCTGTTGAATTCGAGCTGTTAGGTCTTCTACATTTTGCGGTGTCATCGAAAACACCTTATCTTTAATATACCCCCATAGAAAAAAATCCATTGGGGTTATATCAGGAGAACGAGGGGGCCATCGAATAAATCCATTGGTACCTATCCAATGTTGAGGCAAAGTTACGTTTAAATAATCTAGGCAAATCTGGGAATTGTGGGGAGGAGCTCCGTCTTGTTGAAAATATTGAAAGTTGTGTAGATTCTCTAAAGGTAGGTCATCTAAGAATTCATTAAATTCATTTCTCAAAAAGTTTAGGTACCTTTGACCACTGAGGTGACCATCATAAAAATAAGGACCTATTAAATTGGTGCCTAAAATACCTATCCACACAATTATTGAAAAACGATTTTGAAACCCATGCCAGTGTGTATTTTCAGAAGTCCATTTTTCATGAATATTGCGATTAAAAAATCCGTTATTGGAAAAATTTGCCTCGTCGGACCAAAGTATTTTACTACATATTAATGGATCGGCACGCTTCTTTTCCAACAGCCACCTACAAAAAGTCGTCCTCCTTGGTTTGTCCCCCGCTTGTAAATTGGGAACTTTTTTGGCTTTATAACACTGGTAACCATTTTTCTTTAAAATTTTTCTAGCACTTGTTTTATTTATATGACAAGCAATTTTAATTTCTCTTAATGATGTTTCGAAATTTTCTGTATTTTTATTTCTTACATAATTAATAACTCGGTTTACCTTATTTACATTATCAATAACACTGTTCAACCTTGTCTTCTTCTTTAAAAATGAACCATTATTTTTCAGTTTCGTAGCTAATTTTCTGAACAGAGTTTTATTCGGCTGTAGTGCTTGTGGAAATCTGTTTCTATATTCTACTTGAGCTAGTCCAGAGTTAAAATTGCATTGGCAATATGTAACGAACATATTATAACGATCAATGTGAGTGAAAATCATTTTTGAAAATTCTAAATTCTTAAACGAGTGTGATTGAGTGAGAGTATAAGTATTAACTGAGATGATCTGTCAAAAAATTAAATTGTCAAGTTTGTCCATAGCCAGCTATTTTAAAATTTTTTAATCACACTTCTCCACGGCAAGTATAATGTTAAAAAAAATTTATTGGTTTAAAAAAATGTTTTTATAATTACTAACGTAGTACCAATGAATAAATATGGCATGTGATATATCATTGAAAAGGGAAAAAAATACTCTATTTAATGTCGCCATTTCCTGCCCGTTTTAAAATAATTTTTTTAACAGCCTGAAGAGTAAATCTCAAAATACAGCGGTTTTGAAAAGAATTAGATAAAACCTCGTTGAAACACTCTGTTTTGCAAAAAATTTTTGCTTTAGAATTTTTCTCGTATCTCTTCATCTCTTCTTTTTTTTTTGTACGGCCGATATTAAGTGAGATATTCTCGAGTGCCCTGATAAAATGGACAGCCTGTATGTAGTTTTATATTCACATACCAAAATATAATATCTAAAATACTTTCTGAGACGTTAAAAAATAACGATTTAAAAAAAAATTCAACACTAGCAAAAAATTTAAGCCGTTGCGGACATATGCGCATATGAACTTTTCTTCATAGACTGACCTAAGAAATCACATCCTTAAATATTAGTACGTCATTAAGGAACACCCTGTATTTACTGTTTATACTATTGAAACAACATTTAGGCAAGGCATTATTTTTCTTAACCTCTTGTTCTGGTTCTAACAATCAAAACTGTTTAAGAAACTAATAGTTATAACTAAAAGTAAAATTTGCAGGAAAAAGAAGCATATAAAAATTAATTATATTGTAAGAAAATATATTTATTTTACTATAAAAATATTCTTTATATTTATTAGGCACTTTTGCCGAAATTTCAAAATTGTATTCTTAAAATCAAGCTAGAAACTGTAACAGGACTAATCTCGTTGTCACTCGGAACCGCGTACCAATTTACTTGAATATATAAAATAAGTAAATCCTGACAATAGAACAAGAAACAATTTGAAAAACAAATGACCCAAGTTCGGGTTACTTGTACTGAAGTAGAAAACTTTTGTTTTCTATACTTTTTTTAAGTATCTCAAAATATCCACTATATCTGCCGTTGAAGATAGAACACAATAAAATCATGCCAAATTCTTCTGACAGAAAATTAATAGAGCATCCGTAATACCAAATTGAGGGCAATACCTTATCTAAAGAAAAGAGATTCTGATATTGACAGATACTAATCCTGCGAGATAAGAACTGCATCTTGATTAGAAAAGATTTTTGGATAGATATTGGACTATTCTAAAATATGTGCGTCTATTGTTCTAGGTACACTATAATATTTAGACATCAGAAGTCCCAAAAGTCTTTATAATATTCTACAAATCTAAGTAAAATATTAAATGTAGAAATTAATGAAATTATATTGTTTATTCTCCAATATGCCAGCCTTGGATATTGCGGTGCAACTTAAAATCCAGAAATATTTTTCATCTCTAAAAAAATGTATTGAACTATATAGAAAATGTGTAAATTCTTAATAAACAATACACAAGTATGCGGGAAGTAGTAACGAATATTTCCGTGATAAATATTAATTACAGGATAGATATTGCTTATATTTTTTTGTATAGCGGAAATAAATTATTATGCGAATTTAAATTAAATAGTAATGTCGTAACGTATAACAAAGTGGAAAGTTATTTTTCTAGATACTTTTTTGATTGATTACCCTATTTAGAATAATTTGCTGAAAAACAGAGCTTACCTTGTTAAGTTTTTTATGTTAGTAGTTAATTACAATAATCTACTATTTGGAGCATGTACTGAGCTTTAATCGATCTTAATCTCGGCATAAAAGTTAGAGTAAATAGACAAATACAGGAATAAGATATGTTGACTAATTAATGATGCAGGAATTGTTTCCGTCTATTGGATAGCGCAATAATTAATTCATTTAATTTAATTAGCGCGTGATTTCTATTTTCAATTGCAGAACAACACATTGTTTGATTTTAGTTAAAAAACCGATAGGCAATTTTTTTATTTTTACTTTCGCTAATAAACTATGGAACAATGCTCTAGAATGAATTCATTTCCAAATGGTAAGGAACGTAGTGGAAAATAATCGGAACGAAACGAATCTTGGCAAGAAGAGGAATATAATCCAGTGTATCAACTTGACAGATTCACTCAGTATACAGGCTGTTTCATTAACAAGGAATCAACCGGCTCAGGGCGATAAAGGATCTCAATTTTGTGTTAAGATACATTCGGTCGCGAACAGTATTACAGTGTACACATCGAGGCAGAACTCTTAACTAAAGTGAAAAATAAGTGCTTTTTTTGTTTTCTTTCTTTTTTTGTTTTGAACTAAAAACTATAAAGTTAATTTTACGATTTGAAATTTAAGTGTTAGTGATGTCCTTCCCCCCAAAAGGGGAAGGTGGTGCGAAAGGGACGTTTAATATCTCTCAAATGGTATTGTCTGATGAAGAGGAATTTTATCATTCTAAAAGTGCACACAATGTAACAACCACCTTGATGGAGATTGTTCCTAATATCAATAATCAAGAAAGTAATCTTGCTACAACAGCAATGGAAAATGACGGCAGGCCTCAGAAAAACCGACCAGTTAAACTTTTTAGTCTGGACTCTGATAAGTATTATTCCGATAACATTTTTGCTTTCCGATAATATGGGTAGACTACACCCATTAGTTGTAGGTCACATTTTACATAAAAAATTGCTCGTTAAAAATATTATTCCAATTAAAAGTGCTGGAAAAAATAGAATCAAAATCCAACTTAAAACTGTAAATGATGCTAACCTATTTAGTAAATAACAAATTACTTGAATCGGGACTCCTCCGAGCATTTATACCTAACCATTTATTGGAAAAAAGGGGTGTAATCAGGGGAGTTGATACATTTTTTGACAATGGTTACCTGAAAGAAAATATTATTTGTTCTATGAAGGTGTTGGATGTTCAACGTATGCAAAGAAAATCAATAAAATACAATAAAGCCACACTTATACCCAAACAAACCATTATTATAACCTTTGAAGGTAATTTGTTACCTAAGGAAATTGTAATTAACAGTGTTCTCTTTCCTGTTGAAACTTTCTATGGTAGAGTTACTCAATGTTTTAACTGTCTGAAGTATGATCACATCTCAAAGTAGTGCCATAGTTCTACCCCATTATGTATTAATTGTTTCAAACCAAGAACTGATAACCATGAGTGTCAAGATAAAGATACCTTCTATATTTATTGTAAAAGTAATAATCATAAATCAAATTCTAAAAATTGTCCCACCTTTGATAATCAAAGAAAAATAATAATGATAGATAATAATGCTACTTTTGCCGAAGCCAAACAATGCTGCGATAATTCTTTTGCCAATTTTGCATCCAGGCACCAAACCCAAATTCTAAAAGACCGTACCATTTCAAAGCATCTAACACTGTATCTAAAAGTACCAATCATTCCTCTCTTAATTGCGAGGAAGATAAAAATAAAATTCTCGACTGTTTGTCTTAATTTATAGTTAACTTTTTGGTTAGAATCCCTGAATGAAATAAAAAATTTTAGTGTTGATATTATTAAACAAAAAATGAATTTAGCCTTGGAGGAAGGCACATCTTATAAACAAAATTCTCTCAATCACTGAATAATATTAAGATAATGCAGTGGAACGCCCGTTCTGCTGTTGCCAATAAACACAGGCTAAACAAGTTTTTGAACGATATGAATATTGACAAAGCTTTAATTAGTGAAACATGGTATAAACCAGGTTCAAATGTTCACTTTCCAGGATTTAATATAGTATGCAAAGACAGAGTCGACGGTAAAACCGGAGTTGCTATTCTGATAAAAAACAATCTCCATTTTAAGGAAATAAATTTGTTAATAATTTCAATGATAAAATTTGTGTGTGTGGAGTTAAGATTTCTATTAATAAATCAATCTATTGCCTTTTTGCCATATATAAACCTCCTAATATTAACACTAATTATAAAGATTGGGAATATATTTTTAAGCGAGCTACTCCCCCCTGTATAATAGGTGGAGAGTTTAACGCTCACAGTGCACTTTGGGGTTCTTCAAAAAATGGCAATATAGGTAATCAACTAATAAATGTTATTGATGACCTTAATCTTATATCTCTAAATAATGGGGAGGCCACTCGTATGCAGAGGCCTTCACAAGAGAAATCTGTTGTTGATATCACCTTTACTTCTACTGACCTTGCTAACAGAATATCATGGAATGATACACTTGGATCTGACAATTTTCCAATTATTCTTAAATTTTTCATTCAATATAAAATAAACAACATTACTTTTCCCAAATCTAAATGGAATTTAAACAAAGCTAGCTGGGTGGGATGTACAAGCTTGATAGAACAAGAATTTGACAATCTACCTCATCTTACCAATACTAATGAAAAATATAACTTCTTGCTAGAAGTTATTAATAAAGCTGCTTCTCTTTATATACCTTTCTATAGACCATTTAAAACAAGGTCTCGCCCACCTTCACCATGGTGGTGTAAAGCTTGTGATGATGCCATTCTTGAGAGGAAACTTGCTATCGAAAATTATAAAAACTATCCCACTGAAGCAAATTTTTTTCATTGCAAGAACATATGTGCCAAAACCAAGAAAGTTCTAAAAAATATTGCCAAACAGAGCTGGATAGAGTGGTGTTCTAACCTTAATAAAAATACTCATTCCTCAGCACTTTGGAAACAAGCCAAAAAAATGCAACGTATTCCTTCCAGTCAAACTTATGCAGATAATGACAACTGGGTTAATGATTTCTTTGTTAAAGTAGCCCCAATTTCGGTACCTAACGCAGTTAGATCTGAGAACGTTAATGTCCCAACTAACAATCACTTTTTATGTCAACCATTTCCATACCATGAATTAGAAGCGATTCTGTCAAATACTAGAAATTTCTCTGCCGGATATGACAACATCAAATACCCTATGCTCAAATATCTACCTGTTAACGCAAAAAAAAAATTATTAGACATTTTTAATGATATGTATCTTTCAAGTAGCAACATTGAGAAGCTTCAAAAAGTAATTGTCATTCCTATACTAAAGCAAGGAAAAAAACCCAGATTCTGACTCTTAGGTAATTTGTCCACGACATCCGATTCCGAATTCCGAACTCGGATGACGGAAGTTCGTGACGGAAGATGTTTGTCCACGACAGTCGTTCTCGGATCACTAGTACCCATTTTGAAGCTGCAGAAACAGTGTCATCATGCGTGCTCGACTGAACAGACAACAGCTTCTTGCGTACGAAGGCGCAGAAGAACAAAGCAGTTTTGGATACATCCTCTCCTAAGGGAAAGACACCTAACAGGAGCATTTTATTTATTGTATGATAAATTACGACAGCACGAAGAAATGTTTTTCAATTACTTTCGCATGTCCACAAGTACTTTCGATTTTTTGCTACATTGCTTAGTACATGCAATTACACTTCAAGACACGAACATGAGGATGTGCATTCCACCAACAGAAATGCTCGCAGTCAGATTAAGGTAGGTATATTTATTTTTTGTGTGAGATAAAAAAATTATAAAAGTTTCATATGTTTTATTTATATTTAAAGTTACCTACATGTTACATATTATATTAAAAGTCTTCATTCAGTAATTCTGCAATGGACTTACTGCCGTTTCGTCCACAGTTTCATGGATTTCGTCTTGAGATTGATCTTGATCGCTATGTAAATCTTCCTTTGTCACCTCAATAATGATGTTTTCTGGATAATTATTAAGCGGCATAGCACTGCTGGAGGCGGATCTCGGGCGTTTTTCTTTATTATATTTGCGAGCTAATTTCAACACTTCAATTCTGAATTCCCAATTAGCATCTTCATGCATGCGTTGCATGGCTGGTAAATTAGAAAATAGGAATGACTTGTCATCATCAAGTGGCTCAGCCGATGTTGCAGGCGACTGGAATAATTTTAATATTTCTGCGTCGACAGGATTTAACCTCTTATTTCCCGAACGATGTGTTGGTGTCACAGAAACACCCCCAGATTCCGTAGTGGATGAGGAAGAAGCAGGCCTCGACTCGTTACCGATGTCACAATCTGTTTGAATAATGGAAATTGTATCATCCGGTGTAACCGTCTTCAACAAAAATTGCATGTGATCGCTATATATATATATTTTTTGTGAAGCTTGTCCTGACTGTTTTTTAAGAGTTTTCATGAATGTGTCACGAAAGTTATTCCATTTATTCACGACAGCAGTAGCTGAAACAAATACAATTTTTTTATTTTTGTTATAGATACCTAGCGAGTGGAAATACATTTACAGATATGCATTACAATTACAAATTGGGCATTAAAACAATAAGCAGGATTGTCAGTTTAGTATGCTGCAAAATTTGGGATTCATTAAGCGGTGAATATCTAGCACTTCCCAGGACTGAACAGTGGAAATCAGTATCAAATGAATTTATGAAACGAGCCCATTTTCCAAACTATTTAGGAGCGGTGGATGGAAAGCACATACGAGTTGAACATTTTCTTAAATCTGCTTCAATGATCTTTAACTACAAAGGATACTTCTCTATTGTGCTTTTGGCTGTAGTTGATTCAGGTTACAAATTTGTATTTGTTGATATTGGTTCATATGGAAAAGAGAGCGATTCGGTCATATTTGAGCTTACAACTTTTAATAAACTGCTTAATGAGGGTAAATTAAATATCCCTAGCCCTGTACCTTTGCACGCATCTCTAAACACTAGGACGCCATAAGTATTAGTAGCCGACGAAGCTACGTGGAATGTGCATTTGGCATTTTTGCTAATAAATGGCGAGTGTTTCATAGGGCACTAAACGTGTCCAAAAAACTGAGCAAAGACATAATTAAAGCATGCATTGTTTCACATGGGTGCAAATCTGAAGATATATTTATACCAGTTTCACATAATGGATTGCAAGATTTGCCCAATGCAAATCTTGCAAATGTACAAGGGGGACGAGTAGCCAACGATATTAGACATAACTTTTCAGATTACTTTGAAAGCCCTGAAGAATCTTTACCTTGGCAAATGTCCAAAATTTAATGTATAAAATATGCAAATAAACCTGTACTTACTAATGATGCCTTTGGTCTTCTTATCGAGTTCTTCAAATTGTGCCTCCAAAAAAACACAAATCTTTCTCAATATTTTATTTTTATAATCATTTTTGGTTTTGTCCCACAAACATGATTCACTTTCTACCGCCTCTATTAACGTATACACGTCATATTTAAAATTTTCCACCATTTTTTAAATTCAATATAAATAAAAAGCGCACAAAAACTGTAGTTTTCCACTCCCACGCGTTCAAACTGTCAACACAGTAGAGAATAGATCAGTAATTTCACTCCTCGGCGGTCCATTTGATGTTTGTTGTACTCGATTTTATTTTTTTTATTCCACTGCGCATCCACTTTTTCCCTCTCACGCGCATTTGCATGCACACTACTCGAGTAAACAATAAACATCAACCCAATAACATCACTGCTGTCCATGTTAAAGAACACGCTAAAACCCCGATATACTTTTCGACGCTGTAACAAAATCCGACTTAGGAAATACTTCGTATGAAAAGCGTGCTTCACGTAAAAATATCATGGAAGAGGTTTTTAATACTTGTAATCATATTTTCGCTCTACGGAGCGTTCTTTATGCAAAATTTTCAATAACTCCTCAAGGAGCGTCAATTTAGCAAGTGTAGTAAATGTCGCTGCACAGGGACGTAATGTCGCCCCGACACCAAAATTTTATAAACTGTAATAAAATTTGACTTTAACTTCGAAATTTTCAAGATTAAAAACCCTTTTACGAATCCACGTTGTCAAGCACTGCAACTCTTACGAGGTATTAAATATAAGGACAAGTTAAACCAGTCTCTATTCAAAGTATATCGGGAGTTCTAGCGAAAATAGCCCTTAGTGACATGGGACCCCTATCATTTCCTAGCAGTCGGCTTTGACGGGGAAATGATGAGTTTTGATGGGGTTTGCCCTAAACCGGTTCCTCAGTGATTCGGTGTCAGAAAAGTATTATTACCATGTACTCATACGTGCATGGGATCCGCCTTGCCTGAACGTAAAAAGTTGTAATTGCAGAATACAATTAGAAGTAGTAGCGCTTCAAGCATTTTTAAGCTCTGAGGAGCGACATAAATTAATGTGATATAAAAATACGTTTATAAGACAGACAAGCAAAAGCCCACCAAATTTCAGTAACATTGAACTTTTCTTGAATCTTTTTGTGCATCGTTAGCTTATAAAACCGCATATTGGATGGTAATTGGTACATTATAAATCGTTCCGTTCCTCACCATGTGTTGTACACGGGCCAGACTAGAGTTTGTTAAACATATTTCTTAAAAGTTGTTGTAAAAACATAAATTTTTTGAAGATTTAATATATACATTTTTGAACTTTATATTGTCTTTTAATTGTGTTTTCTAACAAAATTCCCTTTCAGGTAAAATTTTAAGAAAGTGTGGTACATCCAGTGTTAGGTTTATAGTGTTACAACGTCCAATTGATACCATTAGAGCAGCAGTTAAGCATAAGCGACAGTAAGTATAAATTTTTATATTATTCTCCGTCTGAAACAGTCATCTTGAACCCTAAATTTTGTGAACGTTAAATATTTCATTTTTTGAAATAGAAATAGAATAAAAGAATATTTTTTTCTATTATTTTTTTCTAACTTTTTTAAGATAGAAATATAAGTCCTTCAGACACCCTAAAGATGGATCGTTCACATCCACTGCGCATCAGATAATTTAAGCCCAGGAGCATGCTTGCGCACTGAAAATCTTATCCCACTGTTCCGGCCGAGTGGGAGTACTGGTCTATTCTCTACTGTGCTGTCAATAAGTGTCAATAGCTCGGAACCGATTAAGCGGTGTATCCGAGGTAGCAGAATATTCGGAGTCCGAGATGACGTATCTCTGATGTCGGACGTCGTGTGGACAAACGGCAATTTGATTACACAGGCAGCTACTTCGGTCCGTCATTTCGGATCTCGGAATCGGATGTCGTGGACAAACCGCCTTACTGACCCATTTCCCTTATGTCATGCATTTTAAAAACCTTGGAGCGCATGATAAAAGTTAGATTAGAACGGTGGCTACACAACCAAAACTTACTGCCCCTCAATCAGTTCTTCTATAAAAAAGGTGTAGGCACTCTCGATGCTGTTCTTGCTGTAACCACAGATCTCCAGATGTGTTTTTCCCGGAACAATTATTTAAGTGCACTCTTCTTAGACCTCAAAGGTGCTTACGAATCAGTTAACCTGAATATTCTACAAGAAAAACTATGCAATCTTTATTTCATTCCCAATATTGTTGCTAGAAATATTGTCAACTTTTACTCGGATCGAGATATTACTCGATCCGAGTAAAAGTTGACAATATTTCTAGCAATCAGGAATAGTAAAAATGAACTACTAGGACCTAGAATAAACAATTCAGGTATTCCATAGGGATCTGTCCTCAGCCCTCTCCTTTTTAATTTATACACCGCAGACATCCACAAAATAAATATCCCGAATCTTAATATCGTACAATACGCTGACGATCTTTGCATGTACGCAGAAAATAGGAAATGGGATGAATCACTAGTAACATTAGAAAGTGGGATTGAATATTTGAAACAATGGATCTTCGAAAATGGTTTTGACCTCTCACAGGAAAAATCAAACTTCACTGTCTTTACCAGACATAACCTATTGCAGCCAACAAGCGTTCAGCTGGGTGGTTTTAATTTTTTGTTTGATTCTAAAATAAAGTATTTAGGAGTAGTTCTTGATAAAAGGCTCACATGGAAACCTTTTATAGAATCAATTAGAAACAAATGCATTAAAGGTATAAATTTTTTAAAATTTGTTACTAAAACCTGGTGGGGAGCAGACGTCAAATCTGCTGTAACTTTTTATAAAGCATATATCAGGTCTATAATAGATTATGGGTGCATATTCTATGGCTCTGCTAGTAAAAATCTATTAAATAGTTTGGATGTTATACAACTCAAAGCTCTTATAATTTTCCTGGGAGCGATGAAATCTACTATGACTGAGGCCCTCCATGTTGAATCTCCTGAACCACCACTGTCTTTTAGGCGTAATTTCCTAAATGATAAGTTTTTATTAAAACTAGCCATCTTTAATAACTCCTTACTGGATAAAATTTCTTGTCTTAACACCTTGGACTTAACCAACACATACTGGATAAAAAAGCCTTCTCCACCCATGTGCAGGTCATTTCGAGATTGTAATATACATGTTAATAATGTCGATATAATAACATACAGGGATCTCGATTATTGGGCAATTTTATTTCAAACTCGTGTTATAATTCCTTTATATAATGAAAACCCAATTATCTGCAACAATATACTGCTTTATGTCCTCAATCAATTTACAAACTCAGTTACCATCTTCACGGATTCCTCTAAATCGAAAGAAGGAACTGGTTGTGCTTATTTCAGTTCAATTGTACATATTGAAGGCAAATTTACATTGGATAAAAAAATGCTCTATTTTCACTGCCGAGGCTATTGCTATTTACAAAGCTTTAAGCTATACCAAATCATTAAAAGTCAAGGAAATAGTAATTTTATCCGACTCACTTTCAGTCCTTTCAGCCCTAAATAACACACACACATTTTCATACAAAATAAATCCATATATTTTTAGAATCAAACAAATAGTTTATAATATTACGCAATCTGGCAGAGAGGTAACATTTGTGTGGATCAAAGCCCATATAGGCTTAAAACACAATGAGGATGTCGATACTTTGGCTAAGGAGGCTGCTACTGGTATGGAAGTAAAACATAACATCTGTCTCACTGACTATTACCATTTATTTAAAGCAGATGCAAGGAATAATTGGAAAGCTTACTGGCAAAGATATGTTGCAAACAGTAGCTCCAAATATTGCAAGATACAACCTTCCAACCATTCTTGGCACCATTATCTTAATATACCCAGAAAATATGTTACATCTATTAACCGAATCAGATTTGGACATGCATGCTACCCAGCCCACTTATATAAAATCGGAGTACTACCATCTCAATTATGCGAACAATGCGATACCATCGGTGACCTAGATCACATTTTTTTTGGATGTGCAAAAAATAAGAATGCTACCGATAATTTAATCAGGAATTTAATCTTAAATTGCAATATCATGGCACCTTTCAATATGCTGAACCTACTATCTCTCAACTCACAGCAAATTTACAAAGCTATTATTACCTTCTTGATAAAAACAAATCTTAGTTTATAGCTTTACATCCCTATGTTTAACCTTGTGTTTTTCCCAGCTTTTCCGTGGTCCCCTCTTGTTTGTCTATTTTCTTAATGCCCTGAAAGACCCCTGGGCGAGAAACGTGTGACCCTGTTTTTCCCACTCATTTTTTAAATATTTTTATTAATACTCTTGTGACTGGCTGCATGGTCTATGACCCAAAGCCATAAAAAAAAGTTAAGATAGATAAACGAATTGGCCATTTATGTGATCGTCTAGTTTTACAAAGTTAGGACCCAAATTACGTTGTGTTACTACGAACAGCCTTTTATATTTACCCACGTTCTTTATGCAAAGTTTGACATTAAGATTTCCTATCTGATCTTATTTACCCTAGAAATCACTCTCTTAATTTAGATACTTTGTAAGTTTGAACACATTGCTTATTAATCATTTAATTTATTTATTTTCTATTACTCAAGATTGCACTGTGAATTTATAGTTTAAGTTTGTTGCCAAATTTTATTTGATTGAAATTAAATCACTATCATTTATTTAGTTGGTATTTGCAGAAAGTTAAAGTTGAAAGAAAAGGCAGAAATTGTTTTAATGTATATATTATTTTATAACAATTGTTGTAGCAAATAGGCAAAAATGAAGTTAAACAATCCAAATATTTAAGACAATTTTCTAAATATTATTCAGGAAAGTTTTACGCTGCGACAGTAATGACCATACTGTATATATTTCAGAGTTGGTTATGCAAATAACAAGAACTGTGTTATGCAATAGAATTTTCGTGTTATTTTGGTTGAAATTAAAGTTGTGGCAATGGCCGATACAATGGTTGCTATTTGTTTTAGATTAGAGTTGGAGCAATTGCTATGATAAAATGAAACTTAATGCAAAACAGAGGACAAAATCATGTTAATGTCCGTGCATTATCGAGTTTAAGTAGTAAGTGAGAATTAAATATTCATGTAAAATATCATAGAATAGTGATTGGCAAGGAAATATCCTTTAAGTAATTACACCTCGCCTTCCCTTCCCTTCCATTTTATCCCATTCTATACCATATACCATCCTGTCCCTTCCCGTTCCCTCCCAACCTACCCCTTCGTATTAATTATTTTTTTAACAAGCCATAAACCATTCACGATTTATAATTGGACCTATATTGATATGACTTTTTGCTTAATATTATTCAAGAAACATATACACATAATTTAGCAGATTCCTCTTAGGATATTCTGTATATGGTATAATAAAGGATATTTATCATCTTAACTCATTTATATGAACTTGAATTTTTTATCTGGTTTATTAATCTTGAAACGTTTATTCATTAATTTCAACCTGTCATTTTAAGTGCTATTTTTTTATCATTAACCGTATATTAATTGTACGGCTTATTAATTGGTTCGCCAAATTTCTTGGTATTAGAATTTTAGTAACATTATAAGTAAGAGATCATATAGTTTTTGTATCGTTTTTGTATATACAGATAAAAAATGCATGATTTGCATTTTGTACAACACAAAGGTTATTATGCGGTTTATAAAAATACTTTAATGTGTAATTGTATTATTATTTTTGTATTATGCTTGAACTATTCATTCATTTTATGATTATGTCTCAACAATCCACTTTATATATCACTTAACGTTGTTCTCGGGCAGTGTAATAAATCATGCAAAAGTAAAAGGGAGCTGTTTCAACATTGAATGGCATATTTGTTACTATAAATAACTTGTGGGCGTGCAGGTAAATTCACAAAAATGTTCAAAGAATATTACAGCAAAACGTATAAAATAAAATGGCTTATTTTGTTAGTTTTGATAAATATATTTAATATTTTAATGTGTAAATACTATTCCACAGAATGAGCAAGTGGCCACAGGTTTCATGCCAGCCAAGACTCTAGAAAATTATCTATACCATTCAAAGAAAATTGTATGTATTTATATATACAAAATATCTGAATTTTAGCGGAATCACGTCATTTCCAAAGTTACGTTAAATGACTGAAGTTAGTTAATGGTTGATGCTTTGGAATCTGAATTGGTTGGGAGGGTGGTCAATAAAATTTATCGAACCATGGCACTTAGGCCCCATTGGGCTCCTTGTACATCCTCCCTGTAGGCAGACCCTCGCCTAGGCCTCCAACCAACCTAATCTTGCGAAATAGGTGGTTATGCTGCCTAGGGGCATCTCCCTTTCATCGGCCAAAGTAGGCCAACGTTCTCCCAAAATAGATGTTGGACCGTCTCATCTTCTTGTTCACAACCTCTACAGAGAGGTGTTTCTATTAATCTCATATTATGTAGATGTTTCCTTAACGGACAGTGTCCAGTCTGGATTCCCGTTGTAAAACGTGTTCCTTCTGGTCATTGACTGATAGTCCATTACTGTACCCTTGTTGGAATATTTTGGTAGTTCTCTAGCAAGTTAACAGCAATTTGCTTCGTCCCACACCTTCTTGAATTCATTGTGGGTGTTCGCTTTAATTATTTGTGTTATCACCGTGATCGGTAACAGACTGGCCAGGCCTGTTCCACTGTGCATGCACAGTGGAACAGGCCTGACATGTCCTTTCGCCCAGCATACCAGTATGTTATTCATGCTGGAAGCACCCACAAGTGCTTGGTGACAATCCCATAATGCTCCTGTGGTAATTTTGTAACTTCTCAGGGCAAGTAATGATTGTCTACAATCTGGGTAGATCCTGATAGTTTTGCCCGTAGTTTGTTTACGGACAATCTCTTTTGCAGTTATTGTTATGCCCGCCATAGCTGCATAGCCCATTTATATTGGATTTGCAGACTTCTAGAGTATATTCCACATCCTGCCCCAACTTTCTTTTTTGATCCGTCTGTGAAGTTGTTGATCACACTTTCACCAGCGGCCTTGTTCTCACTATTCGTCTGTATTATGTAGGATCTGTCAAAGACAAGCCGGGGAGAAATTCCATCAGTGCACGCCTGTAGAAGAGGCGTCTTTCTGACAGCCTCATTCCACAGGCGACTTTTGGCCTCTCCACAGCCTACATTTGGTTGTATGCCAACAGATTTGAGACGTACCACTCTTGTGAGAGCCACTTCTCCTAGATATATATCTAGTGGTGGCAGAAACGGCATTACCTCCATAGCTCTCGTTGGCGTTGTTCGCATAGCTCCGATTATTCTTAGGCAGCAAGTTTCTGCACTTGGCTGAGCTTGACCTTAGCTGTAGTCTGTTTGCTCTTAGGCCACCAAACCACAGCTCCATAGGTTATCATTGATCTTAAGATGGCAGAGTATATACACATGACTACTTTGGGTTTCATTCCCCAGGTTTTCTCCGCGGCCCTGCGGCACTGCTCATAAGAAATGTAGGCCTTCTTTACACTTCTATGTGAAGATTCCATGTTAGTTTGGTATCGAAGGTTACCCCAAAGTATTTCACTTCTAATGAGAAACTTAATGTTGTATCCAGGAATGTAGGTGCCTTCAGTGCTTCTAGTTCTTTTTCATTGGGATTAGCAGACAGGGAGCGTTCTTTGCACCATTTTCCGATTACTCTTAGGGCCTCCTGCATTCTTTCACAAAGAACTCCTTCAAATTTTTCGCTAAGCATTATTGTTAAATTATCTGCTTAGGCAATTGTGTGAAATCCTTCTGAATGGAGGTGGCGCAAGAGGCTACCAAGAACGAGGTGCCATAGCAGTGGTGATATTACACCTCCCTGCGAACAGCCTCTCGCGACCATTCCTCATACAGAAGCATCTCCCACACTGATTTATACAGTTCCCTTCTAGATCATGTTGCATATAGCTTCTCATGATCGTAGGGACATTCTTCTCCACTAGGGCCGCTGTAATTTTTGGGAAAGGTAGTCCTGCCGAACGCACCTTTTATGTCTATGAAGACACGTAGGGTGGACTCTTTTTTGTCCAAGGATCTCTCAATCCGGCTCGCGACTACATGGAGGGCTGTGTCGGTGGATCTTCCCAGGGTGTATGCGTGCTGGTTAGGATGTAAAGGATTGTCTTCTACTACAACATCCCTTATGTATTGTTCACATAGCTTCTTCATCGTCTTGAGCAAGTTAAGCTAATAGGTCTATAGGCTTTGGGGGTGGTATAGTCCATCCGCCTTGCCTTTGGGATGAACACAACTTTCACTTCTCTCCATGTCTCTGGAATATAAGGGTGTGCTAAGCACGCCCTAAATACTCCAACCAGATGCGGCAGTATTTCATCCAGTCCCCATTGCAGTAGGGCGGGATAGATAACGTTAATGCCTGGCGACTTAAAAGGGGAGAACTCTGTATTGCCTATCTTCTTCTGTCCCCACTCACTATTTGGTTGGCCATTTGCCAATCCGAAGGTTGGGTGTCGACTTCGTTTGGCCACTCCTTCCTTTCTATTATCACAGATTCCGGGAGTGAGTCTCCATGAATAGCTCTAGGCTTTCACGAAACGCTGGTTCTTGTACCATCACTCCTTTTTAATAAGCAGAGGTCATGGTGTTTGTCTTTGGCGAGGATTTTACATAACCTAGCAGTCTGTGAGTAATCTTCGATTTCCTCACAGTAGGTTCTCTACACATCTCTTTGTCTCTGTCTGACTAGTTTCTTAAACTCTTTCATATTGATTTTGTATGATTCCCAGTCGGATTCCTGTCTTGTCAGTTTTTTTTGTTGAACGAAGTCCTAGCCTTCTTCTTGAGGTCAGTCCTCCTTTTGGCCACTTGATAGGCTTTTTATTAACGTTTAATTTCCGTCCGGCCAGAACGTGATAAAACGATTAGGAAGGGAGCTAGAGGACGGCAAAGAAACTATTTGAAAAAACGTACAATTTTTATTTCGCTCACTAAGCATTTGTTTGCGAAAAAAATTATTATATGCGAGTGCTATCTTGTAGCAAATATAATATAAAAAAATGTACGTCGGACGTTTCCTTATTCGAGGCTGGTTTCCCTCCAGATCTGCTCCACTAATTATGAAGGACATTATCAAATAAAAATAGAGAGGTTTGGAAAATAAGAAGAACAATTAACTAAGAATAATTGATTTGGGAAGATTGGGAAAGTAAATTGAAATTTGTTAATAGAAGAAGCAGCATAAGTAAAGAAACAAAACTTATTTCGAATTAGGATATTGAACATTGAGAACATCAAAATTTTAAATGTATTGTCTTTTATGCCGATATAAATTTGAAATACAACGTCTCTTTACTTGGGGTATTCCTTAAATTAATAGTTTGTGTGTTCTAGAACCGACCTTTGTATCTTTGAAATAAATTTACTTGTTATTAATTTCTTGTCTTACATTACTAAGATAGGTCATATTATGGCAATATGTTTATAAAATTTCTTCTGGGGGCCGTTTCCCTACGTTTATTTCCGACTGATATAATTTAACAAAATTTAACTCTGTGAGCTTACATTAATGATCTAAAAGAGAAGAAAATAGGCCAAACCTGTTTAAGACAGTTCCCGAACAAAAGTTAGTTTGCTTCCATTACAACAACCACAACAATTCCGAAACTGCGTTGCAAATTAAAACACATTACCAAATTATTTAAGAGCCGATTAGTGTTATAATAATTTGATTTTAATTGTGTGGTTATTAAAAGTAAATGAAACAATGAATCGATACATTGTTATATGTTTTATAATACTGCCTATGTTATTGTTAGATAAGTATTTATATAAAATTACAATAGATGTAATTAGGCAACCATAAATGAATGGTAGGCAGTACTTTTAGAATGTAACTAAAACTTATAAAGGTTATAAAAATAAAAAACCTTTTACTACCACATCATTGATTAAACCTAAATATTTACAATTTGAAATGTATTATAATTAGCCTTAATTTTAACGAATAATAGGTACGTATCATGTTCTTTTCAAAAGCATATGACAAAATCCACTCATTTTCTCTTTTTCTTCATTAAATTAACCATTGCCACTGTTAAAGTTAATCTTTGACTCCAGATGATATGATAGGTGTTGTTTAAATTTGTCTGTGTGTCGGCTTTCGAACCCAAAAATCCGTTGCCCGATTTTAACTCGAGTTTTTAGAGAAAATAAAGCAGTTTATAGTTATAATCGCCTCCAGATATACCAACAGGGTTGATAAAACGCCAGCTGAGCAGAGTACTCGAGAGTATTGTTTAAATGTTTAGTGTTTGTGAATACTATATCAGAGACAGTGCAACACCAAATGTTTGAACATCCTCAGAAATATGGACTACTTCTTTCAGGACTGCTGACTCCAATACTATTCTCATAAGGCTCTCTATTGAGGATCATCATGCTCCTTCTATGACAGGAGCAACTAATGATCCCTCTACAATAACTACAATATAATGATCCCACTAGAATAACGGCTCAAAGCGAAACATTACTAACACCTTCTGAGATTGAATAATTGCATACTCATGTTAAAAGACTTCCATAACTTCTAAAATTAATATTATGCCTATTATTTTGATTTTTTCTGCTATTATTTTCAAATCCAACAATAGTTTAGAACCTTATCTGCAGATAAGTTATATTTGTTTAAAAAAAAAATAGAAGGAAAGCTTAGTGAAGATATAAAAAATTAGAAGTACTGTGCTGTCTATAAGAAGCTAATAATTGTTACAAAAATGAAATAATACAAGATATAACAGCATTTTACTTTTTTAATATTAATACTACTAGGAGTAGCCCTAAACAAATATGATGTATTAAAACATAATATTTTTAGTCGCAAACTCCTCTATAAAATTTTTATTTTATTATAAAGAACGTAACCAGACTGCAACCAACAGCTACTCTCCGGGCTATGTGCCCCGCCGAGCGCTGAATTACAAGTTACAAGCCTGGTGAGTTAAGTGTAATAATTGCATATTACCATCAAAACGCTAATGCTACGATTGCAACAAACACCAGCCGAAAGACTGATCCTACCTAAAGGAGTGCAAGGTAGGCATGTGACAACCGACACGAGGATCCATTCACTATTTGGTATATTTCGGTATCTTTAGGATAGCGACATGTAAAATAGCCAGCAGGCGCCATCTAGCGGTCCAGCCTCTGTTGCAATCGAAAAATAAATAACCTGACTGTATATTGTCTGAAAGTTATTTGTGGCATTCTACGAATATTCTTTCCTATTATTTGGGTTTTCTACCACATGTACTATTATCCTCTTCAAAACAAATCACCGAATCTACAAAATAATAGAATTATTGGAGAAAAAAGCCTCTGCGCCCGTAACGTTTACGCCAAAGGAAACGTCAGAGGTTATGTTTTGCAAATAATATAAATCGGAATAAATACAAAAATAATGTATTTTGCTGACGTTTCGGAAAGTAATCTCTTTCCGTTTTCAAAGCTATTTTTTGAAGAACTCTTATTTTGCTGTGTATGTCAACAAAGCTTTAAGATTCTGTTTATGTTATTTCCATAGATACTTACTACTTACACAGAACATAAAACTGATGATATTTTTTTTTTTTTTTAGATAATGTTGAGTTTGTTAAGTTCTTCTTTTAACATTGGTAGCCAGGTTGTACAAATATCTACAGAACAATTCCGATACGCACTTATCTTCATTTAATAAGATTATTGCTGATTCCTTAATTTTTCTTTTTTTGGTATCTGTTTCTTTTGTTAAAATTTTTGCCGAGTACCAGTTTATTCTATGTCCGTTTTCCCAAGCATGCTCACAAATCTTTGATTTCTGAATTTCATTCTTACACTGAAAGGTCTGGATGACTCACCCACATAATATTTATCACATTCGCACGGGATATTGTAAATACAGTTTTTTGAATTCTGCTCCCTGTTTATCGGTTTTGTTTTTGTTAAAATAGATCTTAAAGTGTTCCCCGTTTGAAATATCGTCCTAACATCAAATCTGTCACCTATACGGCGTAGCTTTTCCGATAGTCCGTATACATAAGGAATTATTGCTGTATAATGACGTTCAGGTTTTTGTCGTACCTGATTGTCCCTATTTTCAACATTTATGAAAACTCTATCAACAAAGGCTTCAGGATATTGATTTTGTACTAGAACCTCTTTGATAAAGTTTTTCTCGTTATTTAACATTTCATTATTAGATGAAATTATTTTGGCCCTATCGTATAAACTTTTTGCAACACACCTTTTTTAACATTTATTGATTGATTTGAGTTAAAATTTAGATATCTATTAGTATGTGTTGGTTTTTTTCTATAAACGCTTGTTTCAATTGTATTATTTACCCTTCTAATTAAAACATCTAAAAACGGTAATTCATTCCTGCTTTCTACTTCTAATGTGAATTTAATAGACGGTTCCTTCCTATTCATATTTTCTAAAAAAACTATCTAGTAAATCGACACCATGAGGCCAAATTGCAAAGATGTCGTCAACATATCTCCACCAGACAACCGGTTTGTTTATACAATTTTGAACATGTGTGTTCTCAAAGTTCTCCATAAATATGTTGCTTAAAATTGATGATAATGCAGACCCCATAGCCACACCAAAATCCTGCTGATAGAACTCATTGTCCAATTGAAAATAGGTTGTTTTTATACACAGTGTTAAGAGTTCCATTATGCTATTTACGCTTAATTTAGTTCTAGTTTCCAAATTATTATCATTTAGCAACCTGTCTTTAACTATTTTTAAGGTTTCATCTACCGGAACATTGGTAAAGAGGCTAACTACATCAAAACTATCCATCAGGTGTGATTCATGAATATCGTTTTCATAAATTTTTTCTATGAAATGTTTACTATTTTTAATATATGAATCGGTATTTCCAGATAATGGATCAATAATTTTAAGTAAAAATTTTGACAAATTATGACATGGTGAATTAATAGAACTAACAATTGGTCTTAAAGGAATATTTTGTTTATGTGCCTTTGGTAAGCCATAAAAATGAGGAGGCTTACTATGATGTGGTGTAAGTTTCCTTCGTTCAAAATCATTAAATTCATGTTTGTATTTAAACAAAGTTCTGTAATTTTTGCTCTCTATTGATTTTGTTGGACCTTTGTTTAGTTTTGAGTAGGGTCCCTCATTTACAAGAGTCATGATTTTTGTGTTATTTATATCTTTATCTATAATGACTGTGGCATTACCTTTGTCTGCTGGCAATATTTTTATACTTTCATCGCGTTTTAAAGACTGGGTTTAGCATAGTTCAAATGTGCTTTTAGAGGGCGGGATATTAAAACATAATATTATTAGTCGCAAACTCCTCTATAAAATCCTTATTTTACTATAACGAGAGCACGAGAACTCTTTTAGGTAGGATCAATCTTTCGGCTGGTGTTTGTTGTAATCAAAGCATTAGCGTTTTGATGGTAATATGCAATTATTACACTTAACGCGCCAGGTTTGTAACTTGTAATTCAGCGCTCGGCGGGGCACATAGCCCGGAGAGTAGCTATTGGTTGCAGTCTGGTTAAGTTCCTTATAGTAAAATAAGAATTTTATAGAGGAGTTTGCGACTAAAAATATTATGTTTTAATATTCCTCCCTCTAAAAGTACATTTGAAATGTGAAGTAACTTAAAATTATGGAGATTAGCAAAGGATAACATTACACTTGAAGATCTTTGTAATGCTGACGATATCATCAATTATTTCATGGATTCCGCGCTAAATCTAAAATCGAATGGAGTTCATGAACGACACTCTATTGAAAGACTCTATTATAACAAAGATTAAACGATCATTATTACATCCTACAAGAAATTAAATTAAATACAAAATTACAGCAGCCTTTCAAATGTTTTAAAATCTCAAGACATAAATTTAAGTAACGTTTAAAAATCACCTCAGTACGTGATGTTAGTTCCTGTCTAAATTGTGTAAAAATAAATAAGAGGAACTCACTATTTGTAAAATAGGGATTATTTCGAAGTTGTATATGAAATACGCCGTGAAGAAACTAAAGCAAAATAAATAAGACATAATTAGAAAACACATGTAGGACTGAGTACGCCAGAACGCATATCTCAATAATGTGGTGTAATAATATAAATAACCGTATATGTCGGTTGGGCAGCTTGGTAAAGGACAGTGTGTAAAACAAAGTCTCTCTAGTAGAAATGTACATATAACCAGCGTGTTAAAACAGGAAAAGTATAATTCCCTCTATGTCACTAATTGTATAAAAGCGCAAACTGGATTGCATTACGAGGTCTTCGAGCTACATGTCTGCTGATGAGCGGTTCTCTCCAGGCTTTCTACCAAATTACTCGCTGTACAAGTTATTATCACATAACTAGTCTTTGCGTCAACTAAAAAAATATATTATTTTCCCATATTAGAGGCTAGTTTTCGGGCTTATTATTATCACCGAAATTTCCGTCATAGTCATCGACAACGAACGTATTTACTTCAACTTCATTTCGATATTCAAGGCGACGCTGCCGGCCACACCAACAATAAAATGTCAACTTACGCAAACATAGACGAGGGCGTCGATAGAGCCCCGGAGAATGACAGATTTATACTTCCTCAGGTAGTTTTGTTTCGAACTATGCGAACTATTTAAAATTGAATTTATATTCTGCTTTTGGGCAGGAAATATATATAATTTTGCTTGTTTGTGGTACTAAAAGAAACATTAGATTTTTTATGAAAGATTTGCTTTGATTTATAACAAGAAAGTAGGATAAAGTTACATTACAATTTACTCAGGTATTATTTTCAATAATAATAATTAGACAAAGTAAAAGTCACATTATAAATATTTCATTAGGGAGACTTACGTTTGCTGTTGAATATTTTCAGAGTTTATGTAATGACAAGCGACTGTAACTTCAGTTATATTTCAGTTAAGGTGACACCAGTGGCTTACCGTGTGCCCATTGACACGTAAGATTTCACAAGAATGTTTTTCTATTCAAATATTCAACTTATTGTGTGAGGCTTCTCACCGGAGATATATCTAGTTTACTATGATTGTTTAATAATGACTTGTCACTATAATTATTCTACGAACTGTAAAACAGTGTGACTAACTGTCAGTTCTTGGGCTTACGGGCCCAGTACGTTGCTTATAGTCACCCTTCGATGAAGCTCTGAATCGGGACGTCTCTCCTGTCCAAAAATACTTCTACCAACAGCGTTTACGTTGTTGTATTTGTAATAGAAATTATCTCAACGGGTCGAGGTTAGAAAACACTCCATTGGTGCAAGTGACGTCACATGCTCGCAATGCGATATACGCTGCGATACTCTAGGTGTTACTATAGTGATGTAGTTAATTTTGCGATTGTCATGATATTTGTCATAGTCGTATTTATCTGGACTTTGAAAGAAAATCAAATATCATAATCACATCTACATTCGGAAGAGTATGTGAATCTTTGTTCTGGAAACCCTCCTCCTTATTTGACAACAATAAACAAACTCTATTTGATGTTCTAAATAGTAAAGGCACTGGTACTTCCGTGAATTCAAACTTTGTTTTAAACGAGAACGACAGTAACGACACGGAATAAACCTAACGCAGCGTATAGATGATCTGGCGCCTGCCGAGCTTGCAAGCATCTGACGTCATATGCGTTTATCTTACTGAAATAAAGCAAGCAATTTCTATCGCCGCTGCTGTTGTTCTGATTAAATTTGTTCAACCACAGTTCTAATATTGTTATTATTGGTTAAAAATGTAAATAATTTTTTTTGTGGACAGACCAATTCAGTTCAGATTTATTAAAATTAAAAGCATACAAACAGTTGCCTAACCAGAGCCTGCCCCGGGACCGACCGTGCAACCACCACGCTGACGCGGTCGCGAATAATTGCAGAATCGGCAGATCTGGGTCGGCGAAAACAAAAATGAATAACAACTAACCTAAACACCTTTTGCAACAAGCAAATAAAATTAGGTAATACTATTTGAACATAAAACAATAAAGATTTTTAAAAACAACTTAAAAATACACATACTTTTAATAATTGACTCACTGTAACACTTTTTTTAAAAATTTGTGGAGAAAAAGAGTGAAGAAGAGCAACGAAGGAAAATACAGGGAAACACGCTTCTCGTCTAGGGGTCTGTCAGGACATTGAGTTTGACATCACAAAAAAAAGATCACGGTCAAGGACATTAAGAAGCATTTTCTCACTAAAAATGGAATTTTCGTTATAGACGGGCATGATAACATTAGGTTTGAAACACATAGACCAGTAATTGATATCATTTACAGTAATTTTTTCAATATTGTCAAACTGTTCGTTAATGTTACGAAATGAAAGGCACATAGGCGGAGAAGGCTTCTTAATCCAATAGCTGTTGGTTAGATCAAAAGTATTCAGGACAGAAATTTTATTTAGTAAAAGAGGGTTGTAGAGATTTAGCTTGAGTAGAAATTTATTGCTTAAGAAACCTCTTCTTATTAGAAGCGGTGGCTCAAGTGCTTCAACATGGAGGGCTTCATTTGGCGTGGATTTCATCGCGCCTAGGCATATTCTCAGAGCTTTGCGTTGCATGATATCTAAGTTACTCAACAGGCTTTTGCTAGCTGAGCCGTATAAAATACAACCGTAATCCAGTATTGATCTAATATAAGCTTTATAAAAGCAAAGTGCCGTTTTAACATCAGATCTCCACCAGGTTTTGGTGACAAATTTTACAAAGTTAATACCTTTCATGCATTTTTTTTTAATAGACTCTATGAAAGGTTTCCAGGTGAGTCTTTTATCGAGTATGACCCCCAAATACTTAATCTCAGAACGAAACGGGAAATGATAGCCAGCTAACTGAATTTCAGGAGTTTGTAAGAGGTTATGTGAAATTTGTAGTTGATGCAGATATCTCAATCTAAACGAGGCACATTTTGCGAAATTCATGAACGCCGGGCTGAGAAGTGAATTTAGAAAAACAAAAATGTACAAACAGAAATCAAGAAAAAAACAACAAACAAAAAGGACACAAACATAAAGGAAGAGGGGCCGTTCTCCCGGGGAACTGGCGGACTCCTGGGTCCTGGGATCCGCGATTTACCAGTAAAAGTAAGTTCACGCATTTTTCGCACGAGGTGATCATTCCCGTAGTTACAGAATAGACTTTTATTTATTTTTAAGTGAACTCCGCCTACTTCTCACGGGAACGTCCTTTCACGCTTTTACAGAATTGAGGTCCAGAAGTCTTTCAAGGCATTATATAAAACGTAATATAAAAGACTACGTTAAATAGGAATTAGGCAAATTTTAAACAAAGGAGAGACATACAATGAACGAATTTATTAGCTACATATTTATATTTTCAGAACGGATGTCTTCAGAAAGCTCATAATAGGTTTATTCACGCCGTTATTGTTTAAAGCCGATAAGTGCAATACATCGACTTGAATATTTGTATACAGTTGGTTACATCTGGCTGAATAATGATCCGCATCGCCTATAATATTACAAGTTCCACATAATTTATCGGTAAAATTTCTATTTTATTTAAATGAAGATGATAGCAACTATGTCCAAATCTGAGTCTAATAACAGTAATAATATACCTTCTAGGGATTTGAAAAAAGTGGTACCAAAATAACAATTTCTATTTAGATTTGGGTGTATTTCGTAGATATAGCAAAACAGTATCAGTGCCAATAAGAAGTCAATTGTTTATTTAACTCTGGTTTACTGATATCTATACAGTCTTGTAGACACAGACTGTCTACGGGTTCTCAAATTCCAACACTGTCTTTGACCAATAGTCGACTTTTTTGATGTATTTTACACCATCGTGTACTTTAACCCATATACAGGGTGTCTCACCGGGAACTGAATCGATCGATATAGAGAAAGTACGCAGCAGAAAATTTTGAAAATTAGATAATTACTAATGTCGGTGTTGCCAATCCAACTAAAATAATTACAAGCAGCTGGCACTTCCGCTTATTCCGGAAGTCGACACCAACTTGCTTATTTCAAATAGAACACCCTATATATTTTAGGGTTTTCGAAAAGAACATAAAATTCTGAGTCGAAAATATGTAGGCATATCCTATACCTAAACCTAGCCGTTTCAGAGATATTTGACATTTTGCAGAAAATATGACAGGTGCAATGGTTTGCAAGAACCGTTATAACTTTCTTCGTGTAGAAGATCCTCATTTGCTTATTGTCACATAAAAAGAACGCAAGAAGAACTACGTTCTGCAACTGAAATAAATTCAATAATATCATATCAAGTGTTCCGTTTTTCACGTTACATTTTGTCAACTTCAAACCGTGAAAATCTGTTTAGGTCAAATGGAACACCCTGTATTTTTTTAAGTCTAGTTGTGTAAAATTGAATTCCTTTTCCCTGATATTAGCATTGTGGAAGTTAAAGTTACAACTTTTTGAAATATTTGTGATTTTATTAGAAATTCATGAATTGTTGTAATCATTTCATTAAAATAGCCATGATTAGAAACAATCAGTCATTATCTTATGTCAAAAAATGCCAGCACGTTTAAATTACACCCACGAAGACTTTTTAAATTTGTTTATTATTTATGGAGAATGTGATAAAGTTAAATCAAGAACTTGCAACACATTTGCTACTCGATATCCAGAAAAACGGAAACCGTCACCAAACACGCATACTGGAAAATTTTAAAAATTATGGCTCTGCCAAGGCAAAAATGCAAAGAAGAAAGCCTATTGTTGATGACGAAAACATTGAAATAGTCATTCTGGGATATTTTCATGCATTTTCAAGGATGTCATTAAGACAAGCTGCTCTGGAATCGGGACTATGCAAGGATTCAATTCACAGAATCTTATTAAAACATAAGTTTCACCCGTTTTCATTCCATATGGTTCAAGGATTAAAAGAAACAAATTTCCTAAGAAGATAAAATTTTTGTGAGTTTATTCTAATAAGGTCTGAGGGTCACGATTCTTATTTGGGAAATATTATATGGACAGATGAAGCAAAATTTACTAAAAATGGACTTTTTAATAGACACAATTCGCATTATTGGAGTGGCTCAAATCCTCATATTTTCAGAGAGCGAAACTTTCAGGAAAGTTGGCAGTTCAATGTTTACTGTGTCATAAGAAACGATAGAGTGGTGGCATTACAATTTTATCAAGAAAATTTAAACGGTAAATTAAATTTTCTCTTCTGCTAATATGTATAGGTAAATTTTTGTTTTTTTTTTAGGTGAAAGATATCTGAAAATCTTACAAAATTTGAATAATAACTATTTAGAAAATTTACCTCTCGCCGAACATAGAAACATTTTTTATCAGCACGACGGTGCTCCCCCACATAACGCATATTTAATTAATAATTATTTACAAGAAACTTGCCAATGACCTTTCTTATGGCCTCCTCGTTCGCCCGATTTATTAGTTCTGGATTATTTCATTTGGGGAACTATTAAAAATAAATTTTATGAGAGCCCATTAACAACCATTCAAGATTGTATGCAAAGAGTAAGAAATGCATTTCAAAACATATCACAGGATTCAATTAGAAGAGCTACCCATGAGGAACTAATCCGAAGGTGCGAAAAATGTGTCGAGGTTCGAGGGCGGAATTTTGAGCAATTATTAAATTAAAATGAAATCATATTTTAAATTGATCTTATCTCTGCTATTTTAGTTCATGCCGTATCTTCAATTCGATTAATACGCATGTTACAGTGTTAGTGTTATTTTGCGTTTTGTGCTGCAAGTTCTTGATATTACTTTATCACATTCTCCATAAATAATAAACAAACTTAAATAGTTTTCTTTGGTATAATTTAAACGTGCTGGCATTTTTTGACATAAGATAATGACTGATTGTTTCTAATCATGGCTATTTTGATGAAATGATTACAACAATTCATGAATTTCTAATAAAATCGCAAATATTTCAAAAACTTGTATGTTTAACCCCCACAATGCTAATATCATAAAAAAGGGAATTCAATTTTACATAACTTGACGCAAAAAAATACAGGGTGTTCCATTTGACCTAAACGCGGTTGGAAGTTGACAAAGTGTACCGCGAAAAATGGAACACTTAGTATGACATTATTGATTTTATTTCAGTTGTAGAACGTAGTTCTCCTTATGTTCTTTTTACGTGACAAGAAGCAAATGAGGATCTTTTACACGAAGAAAGTAATAACTATTCTATAAAATGCCAAATATCTCTGAAACGGCTAGGTTTAGGTATAGAATATGCTACATATTTTCGACTCAGAATTTTATGCTCTTTTCGAAAAAAATATATAGGGTATTCCACTTGAAATAAGCAAGTTCGTATCGACTTCCGGTATAAGCGGAAGGGTCAGCTGCTTGTAATTATTTTAGTTGGATTGGCCACACCAACATTAGTAATTATCTAAATTTTCTGATGCGTACTTGTCTCTATATCGATCGATTCATTTCCCGGTGAGACACCCTGTATATTCAATTTTAAACCCAGATATTTTTAACCAGTAATTGTAGTGTTTAATTCATTTAATGAAATGGTGACGCATGTGGGATGCTGTATTAATAAGTATTGCCAAGAGTACTGACTTGGAATCACTTAAAATAATTGAATTCTTAACTTGCTAATTCATATGTTCTAAGTCTTGACTATAGCATATGCGTCTGCTGAATAAATTGACGTCTCGTGGAAAAGTTTAAATGTTGATTTCGTATTTGAGCTAACCCAAAAACTGTATACCTCAGTATTAGGTATGCACAGACTGTAACTAAATTAGATCTTGATGGATATGTATAGATTTGCGTAGAATTGAAAAAGAAATTTCTAAAATGTCTTTGAGAATGGTTTTATTAGCTATGGAATTTTCTAAATAATTAGGGAATATTATATTTGCTTGGGCTATCTGTTCAATATAGTCGGGCTGAAGGAGAACGTGAGGTTGAGTAGTATTCTTAAAATGCTGTAACGCTTCACGATATCATACACATAGGGGCGGGAATTTTCCCAGAAACTGTTAGCAAGGTCTAAGATATTTAATTTTTGTATTTTATCTATCATAGCAGGATTTTTAATATTTTTTTCGGAAAGAAACTACCTCCTAAGCAAAAGAGGAGGTTCTATGGACTCAACACGAGGTTCGTTCCCCTGGTGTTGAATTCATGGCACCTATCTATGCATGTACGAAGAGCATTATTTTGTATTACACCGATTTTATTTAGTACACACTAGGTGGCGAATCCATATAAAAGACAATCGTAATTACTTATTGATCGGATATATGACCTATAAAAAGAGTCGATTTGTGCATCTGCTTCCCACCAAGTTTTTGATGTTAATTTTAAGAAGCTTCTTTCTGACATTTGGTGATCATATAGTCAATGCGTGCTTTCGAGATTAATTTTTTGTCAAAAATTAGGACATATTTTACTTCATTACGATAGGGCAGTGTTATACTCTCAAATGTTATAGTCACGTGTTATTGTATTATTGTAATATCACTACTTAGGTTGCATAAATCTACAGTATAAATATTGAAGAACAGAGGGCTCAGTATCGAGCCTTGAGCCAAACCTAATGATGTAAAAGGCAGGAATATTTGGATGTTATCGTATCGTGGATAGACTTCCCTATAGATTAACTAACTATATTATTAGCAATTTTCTCTGGTAGTGTAAAGTTGTACATTTTTTGTTTAAGTATATTTAGATCAAGAGTCGCAAGACCCTTTTATATAAAAAAAAATAAATATCAAGTAATCATTATCTAAGAAGCAAATTTGTATATCAGTAACTAGAAGACTTAATGCATCCATAGTACCAAAGTAAACTTTAAAATCTTATCGATCACTGGGAAGTGGATGATATTTATGTAACCATTATTCCAATCTATATTTTATTAACCTTTCTAAGGTTTAGAAAATACAAAATAGCAACAAAATAGGTCGATGTGACTCAGTGTTGTAGGAATCTTCGTCAGGCTTAAGTATGGGAATTATTCAAAGTGGTTACTGTTAAAAAAGTCGCAGATATCATAAATAAAAAAAATCACACACCACAGGCTCTGAAAGAATACCAGTTAATATATTACAACTTGCATTACAATTAATATCGGCCTCATTGACTCATATCAATAATGTATCATTAGAACTAGGCGTTCCTCCTCCTCAATGAAATACATTCAGTATTGTTTTCTAGCTCACTAAAATTTGCAAAATCAGCTACATATGAACAGCTTTCTGGATATGTCTAGTTTACTAGTGTTACAGGTAACTCGATACCTACATCACAAAAATAGATCAGTTAAATCCGGTGTTCCGCAATGATCTACTCTTGGACCATTTTTTAAAAATATATTTATTGCAGATATCTTGAGACGTCCGCTATACTTAAAACGATATATGTAAGCTGATAATGTTGAGACAAAATAGTTTTTTTTTCAGAATTTCAAATGACAAAATTTTACATCAATCATAATTTAAGTCTTATATACCAACGGATAATCCAAAATACCCTTGTACTAACTGCTAACGAAAGTCAAAATATTGTTTTACATTTTATTCTACTATCTGAGCATATTATCATATTTTCTACTATATGCTTTCTGCATTATTGCATTATTTCTTGTGAAATACAATAAATTATTTAAGCCGATATATTTTTTTCCGGACTAATTATTATGTAAAAAATGTGCGCGGTAGTGAAAGAAAATAGAGTATGCGAAACTGGTTTTCCATCAGTTCTTCGCAGAATTAGTACACCAGTGGCGTATTAGTAATTTGTACCAATTACCAATTACCAATTAAAATCTTTTTATTAACTTTTATACTTACATTATGTATTATGCAGCGCATAACCCGTTCTGGCCTCTGGTATAATGTATAATTGCTTATTTAACGTACGGAGAATATACCGTAACACAGCACCAAAAGTAGGTACGATTTCAAATTCTTCAAAATGATGCTATATTTGAAATCATACTGTTACTGCATATACTAGGGACGTGTTGCCATAATTTCAAGTGAGTTTTTCAATATCATACTTTATAATATACCTGAGAGTAGAGGTTTTCTTCCTTCTGAGCGTTTGCGCTCTTTTTACTTTAACACGCGAATTGTCGAATGTATTGGCATTGCGGAATTGCGCTAATTACATCTACGCATTGTGCACGTGTTTATTACACAACAAAAACATTAAGTACAAATGAGTTTTGAATAGCTTAAAGTTTGTTTACTGTGCAAAATATATAAATAATTTGTCTCAGGTACCAATTAACTACTTAATACCTCCAGAAATGGCCACAAAAACAGAATTAAAAGACTACTTGAATAGCTCTTTAGACAACATACTAATAATAACTATAGGGCCAGCCGTTTTCCAATTAGTTTCGTACTTTAGTATCAAAATTCAATTACTCTTATTTAATTTATCAATAATAATTTCCTTTATGACATAGTCACAAGGAATTAAATTTAAAAGGGCCATTATCAGTTTTAAATACGCATTTGCATAATATTTCAGTTTTCAAGTCAAATAAGAATAAGTTTGAGAAGTCCTAAAAGCAACGTTAGGCTATGCTAGCTCGTTGCATTTCTAAACAGATGTTACAGAAGTTAAGAGCCAGAATGAACCTTATTAGTCATGGGAGCCCGTAACTAAAATTTAACGAATGCCTTTTTCAAGTAGCCCCGACATTTTTGAATAGCTTAAAGTTTGTTTACTGTGCAAAATATATAAATAATTTGTCTCAGGTACCAATTAACTATTTAATACCTCCAGAAATGGCCACAAAAACAGAATTAAAAGACTACTTGAATAGCTCTTTAGACAACATACTAATAATAACTATAGGGCCAGCCGTTTTCCAATTAGTTTCGTACTTTAGTATCAAAATTCAATTACTCTTATTTAATTTATCAATAATAATTTCCTTTATGACATAGTCACAAGGAATTAAATTTAAAAGGGCCATTATCAGTTTTAAATACGCATTTGCATAATATTTCAGTTTTCAAGTCAAATAAGAATAAGTTTGAGAAGTCCTAAAAGCAACGTTAGGCTATGCTAGCTCGTTGCATTTCTAAACAGATGTTACAGAAGTTAAGAGCCAGAATGAACCTTATTAGTCATGGGAGCCCGTAACTAAAATTTAACGAATGCCTTTTTCAAGTAGCCCCGACATTATGTCTCCAAACGCCATACTCTCTAATTTTCCCTTGACCGCCCAGGATAGGAGAAACTAAGTCCATCAGAGTCCTTGTATTTGGGTACAAGAGAATTAGATCTGATTTAATTATTACCGACACTTACCGTGTCGAGGCCTTGTACTTTGAAGAAACAGCCAAACTCCCAGCCGCGAAGTGCAACTTAATTCCTAGCGAGGCGCGAGATTCTGACGAAGTTCCTCAAGACGACGACGGGGCTACCGAGAGAGAGATTGCAATTTGTCCAGGTGAAGCTCAAATGCCCGTCCAGCGGCCTTATCCATTTTTCACATTAGTTAACTGAATTTCATCATTATTACGCGCCTTCCTAATTTCATCTGGCAACGATATAAGGAATCCGGGAGAGAATCCGTAGACTTATACATACTGAGCCTAACGTTCACTGGTCGTTCGGCCGCGGTGGTACCTAAAGATTTAATTTAGTTTCTTTATTTAGGAGACAAACAATAATTTTACGTTTTATTTACTGGTTTGAGAACAACGTTCTTTTGTTTCAAGATTCATTTAAGTTGCATAATAATTCATTTGATCTTAATTAGTTTACAAGCAGTTTCAAAAGTTATGTTCATTTCATTTTTGCTTTATTCAATAAACAGACAAATAGTTTCTTTTCAAGTGAGAGTCAGGTTAGTTCAGATCACACATTGTTTTGCTACAGTTAACAAATAATATTTTTCCGCTTTCTCAGCGGGGGTGGAATTTTACTTTCCGGTTGATAATACGTGCTCTTTGAATTGTGTTATTGAGTCAACGAGACAACGACCCCAGTCATTCTAACTATCTAACAATATTCTAAAGGTTTATGGTCATCACGTTCAACAAAGGTCTTGTGCAAGGGGTGGCTTACTTTACTTATTTCAACGCAATGTAAGTACTGTTAAGGCACGCTCTAAGGAGTTTTGTACGGAGATTGTTTATTTCTTCTGGCGTTAAGACTTTACAACTACAGATTATTTTACTCCAATTATACGGATTACGGCACGGCACCAAATATGCCGTAATGGCCGTTACAATCACTTTTATTACTCTCTAGGATTAAATGAATTTCCCTACAGTTGGTTATGTATTTACTACACTCTAAAATTGAATGCGTTTCTCTACAGTTGGTTATGTATTTCGTACACTCCACAATATCTCTTCGACAGTGATTGTAGTGGCTGCCACCGTAGATTTGGTATCCGCCATTGTGTTTCTCAAATCAGGAGAATTATGCTCGCATCAGTCGTAAGGTTTTACGCTGGTTCATACCGTTACGTGGCATGTAATTACGAACGCCATGAAGACACAAATTGATATTATTTATGAGCATACTTCGAGGAGCATTGAACGTACCTCGAGAATACTCTTTTATTGCCTCCTAGTTTGACGATTTGTCACCAACATCCGAATATATGTATAAAAATGATTTTTGTCTTTTCTTTCAACTTGCCTTCCTGGTAATACAAGTAAAAAACTAAATATATGATAATGGGTTAACTTCAATCACCTAATTATCAATAAATCCACAGTTCAATCTTGGGTAATAAAACAACAACTAAATAAGATAAATGATCAACGAGGTTTAGCAATTCATAAACAGTGTGTTCAAACTTACAAGGTAGTTAAGATAGTAAGGTAGTTAGTGATTAATTTTCTAAGGTAAATAGTATCAGATAGAAACGAGTAACACCAAACTTTGCATAAAGGAACCGGGAGTAAATATAAAGAGTTATTACAAACACAACGTAATTTCTGTCCTCACTTTGTAAAACTAGACGATTACGTAAATGGTCAATTTGTTTATTTAGTCTGGTCGATAGCCGAGTGGCTTAAGGCGCGAGGTGGCAATCGCGATTAATCATACGAACATCGCACCACCGGGTTCGAATCCTGGCTCCGGCACTGGCGCTGTCGGAGGAAATGGTTGTATGTTCACGTTTTTTCAATGTGTAACCCCCGTGTGCACAAGCCCTGGCTTCTGGAATTGGGGGTTGTCTAATTTCTGTGGTATTTATTTATTTATCTTACCTTAAAGAAAGAAGTGAAGTGCTACCGAACGAAACCAGCGAGTATTAAAACAATTGTGTTGCCAACTTACTAGTACAAGCGGGTTTTTGCCTCGAGCTAGTTTCTTTTTAAAGTGCAGAAACACCACTTTCTCTATTAAGAATATAATAAAGGCCCCAGGTAGAATCAGTGAAGATGGTTTATTATCAGGGGTCGAAACGTAGACCATCTTTCTCAAGGAATAGACAACTGTAATAATTTTTATTATTCGTAACACTTATTATTTTTCAGGACAGTACAGATTAGAGTAGAGACTCAAAATAAAGCACACAAAATAGTTTAATAATATATTGAAAATATTTACAGATCAAATAAAAGTAAATCAAATTACGATATGTGATGTATCTTAAGAATTATCCATATATACAGGAAAACCACAAAATAGTATAGATAAATAATTAATATTTCAAATCTATTAAAATTTTTAATTAACCAAGTCTCGAAAATTTTTTAATAATTTTTCCCCTGTTTATTTCTCTAATTCAAATTTCTACTAATATTTTTAAACAGGTATTTATACAAAGTGAACACAAGCAAGTAAATGATATCAGGTAAATGCAAAATAAAATCAAAGGACAAGCAAAGCAAGACCAGCGATTTGACATGTGCAACGGAAATGACATTTGGACTAATTTTATGACAGACAAGTTGTGATTGAAATTATATAAAGTGACCTTTTGCATATTATAAGATAGCTAATTTTGCGAACTTGACGCGATGAACCCGGTAATGGAATGTTTAACTACTGAATAAAATGGTACGTCTCAGCTGAAGTATCCCACTTAAAGGCAGCATCCCCGACTGAGAATTTCACGGAAAATTCCCCGTGAATCTACTTTAAAAAATATCAAATGACGGTACGTCTCAGGTGGAGTGTCCCACTTAAAGGCAGCGTCCCCAACTAAGAATTTCAAGGAAAAATTTATTTCCAAAATTAAAATCAAATCACAATAAATAGTATCAAAATTTAGGCGTACACCTCTGGAGTGTTCCACTTAAAGGCAGCGTCCCTTGAGGATATTATTCCCGGTAAAATAGCTTCCAGGATTTACTAGACACGATCGACTTATTGAAAATTATTATAAGTTGCTGAAGGCACAAGTTAATAAAATATAACAGACAAATTAAAAATTATTTACAGAAAGTAGCTGAAATATTCTAGGCCCAAAATTACCATGGAAATAAATGTAAATTAGTAGGAGAAGGAAACCAAAGGTATCTTTAGCAGAGGGCCTAGGCAAGATATCCCCGTGCTAAGCTAGAATTCATCCTGTCGGATGCACATTGCGCGAGCATATGTGAATCAGGCAGTCATCAATTGACGTTGTAGCAAAATATTTATAACCAGTAGCGTCAATTGATATAAACAATAATTTCTGGACAATTTAAATGACTGGGATCGATTGCAGTGGCGGTCCTAAGGGGGGGCATAAGGGCCCGGCCTGGACACATGAACTTTGTAAATCTATCGATTACCAATTATTAAGATCTCTCTACCGTACCTTTATTTTTAACAGATCACAATAAAACATACCCGGTGGTGCTATAGTAGTTTTGTCTAAGACAGGAGAATAAAAAAGAAACACACTATTTTGCCGACATTTCCGTTATTTGGCACATACTTCTTCAGGGTTTAATAGATATATATATAATTAATGTGACCGTATGTACTTACTTTAGTTAGACAGTACTTTCTTTTCGGGTAATGTCATACTGTCCTTAAAAGTTTCATTAAGTACACCTAAATGTACTTTTTTTCTTGAGATACAAAAAATTCGAAATTTAAGTTTTCATTTACTTTTTGCAAAACTGGAGTTCGAACTTAAATGAACTGAATGTTTTTGAACGTGTGAATTTGAGAAGATAAGTTTCATGAAATCAAGTTTTTTTGTTCATGTGAGGCTTCTAAGGATTACATAGGTCTGATATTGAATGAAGGCGAACTGTTCGGCGAAGTTAGTCAAATGTAAGCCAACGTTGCAGAAGATAAAATTGCTGGCTGGAATTCTGAAAAATATTTGCACTATCGCACTGAAGATCGCTGGCCTGAGTCGAGAGTCTGGATAAAGTCAAAATAAATTTTAAAATTTTGAGAATTTGTTTTTGTTTTCATGAGACAAGTGCGTGGATTAAGCAGGCGACTGTTCTCCAATATTAATGAAAAATCGTAAATGGAGATATTCACACTAGAGGCTATGAGGCAAGTTCGCACGAGCATCAATGGGAGTTGGAGCGAAATGTTCCATTTTCCAAAAGCCAGACCGCAAATTTTGAAAGCTATCCTAAGTTCCCAAATGTGCGACTGGTACCAACGCGATGATTCAAGTGCTGTAGTTACAGGCACGTGGAGGGCAAATTGAAGAGCATATTTGTTATTTTGTTATATTTTGTATTAGAATATAGAATACTTGGTCTTTTTACCTTATATAAATATATTTGGTATTTTATATTTTTAAGCCTTGTGCCCACGAGGCCTATATTTCGAAGACAATATCATTTAAAATAAAACGTTTAACTTTTAATTTAAGGCCGTTTGACCTTAAAAAATCTGAAATTTTCGCCTGCGGTGCATTTTTGGGCCCTACAACCTCAACTACTTTCATCATTGTACTTCTTTTTTTCGAAAAAATGTGGTCACCCTAAGTTATAATGCAACATCTGTAGGCATAACAATTTCTTCAACACCAATATCAACATTACCTAATAATGATGAAATTGTTGTGCCTAAAGATATGTTGCATTATAACTATTAAACTTTGAAGAAGTGTGTGTCAAATACACGAAACGCCAACAAAATAGTTTTTTTTATTGTCCTGTCTCCGACTATTTAAGTGTTAATCATTAAGTCCCCTGACATCTGACGCTATGTGTACACAGTTGTACTGCCCATTTTCGATGTACCCCCTCCCCCCCCCATTTCGAAATTCTGGGACAGTCACTGATCGATTGCAAATAAAATATTTATATGATTTTTTTAGATTAGATTAGATATTATTTCTCAAAAATTAATGTTACATAACAATAATAATGCAATATGCTCATATAAGTATATATATGACATGATGCGCCTTAATCAAGACATAAGGGAAAGAGCATTTACTTAAATAGGTTCAATCTTAATAAAAATACAATGCACATACTTAAATAAATTCACACATTATAAATATACAATAATACAATGCTTTAGAAGTAAACCCTTTGATTCTTCTAAGTTATAGAACACATAATTATTTAAAACTTTCTTTAGCCTAATTTTGAATAAGTTTTCGCTGTTTATGCAAGTAATAAAATTTGGTAGGTGATTATAAATTTTTACTCCGGAGTATAAAGGACCTTTCCTATTTGTGACATATCTATAGTTTGGTGCAATTAGTTTTGTATTAGATCTGGTATTGTAATCATGGATATCAGCGGATGTCGATATTGTGTTTCGTTTTCTGTAAATTATTATAGATAATTTATATATATAAAGGTTAACTACAGTTGGTATATGTAAGTTTTTAAACGCCGTTCTACAGGATTCTGTCGGATGAATACCACAAATTGCTCGCACAGCACGTTTCTGTGTCACTAAAATTTTTTGAAGACAAGTTGCGTTTCCCCAAAATTCTACACCATATTGCAGTATGCTTTGAAAATATGCAAAATACACAGATAGTGCCGCTGCAATGCTGATATTTTCTTTGACGTTCTTTATTCCATAAATTGCACGTCCAAGTGTTTTATTTAAATCAGAAATATGCGTCGACCAATTTAACGATTTATCAATATATATTCCTAAAAATTTAGTATCAGTTACTGATATTATTTGTCCTAGATCAGTTTGAATATTTATATCTAAGGCTGGTGTGTGGGATTTTTCAAATGTTATATTCATTATTTTTTCAACATTTAAGGGCAGTTTATTAGCATGAAACCAGTTTCTAATGCCATTCATTGCCTCTTTACTTTTAACTTTAAGATCGTCCAAATTATCATCATTCGCTATGATACTGGTATCATCAGCGAACAATGAAAATTGTAATGAAGGAAAATTATCAACAAGATCATTTATGTATATTAAGAATAATACTGGACCTAATATGGACCCCTGTGGAACTCCAAATGTGATATCTTTTGCTTCCGTGATAACAGTTTTTCCAATTTCCTGAGATTCGTCATAAAGTCTGACAGATGCAGATCTATGTTTTAAATATGAAGTAAACCACAGAAGTGGTGTACCTCGTATTCCGTAGTAATTGAGCTTCATTAGTAAAATATTATGATCCACACAGTCAAAAGCCTTAGACAAATCGCAGAAGATACCCATAGGAGTATGTTTATTTTCTAGGATATTATTAATATAATTTATTAGTTTAAATGCAGCGTCAGATGTGCTACAATCTTTTTTGAATCCAAACTGAAATGGTGTTAAGATTTTAAATTTTTCTAAATAGTTTACTAGCTGTTTTTTTACTACTGCTTCTAATATTTTAGAAATTGTAGGCAAAAGGGAAATAGGTCTATAATTTAAAATATTATATTTGTCGCCTTTTTTAAAAAGTGGCTTAATGGTTGCTATTTTAAATTTATCTGGAAATATCCCCTGGGAAAGTGATAAGTTTACGATATGTGTTAAGGGTTTCTTTAAGACTGAAATGTTTTCTTTTATTAATGTAATTGGAATTTCATCCCATCTAAATGATTCTTTAGGTTTTAACTGCTCAACAATGTCAATTACCTCATTTTCCGTAACTGGCATAAAGTACAGAGAGTCCAGGGTATTTTTATTTATTTTTTTAATATAGTATTCGGCATAGTGTATGCTTTGTAAATCAGATGTTAGTGTTTCGGCAATGTCCACAAAAAAGTCAATAAATTTAGTGGCTACTTGACATGGATCTTTTATTATTATATCATTCTCAGACAGCACAATAAGTTCTTGCCTGTTAGAATTTTTTCCCTGAAGGTCGTTTATGATATCCTAAGTAGTTTTTATTTTATTACTAGAGTGTAGAATTTTATTACTAAAATATAATTTTTTTGCAGCGTGAATAATTTTTTTTAAAATGAAGGTACAATATAATTTAATGTAGTTTATAAAACCACGACCTTTACTTACTTTAATTTGTTTTAGATAAATTAAGTCGCGTTTATGCTTGCACGAAATTCGAAACCTGTAGTTAGCCAGCTATTATTAGTTTTTTTTTGAAATATTAATTTTTTCCATGGGAAATGCTTCATGAAAACAATCCAGAAAAAGAGAATAGAAGGTATCGTTTGCCACATTTGCGTCAGTGTATTCCTCTATAGTGCACTAATTTATAGACTTCAGCAAACTTTGAAACTTTATTTTATTTTTTTCGGTAATTATTCTTTTTTCTGTAAATTTACGATTACTTAACAGATTGCTATTATTCACTATTTTTAAGATTTGGCCTTTATGATCTGAGAGACCCAGATGTATTACTTGTGAATTATATTGTGCATTTATATTTGTTAAAATATTATCAATAATTTTGGGTGATGTAGATGTTATTCTTGTAGGTTCGGTTATGGTAATTTTTAAGTCATATATATTCAAAATCGATTCTAAATCATTTGTAATGTTACAATTTTCTGAAATGTTTATGTTAAAGTCACCACATATAATAAAGTTTTTATAATGTAATTGGTTTAATTCAAATAGTAGTTCGTAGAAAGAGTCCAAAAATATTGTTGTGTCGCCTACGCGGCTCTGTACAGACAAATAACAGTGTACTTACTTTTTTTACTATGGACAACAGTGAATTCAAAATGCAATTCTCTTTGTTCAGTTTTCAAATTGTTTACTTCCATAAAATCACTACAGTTTGTGGCGTATATTACAACTCCGCCGTGTGCCTTTTTTTCTCGGCAATAAAGACCGATTTCAGAAAAAGACGATAGCCCCGGTATTAGTAGTTATAATTCTAAACCAAATTAATATTTTTGAATTCTGTTTACGTTACTTATTTCGAGCGTTAACTAATTTAAACAATTGACGCTAACTGTAATATGCAATCGGTTTGTAACTAAAACTTTACCTGGTACTTGAAAAGAACCAAATTTTTATCGGCCCTAATTTAATATTTATTCATCTAAATAAATTAGTGAGTTCCAAATGGTTCTCTCATGACTTTTAAAAATAATTTTTCCCTGAAATTAAATTGCTTGAAAGCGGTTCCTTCCCAATTTACTCTACATTATTAAAATATACCCGGAGGATAAAACACTATTACTTGAAATTTGAATTAAAATGAATATTTTCAAAACAAAAATAATGACTTCATTAAAATGCCATATAAAACTACTGTCAGGTAGTAATAATTATTCTGCACTATAAAATTAACCAAAATACTTTTTAGCATATTCTCTACAAAATATAATTTCCAAATATTCAATAATAAATTAAATAAGTCGCAAAACTAAATCGATAAATAAATTCTACATTCTTTCCAAGTTAAATTTTATCATTCATATTTTATTTCTACAATATAAATTCGCTATTTAACAAGCATAAAGGATGTAAAGTTTCATATTTCAATATCAGCTTGTAACCGCGTTGAGACATAAACTTTAAGTCTACCTTTATAGGAATATTGCTGAATAAGTATTTAGGAATCATATAAATTAGTCCAGCATTGATACACACATTACTCATTGGTAGTCAATCAGTCAACGAGCATCTACCTGACGCAACTCCCCCATTATGGACTCGTAAGATCTTTTTATTATATATTTTATATTTTTAATATTTGAACTATTTTCCTTTATGGACTTGTTTGTTATTTTTGCCTTCAATAAAATGTGGGTATATTTCTGTTTTACATCATTATTTTACTTATAATTTAACCTCTCCAAGCCAAGCACCCCCAGCTCGTGACAGTACAATGAATTGTTATTAACAATTAAAATCAAAACAGTGCATTCAATAATCTTTATGAATTTGAAACATTAATAAAGTACAATATTAATTACATGATGTCCAAAAATTTAATGTTGACATTGAAAATAAATATTTCACCTGGTCTGGACTTCAATTATAACTTACTGGCTTGATAAGTGGTAAGTGCAGTAAAATAGCAGTAAGTTCTGAATTATTTTCAGAAAATGTGCATGTATCTTTGCGCACCTTTGACAAGTTTACTATTATTTACTATGCTATGTTATTATATCCATTTTTATTTTAAAATCAATAAATCTGAACAATTACACAACAACAATTACAGTTTAACGCACCTGAAACCTGAAAGTACTACCGAGGTGCGTTACGTGAGGCCGATTTTTTAATTTAAGTGTGTGCATCCAATCCAATCGAAGGCTGCCTGCTTTACAGTATCAATTTACTGCCTGAGATCTTTGACATCAGTTATGTTATAATATAAGGTTTTATTTCTGGTGCTGTAACGGTGTTACGTCGGTTTTGAAACTTGTACCTTGTGACCAATGCAAACGGTTTTTGTCTCGAGCGCCAGTTTCTGATTTAAAGTGTAGAAATACCACTTTCTCTATCAGCAGTATAATAGAGGCTCCAGATAGAATCAGTGAAGACTGTTTATTACCAGGGGTCAAAACTTTGGCTGTCGTTCTCGTGGAATGGACAGCTGTTAATAATTTTATGTTTGTAACAATTTTGCTATTTCAGGAATATACAAATTAGCAAAGTGACTCAAAAGAAGGCACACAATACGTTTTAACAATATATTGAAAATATTTACAAGTCAAAGAATCGACTTAATATATGTGATGGGCATTTTAAAATATATGCATATTTATTTACAATTAATCATATAAATAACACTGGCAAATCTCGACAACGGTTATTGAAAAGGTTTCATGCAAAATGATAGAAAGCAAGTAAGCGGTGATATGTACGCGCAAAAATGAAAGCAGATGTTAGGTATGACAAGCAAAGCAAAACGGTGGCTCAACACGTGCAAATTTGTGTAATTTAGGACCAACTTTATGACAGACTGACAACTTTCCAAATTTTGGAACTTCTAACAAAATAAGCTAGCTTTGGTTATTTAAAAAACAATACATTCGCAACTTAATGTTTCAAACCTGGTTATTGAATATTTATTTATTAAACAAGGCGGTACATCTCAATTGGAGTGTCCCACTTACAGGCAGTGTTCCCAAATGAAAATTTTCGCGGAAAATAACCCCGAACCTATCTTAGGAGTTTTAAATACGTTACGTCTCAATCGGAGTGCCCCACTTAAAGGCATCGTCCTCAAATGAGTAATTTTCGCGGAAATTAACCCGGAATCAAATTACAATGCGTCCCTCTTAAGCAGTGTCCCCAACTAAATATTTTCGCGAAAAATAAGCCGATGTAAATACTAGTACATAGAAAATCTATCAGACAAATAGGTTTGAACGTCAAGACTTCAGACAGAATCGAACCAAGGAAAGTAACAGTTACTTCAAATATTTTAACATATATTAATTGGTCTTTGTTATATAACGATCGGATGCAAATACTTTATTTCTTTAACAGTTTACCTCATAAAATACAGATTTGATTCAATTGGAGTGTCCCACTTAGAGGCAGCGTCCTCAAATGATTTACTTCAAGAAAATACTCAGTTTGGCCAAAAAGGCGGCGTCACAAGAGAGGGTATTATTCGTGACAATATATGTGATTTTATTTAATCCCGATCGATTATTTGAAAGTTATAACAAGTTGCTGAAGGCGAAATTTATCAAAATATAACAGACAAATTAAATAAATACAGAAAATTACCAGAAAGATAAATGTAAATTTGAAATAGCGAACCCTTACTAAACGGTCGACTGTCCAATTCGGGCGCTAAAACCAAAGAGACCCATAGCAGCGGGGCCATCGGGTCATCTCAGGGCATCACCATGCTGGGCTAGAATTCAACCTATCTAGTGCAGATTGCGCGGCCACTTATTAACCAAGCAGTCATCAGTAGGCAGCGGAGTGAAATGTTTAAAATATGTAGCGTCAACTGATGTAAATAATAATTTCTCGACAGTTTAGATGGCTGGGTTCGCTTGCAAATAAATTACTTCTATTATTTAGAAAAAAGAGTGAATTTAATAGCCCACGTATTAACAATTGTAACTGTAAATTAAATTGATATTTTTGAGGCCGGTTTATATTTGTAATTTCGAGTATTAATTAATTTAAACAAATAGTTTTCGCGGTTGAAACTACTTGGAATCGGTTTGAAATTACAGTTTTACGTGGTTACTGAAAATAACTGAATTTAATCGTCCCTGCTTTAATAATTATCAAAAGAAAATAAAAATATATTACTTCAGGTACAAAAAACTGAAAACATATGCCAAATTTCCCATTTAAAATCAGGTTCATTACAGTGCATCAAATCGTTTTATGTTTTTACTCTAAATAGCATGATTAAAAATAAAAGAAATGTTTCAGATTGAACTTGAGGTTGTAACGAGAGTACGGCTTAAAGTGTATTAATTATGAAAATTGGAGGCATTAAATGCTTGAATGAAAGTTAAACATTATGAATAATTAATTTATTCGTTATAAGATATTCTGGTTGACATATTCCGCACAAAAATGTGACAATGATTAATCGATTATGAATAAATTTACTTTCAGGAAATTAATACCAGAAGTGGTAAATAATTAGATGGTTTAGAATAACAATAAAGATAAATAATTAATGACATTTAGAAACTTGGAAGTAAACTGCAGTAAATTAAATTGATTTTATACAGGCTGTTTAGCGCGTTCCATCTAGATACCATAACATTTTAAATAATAAGGAAATGGTTTGAATCATCGCAGTACACGCACAGCCCATTATGGGATGACTAATTAAATTATAAATAAGTTGCAAGCTATTTTACACTGTCTTGAAAAGAGTCGTTATTTTCTGGCTAACGACATTAGAAGGAGGTCATAACTAACTAAGTCAAATTAGACAGATATTTTTTTGACGAAATAAAAATTCAATAAAATCCGTCCACTTCTAGTCACAAGTCAAAATTCATCCAATTATTAGAGGATTGCACTGAAAACATTACATGAGGGATTATCACTTGTCATTATGTTGCTATACAACGAAAAATTATTGACAGTTTTATAATTTATTTAAAATGTCAGATTCACGATTTGACAAATTATTAGAATTTCGAAAAATTATCTCATCGAATTTAACTCGTGCACTGATACATCCTAATAATTTGCCCTAATAATGACCCTCAAGCTTGTTGATTTAAGTAATTAGGCAATAGTAACGATGACAAAAGTTGGGTAATAATAATAATTTAAACCATACGTCGTGGAACTGGCCATGTGGTCTTGTCAAAAAACCTACATAAATGCATAAAATCCACCTGCTCTGGAGTCGGAAAAAAATCTTCTTCTACGGGATTTTGTGGAACTAAAATAAAATCCGAAAATATCATGCATGAACCGCGTGTGACAAGTACCATGAAAGTTCTCGGGGTGTAATTGCAAAGTGACATTTTTGTAACTGCAATAAATTTTCTAAAACGGGACGTGCCGCCCCACACGACGTCATTTTTGGGACTGCAACGAAAATTCACATTATAGGATGTAACGTCCCACGGGGCGTAATTTTTGTAACTGTAAAGAAAGTCACAAATATTGAATTTTCCAGTTGAATCTTTTTGGTGTCAGTCGATTGCTCTAACGTAAGCCATTGGATGGTAGTTTAAAACTGCATTGTCCGAGTCGTCCTAATACTCACCATGTGTGATAGTACCCTTGTTAACCTTAGACATCTTTTATATGCCTGTATTGTTTACCAACATTTTCAAAAGACTCAATATATAACTTAACCTAAAACCCATCCTCTTCCTTTGTGTCTTACTGAGTTATTATTAACCACTTTCCCTTTCAGGTTAATTCTTAAGAAGTGTTAAAAAGAAAAGTATCAGCTATAAGACAGTGCAACGACGTTCCAGTTGATACCATCTAAGGAATATCGTTGAGCCCGATCGCACTGCTAAATCACCTAATGTGTAAAAGTATAGGGACATCACGTACAAATGGTGTGCACGACTCAGCCGCACTACTAAATCACCCTGCTAAATCGTCCAGTGTGAAATGGAGCTAAATTTTGTATTTTATATCTAAGTTAAGTTGAACCCTTCATGTGAATGTCCTTCAGACCTTCTTAGCATGGATCACAGGTTAACGTTCGTCGCTTGTGTATTGTGCGAATGTGAATTCATATCTCTGCTATCAGCATACTTGGCCAGATTCATTTTAAGAAACTGAAACAATTGAGAAAATACAAGGCATAACAAACATGCTAACCACTCACAAGGATTGTTAACTACAAATGTAAATCTGTCTCTATTTGAATATGTAATGAGTAGCCGATATAAAACAGATATCACTTTTAATTTATTTTTTATTTTAATGCTGTAGTTATTACTATAGTAAATGATGGATGGTTAATGAGACAAATTGCACTGCGTTATAACATTAACAAAAATTTGGTTTGTAACATTTTAAGAAAGTGGAGAATAAACGGAACGATTAGTAGAAATCTAGGATCAAAAGACAAAGGATATCCTACTTAACAAGAAACTAACTATTAATATTTCGTTATTGCACCATTTCTATTTATAACTTCTATAAGTCTGTTTGGCATAGAATTAAATAATCTTATACAATAATCATTAGTAATAATATTTTCCCATGCATTATTTACTATTTCCAGTAATTCTTCGGCATTCCATGGTCTCACATTTCGTTTTTGGATACTTCTTACGAGTAGTCCCCATACCTCTTCCATAGGGTTAAGATCTGGACTATGACTGGGCCAGTTAAGAACATTGATGTTGTTATCTTAAAACCAGTTAGTTACGGTATGAGCAGTATGAACGGAACAATTGTCTTGTTGAAATATGGACTTATTATTAGGAAATTATTGTGACACAGAAGGGAGCATAATATTGTCCAAAATCCTAATAACGTTTTACTATTAAATCGTTCCTCAACATGCCACAAAACAACAGGACCACGTGCCAATATCCAAGCCCACATATTGACGGAAAATCTAGCACTTTTATCATTGTTAGATATATATTTCTCATCGAATCGAGTATTCGGAAGGCGGTAAACACGAATACGACCGCTGTGTGTTGACTGGAGAGTTTATTCGTCTGTAAACATTACATTGTTCTAAAAATTTACATTATGCGCTATAAATTCAAGCGCAAATCCTACTCGAGCTTCTTTATGCTTAGCTTTAAGTAAGTATTTCTGTGCTGCTGCATGACAGCGTAGCTCCGATTCTGTTACTCGCCGGCGACCAGTACTACTCGATCCAGAAAAATTCGTTTCTTCAGCAGCCTGAATAACTGAGTAAAATGGATTTTCTTTTCACGACAGTAGAACAAAAGTCTATAAAATATGTTGCATTGTGTAAATGCGGCTTAAGCTATCCTTTGTAGTTAACAATCCTTGTGAGTGGTTAGCGTGTTTGTTTTGCCTTGTACTTTCTCATTTGTTTGAGTTTCTTAACAACAATCTGACCAAGTATGCTGACAGCAGAGAATTCACATTCGCACAATACACAAGCGACGAACGTTAACCTGTGATCCATGCTAAGAAGGTCTGAAGGACATTCACATGAAGGGTTCAACTTAACTTAGATATAAAATACAAAATTTAGCTCCATTTCACACTGGACGATTTAGCAGGGTGATTTAGTAGTGCGGCTGAGTCGTGCACACCATTTGTACGTGATGTCCCTATACCTTTACACATTAGGTGATTTACCAGTGCGATCGGGCTCAACGATATTCCTTAGATGGTATCAACTGGAACGTCGTTGCACTGTCTTATAGCTGACACTTTCCTTTTTAACACTTCTTAAGAATTAACCTGAAAGGGAAAGTGGTTAATAATAACTCAGTAAGGCACAATGGAAGAGGATGGGTTTTAGGTAAAGTTATATATTGAGTCTTTTGAAAATGTTGGTAAACAATACAGGCATATAAAAGATGTCTAAGGTTAACAAGGGTATTATCACACATGGTGAGTATTAGGACGACTCAGACAATGCAGTTTTAAACTACCATCCAATGGCTTATGTTAGAGCAATCGACTGACATCAAAAAGATTTAACTGGAAAATTCAATATTTGTGACTTTCGTTGCAGTTACAAAAATTATGCCCCGTGAGACGTTACATCCCATAATGTAAATTTTCGTTGCAGTCCCAAAAATGACGTCGTGTGGGGCGGCACGTCCCGTTTTAGAAAATTTATTGCAGTTACAAAAATGTCACTTTGCAATTACACCTCGAGAACTTTCATGGTACTTGTCACACGCGGTTCATACATGATATTTTCGGATTTTATGGTAGTTCCACAAAATCCCGTAGAAGAAGATTTTTCCCGACTCAGAGCAGGTGGATTTGATGCATTTATGTAGGTTTTTTGACAAGACCACATGGCCAACTCCACGACGTATGGTAGGGTAATTCATTATAAATTACCCAACTTTTGTCATCGTTATTATTGCCTAATTACTTAAATCAACAAGCTTGAGGGTCATTATTAGGGCAAATTATTAGGATTTATCAGTGCACGAGTTAAATTCGATGAGATAATTTTTCGAAATTCTAATAATTTGTCAAATCGTGAATCTGACATTTTAAATAAATTATAAAACTGTCAATAATTTTTCGTTGTATAGCAACATAATGACAAGTGATAATCCCTCATGTAGTGTTTTCAGTGCAATCCTCTAATAATTGGATGAATTTTGACATGTGACTAGAAGTGGACGGATTTTATTGAATTTTTATTTTCGTCGAAAGGATAACTCTTGGTGAGCAAAATAAAATGATTGTTTCAAAATTGAAAAATATTTTATAGTTTTTGCATAAATCGGGTTTTTCGAAAAAAAAAAAGCGTTTTGATAAAATCCCCATAACTCATAGGCCGCCACATCTTTAGGAACGGGGTTGGGCTAAAAATTGTATTTAATAATTACACTATTATGTGCAAATAGTGGTCGAGCCTCAAATCGATTTCAAATATCGCAAAAAACGATCGAAAAATTGTTTTTTTTTGGGCCATAAAACTTTGATTCTTTTATTTCAATTCGTATCAAAATGCCGATACAGCCATTCGAAAGTTGACATTTTTTCACGAATTTTAAAAAAAAAGTCTGTCTTATGACCAACAGGGGTTGAATGCTTGTACTTCAATATAAAAAATAGTGCGTAACGATTGGTCGCATTTTCTTTCATTAAACTTCATTTTTATGGGCCCCGTATATTGCTTGCTCGGCTCGACACGTTGATGCGCCCGGAGGGGGGGGGGGGGAGGACTGTAATACTACTATTGTATATGTTGATCCTACGTAACGAACTACGTGTATTTTTTCTTTTCATGCACATTTATAAAGCTTTTTTATCAGTTATGAATTTGTATTTACATAATGGCACGTATCTTATTGAGATAATAAAATAATAAAAGTAATGTCGGTTAGTTGAAGAAATAAAAAGGCGGAAAGTACAAAAATTCTTTATTTATTAAACATATAAATAAAAGTATAAAAACTAGTATAAAATCAGTTATTTTTTTGATTATGTGAAAAGTATATTAATTTATTTTTGAACGTTCTTTAGGCCCTCATTCTTCTTCGCTACTACTGTTTAACACGATTTCTTGTTCATCATCATCGTCATCGTCAAAATTTTCTTCGTCTGATTCGATTTCATTTTCTGATAAACATGGCTCGTCCATATTTTCCACGATATCTTCAATAACTCTAGTTTTTTCTTCGATATTAGAGCAATTGTAATCTTCGCACTTCAAACATAAATTAGAACATTTTAATCCATGTTTTCGGCAGCTACACGTATTAGTTTTGTAATCAGCGCTTTTGCAACTACATGCAATTTTTTTAATAATATCTCCGGGAATCAGAACTATATACAGGCAGCAAAGTATTATTCACGATTTTCCATTAAATTATTTTATTTTGCTCACCAAGTTTGTGCTATCCTTTCACCAAGTTTCATAAAAAATATATATTTTTGAAAGAGATACAGCTATTTGAAAAAATTGCGAATTTTTAGCGGTTTTTTTTTGCAATAACTAATTAATTTATTTATCGATCAAAACCGGTTTAGGTTTATTCGATCCGTATTAAAAATTCCTACAACTTTTGTTTGAAACATTTTCTTCTAAAATGTTTTGTTTTTTTATAAATGAAAAAGAACTGTTTTTTGCAAACTTTGGGCGCCATTTTGAAAATGAAACCCAAAAATTCAGGTGGAGTAAAGTAGTTCATAGTTTCGCAGTTCACAGTTTTCATAATTTTTACATATTTTCAATTATTGAACTATTTTTTGGCACCTGAAAAGTACTTTGATTGGATTAAAATGAACTGCTTAATACGTCACTAAAAGCCAAACAGAGTGGGGACTGGGAAACGTTACTCTTATGGAGGTGAGCAATCCTTTGTAGTTAACAGTCCTTGAACCACTGAAGCACTAAGCCCCCCTTGTTTCTTAGTTTGGATTCCTCAGGCCTGAATTATGCAAATGCGTGTGAATCTCTAAAACATTCTGAACATTCTAGGAAAAAATATTGTTTTCACACTTCAGCTGTTAAATTAATCAGAATAATTTTAAAAGAGGTAAAAAATACTCGAAAGCAAAAATTAAAAAATATATATGCGTACTTGTTTGTTCTAGTATATAAAGAAATTGTTGCGAAACACCAGATTATTACCGTGTATTAGCTATTAATCAGAACCTTGGAAAAAGTTCATTAAACGTTAAAAAATCGTACGGATCAAAGAAGCCAGTTCTCATCAGAACCGCAACATTTTCCTTTGAATAACGTTAATCGACTTACATAACATAATCCGAATTCCAGAACACGAGAATAATGACCGGAAGAAAATAATTGATAACAACCACATTTTAACACTGAATGCGCGAATGATATATTAGTTGTTTTTAATTTAAGATTATTAACATAAAAGTTATTTACTACCGTATTACTTACAGAATTTAATAACCATGAAATCATGCTATTATAATACTGTTTTCTCTATACGTTTATTAAAGAATATCTAATTAGTCCGGTAGGTATAGAGGTGAGAAAACGCCAAACTTTGAAATAGCTCAGACAACGAAATTCATTTGAAACTCTTTTTAAGTCCTTAAAAAGTAAAAAATTTAAAGCACCTACTAAAACATGTGCACTTCAGAAACATCTCCTAAAATAATCAAAAAGACTTGTCCCTTTTCAAATGTTTTAAAATGCTATCATTTTTATGCTGAAAAGAAAAAGTTAAGAAACAGGGTAGTATTAGGGTTTTCGAGGACACGGATCATGAATTAAAAATTGATATACACAATGGTGATCAGGCCGTCATATACGTGGCACCGGTGTTGCGCAGCACGTTTCAATTCAATTCAAAACTTCTTTATTTACCAGTAACTTATACAATAATTACCTCCCCAAGGCCTAACCCGGGTCCTACCGTGCAACCACTGCGTTATTCGCTGTGGCGGATTGCAGGACCGGGCGGACTAGGCCTGGCTCGGTTTTAAAACAATTAAAACTTATACCTAGGCTCCTTCTGCATAATGCAGATTAAAAAAGGTGATCAAATTTAGAAACATGTAAAAAAACAGATTTAACAAAACTTAAAATTACACTTTTATAAGGTAGCTCGCGCACTTCACTGTTTCTAATTTGGGTGTTGACGCTGGTACCTCAATCTGGACGAGGAACCATCTACGAGACATGCAAATGCCGGGCTGCGCATAGGCAGGCCTAAACTTTGGTTTAAAAAAAAAAATTTTGGTTTTCGGAAAACTTTGATTTTGTTATAAAATTTTGATGGAAAATGAATTTAGAGACAAAAATACAAAAAGAGACAACGAGAAACAAACGAGACAAAAAGAAACAAACAGAAAGGAAGAGGGGGACAGGAAAGATTTAAAGATGTAAAGGTATGAAATATCAGTAAGGCGGATAGGGCAAGCGAAAGTTATAGTTGTTGAAGTTTGGCTGCAGAGGTTGCCGGAAGATCGGTAACGTCTGGTACGGTAGGGTGTGTTTAATCCGAAATGGGGCATTATGCTGCCTAATTTGTGTGATGTTTCTTGTTAGTGGACTATCGCCCAGTTTGAAAGAGTAGAATTTCTGGGAGATATCCTGGACGTAGTCCGCTATTGGGGTTATGTCGTGGCAAAGTGCGTATAGGTCTCTGAGGGAGGTGTACCTTCCAGAATTAGAGATGAGGCGCATAAATTTGTGTTCTAACACTTTTAGTTTTCTCATTGTCGTGACCGGTATACTGCACCACACCGGCGCCGCGTATGTGATGGATGGCCTGACCACCATCGTGTACAACAATTTTTTATTTTGTCGGTTAAGTCTGCTACCCCTGACCATGCGTGGATACAAACTCCTGGACAGGGAGTAGACCGTCCGTACGGTCTCATTTATATGTGTGTTAAACGTCAGTCGCTGGTCCAGTCTGACCCCCAAGTACTTCACGCACCTCTTGGTTGGAATTTTGTTTCCCCGGATCGAGATTGGTGTTAGGATTTTGTCTTCAGTGAAACGGCGCGTGAAGACTATCGCCTCCGACTTCTCAGCGCAGCACGTCGGCCACGACAATGAGACAACTAAAAGTGCTCGAACACAAATTTACGCGCCTCATTTCTAATTCTGGAAGGTACATCAGAGATCTATACGCACTTTGCTATGACGTAACCCCAATAGTGGACTCCGTCCAGGACATCACTCAATCATTCTATTCTTTCAAGCTGAGCGATAGCCCGTTAACAAGAAACATAACACAAATTAAACAGCATAATGCCCCATTTCGGATAAAACACATCCTACCATACCAGACGTAACCTCTGTAGCCAAACTTCATCAACTATTCTTCCTCTTTTTCTTCCGCTTGCCCTTTCCATTTTACTGATATTTTATACCTCTTACATCTTTAAATCTTCCCTGTCCCCTCTTCTTTCCTGTTTGTATCCTTTTGTCCCGTTTGTTTCTTATTTTCTTTTTGTACATTTTCTTCTCTAAATTCATTTTCATTTCAGTTTTTCAAGAATCCAAATTTCTCGACATCGGAATTTCTAAAACCACAGTTAAGGATTGGCCTATATGCAGCCCAACGTTTTCACACTTCGCGGAAGGCTTCTCGTTTAGGTTGAGGTGCCTGCGACAGTGCCAAAATTTAAAAGTATTAGTACGAGAGTTCCTTAAATAATGTGTAGTTACAAGTCTCTTTTTTGATATAAGTAATTTTAATACCTATTTTAATATGTTTTTGTACAGAAGGTGTTTAGATTTAAGTTTTTAATTGTCTTTTAACTGAACTAGGTTTAGCCCGCCACTACGAACACGGTGATTATACGGTAGGTCCCGGGGTAGGTTCTGGGAAGATACTTATTGCAATTTAATAATAACAAAGTTGTTTTGAATTGATTATAAATTATAGGTCCAATATGAACAGTTAAAAATGTTCAATCTAATATAGCAGACCAGGCCAAAGCATGAAAATGTTTAAAAAATGCGTAGAAGTTTTATAGGAATATTTTACGTAGTTGTCCCTGATCACGAATTTGAGGTCAAAAATTAAAAATTCATTTGGCAGGTCGAAGTATAGCAATTGTAAAAGATATGTCTATAATACGCTTGAAATATTGTTTACTACACAGTACACGTGATTATTACATCGATACGTAGTTATTAAAGGATTAAGGGAAGTTACATTCTTTATCTTTCCGGCAGTAATTGTAATTCCTTCATAATGTATTTGAACCACCGAGTACGTTATTTTATTCTTGCATATAAATTAATATATTTAGATTATGCAAAGGAATTGTCGAGTAAACAGGTAGCTTTCACCCGAGTTATCTAGTAACTAGGGAAAAATACTCAATTGCAAAAATGGTGAACCACTGGGCAGAAGTTCAAAAAGTAGTCAGTTGGGTTTTGAACTCAAACAAGGAAGCTTTTAGGTGGTATGGTACGTGGCTGACTGCAGTCAGGGTTTTTCCACAAGGTGAAGTCCTGTCACTCTTTCCGTGGTTAATGGTGGTCGATGATATCCTCCATAAAATAAGTAATTGGAGCTTCAACATCCAGGGTTATGCATATGACCTTGTTGTGACTGTGAGAGGCAGAAATGAGGCTATGATCTCAAACCTCATGCAAGTTGCCTCAAACATAATATCCAAATGGTGGTCGTCAGAGGGGTCTAATGTCAATCCAAGCAAAACAGTTGTTGTTCCGTTCACCAAAAGGAGAAAGTTTAATCTTAGATCGCCTATGCTGAATGGAACGATGCTAAACTTTTTCAGTGAAGCCAAGTATCTAGGAGTAATTTTGGATCAAAAACTTGCCTGGAACTCACACCTGGAAAGGATACTAACACAGCGGCAATATGGACGTACCGTATGCTGTTTGGTAAGACTTGGGGTCTGAGGCCGAAAATGACACATTGATCTTACCTTTCGGTTTTCAGACTTATGGTGACCTACGCATCGCATCATGTGTACGGAGGAAAAAATAGCATAAGGAGAGTTGCAGAAACTGCAACACCTTACCTGTTTAGGGACTACAGGCGCAATGTACTCATGTCCCACAGCAGCTTGAGAGGCAATGCTTGACCTACTTCCTTTGTACTTGCATGTGAGGAAGGAGGCAGTACTTCACTAAGCACTCCCTACGACTGTATCAGGCACATAAATTTAAAGTAGACGATCTGGTTGGTCATTTAAACATTCTGTAGTTAGTCCATTCTGGGTACATGACAAAACGCACTGACTCAATGCCAATCAATCAGGACTTTGACTATCCGTTTGACGTGCTAATCGAAAGCCGTCAGATGAGCAAGATGGAGGCACTGCCATTGGAACAAGGGTGACTTATCTGGTGTATAGATGGATCTAAAATAGCTGAAGGGGTAGGAGTGAGTGTAGCAGGGCTTAAATGTAGGCTATCCAGCCTGAACCCTCTGTAACACCCCAACCATCTTCTTGGCAGAAATTCATGCTATAGATCTGTGTGCTTAGGAATACCTAAATAAAGGCATTCGAAGGGCAAAGACCTGTATACTATAGACAGGCAGCATTAAAAGCTCTCTAAGGTTCTATACCTTCGAGTCTAAAATTGCGTGGAAATGTAGACAATCCCTCAAGCAACTGGCAAACAACAAGATTACCTTGATGTGGGTGCCAGAGCATGAGGGAGTACAAGGTAATAAACTTGCTGACAGTGTTGTGAAAAAGATTCTGAAGCACAATTCATTGGGCTCGAACCGTTTTGTGGCCTGGCCAAGGAACACATAACGTAGGAGATCCAGAAATGGGAAAAGGAACAATAGTACGTAGCCCAAAACCCCTCGCAGAAGATGGTTCCCAGGGAGTCAAATTGTAAGTACATTATTTACTTTATTTGTTATGTTACTCATTTACTTATAGACGTCGCTTATGTAAAGTAATATTCTATAAACTTTACCAAAAGTCGCCCTAAGTCTTGCCCACATACTTTAAACGTGTTATACAACTTGACAATATATACAACTTTTTTTTTTAGTAAACACTTAAAAACTACAGAATTATTTAAATCAAATGCAAACCCTCTAGTACAGATTCATTGATATTCTCGACGCTTTAGTTATAGTCTAGTATACTTTAACTTGGCGTGTGTATGTATCAGTTAATATTTCCGTACGATTTCATTTTCTCCCATATTGTACACAAAGTTAAAGCAATAGTCCAGAAACATTGTCTACGTGGACAATATTTTTGGATCTTTGTGTACAAGAGAAAATGAAATCGAACGGAAATATTAACTCATACATACACACGCCGAGTTAAAATATACTAGACTATATGTTACGTTACAAACTACTCAAATAGCTGAGCAGTACAAGCCTGCTTTTCTACTTCCATAAGCTGCCCTAGTAGAGGAAGTTAGCCGTAGGTCGGTCTCCCCCCACCACTGACCTTGACCTTGACCGTGCACCTGTGGTCCGTTCCTTCAAGGCCACGGTGGCACCGCAGGTTCGCATAGCATATACCGTGACCTTGACCTTGGACGGCCGCAGTGCGTTTCGACTTCAAGGGCGCAGTGTTGCTGTTACCCAGAACGATCACTTGCTGTGGCCTTGGCCTTGGCTAACACTATTAGAGAATGCAAGGACGGAGCTTCCTCCTTGCCACGCAACTCGTAATGTGCCGTGGTTTGATATTTTGTGACGTAGTATATCTTTTCTATAAAAGAGTGAAAGGAGTTAATATGGGATCATTCTTAACGTCAATTTCCTAGAGTAAAGAAGCAAATATGTATTCGTGCAGTTTTTGTGGTGCAAGCTTCACTCGCAGTGACAATATGCGACGTCATCAGAGGGAGGCGTGTAACAGTTTAAATGGTAATGGACCGCCAGCAAAGAAAGTGAAATTGGATTCGAATCCATCAACATCGGTAATTATGCAGACGTGTTATAGCTGTAATGTGACTTTAACAACTAACCAAATGAAGTCTCATAAAAGAACACTACAACACAGAACAAATTCATGTGTACGTTTGATGGATGGTACAGAAATTGTTCGCAGTGCTTTCAAATATAGAATCATAACATACCGAGTGCATAGTGATAATGAGAAACTGGACTATATAATATTTTTCAACGAAATTCGACATAAAATATTGAATTTACTAGAAGAAATATTATTACTTCATAAAACTGTGAAAGTAAACATGGAGACATTTGCCAGCTATATATTACAAGCACAAGAAATAGCTGAAATTAAATCGTTTAATACGTGTAATAAAATATTGGATCAAGGTGTGGATTTAAACATTGCACTCGACACTTTTATAGACATGATGGTTGCGCAAACTACTGAGTTCCAAGAGCGTGATTCTGGTATGTAAATATCTTCTGGTATGTGGAATAACAATTGACATTTTTTTTTTTATTTTTAGGGTGGGCCCTCGAACAAATAAAATTTGTTGAAATTAATATAAACAAGTACAGTCCAATGGGTGGTTCATCATATATCAAGTTACCAAAGTTCATCGCAAATAAGAAGGCCGTAGTGAATATAGAAAACCAGGACCAATACTGTTTTGCTTGGGCAGTCACTTCAGCATTGTATCCTGCAAATGGTGGTACATCTCAAATGTCATCTTATCCACATTATTCAAGAGTTCTAAATTTGACAGGTATGAATTTTCCAATGAAATTGAGAGACATTTCAAAATTTGAGGAATTGAATAATATATCTATTAATGTGTATGGGTTAGAAAAGAAATTCGAGAATAATAAAGTAAAATATGATGTTGTCGGACCTTTGCGTTATTCTCAGAAGAAACTACGTATTCATGTTAACTTATTATTAATTTCCGCGGAATGTGATCAGAATCATCATTGTAAATCGGATTGTGCTAAAACTCACTATTGTTGGATAAAAAATTTATCTGGATTAGTATCAAATCAAATATCCGCTCACGGACATAGAAAATATTTTTGTGATGGGTGTTTGCTGTATTTCTGTAACGAACGTCAGCTAATGTCTCACCAAACAAATGATTGTAATCATATTTACACTACAACACCATCGACACAATTTCGGGTTGATAAATATGGGAAACGTGTACCGGAAAATATATTAAAATTTGAGAATTTTGACAGACAAATGCAAGTACCATTTGTAGTATATGCAGACTTTGAATCCATTTTGAAACCGATAAATACTTGCGAGCCAAATCCTGAACGCTCTTATACCAACAAAACGTTTATTCATGAACCTTACTCTTTCGCGTATTACATAAAATGTTCCTTTGATAATAGCATTTCTAAATTTGAACTATATCGCGGATCTGATGCAGCAAAAGTATTTGTATCATGTATAGAGGCTGATTTAAGGGAAATTTATAATAGATATATGAAAGATGTAATCCCCATGTCCCCGCTTACAGCGATAGAAAGAGAAAATTTTGACAATGCAACCATCTGTGGTATATGTGAGAAGCCTTTTGCAGAAGGTGATATAAAGGTGAAAGATCATTGCCACTTAACTGGTAAGATACGATTCGGTGCCGCGCACTCGATCTGTAATTTAAATTATAAACTACCAAATTTTGTACCTATCATATTTCACAACATGAGTGGATACGATATTCACTTATTTGTAAAAGAGTTATGCGCTCATAAAGATAAAGTTGACGTAATACCACAAAACAAAGAAAAATATATATCTTTTACAAAACATCTTTACATGCATGATTACGTTACTGACAAGGGGGAAACAAAAAATAAATATTTGCGGTTACGTTTCATCGATAGTTTTAAATTTATGTCAGCATCACTACAAAATTTAGGGGAAAATTTAAATGAAGGTCAAATGGTTACAATGAAGAACTTTTTTACCGATAATGCAAAATTTATTTTAATGCGACGGAAGGGTGTATTTCCATATAGTTTCGTAGATAACTTAGAGAAATTAAATAATCGTGTTCTACCCACCAAGCAGGAATTCTATGACAGCCTAAATGAAACACATATATCAGATGACGATTATGAAAGGGCTAAAAATGTGTGGGAATTGTTTGAGTGCCAGAGTTTGGGTGACTATTCAGACCTGTATTTAAAATCAGATGTCCTTCTTTTGTGTGACGTATTTGAAAATTTTCGTAAAATTTGCGTGAATAAATATAAATTGGATCCAGCTCAATATTACACAGCTCCAGGTTTATCTTGGGACGCTATGTTGAAACTAACAGCGGTAGAACTTGAATTGTTAACAGATATCGATATGATACATTTTTTTAAAAAAGCTATACGCGGTGGTGTCAGCCAGTGTACAGAAAGGAAGCATATCGCAAATAATAAGTTTGTACCCAATTATGATCCCTCAGAACCGTCGTCATTTATCACATATCTTGATGCTACGAACTTATACGGTCATAGTATGTCCCAAGCATTACCAACAGGGGGATTTGAGTGGCTGTCCGAAAGAGAAATTATCGACTTAGATGTTACTAATATTTCAGACGAGAGTCCACACGGGTATGTTTTTGAAGTAGACATACATTATCCGCAAGAGTTACACGATTTACATTCAGATCTCCCTTTCTTAGTAGAAAATATTATACCCCCCCAATCAAAATCAAAATCACCAAAATTAATCCCAAATTTGAATGATAAGAGACGATATGTTGTGCATTATAGAAACTTGAAACAAGCCATTGAAAATGGTTTAATGGTGTTAAAAACCCATAGAGTACTTAAGTTCAAGCAGTCGCCCTGGTTAAAAAAATACATCGATTTAAATACGCAAATGAGAAATTCAGCGACCAATAAATTTGAAAAAGACCAATATAAATTAATGAATAATGCAGTATTTGGTAAAACCATGGAAAATGTTGATAATAGAAGAGATATAAAGTTGATTACTCATTGGGAAAATGTTAGAAGAACTATAGGTGCAAACGCATTAATCGCTCGTCCAAATTTCAAATCTTGCACAATTTTTTCTGAGGATTTTGTAGCGATTGAAATGAGCAAATTGCAAGTAGTCTATAACAAACCAATTTACGTAGGATTTTGTATTCTTGAATTATCGAAGACGGTACTGTATAATTTTTTTTATGGTGTTATTAAACGTCAATTCGGTGCTAATGCTTCTTTGTTGTACACCGACACCGATTCCTTAATTATGAAAGTTTATACAGATAACTTCTATGACTTTATTGTACAAAATCCAGAAAAATTTGATACTTCTAATTACAGGGAGGGAAATAAATTTAATATTCCAAAAGGCTCGTCTGTGCTTGGGAATATGAAAGACGAATTCCCCGAAGATCCTATTATCAGCTTTTATGGTACTGGAGCGAAAGCGTACTACGTGCAATCGGTCGGTAATGAGTTGAAAAAAGCCAAGGGAGTAAAGAAATCTGTGATTGAAAAACAACTTACAATAGATGACTACAGAAAAATTGTTGAGCAGGGCGGGTTAATATTTCGTAAAATGAATACTTTCAGAAGTCACTTGCATGATATCTATACAGAGATGCGGAATAAAGTTGCTCTTTCTTATTATGACGATAAACGTTTTGTGATTCCCAATACCACTAAAACTCTACCCTGGGGTCACTCAGACATAACATTTTTTCAGAGTGAACCAGAGCAGAATTTAAAGTGGTTAATATCAGCCTTAAATAGTGTCGTTGAACGAAATGTTTTAAAGGATGATGATAAACTAGATGTGTTACTCAAAGCAATGAATGAGTTGAGTGATTAATTGTTAATAATGTTTCTACTTGTTAACGCAAAGGTCGACAATTATAATATTCAATTGAAAAATTCATTGTGATATTTCATGTTATGTGTAAGTCGAAGTAAGAGATATTTGTATGAAATAAAATGTTAATTTATAAATAAAGATTTAAATTACTAAATGGTATTTTTATTGTATGAGTACTGTAGGCAATAAGATAGAGAGAGACGATAGGAAGAGTGGGGTGGGAAGTAGGGGGTTAGTTAGAGTGTGTAGGGAAATAATTTGAACCAATAGGAACAAGAGTGGTAGGGAGTGGAGGGGTTAGTTCAGCGTTATGGGCTTCAGAGATGCTACAAAGATTCTTTCCGTCTCCAGCTCTCGAGTTGTAAGGAAGTGTGCAAAATAGTGCTGTCTGCTCTATTCCTAGCATTCTTTGTGTTCTGTGTTTTGTGTTTCGTGCCCGTTTCTCGTGTCCGTTTTGTGTTTGTTGTGACAATGGTAGGACAAAAAAAGATTGGTGTTTCTGGTGGTAGCGGTAAGGGAGGCGCTTTGTTGAGTGCTGTGGCTGCATACTTAATTAATTATATGCCAGGGCAAGACGACAATGGCGACGCTTGTCCGGGTAATGGTGTGGCGAACAATGGCGACGCTTGTCCGGGTAATGGTGTGGCGAACAACCAGACGAGCCCTGGCGTGGGTGACAATGGCGACGCTTGTCCGGGTAATGGTGTGGCGAACAACCAGACGAGTCCTGGCGTGGGTTTACTACCGGATATTGAAATCCCGACGGATTTGACCGATTTGAACGATGATTTGCTGGGTGATTTCGATTTCTCCGAATTGGACGCGCAGGCTTTGGCTTCAGATGAAGCCAGAGCTAGTACATCTAATGGAGAGGCCTACCCGAACGCCGCGTGGTCTAGGTTCCCTACGGTTACGGAGACAAATTCTGAGGACGAATTTCAACCTGCGCAACCAAAGATTTATTCGCAGAAAGGCCAAAAGAAGATGACGACGCATCCTTCAACATCTACAAAGCAGACGCAGGTAGAGAATACCGAGAAAGATGATGACGTGTCGATTCTTAGAAGAATTTTATCGGCGCAAGCATCTGTACCTGCTCGCCTGAGCCCTATTCCCGATGTTGGCTCAGACGAGGGGCAGGTAGAGATACCTGAAAAGCCTAAGAAAGCAGCAGCTAAAAATAAAAAGCCGTTATCGGGAAGGAAACCGGTGGTTAAAAAAGCTGCTGCAAAAAAGTCGGTAGCTAAGAAACCGAAAAAAGATGCTGCAAAAAAGCCGACGAAAGTGCAACCGGTATGTTCGAGCGCGCCGTTGCCAGGATGCTCTCATGCGGTGTTGCCAACGCAGGAACCCCGTAACCGTGCTCTGGTTGTGAATGAAAGTGATTCTGATTCACAATCGGAGTTATTCTCCCAAGAAGAGCAAAATGAAACTTTCAAAAATTTCTTGAACATGTATGAACAGTTGCAGCGGGAGGATAGGGAACTTAAAAGTGCAACTGATGATGACAGCAAATTAAAGGATCACGCGCAGTCCCTCAAAAGGAAGGCGGAGATGTTGAATTCTCGGGCCGATGAAATGCTCAGAGGCATTGCGAAGCGTCGCAAAGCCTCTGAGAGATGTACAAGGAAGCTAAATGCTATAAAAAAGAAACTGGGAATAAGGTAGTGCGTAAACACACTACAGAATGTTGCATTAAAAATGTTTGTACATAAATTTAGTATTAGGTTAGGGTTAAGAGAAAAAATGTAAAAAAATATAAAAGTAAAAATGTAAAACTGAAAAAAAATGAGGTTAGATTAGGTTAGAAAAATGTAAAAAATTTAAATGTAAAAAAATAGGTTAGGTTAGAAAAAATGTAAAAAAAAATTTAAATGCAAAAATGTGAAAAAAAAATTAGGTTAGGTTAGGTTAGGTTAGAAAAAATGTAAATGTAGAAAGTAATAACACCCCCCCCCAACCCCCCCCCAACCCCCCCCCCCGCGTCACGCGCTGGGTTATGGTTAGTTCAGGTTTATATATTAAAAAAAAAAAAAAAAAAAAAAAAAAAAAAAAAAAAGCGGGTCAAAAAATTAAAAAAAGGTTTATGCGGGCGAAGCGACCGAAGGCTGCAAGCGTCGCCCCCGCCTCTGCCAAAACCCCCCGCGCCCACCCACCCACCCGGGGGGGGGACCAAGGTAGCGCAGTGGTATAGCGGAAAATTGTTATTTAATTTTATAATTATAATTTTATAACTCTATAATTTTATAATTATAATTTTATAATTCTATAATTTTATAATTCTATAATTTTATAATTCTATAATTTTATAATTTTATAATTTACGTGTTGAAAAAAATCCCTGCAAGTGCTAGGGATTGAACTACCAAACCTTCGTTCACAAAGTTTACAAAGCAAGCCACGTTACCACTGGGCTACCTTGGTCCTAGGAAACTCTTATACTTTACTCTTATACTTACCTATAACGCGAGTTTATATATATATTTCATGGAATTTTTGGTAAATTGTGTATTTAAGTATATAATTAGATTAGAACTGTTGTATTCATCGTAGATGAAATAAAAAATAAATTTTAATACATTTATTTATACACAAATATTGGACAAAAAAAAAAAATATATATATATATATATATATAAACAACTGAAAAACTTCCAAAGTACACTCAGACACGCGTAAGGGGTCATTTTCGACTAAACTGACCACTGGGAATCGATTCCGATAATTTCCGAATCGATCCGAACACTACCGAACGCGTTATTCACTGTTTTGTCAAGGATTGGGGGAATAAAAAAATCAAAACACGTTTCAGGGGAGTTCACACATGCAAAGGCTGCAATTTTAAGCGAAAAGCCGAACTCATGCCGAACACTCCCGAAGTTTCCCGAAGCCACCCGAAGACGCCCGAGGACACGCGAGGTATCGTTTTCGACTAAATCGATCACTGGGAAGCGATTGCAACCACTTTCGGAGCGATACGACTAGCCGTTCCGGGAAAAAGTCTGCTGCGGCAAAACTAAAGGTCGGAAGTGAGTAGAAACGGTACTGGAGGACAACTGTGACCTCGATACACCTTTTGCAACACTTTTGACCGACAGTCCAAATACGAATAACCAATTTACTTAAATAAGTACCCCGTTATTTCTTATATTAAAGCAATTTTTTATTCTTTACTTTACTACTGTTATTTATTGTATATGAAATGAAATAAAAAAAGAATAACTCTTAATACATTTATTTATAAATAACAAAAATATATATACATAAAATAAAACAGAATTATCCGTCCGAATCATGCTCCACCAGAATGACTGCATCCTCATCTTCATCGGCAGATTCCTCCACCAGAATGGCTGCATCCTCATCTTCATCGGTAGATTCCTCCACCAGAATGGCTGCATCATCTTCCGAGTCAGACGATTCCGCTGTGTCCGTCGATGATTCCTCCAGAATTACTCCATCCATCTCGTCTTCGGAATCATCATTGGGCACAGTGTCCATCGACCATGTGGACGGAGACCTCTCCAATGGTTGGTATTCTTCTGGTGAGGTGGTGCTATCTGCTACACCACCCCTTGTCGCCTCTCTAACGCGCTGCAGGTAGGCACGATACCTTTCGCACAAAACGAACATGGTTGAAGTGGAAGATACAGTATTGTCTTGTACTTCAGACATGTTGGAGCGTAGAAAGTAAACTGAGGGTGGTGAGGGCTTTCTTATGTATATATAGCCCCTACCACCACCCCCACCTCATCACTCCCCACCTCACTACTCACACAAATAAGAGTAGAAAGTGTCCTAATACTCATATTTTTAACACCATCAATATCAATAGCACTGTCAACATAAGCAATAATCGAAGTGAAACACAGATTTCTCTAGTAACATTGTGTTACTTACATTTAAATATTTAGTAAATAAAACAAAAAATAAGATTCAATTTAACGTTTATTTAACACTTAAACTAGTTATATAATATTTACAATAAACTAAAAATTAAATATATACATTTATTTATCACTAAAACTAATTACATAATTATTTACAATAAACTAAGAGATATATACATATTTACAAAAAAAAACTACAAATTATCTGTCCATATTGCAAATATTGCAGATTTCCACTCGCCTAATCTGATAGAGTGGATCTCTGCAAGATTTGCAATATCCCCGCCTGCCTCTCATTATCCTTGTAGTGGCATGGTAGTCCACATGACGATGTCTCCCAGGATCCACCCTAGACTGGTATCCCAGAAAACATCCGTGGCAAAGATTGTATTCCATACCACCCACTACTTGGACCGCAACAAAGGTCATGGTGGTGCAGAAGATGCCATCCATCGGGTTCACCCTTGCTAAATATTCTGATGTTATCCACCGCTGCCCTCTTTGGTGGGGAACATCTACGACGATACCCTCATCATCACTTGAATCGTCTGCACCCTCTTCAGCGTCAAAAAATTCCTCATCGTCTTCCTCGTCGCTTTCCTCATCGCCTTCCTCATCGTCTTCAACTTCTACCTCGTCGTCTTCGGGAGCAGCCAAGTCGTCCTCTACCTCTTCAAGGTACCATATATTGTTGAGGACATCTAGGGATGCTAACCAGTCCAGGAATCTGAGGTTAGCCCAACCAGCAGGTACAGCAGCCATATTAATACTTGGAAACGAATATATAAGACAGTAGACGGAATGATCAACGTTGAAGTTTGCAAAGCAACTGATCTAACGTGGAGTTACACCTCCTCTTTTAAACATGTTGCTGGTGACGTCACATCATCTCTAACGACATACCATGGCTCTAATATCGGCAATTCCAGCGACTACTTAAACAAACAAGACCATGAGGAGGAACTCAGTTATTATTCAGCTGTCATACCGTACACTTGTTTTTAAAACAGCAATGTCTTGTCCAAGAGAGTGGCAATCGAAACCAACAATCGCCGTATATCCATATAGTATGGATGGTGCAATTCTGTGCTATAATTGTTCCCAATTCTGGGCAAAGCAGCAAATTAATCCATGTACTGGACTATGTTCAAATTGTATAAAAGAAAATCCAGTGCCAGTGAATACCGTCCGAAAAGCAGCATCACGTGAGCGTCTGGAGCAAGAGTGCTACAAGTGTCTACAACCCACGACTCGTACAAATTTTGGAATTATCCGAGATGTTTGTGAGACATGCAAGGTGGAGCACCCATTGAGGCAGCGGTGTCTGGTTTGCAACAAGTACACTGGTGATTGTTGGAACAATATTTGCAGCAAATGCAGAGACGAGAAGACATACAGTGTTTTACTTTGTGAATATGTTGGACATATTTATGGAGGTGTGATGAAACACAACAGAGAATGTTTCTGTCAGGAAGCGTTACTGTCGAGACGGGGGGATTTCATCTGATTAATTCCATAAATATGTATTTGTATTTTTTCTGTATTATATACGTTTTAAATAAATATATTTAATCTATAATTCGTTGTAAATATTTTCTTCTCAATAAAATTTATTAAAATGATTTTCTTGATTTCATCTAATAATTTTTAGGAGTAAAAATTAATTCAAAAATTTTAACAAATTTGCATTTGTATATATTTTTTCGTTAATGTGTATATAATTACTAAGGCTTTGGAGTCTTATATGGGGAAAATAAATAAAACAAATATTAATGGAATACACACATTTTATTATGAAATTTCTAAACATAAGTAAAATATTAGTTGTTATAAATATACACATTTTATATAAAGAATGTGACAATATTAAATAAGAGCTGCTTCGTTAATCCAAGAGTTGTGGTCATTAGAGAATCCGAGCCACTTCACAAAAACCTTGTTCCCTCTCCTTCTTAAAACCTTTTCCACCAAGTAGACATCAGGGTATTTAGCTTTTTGTAGCTCCATTTCATAAAAGCACCCCTTTATTGGTTGGCCATGAATGTCCTGGAGTGTATATGTTGTGGGATTTGTTACATTTATTTTAACGATCTTGAAAAGTTCAGTTGAAAAATTTGGTGTGAACCCCTTTTCAAATATACCTTTATATTTACTGATTCGAACTATATCGCCAATACGAAATTTAGGTTTCAAAGCAATTTTAATGTGATTATAAGCATTTAAACGTGTAGTTGGTTTAACATCAGCAGGTTTCATACCAGTCGTACGATGTATTTTATTATTGTACAATTTTGTAATGTCGGATAGAATGTCAACCCATTTGTATTTACCTCTAGCTGAGAATTCTTTATATAACCAGGTTTTTAATGTTCGTATTACTCTTTCTGCAATTGCTGCTTTTTTCGTACTATACGTGGAGTAATGATTAATGATGTACTGTTTCATTAAAGCAGAAAAGTTTTTGTTGTAAAATTCCGTACCCTGATCGCTTTGTAGATTTTTAGGAGAATAATTTGATTCTTGTAAAATACTTCTCATAGCCTTAGTAATTTCAACACCAGTTTTATTTTTTAGAGGTTTAGTCCACAAATATTTTGAGTAACAGTCGATCACTACGAGAATGTATCGATAACCATTGTTTTCATCAGCGTATGGTTGCATTTCAGCTAAATCCATTTGCCATAAATCACCATAACCTTTGATTATTGTTCTTCTTCTACGGAAATTTCTCCTACAAGCTTTATGCAATTCGTTAACAACTTGTAATTTCTCATTACTAATCACCATAATTGAAGTTTAAGTCAGGCGTTTATATAGATAATTTAGGTCTGTTTTTTCACTTTTTTCCTAATGTAGCAGCGTTGTCCGTGACTTCAGCCACTATTTCATCTATCACTTGTTGATTACGATCGTTCCTCCCAGCTTGTGCCACAATATTTCCAAGTGATTTCTGTCGCACTGTCATACCTTTCAGACGGGATTCATCGAGAATGTGGTGCACTTTGCTTATTGCATCATATAAAATAGTATAATTGTCCTCGGTTAATTTCTTAACTCCAGAAATTTCTTTATTAATGTGTTGCAGAGCGTCATTAATCATCTCGGTAATTTTGCTGTGTACAAACTTACTATATTCAGTCCACTGATTCTCCATAAAAGCAATGTGTGACTTTTTAATGTCTTTCATACATTTATCGATATTTTCGTCTACATAGTTACGAGTTACACCATCTTTTTGATTTATTGGTTCACCAATGTTCAGTAAACGCTTATTTTGCATATCAAATTGATTATCTGCGGTAAGTTTAAAACCAATACCTGGAGGTCCATGTACGATAATCGATTTATTATTATTACTTCTTCGTCTACCGAACTTGTCAATTGTGTTGTTTACAACAGCCATTTCTGTTTACGTCTGACCCCGTTTAAGCATTTCACAATATTTTATACTAATTAAATAAGTGTGAAATGAATTTTAACTTCACTAATAGATTATCCTTTCTTCCCTCATTTCTTCCAATAAACTGACTATTTCGTTATTGACACCATTGTTACCAACCATTTTTGAGCTATAGAGCAGGCGTAGGCGGTCCACCAGTTCTTTCGGTTTATTCCAATATACATAGTCAACACCTCTATTATTGTATAATTTATTAATAGGAACACCTAAGCCAGTTTTAGATCTCGTCACAACTGTAGAAGATACCAATGGTTCTATAATATTAGTGAATTTCTTCCATTTAGCTTTATTCAAACCCTGTTTCATATCATAATTTTTATATGGTGCTTTTGTCTGTTTTAAAATCCCCCCATATAATTGACACTCTTTGTCGCCAATAATAGCCTCATTACTACGCGAAATTTGTGGTTGTTTCATAAATATCATATCATATAACTTAGGACTGCCAGAATACGTCCCCACCTTCTTAGTTCCACGCCACAATGTGATATTTCCATTAGAAAAGCGTATTTCAGCATTACCCATTTGTAGTTTTTCTGTATGGGGGTCTAAACGTACACCGTATATAGTATCATACCTAGCATTGTCGAATTTCAGATTTTCTAAATGTGTTTGCACTATATCACATTTTCCTTCTGCGCCACTAATAGAACTTTCTGAACATGGAGTGCTCATTAACGACGATCCCGGTGGTGTTTCCAAAAAATATTGTTGACTTGCATTTTTGTCACCATCTTCATCACTAGTTTCAGGTGTTGCTTTAAATGTACTAGTACTAGCTCTTGCACTTTCTATCGGTTGTGTTGGTTTCTGAGGTTGTGTTAGCGATTGGTTATGTGAAGCAGATGATATAACCTTTAATGGTTTTGTTATGGGTTCATAAATTTTTTCGAGTGTTAACTGATTCTCAACGTTTCTTCTCTTCACAGAGTTGAATTTTTTGCGCACTGAATCGGTGGCCTCAATCAATTCACGTTTCAGTCTTATTTCTTCTCTCATGTTTCTACCTATAGCACTACTGAGTTTATTCTCACCATTGTCATTCATGTCTAACAAATGCAGCCTCACTGCTGAAGTTATCCCGATGCTATCTGTAGACCAATTAAAATTTTAATTACAATACTTCATGGATATATGAAACTATCAAGTTCTTTGCGATATCTCCCTTCATTTACTTCTCTATCCTTGTCAATTACAAGAAACCCATATTTGTCTTTCCAGCACTCTGCACACATTTCTTGAAATTCTTTATAAGTCACATCCGGTGAGACATGGTCTGAGAAAATGTGGTGTAAATTCATATCATCCTGCTTAAAAATTGCTATGAAATTACTATTATCCCTTACCAACTGTTTAGGGACGCGGGAATACGTTTGTGCCAAATAGAAACAATCTACATGTTTATGACGCCCCATTGAGAAGTATGCTCGAATAACATCTTGCTTTTCACATATAACATCATCAAATATAAATATAGACTCAGGCTCAGCGTCGGATGGTTGCACTATTTCCGCGTTGTTACTGAAGGTGTAATATCCTAGCCCCGTAATCGGTGCTAATATATCGCGTAAATATTCATACTTGGGTTGATGTAAGGACTTTGAATATAAGTAAATGTTTGAAAAACGTAGCCCAAGTGGATGAGTAAGCAAAGTTATTAGTAAATTTGTTTTGCCACAACCACTTGGACCTATTAAGAGTCCGCGAATAGTTGAGGGAAGTAGCGGGCCATGGCGTGATTCGACTTGTAGTCCACACCCTACTTTTTCATCTAAATTATCTACAGCAAGTTTCTGTTTCTGCTTCACAATGCGCATCGTAGCACGGATGGATACTATATAAATAGATGTACGTATTGTGATTGTTATTTAAATGGTGTCAACCGAGAAGCACACACGTGAAAATCGTCGTGGTTTAAAGATTGGTAAGGGGGTAGTCAATTCTCTAATAAATAAGCTCCCATTTGAACTACACTTACCGGGAGGTTACCAGTATTGTGGTCCAGGCACCAAATTACAAAAAAGATTAGCCCGAGGTGATCCAGGCATAAACAAACTCGATGCTGCATGCAAGCAGCACGATATTGCATACGATCAAAACACCAGTAATTTAGCAGCCCGACACAAAGCAGACTATCAACTTGAACAAGCTGCCTGGAAACGAGTTAAATTAAAAGACGTAAGTTTCAAAGAAAAGGCCGCCGCGTGGTTAGTTACAACTATAATGAAGGGAAAGCAACGTCTTGGTATGGGTTGTACGTCAACAACACCCCGTACTACAAAGAAACGTATAATTAAAAAGAAAAACAAGAAAAAAACTAGAAATATAGCTTTTGGTGCTGGAATAGTACGTAAAGTACGTGATGACATACGTAAAGCCGGTGGTAAACGAAAAATCGCTAAGGACACAAAAAAAGTTACGCAAATTGCGCTTCAAGCAGCACGACGACACATGAGAGCAGCTGGTGGAAAACGTAATATTCGTACACCTAGGATAATACCAATACCGAAAGTGGGTGGAATTCTACCATTAATACCCATTTTTGCTGGATTATCAGCTTTGGGTAGTTTAGCTGGCACTGCTGCTGGTATAGCTAAAGCTGTAAATGATGTTAAAACGAGTAGAGAGGAATTAGCTGAAAAAAATCGCCATAATAGGCAGATGGAGGCGATTTCTATAGGAAAAAGTGGTAAAGGGCTATATTTAAAACCATATCGCAAAGGACTAGGACTTTATCTAAAACCACAAAGTTCAAAAAACTTCTAGATGCTCTACCCCGAAAACCTCTCACTAATATCGATCTTAAATATTATGCAGAGAAGGTGAAAGTGCCCTATTTTCGGGGGATATTTATGCGGGACACTCTACCATATTCTGGACCACGTCATAATGAGTCGGCCATCATAAATCTAGACAGTATAAATGGCCCTGGAACACACTGGGTTGCATTTAAAAAACGTGGTAGTTTAGTCACATATTTCGATAGTTTTGGTGATTTACCCCCACCGACAGAATTAGTTTTATATCTGCGCAGAGGTTCAAAGTCGACCGACAAAATTTACTATAACTATGAACGCCAACAAAATTTTAACACAGTGTGGTGTGGTCATTTGTGTTTGAAGTTTCTCACTACAAAATAACTACAAACGCTTGTGAAATAACATCTGCAGACCTTGAAATGGATCGGGAAAGCATCAAGCAGATGGGTCAATCACTAATCGCATTCTCCCGTTTACGCAGTCTATTGAAGATGAGCAAACAACAACTGGCAAATATGCCTAAAGAAGTAATGATTGGATGTGCTGCACATGAAATTGCATTAGTATGGGACAAACTACCCCAGCATCTCCAGAATGATATTGATATTTTAAAATATCAATACTGTCAGGAACATTATCATGATGATGATGATGATGGCGGTGGTAGCAGTGTTGATGTTAATGATGGGCCGCCGCCTCGAAGAATATTTTGCTGCTACTGTAAAGTGCGCGATGTCAATGTTGCATCAAATAATGAGATACAAACGTCTCCGTCATCCAGCAAAAAACGAAAATTACACCACGATTATTGCTGTAGTTCACAATAAATTCATGAGAGAACACTAAATATCATCAGTCATGTCGTATACGTTCACTCTATCAAACCGATCTAGTGTGCTCAGTGCTGAGTTTTATCCTCCCATTGAATTAGATACTAATAGTCGATATGGGTTAGGATTAACAGGCTTCTATTCTTACAATTCTATATTCAATGTGGACGAAACCAACAATCGTTTTTGCTATCGAATTGGACCAAAAGTAGCCCCCACACTTATCCACATACCTTGCGGAGCCTATGAAATTGAAGAGATATATCGTGCAATACTGAAAGCTATGCCCGGTGATAAGAAAGAGGAAAAAGAAAAACTATTTCGACTGCGAGCGAACAACAATACGCTAAAGTGTGAGATTTGGTCAAAATATGGAATTGACTTTACACAAGCAAACTCTATTGGTAATTTATTGGGATTTGAATCGACTTATTTGCATCCAAACACTAATCATGAATCAACATTACCTGTTGATATTATGAAAGTAAGGATGATACGTGTAGATTGCAACATTATCTCTGGAGCATATCTGAATACCCTTAAATCCCATACCCTTTTCGAGTTCGACATAGACGTTGAACCAGGTTACAAACTTACCAGAGAGCCAGCGAACATCATATATTTGCCTGTTAGACCTGAAGGACGTCAGTTTATCGACAACATTACACTACGCATATTGGATGATAATGGAGATTTAATCAATTTTCGTGGTGAGAAGATTATCGTAAAGCTAGAATTGAAACAGTTTTAAAATCGCAAACACAATGGGTTTCCGATATAATCAACAACGATTAGCACACAATCGTTTCAATGTGATTGACGATAAAAAGACTAATGACTGCGGAAATCGACTCATTCAACGTGTAGAGCTTAAACGGTTAAGACATAACCTGCCAGCTAAAGATCGTGCATTTCTTCGATCCATCGGATTGAAACTGAGAGAAAAATAGTTAATAATGGTGACTTTTACATCTAGTGAAAAACTTGAGGTGTTCGAGGAACCTGTATTCGATCAGTCACTCGTTAGCTTACATGAGCATACATATAAACCACACGGTTCACCATATTATAGAAACTCTGATGAAGTACGCATTCCTGTCAATTTTCAGGACTTAATACTTGACATTACAGAGAGTTACATTTATATAGAAGGAAAATTTACCCCTAGTGATGTTACCAAGAAGTGTTATCTATCTAACAATGCGCTAGCTTTTCTCTTCGAAGAAATAAGATATGAAATGGGTGGTGAACAGGTCGCTGTCGTTAGGAAGCCTGGCATCACTACTACAATGAAAACTAGGGTGTCATATGGACAAACATCCCTCCCATCGCTACTAACTATAGGTTGGGGTCTCACCGAGAAAAAACAGGATATTTTAGATACTACCAGCCACATTTTCAGCGGTAAACTCCCTCTTAAGTACCTCATGGGTTTTGCAGAAGATTATACCAAAGGTATTTTAAATACAAAACAGGAATTAATTTTAATTATAGCACGTTCCTTTAAAGACTCTTACATTGGAGAAGTTGATGCACAGTTAGAAATTAACAAAATCGAATGGAAGATAAGACATATTGTGCCTGAAGTTAGACAAAAGGTTAAACTATTAAAGAAAATTGATACGAGCAGTAATAATGCTAAAGTTAAAATGGCTTACCGTATGTGGGATCTCTATGAGCTACCCACTCTACGTGATACTGCTTCTGATATATGGGCTGTTAAAACCACTAACAGTCTTGAGAGACCTCGATACATCATTATCGGATTTCAAAACAATGGCAACTCTAGTGACAGAACCAAGGACGCCGCAAGTTTTATACATGCAGATATAAATAATATTCGGCTATATTTAAATGCCGAAGTATTTCCATATGAACGTTGGAATTTAAATTTCGATAAGAAACTCGACTCTGCAGCCTACTACGCCTATGAAAATTTCCAACGTAGTTATTACGATAAAGATATGAGTGAACCTATGATGGACCTTGGCGAATTCAGAAAAAATCCATTGTTTGTTATTGATTGCTCACACCAACCAGATGCAATGAAATCATCCACCGTCGATATAAAAATTGAATTTGAGACACGGAAGACGAAGTTTCCCGAACAAACTCGAGTATATGCACTTATACTTCACGATGCGTATTTAAGTTATAGCGCATTAGATGGTTCAGTTCAGTGTGGCATTGCTGGTGCTAAGTAACGAATACCTATTACCATGACGTCATTAGGTAGCCAATTTCCTACTTTGATAGTTGACTTGCAGGGGTTTCAATATAAAACAAATGATTTTACCGTTAAAGAATTAGCTGTTCTATGTTGTAACACTAATCAGCAAGCACACTATTTCTTCAAACCACCAAATCCTTTCTCATCACTAACCCAAGGCGAACAGACTCACTACCGATGGTTAGAAAACAACTACCATGGGGGCATAAAATGGAGTGATGGATATATTCAACTGTCAGAATTCCCACTAATACTTCATCGACTTTGTCAAAACGCTGTTAATAATTTTCGACGCAACGTATTGTCAGAGGATGTTATAATTGTATGCAAAGGCAAATTAAAGAAAAATGTTCTACAGCATCATCTAAAATGGAATAGAGTTATAGATCTAGATGACTTCTCACCCTGCATACCCAATCTAAAATCGTTAAAGGTACCAAGATGTATGGAACACACCCAACCAAAATATAGTCACTGCTCTCTTGCAAACGTTCACTTTCTTAACAAATGTATTATAGATTTAAATATAGAGTTAAAATAAATATCTTTAAATATGTTTATATTTAGGATTAATAATTAATATTTTTTAATGTATGTCACCAAAAATAATTATAAATAAATTAATGTATAATCTAATAATGTGTTTCATTTATTTCAATTTTAATTTTAAAAATAAAAACAACTATATTTCCATAATAATAATTTTATTACACCATTTACATATTAATATTATTAACAGAAGAATTACAATAAGTGATTAACTACTAATTGAGTTGTCTTCATCCTGTTCTTCATCAGATTGGTCGAGTTGATACTTTTCAATAATTTTCTTAGGTAAGTATTTTTCTATGTCACATAGGAAATGTTTTAAATTTATTTCCACTAGTTGCTCACAGAATTCTTCTAAATTCACAATACCACGAGAGAATTTACCACATAGTTGTGCACCTCTGTAATACCTCTCAGAATCCTCATTAAGCTGTTTAACTTTTTCAGCATCGAAGCAGTAATTCAGATCATAATTTATTGCATGGAGTCTATCCATACTTAAGTCGCCTAGTACAGAAGATAGTCTTTCAATTGCCGAATTAATGTCTTCTGCCCTTACCCAACGTTCTGCTGAATATTGCATCCACATTCTTGCCAGTTATAGTGAGGCTAGAAATTACATAAATAAAATTAGAACAAGTTATCAAATATATGATAAAACTACTTACATCTCTACTACTATTGTAGTGTATTTATAATATTTCAGTCTAAGTTATACTTTCACTATACCTTATTTATTGGTCTGATAATTTAAAGTATACAAATATTTTAAATAGTTTAAATCACGCAATAATTTCGAATTTTATTAGTGACCTTGATTTAGCACCGGTATAAATGGGTGAATTCTCTCCTAAATAAATCAACGCATATTTACCACTAGACGAATTTATTTCTTCTATAAAAGTTATATTTAATAGTTCAGCAATACGTTTAGGCAAAAATGATTTAAAGGTAGTACTTGTACTTTCATCAAATAAATGTACTAATATCGATTTTCCAAAACGTGTATTAAGCATTAACATTTTTTTAATGGCGTAAACCTTATTTAAAATTAACGATGAAATAGGTTTTTGGTCTAAAACTTCAGTATCTTTAATAATAAGTTCATTAAGGGCTAATAAATCGATATTGGTAGTCATATTTAAGTAGTTGAGTACAGTGAAAGAATTACTAACCAAGAAATATTACAGAACTTTGCTTACTTAAAATATTTCAGATCACAACACTATGCTCACTTATTAACTGTAGGTGAACCAGACTAAATATGATTTTGTTCTAATAGTCCGTGCTTTTTTTATAGAAAAAGTATACTACGTCACAAAATATAGAACCCCACCACATTTTACTGTGTACGTATTGAACTAATGTAATTTTAGAGGTCAAGTTGCGTGGCAAGGAGGAAGCTCCGTCCTTGCATTCTCTAATAGTGTTAGCCAAGGCCAAGGTCACCGCAAGTGATCGTTCTGGGTAACAGCAACACTGCGCCCTTGAAGTCGAAACGCACTGCGGCCGTCCAAGGTCAAGGTCACGGTATATGCTATGCGAACCTACGATGCCACCGTGGCCTTGAAGGAACGGACCACAGGTGCACGGTCAAGGTCAAGGTCAGTGGTGGGGGGAGACCGACCTACGGCTAACTTCCTCTACTTGCCCTCAGTCTTTTTTACATCCATATAATCTAATTTGTGAAATGTTATCTGGAGTGAACGCTAATTCATAAACCGCAATTTTAATAAATCGTTATATATCAAGCTCCATTGTTCTACATTAAGATGATTCTGTCCAGAGTTGTTGTACTTGGTAGGGCAGTCTACTATGACTGTGAATCAGCATCGACAAATATTTCCAAATAGAAATATTTTCTTTTCTTTAAATATTGTGTCAACTTTGCTAAGCAGCGCATTATTCAGTAGGTTTTGTACTATTTTCACAACGTTATCAACATTTTTTTATGATAACACCAAAATATTCTATTTAAGTTCTTGTTGTACAAAGAAGTCAGCACACCATCGGTTTAAGCTTTTTCTTCTTTTCTAACACTTAAAAGAATATTCATTCATTCATTTATTTCGTTAAGGTTGCCATATCGAAGAGAGAGAGAGAGAGATCTGATAGGGAAATATTTACTGTTTTTGGCCATAACTTCTTACTCTAAAGCACATATTGCAAACAAATTACAAGACTACCTAAGTAGAACTATAACAAGAGTAGGGTTATAAATTTTCACTCAATACTTTCGAACATATGCGAAATAGTTAGATTTAAATTTAGGAAATACGAAGATTGACATAATTTTTAAAATTAAATCTAACTATTTTGCAAACAACTGAAATTATTGAGTGAAACTACACCTGTCATAGTACTACTTAGGTAGTCCTATATTTTTTTACCAATATACGTATTTGAAAAAGTTATAGCCAAAAATAATAAATATTTCCTTATCGGATCTCTCTCTCTTGGATATGCATACCTTAATGCAAAACTTAAGCCTCTATTTACTGGACTAAATGGAAAAACGTTACAACGGAAGCAACAGTTGTTTAATTAGTTGAATAATAACACGATTTACTTGTATCAAATCTAAATAATACCTTTATTTAATTTATATACAGGGGATTTTTGAGAAGAGGACGCCTTCCATAATAGTGGGCTGATAGGATCTGATGAAAAGGAGCTTTGGTGAGGCCCTAGTATTAACAGATAGTCACAGCAGTTATCATAATGCTGTTAAACGAACCAACAATACAGGGAGGACAAATAAAATAATGTAGGTGTCGCAAAACCTGTGTTACGGTTCGTGAATAAGGAGAAAAAGAAGTAGAAGTTTGTTGTGTAAATTTTTCATCCGTTTATACACTAATTATTAGAACAAAATTTAATTATTATTGTTTAAATTAAAATAAAATATATATATATATATATATATATATATATATATGATAACATAACACCACTACCAACCTTATCGTTGTCTTCTCAAAGGTAAGAATTTTGAACTCATCAAAGTGTCCTCTATCTCCCAATTCACCATGTCCGTTTAGATTTCGAACACTGTGTGGTTTTAAATGCAATATCAGAAGAATAAAAGCGCTTTTGATTAATTCATCTGTTGCGGTAGATCAAATAGGATATTGGTATATAATGATATTTTTAAATGGCGAGCAGTTAGTATCAATAGCACTTGTGACTTTTAGGGTGTAACACAAAATACAATGATTTGTGTGTTAATATTTGGCATTTATCTTTTTGTATTTCAGTAATTTAATTATAGTATTAACTTATTTGGTTTTTAATGTGGTGTAATACCCGTGTAAACTAAAGAGAAAATTGATTTTCGCCGAGACAAATAACAAAATAAATACTCGCAATGTTTGGTAATATACGTCTCGCTTAAAATCTGGATTTAGTGTCTGGTCTAGACTGAAATGGGATATAGGTAATTAAAATATAAGAAATATTTTAAGGTGTATTTAGATTTATTCCATTTTCAGAAATGTGTTTATTTGTACATTAATAGGTAAAACTAGAAGTATATTCGGGAACGTAATTCAATTATTGTAAATAAATTAGGTAACACAAAATTAATTGCAAAACAAGATATATTATATAATTTTAATAAGAATAAGGTTTACTTGTATCTAAATATATTTCTTCTGATACTGGATCTAGTAAAACATTATTAAATACATGTAGCACTATTACAAACAAATTGGCATAAATCGTTGTCAGTCTCAAGAGTTCCTTAACAACCAGGATACTGACTGGTAACTTTTAATTTTTTAGCGGAGAATGACCGCTTTAGAATCGTGATTCTAACCTCTCACAAAACGCTACTGAAATCCTAGCACGATAGTTTTGAAAAAAAATTTATAAGAAATGACTTTGCATATATACAGAAGGCGTTACTCTGTCCGTGACTGTAAATGAGCTTAAAAAAATTACGAATTTTAGCATTGAGATACTTAAAACTTGTACAGATAGATACATAATTTTGTTACGAAATCTTCAATAGAGAGAGTGGTGCATGTTTGATGAAGGAATTATCTGCATTGCTTTATTATTTATTATAAAAGATATGGTTATTTTTGCATAGCACTCTTGTTTTTCCCTGCTGCCTTGAGCTATGCACATCTGGTAATAAGGAACACGCACAAATTTTAATATCAATAAAATTAGATTCAATTTTTATTGAAACAACAATTTTGATTATTAATTTCATTGAAATATGTTGAATTCGGCATAAAATTGAATTTGAAATTTTACCCACGCGGTAAAACGGGTATGACGTCACTATTGAATTTTGACGGTTGACATATACCGCAGTGACGTCATATCGTTTGTTTACTTTTGATGGAGCCGTGAATGTTGTGATAAAGTAAAACATTTTCAGTGTTTATTTGGTCGTAAATTTGTGTAACTTTTGATTTTTAAGATAGATGATGTTACATGGCCTATGTCCATTTAACAGTTTCATATAAAAACTAGTATTTTGGTTATATTTAGAACAAGCTGTGTAACATTTTTGATTCAGTTTTTGTAAGTGAAACTGTTTTCAACTAACATAATTAACTTGTATAACTGCTAAACCATTTCACACTGTTTTATGGAAATATTTTTATATCTTAGGAACTCAGTCATGTTTTTCTACACTATTACGTATTTCCGTTCTATACAGCATCCCAGGAAACAATTAACAATAGTCTACAAATCATTTATTTACATCAGATACCTATATTTCAATTTTTATATTTTTGTTTACTATGTAAGTACATATGGTTATTTTCCTTACCTTTCTCATTACTACTATACTACTATATCCTATAAGATGTAACATATTTATTGAGTTCTCACAGTTTTTACTATTTATTTACAGCTGTTCATATTGTTGGTTATGTACAAAATAGAAATTACAAACTGAGGCAAAGGCAAATCAACTGTGGTATGGAAGTAATAAAAACTTTTATTATAGATTCCTTTTATCGATCATATGCCACTATTTTAGTTGTGAGTAAAGAAATTTGTAGAATTTGCGACCTGCAAATTGTTGCGCTTAACTCAATCATTGACAGATGGCCATACCTGTACTATTTTTATATTTTATAGCTTACAATTTAATTAGGGAATTAGATTTCTCAAGTTTATTCGGTAGCATTATTTTCCAGTAAATAGGACAAAAAAAGTTTACCGTATCAGTAAAACTCAGTAGGAAATCATTTGCTTGCAGCCTTTGTACTGATTCGAACGTATATAAATTTTAACTGTTGACTTCAGTAATTGATATTACATTGTTTATATCCGCGTTAACAACAACATACAGGTAATTTCATTTATTACTCATTTAAAATTTAATTAATCTTCAATTTTTGTCTTTGATGTAATTTCAATTATTTTTAAAATAAATGTAAATTCAAGGTCAATTCTTTTTAATTTAATAAGTACTTAAAATACTATATGTATCACATGGTTTTTAAAATATTCTTTCCTTTCTTTTTCATTTTTTTTGCAATTTATAGTTTTTATGAAATCAGCTTAAATGCTTATATATTTAGATACTTAGATATTTACGTATTAAAAATTCTTAAATACTTATATACTTCTATATTTCTATATATTTATATGTGCTTATATGTTTATGCACACATATACTTATACATTTCTGCATAGCTTATTCATTCCTGCATAGCTTTTGCACAGCTTATCTTTCATATAGATAAAATTTCGTTAACTTTCCATAAATCACCTAGTCGGTTAATTTTCACTCCATTTCATTAAGAGACGTAAATTGCCAAGGAAACTTTAGAATTAGAATCCATTCTCGCAATAAGAGACAATTGTGGGCCTAGATTGCTGTCTCAGAACCAGTCACCTCAACAATAATCAATCTAGGATCCTGGTATAAATTTGTTATATATATATTTTAAATTTGAATTAGTCTTTATAAACCGATTTATCTATTATTCATGTAATATATTTTAACATTCATTTTAAACTATCTTTTTATTTCTCTTACCAACAATTTCAGTCTGATCTATAGTAGACTGGTTATTCGAGAAAAAGAGACAATTCTACTTATTTTCACTATAGATGGTGCCCAATTTAACATCAATTTTTCCTTGTCTCCTTTTCTCGAACTAAACAGAAATCTGTCGCTTATGCTGTACATATCAAAAAGGGTAAATTTCTCCACTCTTACGAATACTCTGGACCCATGACTGCTCCGACTTAAACCAGCTAGTCGTCCGCATATGTTGCCTCAATTCTTTCTCAAAAGTAAATAACAAGGGAAAGGAGGTAACAATGAATCTGTAATGCAAAATCGCTTTCTGCCTTTATAATCTTTCAAAAGCACTTCTACTTCTTAATAATTGTTGTTTTATTTAATGTATATATTCGTTAAAACACTTTATAATAATCACAAAAGTCTACATTTGCTTAAAACTAGTAAATATGGACACCCAAAATGAAATAAACAATGGACCATCATACGTCATGCACGGGTCGGGTGAACTCGTCAAAACTCAGGAGTTGCTGGTAAAAATTCAAATAATTTGAATTTCAATTATTATTTATTAATTATTGGATATCTAAATAATTGATATTATGATATACTTAGACATTTTCAAACATAAACTATCTGATAAAAACACTTTTGGGTGTAAAAGTAATATTCGCGTGTACCCTATTCTCGGATAGTTTAGCTGATTAGTAATTTGCACTGCAGTTACAAATACCACACGCGCTTATGCATTTAATAATAAAGTACATCATAGACACGTGCCGCTTACAAAAATGAATGTTAATTTCAGAATAAAAAAATATTGCTTTAGTTTGAAGTGAGAAAGTTCGTACAAAAATGCCAAATTATTAAATTAAGAAACATAATCAGGAAGTTACTTCAATTTATTTGTATTACGATACAAAAACTACATATTTTTTTGAATTTGACCTTTCAGATTATAATCTATTATGTATTCTAATCCGACTTTAACACAACTACAGTCTCCAGTGCTATTGTTAAAGTTTTTCGCTTGCAAGATATATTTTCTGTCACTGCGTTGTTAGGGAGACATTAATCGTTAATAATTTTTAAACTATGAATCATTCTTTAACTTCATCCAAAGTCTAGTAAATATAAAACAATTAATTCACAAGAGGCTTCTTCCAAATAGTTAAGGTATGCGATTCTTACCATATGTTGGTGAAATGAGTCCCGGTTACCTTAAATTTCCAATGTCTTATTACAATGAAATAAGAAAATAGAGAGTAGAGATAGAAAATCTCAACTATTTCTTGCTAGACGGAAATGAGAGTGCGCAAGTATAGTAACCTGCGGTGTTAGAGAAGCCAATGGCTAAACTTCGCCTATGTAATTTGAAATATATGTTTATGCATTTTCCTAAATAACGACGTTTATTATTATTATTATTTACCTTGCAAATAAAAAAGACAATAAAAACTTTACGAGCTCATTATTAACGCCGGTTAACCATTCGGTATGGTGTCATCAAACAAGCCGACGTACATTAAAAATCTATAAAGGTAAGTGATTCAATTTGCGGGTGGAATAGTACAGAGAGTTGTAACGTTTTATCTGCACTGTTAAATTGCAAACTTCTATACGCATATGCTATCCTCGCCGATTTTTCCTAATTTTTCTAACCTGCATTTGCAATATAAATTACATTAAATTCGCAAATTACTTAAGCAATATTGTCACAATACTGTTAAATTTGAAGTTATCATCTATTATAGTACCTAGGTACTTAATTTCATTAACTTGTTCGAGCTTACAATTATTTATCTATTTATCCAAATTTGTTACGTTTTAAACTACATAATGTTACCTCCTTTCCCTGATTATATATTTTTGGGAATGAATTGAAGCAACATATGCAGACGACTAGCTGGTTTAAGCCGGTGCAAAGAGCCGTAGATTCATAGTACTTGTAAGAGATGTGAAAGTTAGACTCTTTGAATGTATAACATAAAACACAAATTTTTGTTTTGTTCGAGAAAAGGAAACAATGATAAAATTATATTATTTGGGCACCATCTATAGTGATAATTAATCGAGTTGTCTCTTGTTCTCGAAAAACCAGTCTCTTATAGACGAGACTGAAATTATTGGTAAGGAAAATAAAAAATTCTATAAAATGAATGATAAAATGTATTACATAAAGAAATAAATTTTATAATGTGAAGTTTAAAATATATATTTAGATGAGATTTTATGTTTATACAATTATACCAATCTCATAGACTACCAGACTAAGTATGGTTGAAGGTGGGAAGCTCTAGGACTGCAATTCAGGCCCCAATTGTCTCTTGGAATGCAGAATCTAAAGATCTTTAGCAATTTATTTTGCGTTATTCAAAGAGAATTTATGTGTGTAGATTGTAGAAAAATATCAAATCGAAGGCTTAAATACCTTAACAAAAGCATAGAAATATTATCCAACCATGCGGCTTGGAAAAAAAATAATAACCTCAAAAGTAAATGCGAATTTACGTAAAATCAAACGAAAATGGCAAAATGGCTGCTAAATAAATCTGCTCAATACGAAAAGCATTTTAATATGCATTATTGCCCAATACATACAAATAAATTCAGAAGTTAAATTAATATAACTTTAGCTGAGTATCAATTTAACTGCATTAATATAAATTTAGAAGAATATAAAACTAGCTGCGTTAATATAAATTTTAAAAACTGATTCGCAAACTATAAATGCCAAAAATGAAAAAGAAAAGAATATGTTATTACTATGTGGTACATGCAGCATTTTTATTACTTAATTGGATTTAAAAAATGAATTTAAAAAAATTGAAATTATTGAAATTTAAATTACTAATAAATAAAATTTACCTGGTTGAACACAAAAAATGTGGACATATAAATGTAATATACATTACTGAGGTCACACAGTTAAAATTTGTAAGTCCGAATCAGATCAAAATTGTCAGGTAAATGATCTCTTGGTGATTTTAATTAATAAGGTAAACTTTTTTATCCTATCTTCTACAACATAATACCAATATACAAACTTGAAAAATATAGTTTTACTAATAAAAGCTGTAAAATGGTATAGGTATCGCCATCTGTTGATTGGCGACTTAAGCGCACAACCTCGTTTCCTTAGGTAGATTCCCTTACTCAAGCAAATTACAAAATGGATAAAGGGAATCTATAATTTCTACACCAAACTTGACTTGACAGTGAAAATATAACCTAAGAACGAACTGCACTATTAAATAGTAAATAGTATACAAACTGTTTTGTGAGAATTCAGTAAATGCATTACGTCATATAGAATACATTATATAACGGGAAAATGGGCAAGTTTCAAAGATAATGAAAATAACTACATGTGCATAGTAAACAAAAATATAAAAATGAATATAAATGTTTCTGTAGCTTGAAATCGACAATTGGTTCACCTGAAGAGCTGTAAACAGAGATACATAATACATTTAAAAAAATCATGACTGCGATCCTAAGATACAAACATAGGTATATAAAATAATGTGAAATAATTTAGCAGATATATATACAGGGTTACTGGTAATTCGATACATTCCTTTGGAGATGTGATGGGGCATGAGCTAAGGAGTAAATCTAGCCCTAACATATGTTATGCAAAACTCAATAGTTTTTGAGATATTTCAATTTTTTTGTTTTTCTCAAAAAAGTAAATCTTAATGTCTTAAAAGTTAATTTCCGAAAAATCTACTTGACATTTTAAAATTTTTTTTTACTGGATTACTTGTCCAATATTATAGATATCTGTATGGAATGAAAAATATCTGGAAACATTTCGATCATGTGAACATTTAAAATAAGAACTTGTAAAAATTTTTTTTTTTAAATCAGTTATGAAATTTACCTATTAGGTTTTTTCAAAAAAATATTAATGTAGCACGCGTACAAATTATTATAAAAACTTCCTTATTTCAATAGCTATCTAACTAGGTAGAAATGTTTAATGTACCCTTGACAGTTCTAATAAAAAAGTAGTAAAGATAATGCTGGTGGCGGAATTTATTAAACGACTAATCGTTCATTTTCATTTAAGTCAGTCAGTCCTTGACTTTGACGTTTGTGCATATATGTCATTAACTGACATTCTTATCTCCGTGTCCCTTAAGTTTGTTGGTCTTGTTAAATTAGTTATCGAAGATTTTGATTTTGCTCGTAGTTTTTGTTATTAGTTGTTGTTATTGTATTTTCTGTGCCATGGCCGCGTATGCCAACGCAGAATACGCTGCTATCTTGTTTGCCTATGGATACTGTGGCGGCAACGCTGCTGAAGCTCGCCGAGAATATGGTCTTTGGTACCCTAGCCGCCGCTTACCAAATGCACGTGTATTCAGTACGGCATATCGAAATATCGCTGAAACTGGCTCCGTGAAATGTAGAAGAAGTGACGCTGGTGCTCCTCCCGTTTATGAACCAGATGATGAGGAAGAAATATTGAGGTATTTTGAGGAGGACCCAACTATCTCAACTAATAAAGTCGCAAGACTAACCGGAGCGTCACAATGGAATGTTTGGTCTACGATACGTAGAGTTGGATGTCATCCTTACCACTATACCCCTGTCCAAGGCTTGGAGGAAGGCGATCCTGGAAGGAGAGTGGAATTCTGCCGCTTTATGTTAAATTCAGATGCAGAAAGTGCAAATTCTTTAACAAGTATTTTATGGACAGACGAGTCGAAATTTAATCGCGAGGGTATAACAAATTTCTACAACCTACATTATTGGGCAGAGGAAAATCCCAAGTTAACAGGTGAAACTAGTTTCCAAATTAAGTTTTCTATTAATGTGTGGATGGGAGTCATTGGCCAATATTTAATAGGGCCACACTTTCTTCCTCAAAATTTAAACGGGGAAATCTATGAAAATTTTTTAAGAAATGATCTGGCGGTGATTTTAGAAGATGTTCCTCTCGCCGTCAGACAACGAGTGATGTTTCAGAACGACGGTTGTCCAGCACATTATCGGCTGACAGTACGACAGTTACTTGATCAACGTTTCCCTAACCGTTAGATTGGAAGAGCGGGCCCAATATCTTGGCCAGCGCGAAGCCCTGACTTAACACCCCTTGATTATTACGTATGGGGTCATATGAAGGAGATGGTCTATGCCACACCTGTCAATACTATAGAAAACCTTAGACAAAGGATAGTCGATGCTGCCCAATACATAAGGCATAATCTGACAACCAGAGTAACAAGGACGGAAATAAGAAGACGCTGCCGTGTCTGTATACGGAATAGGGGCTCCCATTTTGAGCAAGTACAACTTAATTAATTAAGAAGAATTAAACTCTACTTTTAAAATGTTTTTTACTGTTTATCTAAAAATAAAATTCGTACTACTTGTGTTATTTTTACTAGTATTTTCTTAGAACTATTAAGGATACATTGAACATTTATACCTTGTTAGATAGCTATTGAAATAAGGCAGTTTTTGTAATAATTTATACGCGTGTTACGTTAATATTTTTTTGAAAAAACCTAACTGGTAAATTTCATATCTGATTTAAAAAAAAAATTTTTTAAATTTTTATTTCAGATGTTCACATGATCGAAATGTTTCCAGATATTTTTCATTCCAAACGGATATCTATAATATTGGACAAGTAATCCAGTAAAAAAAAATTTTAAAATGTCAAATAGATTTTTCGAAAATTAACTTTTAGGACATTAATGGCCGATTGCACCGTTTTTATGTTAAGCCGAGAATAACTATGGGTCACTCAAATTTTAAGGGTGGCTTAATATGAATTCTGTTGCACCAACAATATTTAAGCGTTTCATAGTTAAGTAGAGAATATAGTTGGCAACGTTGGAAATTAATATCTAATATAGGGATTTTTGTGTTGTTCTCTAATGAAATTTGTCGCAGTACGTGATTTTATTTGTTCACTTTAACCTCAATCTTGGAAGAACGAAATCAGTAGAATTTAACCATTTAATGTATTATAATTTTCTGGCACATAAAAATGGCATGATTCGCACAATGGTATAAAAAAACGCGTGAGATCGACGAACTTTATGTATCAAGAAAAAGAAATTTTGCTCGGACAAGTTCCCAAATACAAACACATTATTGAAAATAAAAAAACTGATCATGTTTCTGATCTTCGTCAATTTCTACTAATAAGTTCAAGACGGTGGGCTTTGTTAATCGAAATCTTCTAAAACACGATAAGTTATCCATGTCAAGAAACGGCTCCGTCCTGTTGTATACTCTTCTTGGATATCCATACTCCAAGATATCTAATATGTCCAAGTCGTCATTTAACATGAAATTGTAATCCATTTTTATTTCTAAACAAATTTAAAGGAAGCAGAAGAAGAAACGTGGAATAGAAATAACCTCCGAATCTAAAATTACAGCTGTCAGCGTTTGAAATACGCATGCCCTAACCATTCCTTAAATTTAAGTCATGTTTAAGCCGTCATCGGTGGCGGCTTAGATTAAGGAATCCTTAAACTCCATTTATGGAACGGTGCAAGTGAAAACAGAGTTTTAAGCCAACCTTAACGCTAACCCGTTTTAAAAACACATGCGGTGCAAACGGCCGTAAGATCTACTTTTTGAGAAAAACAAAAAAAATTAAATATCTCAAAAACTATTGAGTTTTGCATAGTATATGTTAGGGCTAAATTTACTTCTTAGATCATGTCCCATCACATGTAGGATAGGATGGAATGTATCGAATTACCAGTAACCCTGTATAAAGAAAATTCTGATAGTTGAAACAGTCTCACTTACAAGAACTCAATCAAAATACTATACAGATAGTGCTAAATATAAGTAAAATATCAGTTATTACGTAAAATTGTTAAATGAACATAGGCCATGTACCAATAACCTATAATTTTTTTTTGTTAGCATGTATTTTGTTTCATTTAAATTAAAACTTAAACTATTTTGATTCAATCATTTATTTAATACCGCTAGTTTCTTATTTATAATTATGTACATCCGGTTAAGATCATTATCACTTATATACAATATTGTATCATGTACAAACATGGAACTATTTTCAAATCCTTGCAAACACTTGACTTCTCAACTGGATCTTAAATCTAAAAACAACGTACATTGAAAGTTCTGTCTAACAAAAACCGATTTGATATTAAGCCATGTGAGCTTACTTGGTCTCTCAAGTCGATCCTAAAGCTATAAATAATGTGCATCGAAAGTTCTGTCTAAGAAAAACCGATTTGATATTAAGCCATGCGAGCTTACTTAGCTTTCACAGTCGGTGTCGATCAGCCGTGATACATTTATATAACCACAAGACCCGTTGTTTCCTTTCTTGTTATTATTTGTTTTATAGATTCGTCTTGATCGTGACCAGTTATAATAATAGTGTTTCTGTTTTGTTCTAGTGCGGGACTGAATATGTGATTAATTTACGACATACATGGATTTTTAAAGTAAATGGTAGGTTTTTTATTTTTATTATGAATTATAGGTTAAAGGTTTAGTTGGAGTATTAACATTTTTAAAAACAGACCAAATACCTACATAAATTTTAAGAAGGAAAAAATATTGTTACAAACAATCGAACAAATAAAACAGGAAACATCTTGAACAGATTCAGTAAAAAAAAATAATTACGAAGTAACGAATTTAAAAATTTTCTTCATAGTGATAGATGAACCGGAACAGATTGATAACCGCTGAATATAATGAGAAGAGGCGTCCTTAAATTTATTTCCTTTATTCTCTGTTAGCAACGCTTTTTACTTTTATCTATCCCAAGTAAAATAATGTTAGTCAATAGTTTTTGGAGACCTCAGACTTTTTTCTTTTAAACTATAATATTTTAGGTACGTATAAACAGAAGTTAATGGACAAAGCATTGAACGAATACAAACAAACAGGTGCACCTGATCGGGCGTACTATAAATAGTTAAAAAACTTGACAGACTATGCTATGAAAACGGAAAAAGGTTTATTTCACATTTAAATTGCAAAATTACAATATTAAAAACATGGAAAGAATTTAAAGAACTAAACATTGATATAAAAAGAAAAATTTGAATATACTGGAAAACTTAAAAGGATCCTGATGCAATTAACAATTTGTTTATTAATTCTGCCGTCCATAATTCTTTGTCTGATGATTATTTATTTGAACAATGCAAAGCAGGATGTGTCTGTTTTTGGGTATGATAAATTTTACGAAAATATTTTCAGCTTTGTATCACTTCCACTTATATCGGAAGTATTATTACTTTTACTACCCTTCCTAAAACGGATATTAAAATGTTCACTTGAAGGGTTCAAGGCGACTGATGCTGTAGTATTAGATTTGTTTTATATTTATTTGGCAAATTTGTTAAAGCCGTAAAGGCAATACCGAAGTCAGTTATAGATAATGAAGAAAATGAGATTAATGTTCTGACTTACTTTTATGCAAATCCGCAGAGATCTACTCCTGGTGCTAGTTAGGATTTAGGACTTTCATATTCGTCTATTCAACGAATTCAAAAGAAACTTTCTGTATCAAAAAGTACAATCATTGAAGCTCGAAGATTTTAAAGAAAGAACAGATTTCTGTGAGCAGATGATCGTACATTTTCAAGAAAATCCTGATTTCTTAAAAAGTATTATTTGGACTGACGAGGCTAAATTTTCCAAAGAAGGAATTTTTACAAGAAATTTGCGCCACTGGGTACAACAAAATTCTCACGTGATAAGGGAATCGAATTTGCAGGCCAAATTTAGTTTTAACGTTTTCTGCTTATTAGCAGACAACACTTTTAAGTACCATATCTACGAGGAAAATTTAAATAGTAATAAATACATGGATATCTTGACAACAGTAGTTGACAAGAAAAGAAGCTTCTTGAAAACGTTTTTTGTGATTTATTCAATAAAGGATCTATTCGATAGACAATTTAAATCCGTAGAACGGAGTAATTCTTTTATCTCCGTATGACCAATATTGGTTAAGTTATGACCGAAAAGGCGAAAATGTATCCGCACCCTCAAGCTGTTGAATATTTTTAATCGAAAAAGTTTATACTTTAACAAATTTTGAAAAACTGACTAAACTATAAATAGAATAAAAAAAAGTAATAAATAACTGTATATTATTATACAGTTATTTATTAGTTTTTTTACGCTATTTATAGTTTAGTCAGTTTTTCAAAATTTGTTATTTTAGTTAAAATAATGCATTTTTTAAATGTAAAAATGGATATTTTGTTAGATTTTTTTCCCCACAAAATAATTTTAATTATTTTTATATTTTTCGATAACTTTGGTCAGAAACCTTTCTAATGAGCCTGAGGACATTAATTTGTCTTCAATCTAACTCATTTTATTAGCACTTATATACATACTGCTCTAAAGAAACTGCCACTTTTTAGAATCACCTAAAATTTACACTGAAACTAGTAGTACTTCCTAAGCTACCGAATACTAGTTCTTTATCAGCCCTGAATTCAGAGAAATTGATATTCCAGTTTGGCCTATTTTCATAAATTTTCGGTGTTTTGAATATTTCCTCATATATTTCGATATGGTGCGTAAAAGTGGACATTTTCCAACCTAAAGAAACCTTGAACATAAATATATATTTTTTTTCTCAGGGTAAATATTTTAAAAAACAGTAACAATATCTTGTGGGTACAAAATTTATCATTAAACAGTTACCTTCAACGTTTTTTTATACTTAATATTAAGCGAGTAAAATAATTAAAAAAAAACGATGAAAGTTTCAAAATCGCAAAATCGATGAAATCGGTCGGTTATTTTCAAGCTTTTATGTTAAAATATAGCATTTAGTCAATTTGCAAAGATGCTGCTCTCGTCGCTCATGCATTCACGGGTCATCTCGTCAAGTGTCTTCCATATGGGAACAGCTAAAATTAATAATGTATTTTGTATAGTCGACTACACAATTACGGGGCACTCAAAAAACGCACCGAAAACTTTACAACCTCATTATTATCGCCGTTGGATCATGCGGCATGTTGTCCTATAAACCTATAAACGTAAGCGAGTCATTTTGCGAACGAAATAGCACAGAGCCGAACTTAAAAGTCATATGTATTAGATTGTACATATTAATAATATAGACTTAATGTGAAGTTCCTCGAGTGTATCAGCTGACACGGTGATTGTTGTGTCATCCGCAAACATTGTTACATGGCCATGCTCCATGTAAGTGGGCAAATCATTTACATGGAGCATGAACAGTATTGGGCCTAGCACTGAGCCTTGAGGAACCCCAAGTGCACACTAAATTTGTCCGACTCCTGGCCATTTAACCTCACCCTAAGTGATCTATTTTTCGTATAGGAGATCAACCACAGCAGAATGTTACCCCTAATGTCGACACTGTATAATTTACTATTCAGTATTTCTTTATTGACAGTATCAAATGCTTTGGAAAGATCAAACAACAATGACACAACATACCTACCATTATCCAAGCATTTGTAAACATACTCCAGAATATGATAGGTAGCCATCTCAATCGACTTGTTTGACCTAAACCCATGCTGAGAGAAAATTAATATTTTATTCTTCACAACACACTCAGAAATTCTGTTGTACACTACTCTTTCAGGTATTTTTGATAGAACACTTAAGAGGCAAATTTGTCGATAATTATCCAAATCGGTGGGGTCATCTTTTTTAGTAGTGGAATGACAGTTGTTAATTTCAGGCAGTCAGAAAAGATACCAGCTTCCATTGACTTATTTAACAAGTATACAAATGGTTCAGTATATTATTTTCTATATTTTTTACGGTTTTAGTCCATCATAGTCAGTTGAGTTTTTATTTTTTAATTGGATAATAATGTTGTGCACCTCTTCTACAGTAATAAAATTAAAGTACATTGAGTTAACATAATCCTCATTTAGAGTTCATGGCAAAGATTTTTTTTTATACATTTATTTAACGTCGCCCTATTTCCGCTACTGAGGCCTAATACCGACGCCTGTAGACGAGCCCCCAACCAGGAATTTTTCCGAACCTCTTCCCTTAATAGACAAGGGACCGACGGCTTTACATCCCCTCCGAAGTATGGTATATCCCCTATACAACCCTCGCCTAAGGTTGTATAGCTTCCGCTCATACACTGATATACAAGCCGCTGGAAAATGTGTGAGGCAAGGACGCGGTCTTCGTTGGAACGGTCACCCATCCAACTACTAACCGCGCCTAACGTTGCTTTACATCACATATAGAAGTATGTACACAGTAAAGACGCATCTACGTTCGCCCCAATGGCAGAGATAGATTAGACCCAAAGTGTTCCTTAATTATTGTAGGTTCAGCATCAGAGAAGTGATGTGCAAATTCTCTAGCAACTTCAGTAACATTGTTTATGACGCGATCATTTACCTTGAGAATAATGCTACCCTCAGCACCATTTTTATTTGTGATTAATATTTTATTGACTATTTTCCAAGTTTCCCTATTTTTGCTTGACGAGTTAATTATTTTGGTTTTATAATGGGCTTGTTAGGTTAATTTTATATTATTCCTATATTTCTTTTTTCCTCATCGTATAGTCTTTTATGCACAGGACAGCTTAAGTTTACTGTAATCCAAAATAAATGTTTTAAATGTTTTTTTTATTTATTTATTTATTTAACGTCGGCCTATTTCCGCTACTGAGGCCTAACACCGACGCCTGTAGACGAGCTACCCCCAACCAGGAATTTTGCCGAATCTCTTCCCTTAAGAAGAGTAGGGATCTTTTACTTGCCCCTCCGAAGGATGGTATATCTCCTATACAACCCTCGCCTAAGGTTGTATAGCTTCCGCGCATACACTGATATACAAGCCGCTGGAAGATGTGTGAGGCGAGGACGCGGTCTTCGTTGGAACGGTCACCATCCAACTACTAACCACGCCTAACGTTGCTTTACATCGCATATCGAAGTATGTACATAGTAAAGACGCACCTACGCTCGCCTCATATTTTAAATGTATTTTAAAATTCCTGTAGTTTGGTAAATAGTTTGTAAAGAAACTAACCTCAAAATTCCAGGCAAAAGAGTGAATACAGTAGCCAGAGACACGGTGGTGAAGTGGATGAGTACTTCTATCAGGAAAAACGTAACGGAGGTCACCTTTTACCTTTACAAAAAATTGATGAGGTGAATTATAAAATTAAATGCGGCCACGAATGTTAAATTTTATTGTATTGCATGTTATTATTGTCCATATATTTACATTACAAAATATCTTCAGTTGATATGAACGACGACGTGAACTATACCTTGTGCTTTTACGGACCTCCGCATGTGATGTCCCGAGGTGCTTCGCACCTTAGGCTACCTAAGTTAATGACATGAAATACTATTTTTTAAATGAAAGGGAAAAAATATATAGCAAGGATTAATTTACATCACATTTTAACGTTAACAAAGCAATTATTGTAATTATTGAGATTTCCAGTTCTTCATTTTCGGAGAAGGAAAAATTACACCGTTTTACCTGATGATGTTATAAATGAAGTTAAAAAAAAGGGGAAAAATTGCTTAATTACGTTTTGTTTATTTATATCTCCATTTTTTATAGCTTAAATTTGTAATCGTTCAACATTTAATATATTACACCTTCAAAATCTTGGAATGGAAGTTTTCTTTTGGTTTATAACGTTTAGATTTTTATATTTGCATTTTCTTAATATTTTCCGAAATTTTCCAAAGATTTTCTTGCATTTAGCTTCATATATTTATATAAAGAAATTTCCCACAATTTTCCGAGAAAATCAAAAATTTTTCATCGTTTTGAATACCTCATTCGTCATCAGTGACCAAAAAAACCTCGAAAACGACATATTACACGGTCTTGTAATGACAGTTTTCCGCATTTTCCAGGAATGATCCACAATTTCTCAGGAATACTTCAAGATTTTCACTTACTTATGTTAAAGTTCGCATTCAGTGTATTAAAAAACATAAAAAACGATATATATATTTTTTATGGCTTTGGGCCAGAGACCATGCAGCCAGTCACACTATATTAAAATTATCTGACCTAAACAAAATGGAGAAAAAGAGTGAAGAAGAGCAACGAAGGAAAATACAGGGAAACACGCTTCTCGTCCAGGGGCCTGTCAGGACATTAAGTCTGACATCACAAAAAAAAACCACGGTAGGGTAGGTAAAAACATAAGGTTAAAACAAGAGGAAAACAAAGCTAACCTATAGTTGAACGGAGCCATCATATTGAAGCATGAACAATAAAAAACGATGTAAAATTTGAACTAATATCTTGAACTAACTTGCGAAAGGGTCGATCATACGATCAATTTCTCACGAATTTCTACATTTTACGTTAATTTTTCGGAAAACTGACTTCAGATTCATATTCAGCGACCCAAAAACCCATAAAAATCCATTTTTGGGCCAAAATATTTATTGTCTTATGAATTAGAAATAAAGAATTAATATGCGACATTCCTTCAGTTGGCTGAATGATCCTGAGGGTATAACTAACATGCTACTATAAAAAAATATTTGGGGCTAACTGTACTTTAATTTTTTTTTATTCTCTTCTTAATTGACTCGACTAATTTGATTTTTTATTTGATCCTAGTCCTTCCACTATTTCTCTAACAGAGGCTGATTGATTGTGGCTGACGGTTGCTAGTACTTTAATCTCCAACTCCAAAATTATTTTTTCTTTCGCTGAAATAGTCTTAAAACGTCGAGATTTTAAATTTGAGTGAATAAAAAAAAAACAAACGTTCTGTCTGTCAGTCTGTCTGTAACTCTTTTTGTGCGCATATTTACTCTGGAACCGTCTATGATATTGACTTATTTGGTAATTCCGTTGAAGGGTTCCTGGGTAAATAGGGTAAATAAGGGTAAATAGGCAAAGCAAGCAGGTAAGAGTTCATAAAATTATAATTTACGACAAGTACAAAAAGTCAAGGTCTCAAAAATTTTTTTGGCATCAGCCACCCTCTACTATCACCTTCAATGCTACCTCCACACTATTATGAATGGGAGTAAAAAAAAATAAAATGTGATTTAGTATGTATACAAGAACGAAACGTCTCAACAAATTTTTCTTGCGTTAGCTATCCCTTCTACCACTCCCATTACCATCCCCACCCTATTATTAAAGAGAGTAAAAAATTAAATTGGGATTTGGTGTGCATAAGAAGACCAAGGACCTCTAAACGTTTTTGGTCGATTTTATTCTATTTATCTGTGTTAAAATCTTATTTTTTCAATGTCTATTCCTACTATCATTTTTATCAACCGAATATATAATTGGTAATTATTTTATGTTTTACTCAAAGCCATTGTGTGCGAAAATGATGTCACTCAAAAAATTGGAATATGTTAGTGGAAAATTCGAAAATCTGTACATTGTAGGGGTTTTCTGCAAATAATATTTTTTTACGCTCCTTCGAGTATATTGATTTTTATCCTTGGCATGAAGATATTTTATTTTTAATTTTTTAGACTCTTCTTTCTCATTTCTAACGTCAAACATTGAATATGACTAGCTCCTGAATTCGATGATCATAGCATATTTGCAACGGAAACTCCGTTTTCGTATAATCTTATTTGCGCATGCGCTGCATATCTAGCAGACGATGGGCTTAGTAATTTTAAATTCAAGTTGCATTATGATATAATATATATAAATATATATATTTTAGATTTTTGAGGATTTGTTGCGAATTTTCGATCTTGCTGTAACTCCAAAATAAAAGGTTTTCGGACCTTGGTCCCGTTTGAACTTTTCATCAGGAAGGTCTGAACTACAACATATCTCAATTTCAACAATTTTCATGGGGGCGAGCGTAAGTGCGTCTTTACTATGTACATACCTCGCTATGCGATGTAAAGCAACGACAGGCGCAGTTAGTACTTGGATGGGTGACCATTCCAACGGAAACCGCGTTCTCGCCTCACACATCTTCCAGCGGCTTGTATATCAGTGTATGCGCGGAAGCTATACAACCTTAGGCGAGGGTTGTATAGGAGATATACCATCCTTCGGAGGGGATGTAAAGCCGTCGGTCCCTTGTCTATTAAATGTTAGGCAAGTAAAAGATCCCTACTCTTCTTAAGGGAAGAGGTTCGGCAAAATTCCTGGTTGGGGGTAGCTCGTCTACAGGCGTCGGTGTTAGGCCTCAGTAGCGGAAATAGGCCGACGTTAAATAAAAAAATTTAAAAAAAAAACATTTTCATCGGGATCCCATATATTTAAGATCTGAATGTAAAATAGAGTGACAAACAAGAATTAAATATATTGAACATTTTTATACTTATTTGATGCGTTAAGTTTTCTTGGTCGGTCAAATATAAGTTATATTGCTTTTAACGGTTTATTACATCATCATCAGGAAAATTAGGTTTTATAAATGAGAATATTACATCGAATTGCATAATAGAAATGTTTGATTTAAGTGCTTAAATACGGCATGTCAGTGGCAAAATTGATGATTTTCTCCAACTGAAAAAATATATTTTTATATAATTAATTATTAGTTTACTTTGACACCCAAAGAAATGTACACAACGGTGGGCAAATATTGTTTACATTAACTGTAAAAGTAGGACTTTTTATACGAACTTGTCCAACGTTGAATGAAATGATTCTGAAAGTGAAACAAATATTTAACGCTCTCACTGAAAAAGTTCCGGCAATTTCTTTATTACAGAGAGAATTATATTTCTTATGTAATGCTAATGGCATGTACCATTTAAGTCGGAATTTAAGTAGAATTGTCCCATACTGGTTATTGATTAGTTGGACTTCTGCATAAAATTTAATATAGCGAGGGTATTTACATAAATAAATAACGTCTTTATTTGTTTTTCTTATAATACAATATAAGCTATTATTTATTGTGATGGAGACGTTCAATTACTCGTTCTTTCACGCAACCATCAATAAGATATTCTATTATTCACATTATTTGAAAATAAAATAACACAATAAAGTGTTTTCAAATAAAAGGTATAAAGGGGTACATAATAAAAATAATGATTACGGCCATTGTAGTAATAGATTACGCCAATAGAGTACGTTCCAGTAGGAAAGAGTTGACAAGATCAAGGAATCCCAGAGCTTGAGTTTTACACCAGGGTCTAGTACATCTTTATGCATATAAAAGGTTTTAAGCCATTTTTTTATTCAAAATCGGTTCTTTCTTAACCAAAAAACTAAAGCAATTCTGTGTGTCATTTAATTTTGGTGATGTGGTTTATGGTCCTCTCATATACGCCGAAGATGCTCAAAGGATACAAGTTATACAAAACTCTTGCCTGCGATAAATATTTTGTATTAGGCGTAGGCAACACATCTCACATAAGCTTGCTGAAATAGGTTGGCTAAATATGTCAAGGCGATGTATACTGCACTCTGGTTGCTTTTTTAAAAATATTATAGAAAATAAAATACCCGCACATTTACACAGTAAAGTTACGTTTAGAACAGACGTCCATAATCTAAATTTGCGACATAAAGGTACACTTACTCCCCCTTTGCATCTTTGCATCACACGGAATTATTTAAGGCCTCATTCACGTACGAAATTACCAAGATATATAACTCCATACCTGCGGACATAAAATCCAAATCTTTTGTATCTTTTAGGTATGCATACAAGAACCTATTGTTAGCAGAGCAAAATAACTCCTTAATTTAGTGCATAATAAATCCCAGTAGTTGTGCAATATAATATTTTCTTTTCTTTCTTGTTTCATCCCCACTCTTTATCTATTTAGCTGTTACATTTGTAGGTATTAGTTGTTGTGTATCTGCATATTTGTTTCTTTTACTATAGCTTAAGATGAAAAACAGAAGTCATGCTTCATGATCACCTGATGTTCGGCTTTTCTCAATGACATATGTTTTTTTATGCTCTGTAAATAATTGTAAAAGTATTAACTACTCATTGAAAATAAAGACCATTTATTATTATTATTATCTACGATTTAAATAGTAGCCACTTATGCCAAAATATTTAAGCTGTTTACATAAAGTCTGATGATTCAAGGTGTCAAATGCTTTACTATAGTGCAAGAAGATTAAACAAGCAGTACATTTATTTTCTATCGTTGGCTGTAAGAATGTCGTCGGTAATGTGGGCTAATGCAGTGGTTGTACTAAGATTAGCTCTAAAATCTGATTGAGTAGATGGTAGTAAATTTTTACTTATTAAATATTTCAAGCGTGCCTTTAGAGTGCGGAATATTAAAACATAATATTTTTAGTCGCAAACTCCTCTATAAAATCCTTATTTTACTATAAGGAACGTAACCAGACTGCAACCAACAGCTACTCCCCGGGCTATGTGCCCCGCCGAGCGCTGACTAATAAATCACAAACCTGGCGTGTTAAGTGTAATAATTGCATATTATCATCAAAACGTTAATGTTTCGATTGCAACAAACACCAGCTGAAAGACTGGTCCTACTTAAAGGAGCTCTCGTACCAGTCGGCCTATACCACTTGCAGACTGCAGTTTCGAGCTGCTGGCTCTCATCAGTGCAAGGTGGGCATATGACGAACGACACGAGGATCCCTTGACTATTTGGTACTGGCAGGAGAACTCCTTTAATTAGGAACAGTCTTTTGGCTGGTGTTTGTTGCAATCGAAGCATTAGCGTTTTGATGGTAATATGCAATTATTACACTTACAACGCGTCAGGCTTGTAACTTGTAATTCAGCGCTCGGCGGGGCACATAGCCCGGAGAGTAGCTATTGCAGTCTGGTTACGTTCTTTATAGTAAAGTAAGGATTTTATAGAGGAGTTTGCGACTAAAAATATTATGTTTTATTAAATATTTGTTTAACTGGTCTGCAACTATTCTTTCACTTCGACAAAGTTGGCAGAATGCAAATAGGTTTGAACTGAGAAAGTTCGGTATGATTATCGTTTTTAAGAATAGGCAAAACGTTAGCTCTTTTCCAAACTTCTAGAAAAATACCATCAATTAAACATTTATTTATAATGTAAATAAAATATATAGTTAGATGATGGAAAGCCAAGTTTAGCATTTTTAAATTAGTGTTATCAGAATCAATAGCATTCAACTTCAAATGACGGACAACACGATCTATTTCCTCCGTAGAAACTTCATCAAATACAAACTCAAATCAATACTCGGATACTTGCTATTTTCATATTTCTTGAGAATATCAGGATTAATGTTCAGATTTACCGTTAATTGAGTCGCTTGATTAATAAAAAATCATTTACCCCATCAACATTTGTCAGATCAGAGGTTACTTGATGCTTGGGGTTGCTAATAATTCAATTCAATTCAACAAAGATTTATTAAAATTAAAAGCATACAAACAGTTGGCTAACCAGAGCCTGCCCCGGGACCGACCATACAACCATCGCGCTGACGCAAATAAAATTAGGTAATACTATTTTAACATAAAACAATAAAGATTTTTAAAAACAACTTAAAACTACACGTACTTTTAATAATTGACTCACTGTAACACTTTTTAAAAAAAATTTTAGTTGACGCAGATACCTTAATCTAAACGAGGCACCTTGAATTTTGATTTTCAGAATGTTTAATTTATTTGATATTCGTGACAAGAAGTTTAGAAAAACAAAAATGTACAAACAGAAAACAAGAAAAAACAACAAACAAAAAGGACACAAACAGAAAGGAAGAGGGGGGCAGGAAAGATTTAAAGATAGTCAAAAGGTATGAAATAGTAATAAATGTGAATAGGGTAAGTGGAAGTTATAGTTGGTGAAGCTTGGCTACAGAGGTTGCCGGAAAATCGGTAACGTCTGGTGTGGTAAGGGGTGTTTAATCCAAAATGGGGCATTATTCTGCCTAATTTGTATTATGTGTCTTGTTAGCGGACTATCGCCCAGCTGGAATGAATAGAAGTTTTGACAGATGCGTTGGACATAGTCCGCTATCGGGGTTATGTCGTTGCAACGCGCATGGAGATCTCTGAGGGAAGTGTACCTTTCAGAATTTGAAATGAGGCGCATAAATTTGTGTTCAAACACTTGAAGTTTTTTCATTGTCGTGGCAGGTATGCTGCACCACACCGGCGCCGCGTATGTGGTGGACGGCCTGATCACCATCGTGTACAATAATTTTTTATTTTGTCGGTTAAGTCTGCTACCCCTGACCATGAGTGGATACAGGGTCCCGGACAGGGAGTAGACCGTCCGCATTGTCTCATTTATACGGGTATTGAACGTCAGTGTTGGGTCGAGTCCTACCCACAAGTACGTCACGCATCCCTGGTTGGAATTTTGTTTCCCCTGATCGAAATTGGTGTTAAAATTTTGTTCTCAGTAAAACGACGCGTGAAGCTATCGCCTCCGACTTCTCAGCATTCACCCGAATCTTCCACTGGTCGTAATAAGCCATGGCATGAGCTATGTGTGCCTTTAGCAGCATGTTCGCTGCTTGCGCGTTGTGAGAATGCACGTACATGGCTGTGTCGTCGGCGTACTTGGCCAGCTTCGTATTCAGGAACTCTGGGAAGTCGGAGACGTACAAGTTGTACAACTTTAGAGAGAGGCACGATCCTTGTGGGACTCCCGCGCGAATGCCCCGCCGTGTTGGCAATGTATTATTTAGTCGAACCTGCAGGGATCTGCCCGTCAGGAACGAATGAACGAGTTTAGTGAAGTAAGTCGGAAAGTTACCAAGGAGCCGAAGGTTTCGTAACTCTAACAGTTTCATATGGTGCATGAAAATCAAATAATTCATTTATATTGTGATTCCAAAACTGCGACATATTGACGTCAACCATATCAAAAATGTTATCCCATTTAATAGAATTTACATCATTAAGAAATTTTTCATAACTAAAAGACTTATAGTCTCTATAAGTTACCATTTCCTTACTTCTTTTTTAATATTGAATTTGCAACTAACAAGGGCATGGTCGAAGACATCATCCATATTAGCGACGTCAACTTCGAGTATTATGTCATTTCTTATATGACTAACATCCCCAAAAGTAATACATACATGAACAGAAAAATTAACGCACCAACCAAAATTTTATAATATATATATTTTAGCGGTTTTTGTTAAGAGTTAACTGACGACGAATGTTAGTTAACTCTTTAAGCCAACTTTAGTTGGCAATTAATATTTCTTTAAATATATGGCGAATGCTGTACAGTAAAATGTTAGGCTCAAAAATAATATAACTTGTAAATTTCATTACCGTGACTTAAAATTTTTTTGTCATGATCTTGTAACAAGCCACATTATTCCACATAATAATATTTATAGAAACAACAATATAAAGTGTGGTTATATCTGTTTAATATGGTTATAAATATTTAAATTACTTTCTTACAAACAAAGAAAAACGATTATAAAACAGAATTGTCGAGAATATCATTGTTCGTGTAATTTCATACTGACTGATGCATACATGCATAACAATACAAATCTTGTTTTTATTCAGTTTAAAATTAGTTTTGGTGTGTTTTTGCTTTTACATCATAAATTTATGATAATTGGTGAATACAATCCAAGAATGACGAAGGATATTTGAATTTTTATTGGTTTTTATAAAGTAAAAATACAATATGTAAACTATAACAATGTAATAATTTATATCCTGTAAATTTTCAGATTTATCCAATAATATATTTTCTAATAATGTTTTCTGCAAAAATTCAAGATTATTTTGTAAATGTCTGATAAGTTTATAAATAATAATAATAGGTCTTTAGTTTCTCAAAAAAGTAACAAGATTAGATAATATAGTTTAAAAGAATAGGAGAAAAACGCCGAAGATCAGGTGGCTGTACAAGACGAACCTCTGTATTTAATCTTAAGCGTAGGTAATAGCAATATGGCAAAAAAACAATCAGTATTGCTAATAACAGAGAGTATGTATGTAGTAATATGATATTTGTAGGCACTAGAGTAAGAAAAAAATATAAAATTATATTTTTACACTAATTAAAAGAAGAATTCACCTATGGAGCATTAGTTTGATTCATTCAAAATATATCTTCTTAGTGTGAATTTAAAAGCTGGTAAAGATTTACTTTTTATATATGAAGGAATGGAATTATATACTTTAGTTATTTGATACGTAAATGATCGTTTGAATAATTCTGTACGAGGGAGGGGAGGAGTAAGTGTACTTTTGAAACGAATATTCAAATTGTGGACGTCTGTTCTATATGAGATTTTTTTGCTCAAGTGTTTGGGAGTTTTATTATTAATAATTTTATTATAAACAAGCAGAATACAGAAGTCGTCGCCTAGATATATTGAGCCAACTTAACTGGATTAGTTTATGTGAGATACTTTAATGGCGCCTAACTCCAAATATTAGTCTCAAACAAGAGTTTTGTAGAACTTGTATTCTACGCGTATCCTCCGCATCCAACCAAGGACCATATACAGAATCGGTAAAATTACCAACGATTCGCATAAAATTGTTTTAATTTTTTTATTCAAATAATGCCTGATATTATACATTACTTTCAAATTTGTATATGCTGCACGTATACAGTTATTAATACGCGATTTAAATCTTAAATTCGTGTCAAATGTTACCCCAATTTTGTTGCATTTTCTTTAAAAGGTATATAATGTCCGTCAACATATATTTGCATGTTTTCCTTTACTGTTGATGTGATATTATGATGACCGAAAACTGAAACATTTAACATTTAATGCATGACATCTGGATTTTTCAATTAGAGAATATAAGTCTCTATTAATAGCAACCATTGCCTCAGCCCATTTCCCTGAATCAAACGAAAGGTAGAGTTGAGTGTCGTCAGCGTAGAAGTGAATTTGACAATACTCAGCCGCCTTTTCGAAACCTGACGTATATAACTTATATAATAGCGGTCCTAGAATCGACCCCTGTGAGACCCCGGATGACCCCTCGAGAGGCATAGACACACTATTGTCAATTCTAACACATTGTGTCCTATTTTGTAGATAGCTGCGAAAAAAGTTAACTACACTAACATGAAAGCCTATAGATTTCAGTATAGCGAAAAGTATTTCATGGTTAATCGTATCAAATGCTTTTCTAAAATCGACGAGTACCAGCACTGTAACTGTTTTTTGGTCCAATCCTCTCAAAATGTCATCCGTGATATTTAAGAGGGCAGTTTCACAACTATGCAAAGGGCGGAAGCCAGATTGTATTTCAGGTAGCAATTGAAATTTTGTTAAGTGACCCCGCATCTCACACTCTACTTCTTTCTTTAAGACTTTTGATAGGGTTGGCAAAATACTAATTGGGCGGAGGTACTTAAATTCTTCAAGGTTGTTTTTTCTGGCAATGGTTGAATTAAGGCTTGTTTCCAGGAGCTTGGAAAAATGCAATTGTCTAAGCTAAAATTTATTATGTGAGTAACAAAAGGCAATATTAAAGGACAACACATGAGTAGTAATTTAATATTAAGACCATCATTTCCCTGTGCATTTTTTTGTATACCGTATAAAATTTTTTGAACATTATACTCAGAAGTAGGCTTAAATTTAAATGAGTCAATATTTGGCTTAATATTATTTTTATAATGAGTTATGGTATCTGATCTGCAGGTAAAAATGAGCTATCTCAAAGCAATGTAAGCTATACTGATTAAATAAGTGATTTTAGCCAATTCCACCAATTTTAATTTACTCAAGTAAGCATATAAAAGGAATAAAATAAACAACTTTAATTACTCCGACTTAATTAACATTAATATAGCTAATAGCTTATTTCCCAAACCTTTAAAAATTCCTAAAATGGTACCAACCCATAGAAACCCCAGACCAATCAAATCAGTCATACCACGTATTACTAACATTTAAAAGATTATTCTGAAAAATCAGTTAATAACTTGTCTAGAAAACAATAAATTCTCAATGTCAACTAGTTTAGTTTTAGAAATAAACTAACGACAACAATTGTTATTGATAAATAAACAGCTTTCATTAATGTTGAACTTGAAAAAGGAAAATATATTTGCTCTCTATTATTCGATCTCACTAAAGCTTTCGACTATATGCCCTCCATTTCTCTATCAATGAACTAAATTGTGGCAGCTTTTCTTAACATAGACATCACTTCGAAGAACATACATTTGCAATAGACAACAGTTTGAAGTCTGTAATGGGACAAAATATAAACATGGTGTCATTTCTTTTCATTGTTGTATGGGGGTTGCGTGGAAGAGCAACCTAGTTGAACGTCGCCCACTGTTTGTAATATGTTTCAAAGTTGTATATCAGTATAAAATAAAGACACATTTTTTTTCTCACACTCTTTCAAAGATGACGTACTTGACGAACTATTTGGCGATAATACTACTCTAACTACATCTGATCGTATTTGTTAAATGAGGTGCCGCTGATGTAATCAACTACACACAACTGATTCTTATTCAATAAGCTATCCCTGAATCTATCAAAAACAGAAACTACCTATGCTATTTGATTTACGTTACATGGAAGAAGTAAATAATTCTGAATCTATTAAATTGTTGGGAGTGAACTTAGATCCAAAATTATCCTGGTACAGTCATATGGCCTATGACTAACAAAATTTACAAGCACAGTAATTTCTTAATAAAATATGTAACCCATCTCCTACGGGCAAAACAATCAGGATCTACATGGATTGTAGGTAGTCATTACTAGCCCCGGGCCCCGAGCCCCGTTACAAAACTCAGGAGCTCTATCGGAATGTCACCAAGCACTTGTGGATGCTTTCAGCATGAATAACATACTGGTATGCTGGATGAAAGGACATGCACAGTGTAGTAGTAGCAAAGTATCCGACAGACTAGCCAAGAAGGCAGCAGGCCTAAGTATTATTGGACCAGGCCCGGCCACTCTGTTACCGATCACAGCGATAATACAAGTAACTAAAGAGGACACCCACAACGAATTCAAGAAGCTGTGGGATGAAACAAACAGCTGTCAACTTGCTAGGGAACTACTAAAATATCTCAAGAAGAGTACAACAATGGACTACCTGGCAATGTCCAGAAGGAACCTACGTTTTATAAGGGGAATCCAGACTGGACACTGTCTGTTAAGGAAACATCTGCAGAATATGAGATTAAGCGAAATACCTCTCTGCAGAGGTTGTGAACAAGAAGATGAGACGGTTCAACATGTACTCTGTGACTGATCTGCTGTCTCATCAATCAGAGAATCCATTTAAGGATTTAAGGGATTCTAAGTTACTTCAATATTTCAGAATTTTCGCTAAACATTAAATTGAATATTAAGTATACAATCAATACCCTACAAAAACAAGTACGTATCTGAATGTATAAAAGCACCACATTTATTTTTTTATACAGTGCATCCCCGAATGGAGTACCGCACTCTTTCAAACTGCTTTATTTTTGATTTGTAGAGAAAAAGCCATTCTTTATAAAAAGTTTTGCTTGTCTTAAGAAGTCATAAACGTTATCAAGCGTAAGATAAATTTTACAAGGTTTTCTAATAATTAGGAAAAATTAAATCGATTTGCAAACTACTTTCTGCATTGTTAATGAAAATTTTACTTGGTTGAGGTTTTTCAGTTATGAAGAAAAAGATAAATACAAACATAAGGAAAACCATTTTTTCAAAAAGATCTAATAGTTTATTCAAGTAAGTTGAACACAATTTTACATGTAGAGCTCCTACTAGTACACACTTTTCTAATCTTTTTTTGAATTCTGAAATTTAAGAGTACAGAAAAGACTGATCGTCTACTCAGTTTTTATTTCCGATATCGAAGGACCAACTACTACTTCTTCTCTTTACTGTTTGGAGGCGTCATCAATCAACTTGAGTACGTTCGACATGTTGACGTTTCATCTTATACTTAAAGATTCAAGGACAAACATTTGAATGAAGAGTAAATGTAGTAAGAAAATTTCATTTTTCCGATATTCTCAGAAGAAAAAATTGTAGGAACAAAATGTGTTTATTTTTTCGTAATGAAAAGTATTATAATTTAACGGTTTTTAATGAAAAAGTAAAAATATCTCGCTAGTATCTTTTTGAAATTTTTTTACGAACAACAATTTTATTTCGATAAAGTAATTAATTACATAATAATTGGTAATTAAAAATTATTTAACTTTCCTACCCTCAGACGGTTGGAAAATTAGTGAGCTTTAATTTCCGGTGACCGGGAGTATGCTTCTGCGCGACAAATTGTCATAGTCATCGTGTTTCATGACTTCACCTTCATCAAGGACAAAGATCGTCTATGCGGAACAGTTTAATTTTATTCTTTTTACAAATTTTCAACAGGACCTTCTATTTTGAACCCCGAGACAACTTTTTAGGAAGGGGGATCCAACTTCGAAAAAATAAGGGACACCCTAATACATATGTATGTGGTAGTCATATAGTGAAAAACGACTTTTCAGGAAAAGCCTAGGCAGTTCATGTAATGCCGGCAGATAGTGTGAAACACCTCATGTTGCATTATGTGTCTAGGCTTTTCATGAAGTGTCTGAAAATTTTAGTATTTTGGTGTGATGAGAAGTTTACAGAATCTGCCGTGACTTAGGCCATCGGCATTTCATGAAATTACGTGATTTTGTCGTATTGGGAAAATAAGGTAATTATTAAAATACAAAAATAAGAGTTTTTGATTGTTTTTATTTATTTTATTTAACAGTATGCGACAACTGGACTATTAACCTAAAATATATCTCTAAATAAATACCTAACACCTAACCTCTTTACCTATCACCTAATCTCAATTTAATATTAAATGGATAATATCACCTAATTTAAATGTTTTTTGTTCCATGGACGTTTATTAGGCTTCTTCTCGTAATATGTTTTATAGTGTTCCATAAAATAAAGATTTTTCTTTCATTATAATTTAGTTAAATTGGAAAAAAAGAATAATAACGGTACAATTCCAAACTGTTTGTATGTTTATTTTTGACATTACACAATGAGCCTAGCGATGAAGCCGGTAGATCATGGAAAACACGAATCATAACATTAAATGACGAAATAAACCAGGCTCTTCATGAACAGCCTAGGCAAATCGTGTAGCATATAGATTTTACACTATCTGTCGGCATTACATGAACTGCCTAGACTTTTCCTGAAAAGCCGTATTACACTATGTGACTACAAGATGTATATGAAAATGGTAGGTAGAATTTTTATAAATAGCTAGATAGTAAGTAAACAAACAAGATAGTAAGTAAACATTACAATAACCCACAGAAGGCGAATCCTTTTCGTGGGATTAGCTAAGTCTTAGAAACAAACAGCAACAAGAAAGTGTATATAAACGTTTCAATGATGATACAGACTACAATTCGACAGGTAAATAATAGTAAAGAAAAAGAACAAATGTTTAGAGAACAGTTAGTTACAAACATTTAATCTTAGAGATTTTAGTAATTAGCAGGTAGGTATGTATATAATTTAAATTGAATTGTATCGAATCATGTCGCGTTTGGAAGTTTATTCAATCTTTTATTTCTTTTTTTTTTTAATGACGTATGTGAGGTCAGATTTGTTACATATTCAGGTAGCAAATTATATACTTTTGGCCCAATATATTGATAACTTCTTTGACCAATTGCTTTGCACAATTTTGGGATATTAATTAATTTTTCTTTGTTTCTGATTCTGTAGGCATGTCTTATTTTCAGGTTATTTTTAACTTTATGCACCTCTATTAAAAATTTTTCACAGTAAAGTTGTCTGGGACCAAATATGCGACTCTCTGAGTATAGGTCATTGGATAATCATAATTCTTGTCGTATATCACCTTTAGAATCCACTTTTGCACTCTTTCTAGATTTTTCAAGAAGTAGTTTGTTATCCCTCTCCAACCTACGATTATTTTAAGGTGTTTCTTATCACAAATTTGTTTAAAATATTTGAATATTGGCAGTATAGTCTTATTTTTTTTTACTATATTATTAGCATGCATGTCCCATTTTAAATGTCAGTCAATGGTGATATCCAGATACTTTATACTTTTTACAGGAGTTATTACAATCCTATAATCTTCATGCTCTATATTAACTGAATTATAGTCGGATAGGCCATTGCTATAGCTAGAGAATTGTAAGTAATGTGTCTTGTCAAAGTTATTGTTAGAAGTTTACTATTAACGAAATTTACTACCGTTTTAAGATTTCTATACTTATGCCACTTATGCCAAACAAATCTCAACGTTACCTTTCAATTATTTCCAAGTAGTACCTTTAAAGATAATAGCAGTGTCATTGGCATAGCTTATTATTTCAGCATCGATTTGTAATTTAAATAGATCGTTCACGTATATACAAAATAAGATTGGTCCCAAAACTCTGCCTTGTGGAACTCCGTACCTACCTAACACTCTTTATATTGCTAATATAATCATTTATACTAACGAACTGTTTCCGATTTGTTAGATAGCTTTTGTTAAATTAGGCCACATTTCTCGATAAATCATGATGACTCACGGTGTCGACAGCTTTGACTAGGTCATCGAAAATACATAATGAGGGCTCAGCAGAGTCCAGAGCGTTGTATATTTTAGTGGTTAAGTCGGCTATCATTCGTTAATTTAGCCTCTATGAATCCGCACTGTTTGTGCTACATAATTTTATATTTTTTCAAGAACGAGCATATTTTAACTTTTAATATTTTCTCGTAAATTTTAATTAAGCTAGATATAAGAGATATAGGTCTATATTTCGATACATCTTGTTTATCCCTTTGTTTTTCGATTGGCTTGATCCTAGCTATTCTAAATGTACCAGGAAAAATACCGCATTCTAGCTACTTATTTATTAAATAAGTTATGGACTCCACAATGTAGTCAGAAATTACTTTTAAGGTTTCGGCCTTGAGCTTATTTACTCCAGGAGCTTTTTAAATTTCAAATCAGCAATCATCTTTTTTACTTCTTGTACGTCAGTATCTCTAATAACAAATGAATTTTCTAGTCGAGATTTCGGAAAGTTATATTTCTTTTGCTTAATTTCACTTGCTAAATTTTCACCTATCTCACTGAAAAATGTATTATAATGATTTAACTGCAAATCATTTTATTTAAAACAACATCTCCTTGCAAATTGTTTACGCTTGTTACATTTACTTTATTTTTTTGACCTTGAATATCCTTCATAATGGAAACCGTATTTTAAAATAATGTTTCATCTATCAGTAATTACGATCCCGATCTATTGCGGGATACACCAGATGACGGGTGTAACATTAATGTTGTGAATTTGAAATAATTTAGTTTTACTGGCATTGATATCAGTAGTCTCTAAGTGTCAAATACTTTTCTAAAAAAAAGCTGTTGGCTAAGAAGAAGAAGACTAAATTTATTTTCATAAATACATTTTCATACATACTATAGTTAATGAAAAAATAAATCTTAATTACACACAAAATACAAAACAAACATTTAAAAAACTTAATGAAAAGAAACTACTTGATTTGTTAAAAAACGAATTCTGGCAGGATGTATACCATCGTAATAACCCAGAAAATGCTACACACTTGTTTTACACAAAATACGATCTATTAATCCAACAGTCAACAGAGGTTATACAGTATAAGCCGGTGAAGAAAAATAAATCTTGGATAACCAAAGGTCTAGTTACATCCATTAAAGAAAGAGACACACTATTTCAAGATGATATTAAACATCCACTAGATGAAAACCGAAAACAAATATACATTAACTACAGAAATAAACTAAATGCTATTATAAAAAAAACTAAAAATAATTAATTTTTTTAAAATTATGATCGAAAAACAAAAATTGTTCGAGGCATCTTTGGAATACATTAAACAATTCACTAACAATTATAAAAATAATGAAAAAAAAAATAACAAAAGTTATCACAGAGAATGGAAATGAAATAGCTGATCCTTTTAAGATAGCAAATACTTATAATACTTATTTAACAAATAGGAGAAAAGCTTGCCTCCAAAATACAGCAGGAACCCATGTTAAATAACCACGAAAATCGAGGAGAAACCTTACGTAATTCCATATTTCTGGAATAGTACTGAAATAAAAAACGCTGTGTTGGAATTCCAAAGCAATAAGGCTCCCGGTTAAATGGCATAGCAAACGAATTGTTAAAACTTACAATCGATCACATAGCTGCTCCGTTATGTTTTATTATCAATAAATGTATGGAATGTGGAAAAGTTCCTTCGCACTTCAAAAAAGCTATAGTGAAGCCATTATTTAAAAAAGGAGATAAGCATAATATTTCAAACTACCACCCAATTTCTTTAATATCATCAATAGCAAAGATATTTGTAAAAATCACTAAAAAAGTCTAAATAGTTTTTAGGAGAGAAATAAAATTTTATCTGATTTACAGTTCGGTTTCCGTAAAAATATATCGGTTTTGTGGATTTTGCTAAGGCCTTTGACACTGTCAGTTATAACCTTTTGTTGGATAAACCGGAACACATTGGCATAAGGGGTAAGGCGTTGAATTTATATAAAAGCTACTTGGCAGAAAGAAAACCGTTAGTAGAAATAAATCAAGTACGCAGTCACGAAGAAACAGTGTCCTATGGAGTACCACAGGGAACTGTGCTGGGTCCAGTCACTTTCACTATATACTTGAATCAATTACTTTCCCTAAATTCAACTGGAACTATCATTTCATACGCAGACGACAGGGTTATTCTTCATTATGGATCTACTTGGACAGATGAAAAAGAGAAAGCGGAAAAAGACCTGAAAAATATAATAGCTTGGTTTAATGCTAATCTGTTAGCGGTAGACGTCACAAAAACAAAGGTTGTTCCGTTCACTTATTTTGAAAAATACTTACCAGACTACACTAATGTATCTGTAGGAGTACAAAGTATCTCAATTGTTTCATCCATTAAATATCTTGGTATTTATATCGATTCATTTATAAGATGGGATGTTCACATAAAAAATGTTATCAACAGACTGCGAGGTACAATCCCTAAAATGTACCAATTACGTCAAATTCTTCCCTTGGATAAACTAAAGATACTGTATTATGGCTTGGTTGAGTCTTTATATACGGCATAATTGGTTGGGGGGGTCTAAAAAACAATACTTGCTACCTCTAGAAAAATTACAAAAGACAATATTGAAAGTTATGTATAATAAATCATTAAGATACCCTTCCGAACAATTATACAAAGAACTAAATTTATTGGATATTAGACAATTATTTTCGAAAATTACATTAATATTCTTTTTTAATAACCCACAATACGTAACTCTGGTAAGTCATTTATATAACACTAGAGCCAACGAAGCAGCTAACCTATTTTTATCTCGGGCTCAAAAAACGATTGGACAAAGGTGTATATTGGTCCGAGATTGTATAATATTTTGCCGGATGACTGCAAACATTTAAATGTTAAACAGATGTTTAATAGAATAGATATTCAAAAAATACGTAAAAAACTGAACTGCTTCTTTCCTATTATTTGGGTTTTCTACCACATGTATTATCTTCTTCAAAAACAAATCACCGAATCTACAAAATAATAGAATTATTGGAAAAAAGCCTCTGCATCCGTGACGTTTACGCCAAAGGATTCGGTGATTTGTTTTTGTAGAGGACAATAATACATGTGGTAGAAAACCCAAATAATAGGAAAGAATATTCGTAGAATGCCAGAAATAACTTTCAGACAATAACTGAATTGCTTCTTGTAATCGAAATATTTTTCATAATATTATTGATCCTTCATAAACTAAAGTCTTTCATTCTGTAATTTTCTAATTTTAGTTAATAATCAATCGGTTGGGTAACGAATTAGGTAATATATATTTGTGAATGTACATGTTGTGTGCGTGTGTGTATGTAGGTATGATATGTATATACAGTACATATATGTCTATATAATATTGTATTTAAGAAGTATCTTCACATATGAAACTAGGATATTATAGCTCCACTTTTTTCCTCTGTTTCCAGTAGGATATAGTTTCACCTTATCGTTATTATATATTTAAATTCCCCTAATAACTGTTCCATTCCTTTGCTGCAACGCCGCACTTAGAGGGCTTTGCTTTAGGGAGGAATTGCAGTGAAGGATAGGAAAGATACCCTCTAGACGCCCATAGACAGGTCCAACTAAGGACCTAAATGGGCTCTCCCCACTATATTTATTTACGTATCATGTTGGATTACTTCTACTTAAATATAATTTCTGTATTTTCTCGTCAATAAATATATTATATTATTATTATTATATTATTGTGTACATGGTCACTATATATTTATTTTGTCAACAATTTTGCCACATCCTATGTAATAGAAGGAAAAGTAGAAGTATTTGCTTCGCTTTATATGAAGTGCTAACTATTTTCCAACCTTTCATTTATAGGGGAAAGTGGTCACTATCTACTACATTTTAATTACTCCTGAACCTTAATCATTGCTATCGGTTTTAGCGCTGTAAACTATCAAACTGTCATAAAAATTCTTTATAGAAGTAAATGTTGAACTTTCTTATATAAGTACTATGCGCGATACCTATTTAGAATTTAGTTATGTAAAATTCTCGTCCAAGGCGGCATTTGATACAATTAATCGCTCTTGTTAAATTAGAATATGTATGCATTTGTTGTGAAAGACTTACTCACGGCTTACTTTCTCTTCCAGAGATAAATATACCATGTAAATTATTATTTTCAATATTTTCTGATGGATATGGATGTTTTCAGGGTCAACAATAGGAAGGTTATCCAAATAATAAACATTTCTCAAAACTTTTGTTAAACACATATCTGGAACAATCCGTTAACATGCAGCTAAATCAAACAAATAAAGAAGCAGAATTCTTGTTTCATCTAGAAAAAATCCGATTTTTTTAAAATCTTATTTCTCCCGTTTTATTTATGTTACATTTCTAAATAGCCAGCAAAAATTAACGAGAATTTGTTAGTAAAGCTAAAAATATCGACATTTCTTCTGTTTCTATTATAAGCTTAAATGAGCTACATATGATCGATAGATTAAGTTAGATTAGATTGTTCTTGGTTTTTCTGCTTTTAAAGTTCATACTGATCCCTCCTTGCTGAAGCCGCTCACGAGCGGCATTAACAGTATTTGAAGAAAGAATATAGTATATTGTTTTATTAGGAGTAAATGTGATACTTTTGTGACGAGTCTGTAGGTTTGAGTGTGGCGTTTACTCCGAATAAGACATGTTATTTTTTTCTTCAAACATCGCGTCGATTAGCTAAAGAAAAGATACCTATAGATAAAAAATTTAGCTGTGCGTTGCCATTGGCAACGTAAGTAAAAGTCGGCTCTAGAGCAAGAAAAAGTACTTTAACTTCCGTTGCTAATGGCAACGCAAAGCTGTCTGAAATGTCAAACTTCAATATCATGGAATGAATAAGAAATGTCATGATTTTCTGACGTTTGAAGAGAAACGGTATTTATTTCATTCAAATTGGATGTTTGAAGAAAAAATATTATGTTTTACGAGTAGTAAATTAGCTTTAAATTAGTGACTATACAGGGTCTATACTTTTTCAATGGCATTGTATTGGTAACTTCTAAATTGCAAGAGATAGAAGGTCGGTTAATTTAGGAAAAAGTTGAGTATTTTAAAGCTCGTTAAGATGTAGTTTTCACATTTGAAAAATTTCCAGTAGCTTCTGCGATATCCTGAAATTGACCATATTTTCGTTTTGCTAATAAATCGCGAATGATATAATTCAGAAGAAAAAACTTTTAATAAGAATTGAATGGTGTTCGGTTTCCTTTTCAAAATTATCAAAATTGTATTTTTATCAGATCGACGCTAAGCGTCACGTCGTCCAATTTTTATTTTTCTTATGGACGCCTGTAATTTTTTTAAGAAAATTGAATTGGCATCGAAAGTGATATATTTCAAGATATTCGAAAAGTTATTATCTAAACGGATAAAAGCATTCCTAGAATCTGGCAACATTTTATCTCCAAATCAGCATCGGTCAACAATAACATCATTATTAAGCATTTTGGACTTCATATATAAAAACTTAGATCAATGACATAAGATAATCGCATTATTTATAGATCTCTCTAAGGCTTTTGACCTTGTGAACCATGACATTCTTTTGAAAAATATTGAATATTATGGTATACGAGGTTTATATAATAAACTCTTGAGATCATACTTAAAAAACAGGAATCGGTATATACATTTTCTCGGTGCTAAATCTGAGAAGTTGTCGGTCGTAGTAGGCGTTCCACAGGGTAGTGTTTTGGGACCACTGTTGTTTATTCTTTGCACAAATGACTTAGATAACTATTTGTCAACATCCTATGGTGCTTTTGCTGATGATATTACTATTATTGCAAGTGATCAACTACTAAACGATTCTGTCCACAAATTGAGCTTAAATCTTCTTGCGTTGTCCGATTATCTCAAAAACAAAAAATTAGTAATGAATCAGGATAAAACGTTTATTATGCAGTTTCATTCTATTGGTAAAACATATACATCGAGTGTACTAATTAAGAACAATAAAAAATCAATTACACAAGTAACATCACATAAAGTTTTAGGAATTAATGATTCCATTTGAGAAAAAAAATTATGAAATTATTCCATTCCATTCCCTCCCTCCGTCCATGCCGTTTTAGAGAGAAAAATATTTTCTATTTTTTTTTCCTGTTTTTAAGGGTTTACTCCCACCACATTTGAGCTAGGAATGATGCGCCTCGAGGTGTGGCCGTCGTGAATACACGTAAAATTTGAACAAAATCGATCCAGTTGTTTGGGTTCTAGGTGCGACCACAAACGACAGACGACACACAGGCATTTTTTTAAAACCATTTTTTTGGGTTCAGGGTGTAAATCCATGAAAAACTCAAAACCGAATTTTTGCACGATCACCATACTTTTCTTATATACTACGTATATGGGAAATAAAAAAATCGAAAGCAACATACATTCAAATTAAATTTTAAAAAAATCATTGTACTTATTTCATAGGCGATGAGGGCTACAGATTCCGCCTATATTCCACAGAATCCTTTACATGAAAGCCAAACAACCTAAATGAAATGCCGCGGTATACAAGGTCTAGCGAAGTGGGTTCGAGACCCACTTACTGCAAAGTAATTTTCAATTATAAATTACCCGCAAGACGTGGTTCGGATCCCACTATAAACTGTAGGGCCCTGTCCCCTTTTCTCACATAAGTCAAGGTTTAAGAGGGCCATTCGAGTGATCTGGAAGGTGTTTTATACATTTATAAACATTTTATATGTTTATTAACCACTACCAGGTAATTCCTGTAATAACTATAATAATTTACTTCACTATTATTTTAAACATTACCAAAATGACAAGCAATTTAGACTTTAATTTATAAATAATCCAACTAACTAACAAACAACAATAACAAATCACTGAAAAAAATTGTTATGAAATTACATAACACTAACCCAATAGATAAACAATAATAACAAACTATCTAAGAAATTATTGTAAAATTATGTCGTTAGTAATATCTAAATAAAAAAAGACAGTTTATTTATATTTTATTTCAGATGTAACAAGTTCAAGTCTAAACCTTATAATCTACAAATGGATTTAACATAGCGAACATGATAGTGGAAAATTGGTTTCAACATTGGCACCCGCCCGCAAGCATCGTTCCACATCAGCAGACGTACCATGGACCAGTTCACTTAAGAAATTTTAGTGTTGGTCATGATTTTGTCTACCCGCAAGCATACAGTAAGTTACATAAATACAATGTTTCCTCTTTAATTAATTGAACTTAAATATATTGTTGTCTTGATTTTATCTAAATTCCTGGAGCTTTTATCATTGAGATTTTGTATAATTGCCATCATTAAGTTTATTTTTTAAAGATGCCCGAGGAACATTTAAGTAATTTTAAAATTCATTAAGGATAAATATGTATTTTTCATGCATCATCCAACTATAGTTATTTATAGTTAAACACCATATAGTTTATTAGCACCGGAAGTTCGTGTTAATGTTTTAATTTGGAGTAGAAATTAATTTTTCACTGCATTTTAATTGTAATAGCCAGTTGTTAATAGGTAAGGAAAAAAAAATATTTATTATACAATTTAAAATTTTAATATAATATGTTATTTACTACTACAGTATAACTGTATCGTAAAATAAATGTTCGTGTAATCAAGGGACTATCTCAAACGAAACGCAAATAGAAATTGTATTTTCGATCAAGAGCGCTCTAAATCGGCATAGAAATTTGACAACTGAATTTTCAGTACCTCCATGTCAATGTACGTTGGCAAAACATTTTACAACAAAAAATTTTTTTAAACTTTTTAAAAACTTGCTTTTCTGTTAAATGTTGCACTAAAAAGTAAAAAATAGTGTACGACTGCAAGAAAAGCCAGGCGTGCGCACTTTGTATGATTTTACACACGATTGTATGAAAGGGGTGGAATCGTTGTACACATATTTCCTTCGATCATGAGTACATAAAGATAATGCATATACTTATATACAAAGTGCGCACGCCTTGCTTTTCTTGCAGTCATACATTATTATTTTATTTTTTACTTTTTAGTACAACTTTACAAAAAAGCAAGTTTTAAAAAAAATGTTTCCAATATTTTTATTTTCTACTTACTTTAATTATTTATAACGTATAGAACCAATTTACATAAATTCATTCATTGGAGCTGGGTTCCGAGGTATAAACCTAACGGCATTCCATTATGTCACCGGAACTAATATCGTGCCATTTATATAAGAAAAACGGACGTATAAATCTCTGATCAGGCGAAAAGCCTTTTGTATTCATCAATTGATTGTCAGGAAGTGTGTTAAATAAAGGATGCAAACTTTGAAGTCAAACATTGTGGAAAAAAATTGAAAAATACTATATTGTGAGTTAAAGAAAAGCAAGTATAAATAGGATTAGCAAGCACATAAATATATGAAAAATAAAAGAAATTAGCGGTAATTTTATTGAATTAGAATAAGTGTGTATAACCTTATGCTAGTAATATTTGTTTCAGTACTCGTTATTATAACTTTGCTTGTCCTCCAGCATACATCGAATCAATAATAACTATAGATGAGTTTTTGTGATAAAATACACCTCTGTTAGGCATTTTTGACAACTTTACACTTGTCTGAGTTAGTGTTGTCTAGTTTTCTTTAAACAGAGTCTTCATACACTAATGGCACCTAGAAATCTTGAGTCTATCTGTATGATAAGATAAAGTTAAATATAAATAGCAAAATAATGTACGTGAAAGAAAGCGATATATTAACATTGATGCCAGTAGTTCAGCAAGTACATTAGAATTTTGTCCGTTAAAGAGAAAAATGGTTACTCTTTCTTTTCAGCATATTATTTGTCCATTTGTTTTAACCTTCTATCATATATTGACATGGACTCAATATTTTAAAATGCCACTATTGTAGAGTCAGCCAGTAATGAAAAGCAGTTTTCTTGATGATCCTATGAGAGATCCGTCCCTGCTTGCCTGAAGGACTCGCATCAATATATTTATTATAACATTTTATGCTCACCTTTTAAAGATAGATGCATGAGATTTTCGCTACAATGCTGTACAATTCTGTAAAACCTAATATGAGTTTAAGCCTTTATGCCTTTCATCGCCAAATGAAATATATGCTAATCGATCGACAGCTAGAAATAATTTCTTAGAAATAACAAATGTATTTATCTTTATTCATATACAATTTTTCAAGCCATTTTAAATTATAATTTACTACATAACGTTAAAATACTCTAATATAGTACGACTGTTGATTACTTGTAGAATAGGTTGAGTGTAAAGGCTGTAGTTCACTGGATGCGGTGCTGTGCTGAACTGTGCTGTGCGGCACTATGCTAAGCTGACGGAAACGGTGGCTTAACCATCCACTGGTGCTGTGTGAAAGTATTCTTTCGCAGTTCTTACTAGACTGTTTAACAAGACCATAAATTGATTTCAACCTGGATTTCAAACAACGAAATTGAGAAGCATTTTTTAGACCTGGCTCAGACGAAGGTGACTCTGATAATGAATTTGAGGTCAATATTCTAACCAACGTATTGCTTACGGGAGCTTATATTGCTACTTTTTCCCAAGTGCCTTCCCGGAAGCCTTGATTTTTGCAATCTTTGTCTTCAATTTTCCACAAACAAAAATATTTATGCACTGCATCGATGTATTTTTCCATTTCCAAATTCTGAACAGCACATAAACACAGTTCAGCACAGCTCCAATCGGTCATGAAGCGAAATGAAACTGAGTAAGCAAGTCACAGCTTGTCGAAAACGCCCAGCCCAGCACGAGTGAACTGTCCGCTATTGAAATGCGAGTAATTCGATTACAAGCTGACTTCGCTTCACTCTGGCTTCATACCGCTTCGCACGGCACAGCACAGCACCGCATCCGGTGGACTACATCCTTAAATATAGCCACTTGGCTAAACTTCGCCTGCTCTATGAGCATGTCTAAATATATATTATTATATTATGCATTTTTTTTAATAAAGACGATATTATTATTATTATTTTGCGGGTTCATTGTTCAGTAATTACAGTACCCAAGGGCCCCTTTGGGGGCAACTTGAGTTCCTCTCTATTGTGTTTGATTGAGAAACGTCCGGGGCAGACTGAATGTATGAATCAGCACTGCCTTTTACATCATAATATAGGCGTTCTCTTTTATCCCTAACGTGACTGGAGCATGCTTGAGTGTGACTCAAGCCTGCTCTATTATTATTATTATTATTTTTTACAAAAAACCAGTGACCCTACTCTGTGGCTCCGACCCTCACAGAGGAAAGCTGGTAATAAATACCAATAGCCGCTCCCCACGCCCGTGGGGTAAGTGACTATCGGGTCTGCGAATCGTGTGCCCTGAGAAGACGCAATGCACCGAGCATTCTGCCGAATCTCGGCATGCCGGTATGATCTTTAGTTTCGAAAGCAGCCTCTCATTCCACCGAGGGCTCCTATAATCAGTACCACTATTTTGACAGAATAGCCCGGATAAAGCCTGAGGAGTTCGAAGAGCAAATCTCGATATTTTGTTCGTTTTTCCTTCTCTTTCAAGACAATATTGCTCTCAGCGGGGGCTGAAAATTCCACGATATACATTGTCTTGAGTTGGTGGTCAAGGAGTCAGGCTTGTTGGCTTGTATTTGCCTGACGGTGGGAAATGAGTAGTTCCAATAAATTAGACACTTCTCATTCCCCACAACGGACTCAATATCCCCCGGAGTGTAAGGTAGCACTGGTGTTTCGTCTATCCCATAGGAGTGCCATGCTGCGTCGTGTCTGTGAATATAGGCCGAGATTGCGTATGTCGGGCAAGCCGACAGTAAGTGTATTACAGTCTCCGGCGCCTTGCGGCAGGCCCTGCAGCTAACATCAGGGACCTCCATACCCACGACACGACGTCGATAGACGAAGGTGTTAAATACATCATCTTACCACTAGTTAGTGGACCGGATACCTCTTCGACCCTCGTTGCTCATATATCCGTTCGTAAACCAGTTCAACTGCGTGGAACACCCGCATGTACAAAATGCGTGTAAACACTTTGTAACATGCGTTTAGACAGGCTATCGGTCTGTAGTTCTTTGGGTTGGACAAATCTCCGTTCTTGGTGATTAGCACTGTCCGCCCCTCAACAATCCAAGAAGGAATTTGCTGCTCCCCATTCAACAGGGAATTAAAAATTCTGGCTAAATGGTGATGGGTGCTCGGTAAATTTTTCTACCAAAAGTTATTTATCCCATCGGGACCTGGAGCAGCAAAGTTCTTAGAGCCCTCAAGAGCCCTACGAACCTCTTCTGGGGTTGTTGGTCCGCACACTTCCTGTGGTTACTGAAGCCTTTGACAAAATGCTTCAAAGTGTGCAAGGACAGGAGAATCTCAGTTGAGTGGAAGCCTCTCCACGTACAGCGTTTTCCAGAAGTTTTGCACCTGATCTGCAGTCGGCGGATTGTCTAGTTGTAGACAATCCGCCGTGTATTGACACGAAGGGTGATGGAAAACGCGCGAGAGCTTTTGGCGGAACAGCTCATTTTCCGCAAGCTCTCTCGCCCGCCTCACTAGTGACTAGCATGCGTATCCTGTCGAGACAATGCTGTTTGGTGGTTCGCAGCACTGCCTCATTGAGTGTGTGAAGGGCGTGTCTTAAATTGGCGGCTAATTGACGCGCTTTAGGCGTGAACGGCTTGTTGGCCGCCATATAGTCCATCACACATTGGATACGGGATGCGTGTTGTCTCGCCGACCGGATCTTGGCTTCCATCTTTTGTATGCGTCGCTCCGCCCTCTCCTGTAGGAAAGCAGTGTTTCGCCCCTCCACTCGAGAAAAGCGTTGAGCAGCAGCGTACAGGCACAATTTATGTGCCAGGGGTCAGCCGGTGAATGCGGCGGCCCTTCGGAGATCTCATTTACCGGTTCAGGAGGAGCCCTCACGTAGCCCCTACTACGAAGCTGGGATACATAGTAACGCAGATTTTGTGGCGCGAAGGCGCTATGCTCTGGTATATTGAGCCGTGAGGAACCCAGATGATTGAGTCAAATTGGATAATTTGGATCCAAAACCCTATAGTCTAAGAAAACTAGGTATTTATAAATGATTTGGACAAATTTTTGCAAATATATTATATTGGCCTCGCTGATTAGGATACCAAAAATCCCCATTAATATATCTTGTACTACGGCCGTAACTCGCAAAAAATAGCAGCCGTCGTTCTTCAGTGGTTTTTTCTGTCGAACAAGAACCGTTGATTTTTCAAAGACCTTTTTGTAGGGCATGAAATTCTGAGTAAAATGACTGGTCATTTGAATTAACGCATATGTTAAACATGTAAAACTTTTAGAACTGCAACCGCGCACACAATAGAGTAACAGTTAGTAGTTATACAGTTCAAATATGCTATTTTTACACCACCAATGAGGTGTAACATGCTTAGTGCCTTTTATTGTGGTTTCCCCAATAGGCCTAATCCTAAGTCAGTGTATAGAACGTCTACCTGATTCCTTTCATCAAATACTTCATAAATTGAATTGATGTGTAGAAATCAGATTCTACTTCAATGAATCCCTACTGCCCAGATATACAATACATGAGTAAACAGATATTACTACCTGGTTTATATTTTCTCTACACCAATTTTGACATATAAGACGCAGATAATTTAGGTGCAGCCTCTTTTATTGTTATCGTCTTAACCTAGATATGAATATTATTTACCATTGAACAAAATTTACAATTATTAGATCCGAAGGAATTATTAAGAAAAATTCAGTCAAAAAATAGAACACTGATAATTAGTATTGAATTATCCGACAATTATGTCTTAATGCATATGATACGACAAGTTTTAAGATATCACATTCACTTTAAAATAATTTTTTGATAGAATTGCTTGAATATTTTATACTAATTATCCTCTCTTGCAAGTAGCACGAACAAATTCACTCAACCGACACTTGTATTAAAAAAATCCAGAATAAAATCGATAATTTCTAACTCCTTGTGGTATTATGTACTATTGAAGAGTTGTCAAGAGTTGTTGTTTCCAGATTGATTCAACATGCTGATTCGCTTTAGTTTTTACCTAGCTCGCATTTGACCTTGTATTTGTCAGGTTATTACACCACGACTCCGCAAGAGAAATACCAGAGAAAACAAAAAAATATTTCATAATCAAAATATTAAATGTGTGTACAGTACAATATGATCTGCTATAAATGTATGCTTTTATTTTTAGAAAGCCCTGTAAGTCGGCCAGACAACTTTCTCCCATATTTGCTATCATTAACCATGGTAAAACCTAAGGATGAAGAATTGCCGCCTATGGAAAGAACAGGACCATTTAGAACATGGTACCACTGGAATCTCTTGGACTTTGCATATCCGTCAGAAAGGGAACGAGAGACCGCTATTGCATTTGAAGAGTTTATACCAAAGAATAATCTACCTCTAGGTAATGATCAATATGTGTTATAGACATAACTAATATTAGAAGTTATAATAAGAAACTGGTATATTATACCGATAATGTGAATGATTACATACACGATATACGTGTCGCATCAACCAAGCTAACAAAAAAATAGCAGTAGTGAAGAAAAAATTGTTCAGCGGTTGTGGGAGTGTGTGGAAGGTGCTGAAGAGTTTTTTTAAATTATTTCAGGAAAGCTGATTAAAAAAAATTATTGACGTTATATAGTGTTAAAAAAATAGTCAGCTGCATCTTGGGGGGGGGGGTGCATTCAGCTGGCCGTATGAACTTGCAAAAAAATAAATAAAGTAGGAGCAATAAATCCATACGACGTACAGTATTTTTTAATGGTCCAACTGACGACCTCTACCCCAATACGCATGCAGCTGATTAAAATTTTCTAATTTTATTTTATTAAGACTATTACATTTCCAAACTTCAACTGCCTTGCTAACAATTTTCTGATAAGAGAGACTTAAATTAAAGTCGAATAAATATTCATTAATAATAATAATAATAATTTTTTAAATTCATTTGCCATTAATACAATGGATAGAACAGGTTAAAATCTTAAGTAATATAAAGATCAGATAAGTGAATATATCACTGAGTTAATTAAAATGTTGACGGATCACAATTATAAAAATCGCAGAATAAAATTTATAACAATACAAAGAGACATTATTACACAGTCTTGCTGTCAATAACCTCATTCAATAAATGTACGGAAGTAGCCTCAAAATTTATGAATCGCATAAATATTCACGCACGTTATAGTAGCACTTTTCAAGTAATCATTTTTTTACATTATACTTAAAAGCTTGTATGGAGTTTTTCTCTCGAATTGATTGAGGTACGAGTAGGAAGAGTTGTTTTATGCTGAGCAAGCTTTATCAAAGAGCCGTAGCGAGTGGGATATTTGTGGGAGTCATGATTTTTTTACAAATTTCGCATGATTCTCTTTTACATATGTTACGGATTTTAAAATAAATATACACGGTACAGTTAAGATGGAATATTTTATGTACTAAGGTTCTTGACATTTTAGATTGAATATCAGTTTAATTTTAATTATGTATTATTCGATGCGCATTAACGAAACAGCCCCATAATTGAATATTATAGATAATGTGGCTATAGCCTAAGGCATAGTAAACATTTGTGAGGAATTTTCTCTCAAGGCACCTTGTCAAATTGAAAATGGCAAAGTAACAACTTTTCAATTTTTTTGCTAAATTATTGACGTGTTCTGCCCAGTTTAATTGCTCATCAAGATAAGTACCCAAGTATTTCAATGTTTTGCAAAATTCGATTTTACACCATCCACCATTAGATTTATATTTATATCTGACTCAAGTTGCTTTTTATTGTAAAAATTTATACAAACTGTCTTCTCAGTATTTAAAATAAGTCGATTTTTTATTGATCATTGATTAAATTCTTTAACTATTGTTTTGAGTTGGGTTTTGACAGTATCTGGTTCGAAAGAAGACACAATTAAACAGGTATCGTCAGCACACATTATAATTATACAGTATTCTGGCATATAATTTGATAGATCATTGACAAACAGAAGAAAAAGTAGAGGTATAACCAAATATGCTTTAGTAAAAGGTTGCTGTAGAAAAACAATTTGAACTTTGACACCCTGTATCTTTTTCCACGGCAATATTTTACTAAAGCATATTTGGATATATCCTCATATTTTGGCCCAAAGAATCTACGCCTGAACTATGGCCTCCTAACTAACAAAGTTGTTCTATAGGTTTAAAATAATAGGACAATTTTATTTTATTACTATTGCATATTATTGTTCTGCAAAAGCTGTTTTGTTTTATTAAAACTGCCAAACCGCAATTTAGTCTTCATAATTAAATTACCATGTAAATAAGTGTTAAGAATGTTCTTAGAGCTAATTATAAAGTATTTTGTAGTATTTGTTTTTCGCTGTTTTATAAACATTTATACAGCAATTATTATAAGATGTTTTTGCTCACGGAACAAAATTGACTTATAATAATGACCCCTAGCACTTATTGGCCAATTGACGAATGCCTATTAAACTATTCTGTAAAAGTTTAGCTAAGCAATAATAAAACAATTTTATTAGGACTCTTCATAACACATATTATTTCAGGGAACATATTGTATTCTGCTGTAACTGCTAAACAATTGTTATATAAAAGAAGCACGCATTGCTGTCATAAAACACTCATAAAATAATTGATAAACTAAACAGTATCTTTAAAGACTATAAAATGTTCGTTACCATTTTTATAAAACATGGGTAGGTGTTTATGCGCCCATCAACGGATGTCTCACATCTAAAGTTAAAACTATATATGTAGATACACAATATTACATACTTGGATTAAAGACAAACACTCAATTATTATATTTATTTCCACTGTTAATGAACAAGTGAATAAAAAATCCCTGAGATAAAATTTGCCGTTTATTTAGTTCGACTAAGAAGCGCTTCAGAATGTATTGCTCCATAAGTATTGCAAATAGAGTTTTTGCAAAAATTAAAACATGTTGCTGCATATATGTTTTATAAGATGCTCTTCCGGAGCAACTATATTTTTTTTAAACTTCCATAAGCACTGCCTCGGAGACCGTCAGTTTATTGATATATAACAGTTCTTCGAAAAATATCTTTGTTCTATAAGTGTTTTTATAATTAAGATGAACGCCATAATGTTATTATGTTTGAACTATTTATATAGCGGCCATTTTGGACTTTAAAATAAAAATAGTTCAAAAATCAAAATTATTGTGACATAAGCATTTTAACAATAATCTATTATTGTGAAATACGTTATCTGCGCACCACAATTGGTGCAACACCACAAAAAGATAAAATACAAAAAATTTATTTTCACTTTATTTTTTTTTTAATTTTGATAAATGTTCGTTATTTTTAAGGCACTCAAAAATGTCATTTTATATATACCACATATTTCACAGAAAAATTTTCTTCGCAGTCCAAAATCGCTTTGCTGTTGGCGAAACGAAGTCTTAATCAGTTAACTATTATCTCATGTTTCACTAAATATGTTGTTAGTTACGCCGCCATATATAGTCACGTAGGATCTAGCTACCTTTGTAATATTTTAAAACTATTTTGAGAATTACTATTGTCTGCAAAAACATTTAAATAATAAATAACCTCTGTTGTTGTTGCTGCACATAACAAAAAAGTAGCAATGATGATAATAACCCAATGCTTATAAAATTTTATAATTGATATATTACAAGAACAGGTTTAAATTTTATAAGTGTTTGCTATAAAACTATTTTATAATTATCGTCTATCATTTTTTAAAATTCTATGTAAACGTTTACGCAATTATTTTATAACACCTGTGAGAGCCATAATAAAATAAATTAAAAAGCTACATTGTTTTATAAACTGTGCCCATTTTGCGTCTATAAGCGTTGTATAAACGTTTTAGAAATGTTTATATCAACAATCTTGTTTTATGAAAAATGTTCCATAAACATTCTTTCAGTTTCTATAAAACATCAAATTGCTAGTTGGGCTATTATTAATGGTCCACCCTGTATATAACTTAATCCTTCAATACATACAGATCCGGTAGACCCCGCGAGAAGACTTCCATTTTGTACTCCGGTAATTATTTTGAATTTAATCGTTTATAGAGTGTCCTTTCTAGAATTTTAGATATAACACTTAACATAGAGATGGGTCGGTAATTCACAATGTCACTTTTATTTCTTCATTTATAAATTGGGATGACGATGGCTGTTTTAAGCGGAGATGGATACTCACCGCTAGCTAAACACACATTGTAAAGATACACTAATGGAATTATTAAAGCTTCACCTATACTTTTTATCACTTTGCTTGAGATGTCATCTTCACCGGTGCAGTTGGTTTGTTTAATTTCTGCAGTCGAAGCCATGATTTCCTCAGGTTGTATTTCAGGGCTAGAGTGAGTTGAATACGTCCCCTCTATAATTGGGTGGATCGTAGGTTTTTCCAATTTTATTTTCAACGTTACAACGGATAGAATAGATGATCAAAAATGATTTCCAAACATATCAGAAACTTGTTTTGGTCGTTGATTATCACTTCATTTGTATTCAGTTCGATGTTATTTCGTTTTTGAACATTTTTCCCAAATTGGTGGCCACTACGTTCCATACTGCCTTATTTGTGTTACTGCTATTGTTTATTCTGTTTAGGTAATATGTACGCTTTGTTTGATTTACATTATTTTTGTGTTTATTTTTTAATTCCTTATACTCTTCCTTTTTTGATCGTTACTAGGTTTAACTAACCAATGCATGTGTTTTAGGCGTACGCAATCTTTTTTAAGATGGTATACATTGTTCCTATTTAAAAAACAATTTGAAGTATGAATATACTGAAATTTCTATTCTGTTTTACATTTTTACGTGGGTTAAAAATATTAATAAAATATTAGGAGGACAGGGCCAAAGGATATTGGGTAATGTTATGCAAACAAAACCATTCGAGAAATATATTAAACTAAAACACAAATAAAAAGTAGACTGATTAAACAGCTAACATCTTAGTCATGTAATTATGAACAATAATTATACAATATAATTATAATAATATTAACAAAATACATTATTTAGAAAATGTGTCATTTTACCACATAATACCCATACAGCCCTTAACGTGTTAATTCAAATTATTTCATTTCAATAATATTCTGACAAATTAACAAAAATACCTTTAAATGTGTCTGAATTTTATACAGATTTTACCGACCTGTAACTTCGGCAAATTGTTAGAAGGCCATTTTAAATTTGGAAAAGTAATAGTCTTAATAAAAAAAAATTCGAATCAACTGCATTGGCGTAAAGGTCGTTAGTTGAACCATTAACAATACCATGCGTCGCGCGTCGTGTGGATTTATGAGCACAACCATGTTATTGCTCCAGCTGATGGTCTTTCCCCCACTGTATAAGTGATTACTATTTTTATTCTATTATATGTGTCAGAAGTAATGTAAAAAAAATGTATTCGGCCTGAAATGACCATCAATAATTAATTTAAAAAAATTCAATTTACCTAAAATAACTGTAAAAAAATGTTTCTAATAAGTTTCACAGCAACCCCCAACGTGGGTACGTCAGCTGACGTTTACTTTACTTATCAACCAAAGCTTATCGAGGGGTAAAACTAATGGCTAGTAGTTGTCATTACATAACACTATTAAAGGATTACATTATAGTTACATCTCTGAATTTTACTTTAGACAAAATGTATTCAATTGGATTTAGCATTGGGGAATAAGGTGCTAATCGTAAAAGACTTGCTGCCAAGCATTGACTAAAACTGAAGGAAAAGATCCTTTTCTGTTCTCCGTTGCTACTACATCTGCTGCTGGTATAGCTCCTATTAGATGCACATTGGGACCGCGTGATGTTAGTAGGTGTTGAACCGCTTTGACACCAGCTCGAGCTCGGCCCCTTGTTTGACGGTAAAATAAATTAAAATTAGCCTCGTCTATTCAAACAATTTACCTTGCTGTATGACTATGTTAAGAACTCGAACATATCCCGCACGCATTATTTTCTTTTCTTCAGAATTCATAGTAAGAGGCTTGTGTACTTGTATATGTAGTTATTACACTTAGAGCGCTCCGGATATAAGCCGGAGAGACTGTGCAAATTACTCTCATATAAATCATTATTTTAAAAAACGGCTTTCACTAAAAGACATTAAAAACATGTTACAATGTGGGACGATGAGAGAAAAAAAAGCATATATAAAAAAATAATTTTTTTTTCTTCTATTATCGATTTGCAAAAATAATTTTTATCGTCCCGCATAGGTATCATTAAAATAAACATTTTCCCTTTTGTAGAACTAAAATAAAATTAGCCCTAATGTCCTCAAATGCACAGAGAAAATTAAAGATTAGGTATAATAAATTTGTCCAATGTCATATTCTACTACATCTCTATCTCTCGCCTTCCAAGCACACCGTACATTCAGCTGCGTCATTTTATTGACGTGAAGTCATTTACAATTAAAATTGAAAGCATGGATGACTAATACACTCCGACCAACTCTTAACACGCCAGGCTTGTAACTCGTAATTCAGCGCTTGACGGGGCACATAGCCCGGAGAGTAGCTGTTGGATGCAGTCTGGTTATGTTCCTTATAGTAAAATAAGGACTTTATAGAGAAATTTGCGACTGAAATATTATGTCTTAACACTTATAACCTGTTTGATCATATTTCTTAGAGATTTAAGATCTCTGTGATCATTTTCGTCTTCGATTTCTCAGTCTGTACAAACAAAGGTGATTTTTGTTTAATTACGATATAGTTATTACTAAATAATTCAGAATCAAATGCTTTTGGGTCTAGTCATGGGTCAGTTGAACCGAATAAAGACTAGAGAGAAAATGATCTAAATTCACGTCAGTTCTAATGATGCCACTGGATTATAATTGTTTAACGCTCCGTAATATTTTCAAGTAATGTCTAGTATTCACTTCTCAAACAACTTGATGATAACTTTATTGTCTCTACGATATTGACAATGTTAAAAGATTTCTGCTTCAACTTGGTACTTCTTGAAAACAAATAGCTTATCCTCCAAAAAAATATGTATGTAATCAATAATAAAAACCTTTGATTATATTGTGAGAAAAAATGTACTTAACAAAAATACAATAAATTTAAACAAAACAAATAATACCTAAAACTGAAACTAACTTGAATATTATTTTAAGGATGACTAATTATTTTATTTAAATCTAGTATTTAAAAAACGTATTTGAATTTTAACATAAAAAATCATTCCAAATATTTCTGAGAAATCTAAGCAAAAAATCTAAGTTTAACAGACCTCGAAGTACGTTCGGTAGGCACAAAAAGTCACAGAAGTGTAAATACGAGTCCAAGGACACTAAGTCAGTTCCGTAATCCCAAACTGTCACGCATGTCACTGGCAGACATTTTTTTGATGTTTTCCGTACAAATTCCAAGTGATCCATAGCGTGGAATTGTACACAAGGTTGTTGATTGCAGTTTATATACTCCATGTTGCAAACTGCCGTGGGTAACAATGAGATAATTTTGCAACCTGTTAAGTGTGACCATTTGCATTTCTCATCTCAGCGAATAAGTCAACAAACAAAACCTGATGTATGAAGTATGAGCAATGTATACAGTCGGTGTTTAATCAAGCAGAGTATACTCGGCAGTCCGTGGTATAATGTAGTTCCGCATTCGATTATTGGGCGGTACCTCCGAAACAAATACTAACATGCTATGATAAGAGGAGTAGGCCAGTAGATTTGACTAAAATAAAATGATATAAAAGGGTTCTTAGCCTTGAAACAATATACGTGTAGACTAACATACTAAAGGTCAGATTTACAGCCACCATATTGCCAATTGAATTGCTTTATTTTTGAAAGCTTTGTATATTACAGAAAAATATGATACAACAATCATAGAATAGCAAATTATACACAATGTTGTCTCAGTATAATTTTCTTGAGATATAGAAGTGTTTTGCAAAATCTTAAGAATCCTAAGATGCTCTGCATGAGAAAGGTTTGATTAAGATTGAATTAATAGTAGAGGTAAAACAGATTCCAACAAATCGAGAAAAGGAATTGCCTTAAATGGGTCTGATTTTTTCTACTACATAATTAGGACGTGAAAGTATATTGAAAGTGAAATTTTATAGAACTAAATCGTCGGGATATATTTTTTTTACATTTTTATTCTTGAACTATTTGGCATATCTCGGTATCGTTCCTTATAGTAAAATAAGGATATTATAGAGGAGTTTGCGACTAAAAATATTCTGTTTTAATATTCTGCCCTCTAATAGCATATTTGAACTATGCTAAGCCCAGTCAGGCTATTTACTTTTCGATTGCAACAGACACTGGACCGCTAGATGGCGCCTGTTGATTGTTTTGCATGTCGCTATCCTAAGGATACCAAGATGTACCAAATAGTCCAAGGATCCTCGTGTCGGTCGTCACATGCCTAGCTTGCACTGACGAGAACCAACAGCTCGAAACTGCAGTCTGCAAGTGGTGTGGGACAACTGGCACGAGAGCTAGTAAGATCAGTCGTTTGGCTGGTGTTTGTTGCAATCGAAGCTTTAGCGTTTTGTTGGTAATATGCAATTATTACACTTAACGCGCCAGGCTTGTAACTTGTAATTCAGCGCTTGGCGGAGCACATAGGCCGCAGAGTAGCTGTTGGTTGCAGTTTGGTTACGTTCCTTATAGTAAAATAAGGATTTTATAGAGGAGTTTGCGACTGCAAATATTATGTTTTAATATTCTGCCCTCTATAAGCACATTTGAACATATACATGTCTATGAAGATGCAAATACGAGCAGTATGCGTAATTTACCTTTATTTACTATTTACTACACGACTTGGTATTAACCGAACAACTTGACTATAATAAAGTCGCATTTCGTATCGCGACTAAATCCCTTCTCCACGACCAGCAGTCAAATGTAAATTGCGCATACTCACAATATTTCGTATTTGCCCCTTTGTGGTTATATCTGTAGGTATATTTCTGTATGAGAAATATGGAAACGAATTTTTCAAAAGAAAGCTTAAGCAACCTTGTTTTCTACATTATACATTCTTAATATCCCTTGCTGTTTAAATAACTTTTATCTTATTCTTAGCACTTGGGTTTTCACAGTAATAAATGTAGCATTTTAAGTTTCGCTTCATTTTTTCTCATACAATTTTGTTGTCTTTTCTAGGTGTAGAAGTATATAAAGATAGAATATTTGTAACCATGCCGAAGTGGAAACCTGGTGTGCCGGCAACCCTAGCAGTTTTACCAAGAGTGCCAAAGGAGAGATCGCCCCCTCTGGTACCGTATCCAAGTTGGGATTGGCATAAAGCTGGTAAGTCATTTGCTATAAATGGATGTTAATCCGGTATTAGCTTTAACCAGACTTTTTTTAATGAACGATTTTGTCAACTATTACTAATATTTCCACGGGATAATGTTTAGTTATATCAAATCTTGAAACAATTGTTAATGCAGCATGTACACTACAAACATGGCCTGTGCTCCATACAGTTGTATGGAAGCTCGATAAATTCAAATTTAAACGACGCCGACGATAGCAATCTAATGTTATAAAATTGGCTTGAATACAACTTTCAACAAAAAAAAGTCATATTTGACACCAAAATCATCTAAAATATGAACTATTGCAGTAAATAACAAGACTGTATTAGAACAAGTCGTACCGTTAAGAGAACAACAATTTTCCAATTTCCTTTCGAATATGAACTAGAGGAACTTTTTACGGCTTATACTTTTTCGTGTTCTTCATGTATTTAGCAATGCAGACCTGGCTATAATACGTTAGTCCTTGCTTGCCACATTGTATTTAATGTTCAGATAATAGAACGTTTAAGTGAGACACACCGAATTGACATTTGCTAATGACTGGCTATGGCTATGGAGACAGGCCCCGAGCACAAACTCTGATTTGTGAATTATTTAATGGTAAATACCCTGATCGACCTATTACACAATCAACTGTTGGCTAAATAGAAAAGAAGTTCCGAGTTGTCATCACGTCAGAGATAATTTCACCTGGAATCTGGAATTGGTTGGAAGGGTGGTCAATGAAAATTAATGAACCAGCACTTATCCCATTGATCTTCTTGCTTCCTCCCTGTAGGCAGACCCTCGCCTAGGCCTCCAACCAACCTAATCTTGCGAAATAGTTGGTGATGCTGCCTAGGGGCAACTCCCTTACATCGGCCAAAGTGGGCCCACGTTCTCCCAAAATGGATTCTCTGATTGATGAGACGGCAGAACAGAGTACATGTTAAATACAATACAATACAATACGTTTATTGAAAAAAAGCAGTACAGGTACATACATTTTTCCAAAAGGAAGTGTATCAACAATGTTGCTTTACAACACTTCCTGAGTACAGAAATATTATTATACATGTAAAAAAATATTTAATTTAGAACAATTGTACATTAAAGTTTTTTAATCTTGATAGGATAATGTCTTCCTTTAACTTACATTTTACAGTTGCCACTGATATGTTATGATATAGAGCTGGCAGGTTATTAATAATATATGCTACCATGAATGAAAAGGAAGACCGAAAAGATGCATTTTTGTGAGCTGGAATACAAACTTTATTTTCAACATGTCTTAGATCCCTATGGTGGATTTCAGAACGCCTATGTATTTTATTAAATAGATAATTTGGTTTTTCTGTTTTGAAAATGTTTAATACGAATCCTACAATGTGTATAAATCTCCTTTCACACATATTTAATAAGTTGAAAGCACGTAAATGTGGAGTTATATGACCAAATTGAGGCACAGTTGTAAAATATCGTACACAGCAATTTTGAATTTTTTGCAAACGGAATTTGTCTTCCTGTGAGAGACAGGGACCGTACACAGTATCTGCGTAATTTAAGTGCGATAAAACCATAGTTTCAGAAAGCAATATTTTAGTATTTGTGTTTAGATATTTTTTGAATAAGTATAACTGTTTTAAACAATAAAAATCTTTTTTACAAATAGTATTTACGCGATTAGAGAAATTTAATAAAGGATCAAAATTAACACCCAGATTTTTAACGTTGTTGGTTGATGCAATGATCTCATTATTTACTTGAATATTCAGTTCTCTAAGATTCAATAGCTGCAGAGATGTTCCAAAAACAATATTTTGGCTTTTGTTAGCATTTAGCATAAGAGTATTTTGGATTGTCCATTCGTATATAAGACGTAAATCATTATTTATGTAAAATTCAGCCATTTGAGCTTCTGTAGAGGAGAAACTATGCATTAGCTGAATATCATCCGCGTACATGTATAATTTTGAATTAAGTGGGAGCCTTGCTACAACCGCAATAAAAATATTAAAAAGAAGTGATCCAAGGATAGATCCCTGTGGAACACCAGATTTAACTGATCTATAATGTGATGTTAGTATCGAGTTTCCTGTATTAACACTTGTAAACTGTTGTCTGCCGTGGAGATATTTTTGAAACCAGGAGAAAGTACTCCCAGATACGCCATAGTAGCTTAGTTTTGCAATCAAGCAATTAATATCTAGAGAGTCAAAAGCCTTTGTCATATCAAGTAATGTCAGGGAGGTGACTTGCGTGGTATCAATGGCTCGCAAGATATCGTCAGTTATATTACTTAGTAAAGTAGAAGTACTAAAACCTTTTCGGAATCCAGACTGGTTAGAAGGAATTATTGAGTGTTGATAAAAATATTCAGATAGTTGTTCATATATAGCCGATTCCGTAATTTTTAGAGGAACCGCGAGCAGACTAATAGGGCGCAGATCTTTGAGTTGTTCTGGATTTTTTTTTTTTTTTTTTGGTATGGGCTTAATACAGGATAGTTTCCATTGAGGAGGTAGAATACCTAATTCGAACGATATATTAATAATATGTGTTAGTGGGGCTGATATCCATGGTAAAGCAAGTTGTAGCATTTTAGCTGATAATCCATCGGGACCTATGGTGTGAGGTTTTTGCTTATTTGTGATCTCTACAATTTTTTTAACAGTAACTGGTTTAAAAATAAATTGAATATCACCCATAAATTTTGTTCCCAGAAATATCTCATTATGTTGTTCGTTAGATTCTAGATTAGGTATGGAATCCATAAAGTAATTGTTAATGTTGTTAACATTACAAAGATCCTCAGGAAGGTTTGATGGAATGTTATCCTTTACTACTCCCTACGTCTTTAAATTAGTCCACATTTGTTTGGGATTATTCTTAGTATTGTTAATGTGAGAAGAGTAAAAGGCGGTTCTTTCTTGAATTACGGCATTGTTATAGTAGTTGCGAATTTCGCAAAAATATTGTCTATGAGCAGCACTTCTGGTCTTTTTATATCTCAACCAGGCCTTTTTTTTAATTTTTTTTAGGTCATATAGAGTTTCTGTAAACCATGGTTCTCGACGCTTGTTTGATTTAAAAGTAACTCTTTTTAGAGGGGCATGCTGATTAAAAAGATTTAATAGATTTGCATTAAAGAAGTCAACTTTTTCCTCTAGAGAATTAAGTTTGTAAATTATATTCCAATTAATAGCAGAAGCATCCAGATTAAATGAATCTATATTAAAATTTCTGACGCTACGAAACTCTTTTACTACAGGTTTGCAGTCATGGCCTTCCAATTCAATATCACAAGATGTAACACTGTGGTCTGAGAAACACTTATCTAAAACTTCTACGTTTTTAACATCTAATTCAGAATTAGTTATAATTAAATCTAATAGGGATTCACTTTGACCAGTTATTCTGGTGGGGTCTTTAATCAATTGCTTACAATCAAAAGCCTGAAGCAAATTATTTAGATATATAGTGGCAGCATTGTTGATTAAAATATTAATATTGAAATCACCCATCAGAATAAAACTAAATATATTATTTTCTAGTAGATAACTAATGATATCAATCAGTATACGAACATTGATATAATGAGAAGTTGGAGGCTTATATAAAACTCCTATCGCATATAATTTATTTTCTACTGTGACTTTAACAATTATATATTCAATATCATAGACCTCCTCCAGTGGTATAGATAACACTGAGCAAGTGAGAGAAGATTGCAGATAAATAGCTACACCCCACCTCGTGATGGGCGATCACTTCTTAAAAGCTTATAGTCGGGTATTTCAAACATATCATCCGGCATGTCAAGAGAGAGCCAAGTTTCACTAATTCCGACTGCTAAAAATGAATTTTCTTTCACAAAGGATTTAATGTCATTAAATTTATTTATGACAGATCTAGCATTAAAATAACACAGTTTATTTAATTTTGAAGTTGACGTATTCTGCTTTTCGTTCTGGAGTAGTTGAATAAAGTTTAGGTTATTAGTTAGATCATTAGCATTACTATTTCCAGCAGCTGATTTCAGCGTATTAAACTTAAAAAAGAGGACTGATTAATTTTTTTCTTTTGATTCTCAACTTTTTTTAAGTAAACCGGGCAGCTTAAATCATAAATAGAGTGATTAATATCGATATCAATTTTCAATTTCTCTTTTATCTCAATACAGTTGTAGCACTTATATATACTGCTTTCACAATGTTCCGTTATATGATTTACCGAGGCACATTTTAAACATTTACTTTGATTCTTACAGTTATCTAGGTGGTGATCAAAGCCACCACATTTAAAGCATCTATAGGCACTTACATACTCAAAAACTCTGCACTTGGACCAGTCAATAAATAGATAATTTTGATCCATGATCTTCTTGGAGGTGTCTGGGTCGCATTCGATTATGATGGCCATATACTTCGCTTTCATTTTTTTGATAACTTTGACACTTATTTCACTATCATCATGTAGAACAGACGTATTTTGTTTTCTTATAAGGTTTAGAAGTTCATCACCATTAAGGTTATCGTCAATATCCACAATCTTAATGGAGGGATTTTTAAGATTTGGTGCTTTAATTTCATAGTTTTTATTTAACTTCTTTTCAGCAGCCTTTTTGATTATCTCCTGTTCTTCTTTAGTTTTGCATTTGATAACAACACCTCCTTCTTTAATATTCTTGAGCTCTGTAATTCCTACTTGTAGTGATGCAGGTTTTAGATTTTTTTGAATCGCTTCTTTGGTTTTCTTACATTCTTGATTATTTTCTGGCTTTATAATTACAACTTCCTCAGCAGCAACTTCGGCAAAGGTTTCGGGTTTTGACGTATCTAATACATTTTCCCTCTTCTCTTCGACATTAGCTTTAATTATATTTTTGACATCATCGAGTTCTTTTTGAAAATGAAGTTTTAAATTTTCAAGGTCATTGGTAACTTTTGAAATAAAATTTATGTAGAATATACATCCATCACAGAACCACTTTATACCATTACAATTTGTAATAACATCAAATTGTTTATTGGTTATATTTAGACACTTTGGGTGGAAAGCACCTGAACACATTCCAGAGCATTTTAAATTGTCTTCGTTTTCATTAGTTTTTTTTCTGCACTTAATACAGATCTCACCTGACTGACATTTTAATGTTGAATGAAACGATGCACACTTATATTATTATAATTATTCACAATAGTTTCCTGGTCTGTACTTGTTCTAAATAAATTTGTCTTAAATAACTTTATGATGTTGCCAGATGTTTTAGTCCTTTAGATTTTGTGGAGCTCGAGGTGCTTGTTTCTTGTCAATACGTGTTGACCACTTGCTTATGCGATAGACGCTTTTATGTACTATTATATCTGATACTTCGCCACTAATAATTAAATATCCTCTATAAAAAATAAAATAAAATAACTAGCGTTATCTACATATATCAATTCATGTAGAATTCTTTACGCTCCAACCCAATACAATTTTGTCCATTTTTACACAGTTTTAACCGATTTTAAGCACTATTTCACAGGAGCGTCACTAAGCACGTCTGTTTTCTTCTTGTTCACAACCTCTACAGAGAGGTGTTTCACTTAATCTCATATTATGTAGATGTTTGCTTGACGGACAGTGTCCAATCTGGATTCCCGTTATAAAACGTAAATTCCTTCTGGACATTATCAGGTAGTCCATTGCTGTATTCTCGTTGGGATATTTTAGTAGTTCCCTAGCAAGCTGACAGCTGTTTGTTTCATCCCATAGCTTTCTGAATTCATTGTGAGTGTTCTCTCAAATTATCGTGTTATCGCCATGATAGGTAACAAACTGGCCGGGCCTGGTCCAAAGATACTTAGACCTGCTGCTTTCTTGGCCAGTCTGTTGGCTATTTTGTTGCCACTACACTGTGCATGTCCTTTCATCCAGCATACCAGGATGTTATTTATGCTGGAGGCACCCACAAGTGATTGGTGACATTCCCATATTGCTCCTGTGGTAATATTGTAACTTCTCAGGTCTAGTAATAATTGTTTAAAATCTGTGTAGATCCTGATTGTTTTGCCCGTAGTTTGTCTATGGACAAACTTTTTTGCAGCTATAGTTATGCCCGTCAGTTCCATCTGTACTACGCTGGCTCGCCCATCCATAGCCAATTTATTATTGGATTTACAGACTTCTGACGTATATTTCACATCCTGCCCATCCTTTTTTTATCCGTCTGTGAAAATGTTGATCTCACCTTCACCAGCAGCCTCGTTCTCACTATTCGTCTATATTATGTAGGATCTGTTAAAGACAAACCGGGGAGAAATGCCATCTGTGCACGCCTGCACAGGCGACTTCTGGCCTACATTTGGTTGTATGCCAAAGGATTTGAGACGTACCACTATTGTTAGAGCCACTTCGCCTAAATAAACTCAAATAAGGATAATAATGTTTACGTAGAATTATGTAATCTAAGATCCAATATAAAAAAGACATTGACACCTCCCATAAGAATTATTTATTCAATATACAAAATAATACCAAAAGCAACTATAATTTCTTTTGGAGACACATCAATACTAAAAAAACAGACCTCAGCAATACCGGATAACCTTACGTATAATGATTTAGAACTTAACAAACCTAAACATGCAGTAGATAAATTTGCTACTTTTTTTTAAACTAGTTTTTCAGTTTCTGAGAAATCGCCTACGTATACTAATAACACTCGTATCGGTAATGTACTTCACACGTTCTCATTCACAATGGATGACGCAACCAAGGCGCTCAAAAAACTTAAACCTAAATTTACTAAGAGACCGGATGATATTCCAGCCTTCATATTAAGAGATTGTGCTTACGTTCTTGCGAAACCACTTACTTTTATCTTTAACTTATCTCTGAAACTTTGTATATTTCCGAAGATCTGAAAGCTTTTCCGTATCTGCCCCGTATACAAGAAATATGAAAGGAATAAAACTGAAAACTACCGTCCAATAACCATCATCTGTAGCTTTGCTAAAGTGTTTGAGATAGCCTCGCGTAAACCACTTTATTCTCACAGCTTACACCAAGTCAACACGGCTTTGTACATGGAAAATCAACAGTGACCAACCTCTGCTGCATAACAGAATATATCTCTGAATATTTGGATGCTAATATTCAAGTTGACGTAATATACACCGATTTCTCGAAGGCTTTTGACAAACTAGACCATGGAGTTCTCTTAGATAAGTTAAACAATATGGAACAGTCGTCCTCACTTCTTACATTTTTTTAATCCTATCTTTGTATGCGGAACAATATGTTGAATACTGTAGTCGTAAGTCCTTCGAGATTTCGGCGACTTCTGGTGTGCCGCAGGGCTCTGTCCTGGGCCCTTTATTTTTTATTTATTTTTTTATTTTACTTTTTTTTTTTACATTTATTTAACGTCGGCCTATTTCCGCTACTGAGGCCTAACACCGACGCCTGTAGACGAGCTACCCCCAACCAGGAATTTTGCCGAACCTCTTCCCTTAAGAAGAGTAGGGATCTTTTACTTGCCTAACATTTAATAGACAAGGGACCGACGGCTTTACATCCCCTCCGAAGGATGGTATATCTCCTATACAACCCTCGCCTAAGGTTGTATAGCTTCCGCGCATACACTGATATACAAGCCGCTGGAAGATGGGTGAGGCGAGGACGTGGTCTTCGTTGGAACGGTCACCAATCCAACTACTAACCACGCCTAACGTTGCTTTACATCGCATATCGAAGTATGTACATAGTAAAGACGCACCTACGCTCGCCCCTTATTTTACTTTAATGCCTTGTTTATATTTACGTCCTGGCGGAGTTTAGCTACAGCTACTCTTCCACTCAACCAGGACGGCGAAATGAAATGCCGTTCACCCAACCAAGTGACGGACTCGACCAACGCTGCTTAACTCCGATTGAGGTCTCAGCGCTTAAACCGATGACGGTACCTCACTTCACTCACTAATAAAGTTTGTTACCTTTATAAATGATATTGTAGACTCGATAGACATACCATGCTTGTTATATGCCGATGACCTAAAATTGTACTGGCGCACAGAGTCCTTTGAGAGACTTTGAGTTTAGCATAGGCCGTTCTAATTAAACTGTTTACATGATGGTCAAATTTAAGGCTGTCTTCTATTATCAGACCTAGATTTTTACAGGTGTGTATTTCTAAAAGAGTATCCATTATTTTATTGATATGCTAGTTTCAGTAACTTTAAGTGTGTTTCTTTTCCTTCCAAAATACATTACACAGGATTTACTGATATTTATATTTAAATTATGACTTTTCGCTACTATTACTAAATTATTGAGGTTGTTGTTAATGAAATTGAGTGAATTTGCAATATCAGTTATAGGGAATGACTTATACAATTGTGTATCATCAGCATAAAAGTGAGCATTCATTTTAGTTGTTGTATTGTTAAAATCAAATGTATCTAAGTTATAAAGTAACGGTCCCAAAATGGAACCCTGCGGCACCCCTTTGTTCATAAATAAGTGTTCGACACACAGTTGTTTAAGACCACTTTTTGTCTTCTCCTTCCTAAATAACTTGTCAAGAATATTATTGGATTTCCATCAAAGCCTATGTAATGCAATTTGGTACAAAGCAATTCATGGTTAATTGTGTCAAACGCTTTACTAAAATCAAGTAATATTAACATAGTCACTTCATTTTTATCAATAGCTCTTATAATATCGTCACTAATTTTAGTCAAAGCAGTGGTAGTGAATTTACCTTGGCTAAATCCTGACCGATATCCAGGTAAGATATTGTTATTTAGATAAGCTGATATTTGCTTATTTATAATTTTTTCTGCGGAGCGAGCGTGGGTGCGTCTTTACTATGTACATACTTCGATATGCGATGTAAAGCAACGTAAGGCGCGGTTAGTAATTGCATGGGTGACCGTTCCAACGAAGACCGCGACCTCGCCTCACACATCTTCCAGCGGCTTGTATATCAGTGTATGCGTGGAAGCTATACAACCTTAGGCGAGGGTTGTATAGGGGATATACCATCCTTCGGAGGGGATGTAAAGCCGTCGGTCTCTTGTCTATTAAATGTTAGGCAAGTAAAAGATCCCTACTCTTCTTAAGGGAAGAGGTTCGGCAAAATTCCTGGTTGGGGGTAGCTCGTCTACAGGCATCGGTGTTAGGTCTCAGTAGCGAAAATAGGCCGACGTTAAATAAATGTATAAAAAAATATAATAATAAAAATAATTTTTTCTAGTACTTTTGACAAGACTGGTAGAATGCTTATCGGACGAAAGTCAGAAAAAGTCTCTGGCTTAGTGATTTTCGGGAGAGGTCGAATATATGCTTCTTTCCATTTATCAGGAAAAGCTTTTTGTTCTATACATGAATTTACTAGATGTCCTAACTGAGGTAATAAGTCAGGTAGGCAATGTCTTATCATTTTTATATTTATTTCATCTGATCCAGTGGCGTGTGATTTAATGCTATTAAGTGAATTTATTACATCTTCTACTGAGGCCAATTGAAGGTTAGAAGTTCTATCTATCATTAAACTATTATTGTAATATGTAATGCTATTTTTACAGTCTGACACATTATTTGTTGATAAGTTCACAAAATAATTATTAATATCGTCTACATTTCAGAGATGCATATGAACTTCAGACTTATTTTTTGACACAGTAAGTAAATCATATATGCTAACCACGTTCTGGACTGTTCATAGATTCCTTAGCCTTTTCGACAGCAATTTCGTTCCCAATAATTTCTACGTGATCCTTAACCCAAATAAAGGTGACATTCCTCCTACTTTTATGTAACTTGTGAAGCAAATTCATCATGTTGCATATTAGGCTGTGCTTGTAATTCTTGTGTTTAGGACCTTCAATTGCTTGCAAAACAGATTTAGAGTCTTATAGAATAATTGAGTATCTATTCCAATTTTCATATGCCCACGTTAGAGCTTGTTCTATGGCATACGCTTCGTCTGTAAAAATTGAGGAGTATTAATTTATGTATGTGGAAGCTGAAAGACATTTTATTGTTGGCTATATAAATGCACATCCCTTATAGTGAATACGACCAGAATTGAAACCGTATAAAAACTAAAAGCCAGCAAAAATAGTCGGCATCTGTTGCGGAGGTAAACAGAAATGCTTGTCATAAGAAAAACAATAAAGAGATGCCGGCTGTTTTTGCCGGCTTTTAGTTTTTATACGGTTTCAATTCTGGTCGTATTCACTATACCAGCATTTGTCTTTGACCCATCGGTAAATATTGTCTTTCACTGTAATTGCTGGTAATTGCGTTTACAATATTGTTATTAATCCTTGCAAAATCGGTGTAGGAAGGATATATGACAGTTGGTTTGAACATCAATGCATTATATTCTAATTGGAATATTGGGTATTTTTTTGTATTCGTGTTGTGTTTTACTTACCGTATTTTCGTGGTTATTAGTGTCTTGAAAGGCGTTTACAAGTGGCGGACTGTTCATATGAATCTAATTCTTGTTAGTCAGTCATACTATTTAATATATTATCAAGGTTGATACTTCTGATGTTAAGGAAAGCCTTGTCGGGTCAGAATTGTCTTCTTAGTTTTAAAGGCGGTTCCTGAGCCTCAGCTAGGATTGTGGGACAAGGTGTGATGATTGTTTTGCACCAATGCTTATTCGTATGGCTTTAAATTGTATTCGATCTATTATTAACAAATTAGAATTGGACGCTGAACCATATAGAACACAACCATAATCTATTATTGAACGTATGTGTGACCTATAGAACATTAATGATATTAGCGGTTCAGCTCCCCTTCTAGTCTTCGATACACATTTTAACATATTAATGGCTTTTTGGCACTTATTTTTGACGTGATTAACGTGTTTCGTCCTAGAAGTTTAGGGTCAAATATTATGCCTAGGTATTTACATTATTTGACATTAGGTATATTTAAACCGCATATATCTAAAGCATTAATATTTTGAAACCTATATCTTGTAAAGAACATAATAGCAGATTTTTCGGCTGAAATGCTGAAGTTATGTTCCTCTATTCATTGTTTTAGGCAATATATCACATGTTTCAGGTCAGTAACACATTCTGCGTAGGATTTTTGGATTGTGTATATAAAAAGATTGTCCGCATACTTTTAATTGAAGGGTAGAAAATGTCATGCAATCCTGCTGTATAAGTATTAAATAAAAGGGGGCTAAGAATTGAACTCTGGGGTAGTCCCAAAGATACTATTCTGGGCCCATGCAGCGCATTATTATGATCTCTTATAAAAACAGTCCGATTCTTATAAAGCTCTGTAATATCATTTGATATGTTGTACATAATACCATATTCTCTTAATTTGGTATTTTATTTATTGTTTTTATCTGAATGCCCTGTATATTTAATGTTTCAATTTTATCATCTACATTATTTGTATTAAGTATACTTTAATCCTATCCAACAGTTGGGTCTTTGTTAACCTGCAGGGCATCGTATTTAAATGAATAAATTAATAAGTTAATTTACATATTAACTTCTAATATTAACATAGAAAGTACCTGAAATGTTTACCTAATACTTTACTGAAATTAGGACACAACTAATGAATACATTTCTTTCACTGCCTGTAACGAAAACAATTACTACATCGACAATACGTAAACATTTTCCATGGTTTTGTACGGAATTTTAAATGTATTGAGGCCAAGTTCAGAAAACTGTCCGGCCGGTATGCAGTTTTTCAAATATGCATTAAATATTTCTAACTATTATGTCACTTATTCAAACCTTACTCAATATTCTCAGAATATTCAATTTCTGAAATCAGTAGTAGTTACTTTAAATAACAATTGAGGCAACTGACAACCTAGTAAGTACGAAATAAATAACATAATTCATTTGCAATCAATTGCAAAAAATTTCAAAGAAAAGTTTAATTAAAGTACGTTCCATTGCGCGTATAAATGGTTTTATAAAGGTTATTGTACAACATTAATTTCCTTAGTTGTCAATTGCCTTTTATAAGTGTATCATATAAAGTTGTGTAGATCCATTAATGCATATCTTAAGTAATTAGATTTTATACGTGTTTGCAAGTAAAATTAACATTTCTGAAAATAATTCGAACAGTAAAAATCTTGTTAATATATCGTTAACGCAAACTATGTTACTGCTAGCTGGATGCCGAACCTGAACCAGTACAAGTCTGTATACAGTTTTAATGTCTTCAGTTAAATTATCATAGGAAATAGTATTTAAAAAAGGATGTCTTTCTTTTATATCGCTAATATAAACTCTTTATGAATATTGAAAGTGTTTTCATTGATATTTTATGAGAAGAGGCAGAGCAGCGCAACTTTCGTCTCGGCCAACAAATATATTTAGAAAATATAAAGTCAACGCGAAGCGATTAATTAATACAAAAATAAATATGTAATAAAATACATACTACGTTATAGACCAAAAAATCTCTCTCATAGGTACGGCATAGGTAAGTAACCCTACACTGTTCCTCCTGTTTTGAATTTACACGTTTTCGGGTTCCCTAAAACAACAAAAATGATTCTTTAAAAATGCCTGACTACCGTCTGTCCTCTGGCGTGTGTGGTCGCACCAAGAACCCAATTTATCCGATCGATTTTACTCAACTTTTGTAGGCGTATTCGGAACAGCAACAGCTCGAGGTGAAATGGAAAAATAGATCCTAGCACATCTGTGGGAAGAGTTAACCCCTAGAAACTGTTAAAAAAAGGGTAAAATAATTTTTCTTAAAAACAACTCCAACGATTTTGATCAAATTTAACACATAGATACTCGCTTAGCATTAGTACAAGTTAACATGACCCGTTACTCCACAAAAGTGCAGGGACGGAGGCTGTGGAGGTAAGGTTAAAATTAATAAATTATTTCCTTTCTCTAAAAGTGATTTAATGATTTTGATTAAATTTGGCACATGGAAATTTCCTATTTCTAACTATTATGTCACTTATTCAAACCTTACTCAATATTCTCAGAATATTCAATTTCTGAAATCAGTAGTAGTTACTTTAAATAACAATTGAGGCAACTGACAACCTAGTAAGTACGAAATAAATAACATAATTCATTTGCAATCAATTGCAAAAAATTTCAAAGAAAAGTTTAATTAAAGTACGTTCCATTGCGCGTATAAATGGTTTTATAAAGGTTATTGTACAACATTAATTTCCTTAGTTGTCAATTGCCTTTTATAAGTGTATCATATAAAGTTGTGTAGATCCATTAATGCATATCTTAAGTAATTAGATTTTATACGTGTTTGCAAGTAAAATTAACATTTCTGAAAATAATTCGAACAGTAAAAATCTTGTTAATATATCGTTAACGCAAACTATGTTACTGCTAGCTGGATGCCGAACCTGAACCAGTACAAGTCTGTATACAGTTTTAATGTCTTCAGTTAAATTATCATAGGAAATAGTATTTAAAAAAGGATGTCTTTCTTTTATATCGCTAATATAAACTCTTTATGAATATTGAAAGTGTTTTCATTGATATTTTATGAGAAGAGGCAGAGCAGCGCAACTTTCGTCTCGGCCAACAAATATATTTAGAAAATATAAAGTCAACGCGAAGCGATTAATTAATACAAAAATAAATATGTAATAAAATACATACTACGTTATAGACCAAAAAATCTCTCTCATAGGTACGGCATAGGTAAGTAACCCTACACTGTTCCTCCTGTTTTGAATTTACACGTTTTCGGGTTCCCTAAAACAACAAAAATGATTCTTTAAAAATGCCTGACTACCGTCTGTCCTCTGGCGTGTGTGGTCGCACCAAGAACCCAATTTATCCGATCGATTTTACTCAACTTTTGTAGGCGTATTCGGAACAGCAACAGCTCGAGGTGAAATGGAAAAATAGATCCTAGCACATCTGTGGGAAGAGTTAACCCCTAGAAACTGTTAAAAAAAGGGTAAAATAATTTTTCTTAAAAACAACTCCAACGATTTTGATCAAATTTAACACATAGATACTCGCTTAGCATTAGTACAAGTTAACATGACCCGTTACTCCACAAAAGTGCAGGGACGGAGGCTGTGGAGGTAAGGTTAAAATTAATAAATTATTTCCTTTCTCTAAAAGTGATTTAATGATTTTGATTAAATTTGGCACATGGAAATTTCCTTAGTATCAGTATAAGATGACGAGACTAACTACTTCTAAAAATTTCAGAGAGGGATGTTGTAGGGGGTGTGGTTTAATGAATTAAATTTTTTCCTCTATAATTGCTGTTACGATTTTGATCAAAATTAACACATGTTAGGGGCGAGCGTAGGTGCGTCTTTACTATGTACATACTTCGATATGCGATGTAAAGCAACGTCGGGCGCGGTTAGTAGTTGGATGGGTGACCGTCCCAACGAAGACCGCATCCTCGCCTCACACATCTTCCAGCGGCTTGTATATCAGTGTATGCGCGGAAGCAATACAACCTTAGGCGAGGGTTGTACAGGGGATATACCATCCTTCGGAGGGGATGTAAAGCCGTCGGTCCCTTGTCTATTAAATGTTAGGCAAGTAAAAGATCCCTACTCTTCTTAAGAGAAGAGGTTCGGCAAAATTCCTGATTGGGGGTAACTCGTCTACAGACGTCGGTGTTAGGCCTCAGTAACGGAAATAGGCCGAGGTTAAATAAATGTATAAAAAAAAAACATGGATACTCTTTTAGTATCAGTCTTCTTCTTGATTAAATAATCAACTATCTGTGTTAATATTTTTAATTATTTCAACACTCATTATTTTTTTAAAAATTTGCCGTGTATTTTAATGACACGTTTTCTTCTTCATAATTTTTTATAATTTAAAGTATTATGAAATATTAATAAATGATTTTAACATTAAAAATTATTGAAAAATGTATTTATTTTAAAATTATTTAATTAATAATGTTTGATACTAAAATTATTTATAAATTTTCCATAATACAGTAAATGCTCGAAATGGGGAAAATTTATCATTAAAATATGTGGTCAAATTTTCAAAAAACAATGATTTCTTTTGTAATAATTAAATATATTAACACGAATCCTTTATTATCCTAATAAATAGATTAATAATGAAAAGAGAAACTTTCCCAAAAGAAAAGAAAAACTTGTGGCATTTAGTCATTTAGTCAGACAGTTTCCGTATTAACGAAAAGAGGTATTCAATTCAATTTCTGTGAAGGCCATTCGTTACGTATTTTTGGTGGCTTTATTTTGTCGTTCAAATGTTGTCAATTACAGTGGCGTACGCGACGTCGCGACGCCGGAAAAATTTTTTCGATAACTGGAACTTTGAAAGTATAATATTATTAACGTTTGTTTAAATCTAAGTACTTCTTGCAGGTTATACTTTTCTATTAAAATCAGTGGTTTTCGAGATAAATCGAAAAAAATTATTCAGTCAAATATTTGGTAAATTAAAATTCGCTCAACGGTGGGAATAAGTACTTAGTTTAAAGTGACTCTCAATCTTTCAAATGGTTATACAAAGATGGCGTTGAAGTGTAGAATTATTTTTCGAATGCTGGATCATTGAAACATGGCATACATAATAAGGAATCAAAGAGTATACATATAATTTTGTAATGACACATTTTTTAAAAAGGCCAATGTCTTTAAAATTAGCTAATATTTCCTATCTTTAAATTTTTTAAAGTATAATTTTCATTAACCCCTGTATTGCTTTGTTAATTATATAATAGTGGTCCTAAATCTAATTTAATAATATAAAGTCAAGTATATTGTGTAGTAATTTATTTTGACGTTTGTTGACATACAATCAATTTTTCAGTTTTTGAATGCGTTTGTTATTACAAGATAATTCAGAAATGGTTGTGTACACCAACGAAGACAAATTAAACATAATTTTGATCTACGGAGAATGTAGAAAAAATTCCCATGAAGCCGAACGGTTACTCCATTTATATTTTCCCAATTTGCCTAAGCCAGATCATAAGACCTTTATCTATTTAACCAATAATTTGAAAAATTACGGAAGTGTTCAAAAATTAAAGCATAATAAACAGTTAACGGCTACAAATGATGCAAATACTGCTTTAGTAATTAACAATATTGTAAATAATCCAAATATGCCTTTAGGGAAATTATCGTCTGAAACAAATATTTCCTACTCCTGTCAAAGAATTAAAAAAAAAAAATAAGTACCATCCATATAAAGTGTATTATGTTCATCATTTAAGACCTAGTGATTTTCAGCATCGCATAAACTATATTGCTGAATTGTCAGTATTACATGAAGAAAATCCGAATTATTTGAAAAATGTGTTGTGGAGCGATGAGAGTTGCTTCCATAGTAATGGGCTTGTGACTACACAGAACGCTCGGTATTGGTATCAAAATAATCCAATAACCTTATCAATTTCATGAAACGTTAAATGGTGCTAGACATCGGAGGTTCCTGCAAGAGGAGCTGCCAAATTTATTAAGAAACATTCCTCATGATGGGCACATAATTTGGTTTCATCAAGACGCGGCACCGGCACATAATTCAAGAATAGTTTAGACACTTGCAACGAACATATTCTGGAAAATGGATAGGAACTAATGGAGTAATCAGGTGGCCAGCACGATCACCTCACTTAACTCCATTAGATTTCTTCTTATGGGGACATCTAAAAAATTTAGTTTACACTGAACCAATCGATGATATGGCAGACCTATACAACAAAATATATGCGAGTAATGCCACAGTATATAGAAATACTTTATTGAAAGTAACTGGGGAAATGAATAATTAACCGGTTTAACATGCGTATTCATGAAGGAGGAAACAATTTTGAACATTTACTTTAAAAATAAATACATACATATGTACATATTTTATTTAAAAGTCAAAGCAAATTATTTAAAAGAACCTATTTTACTTTATATTATTTCGATTTATCTCGAAAACCACTGGTTTTAATAGAAAAGTGTATACTACAGAAAGTACTTAGAATTAAACAAACTTTAATAATATTATACATTCAAAGTTCCAGTCATCGAAAACATTTGAATGACAAAATAAAGCCACCAAAAGTATGTAATGACTGGTCTTTACAGAAATTGAATACCTTTTTTCGTTATTACGGAAATTGCCTGGGAAGTTTTATCTAAATCACTCTGTATACTGAGACACTAGTCTTCTTTGTTGACACAACAACCTTCTTGGTACTGAACTGATGTACTTTAATCGAAATTTAATAACTCAAAAACAAAGGTTCTAACCAACGGAGCAAGAATATTTGTGCTCCAGTTTCACCAAAAGACAAAAAATTGAAATTTGCCTCCCAGCTGGAAGGTCCCCTTGTTGATGTCGTTTAAAATTATGTGTTTAATATTTTTTTACGGATGGTTGAAAAGTAACGAATATTTGACGAAATAAAAATTTATTGCCTTAACAGGCCATGTTAGTTCGACAGATTTGCAATAATTTGAAATACAATTTTGAATATAAACCTTTATTTAATGCTAAATGAGGAAGTTTGTCAGAGTTGCCACGGGCCGATTTTTAGATATATATTTTGATCAATACTCCACTTTTTAGGATCGTGTGCAATGCCAGGCTCCGAAGATTCGACAACCGTATTACGTTTATTGTGCTTTGTCCCTCTATTTCTCTGAAAACACAACATTTTAATACCAATACAGCGACATCTCTACGGAGAGATTGGTAGTAATAAATATGTGGCCAATATTTAATGTCACGCTTGTATAAAACTTGGTTTTTGGCAAGCCCCAATTAATAAACAATTAACACTATTTTTGTAACGAATTATCCACAACATTAAATAAATTGTAACAAATCGACAATCCACAGAGTACGTAAGTTGCGGTTAACATAATATGGTATTATTTTCCAATCTATATTACCGACAAAGCAATTCAATGTAGATAGAAAAATTGCAAAACGCAGAGAGTTCCACTAGCTGTAGAAAATAGACCTATAGATTGTATTTACCATGAAGCCACTTTCATTCGATACTCAGAGAGTCGACGAAGACCCGAACAATCAATCCGATAACAATCAAGAATTGTTACAATTATAAATTAAGCCGCAGATTGTTTAGGTAGGAAGATTTTATTCATTTTATGATATCCGCAAGCTGAATATTATCACAAAATGTATGAAAATGAGATTATTGACAAAACAATTGAAAATGTAAGCATTTTACTTAATAACTCACCCTCAGTTCAATTCGGCGTGAGATACATATTGTAACGTTGAATTAGAATTCAATCATATATTTTTGTATATAAGAATTTTAACTTTAAAGTGAATAAGGCTACATTTTGTTTTTTTAAATGATTGCAGTAAGGTAACTCAGAGAGAGAAAAATTCTGATACTCCTCTAATTTGGTTGATGGCATTAGGTTAAAGTAGGTGATTGTGTTACATATTGTTGGTTCAATTAAAAGTAATCTGGAAACATTCTTGTTTACGATGCATTTTATTTATAATAACAATATTCTCTTACTTGTGTTTATGGAGGAAGAACTTATTTTTAAATAAATAAGAATCCTCTATCCATTCTTTTTCGTCAGTTGTCATATTTCACTGGGAAAAAACCGACATTTTCTGTGCCGTTACGCGTGCGCGTCTTTAGAGATTTTGGGTAATTTCGGATGAAATTTCAAACTGTGATTGGTGTTCGAGAACATGTGGTTAAGGGAAAAAACAACAACCCGTTTTTTAGGTTATTCCTTAATCACGTTTGCCGTTAATATGAGATTTTTCCTCTTGTATGCTTTTAGGGATAACCCTTTTTAGTTTTGGGATCATCCTGGAAATCGTAAATTAAAAGTGCCTTTTTGAATGATGAGCTGTCTGAAGCCGATTATGTGTGTTGTGGAAGTTCTAGAAAGGCCTAGAAACGAAGCGCCTGAGTCCTTGTTTTTTTGTGTGCCCAGGCCATTTTGTTGGTCAAATTTTGTATGGTTGTAAGACTACTTCAAGTCTTACTGTAAATTGTAAAGTCAGGTTTTGGGAGATAAGATTTTTTGTGACGTTTTATTTGTGGATTGACCATGTGCCGATTTCTGCTGGAAATTCTGTTCTTTTGGTTGAGGGCGCTACAAGCATAGATTGTTTTGAGACTGAAGAAGGGTGACAGAGCCTTCCGCAGTTATACAGGATTTCAATCGAGGAAGCCTGAAGCGCCTTTATCTTTCATCGCCCTTGGAGACGTTGGAGGCTGGGATAAGTACCATTGAAATTCATTATTGTGTTCATAATAAAGTTGAAAGAACGTTTTATTTTCCATATAAGATTTTTATAAATATAGACGGCCATTTTGTGCGCCTAGATGGTATGGGCCTTTAGTTCTGATGATTTTTTCTTATTAAATATACCTGTAAGCAACTAAGCAGTTGTAAACTTATATGTTACAATTATTTTTTTGTTAACCTGGGCTCACCTGTGACTGACTTAATTTATTAGGATATATGGTGTCCCCCATTCACATGTCTCGTGTAACTTTATTGTAAATATTTCTATTAATCATTAAGTTAACACTATTATTTACCCAGTTAGATCATACATTTTCATATATTATATAGGAATGTTGACGGCACATCAAAATTAAAATACAAATTGAAACTGAAATTTAATATCACAAGTACAGTTTGTAAATGTAAAGAATTTTTTTTTTTTTGGAAGGCACCTTACGGTTTTTGTAAATAAACTAAATTTTAGACTCGTTTCTTTTCTTTTTCCTTTACTTTGACTTAAGGTTCTAAAATAAATAACACTGAGTTTGGTATTTTTTTGCAATCGGTATGTCAATTAAGTGGCTTGAGGTTGGTGAAATTTTGTTAAAAATTATCTAGCGCTCAATAAATTCTATTTGGCAAAATACTCAAATAACAATAACAATATTCGCAAAACCACTTTCTAAACTGTTCAATTTATCTTTAAAATCCAACATTTTTCCCTCTCAGTGGAAATTATCTAAGATAGCTCCAGTTTTCAAGAAAGGTGACCTGTCCGATATCTGCAACTGCAGATATCATAATTTGTAACTTTGCCAAATATTTTGAAATATTATTATTTGATCAAGCTTATTTTAATTGCAAATACTTGATCACAGATGCGCAACGTGGTTTTGTTAAAGGCAGGTTCACTGTTATCAACTTATTCTGTATGACAGAATTCTTAACTGATGCCATCGATGAGGGACTCCAAGCAGACGTGATCTTGAATACCTACGAACCTCTTTTGTTTGAAAAATAAAAAGATTTTGAGCTAGACAGCTTAGCCTGAGACTCCTGAGGCCGTATGTGCACTTTACTTTTTGATTTGAAGGAAGATTCGGTGAAAATGCTCTTAAGGGACAGGGTCAAAAGCTAAGCCCTGTATATAGCCCAGAACTTTGGTACACTTGTACTTGTAGATTGTTTTATGGGGTCGTTTGGCTTCGAACAGCCTTACTTCACTTCGACCTAAAAGATTTTTTGTGATATACCCTACATCTAGCTGTTGCAAGAAGGATTCCAGGACTTTTTACAAAGCTTGTGATTTTCCTGGGGGCTAATTTCCCTATGTCTTCAGGCGTTAATTCCGCCTGTTCTAGGAATTTTAGCCTAATGCGGACTAACACCTTGCATTCACAAAGTATACGCTCCGCAGTTTCAGTTGCAGTATTGCAATATCTGTATTTGTTGTCTACTGCCTTGCCCATATTCTTGAGATGATATCTCAAGGGGCAGTGGCCAGTTAGAAGGCCTGTGATTAGCCTTAATTCGGACTTTTCAAGTTCGAGAAGCCTTGTGGCATTCTTTGTCGAATAAGTTATAAACTTTTTCGCTTGTCTTTGGCCTGGAGTATTCCTCCAGTAGGACTTCTTCTGGTCCTTTTCCCATTCTTGGATCTCCTCCGCTATGTGTCCCTTGGCCAGGCCACAGAACGGTTCGGGTCCAATGAATGGTGCTTTAGATCCTTTTTTTGCAAGGCTGTCAACAAGTTCATTTCCTTGTATTCCCTCATGCCCTGGCACCCACATCAAGGTAACCTTGTTGTTGTTGGCCAGTTGCTCAGAGATTGTCTACATTCCCAGGCAATTTTAGACTCAAAGGTATAGGACCTTAGAGCTTTTAGTGCTGCCTGGCCATCAGATAATATATAGATCTTTGCCCTTCGGATGCCTTTATTTAGGCATTCCTGGGCACACAGATCTATAGCGTAAATTTCTGCCTGGAAGATGGTTGGGGTGTTACCGAGGGCTTTGGATAGCCCACATTTAGGCCCTTCTATGCCCACTCCTACCCCTTCAGCCATCTTAGTTCCATCTGTATACCAGATGAGTGACCCTTGTTCCAATCGCAGTGGCTCTATCTTGCTCGTCTGACGGCTTTCAATTAGCACGTCAAACGGGCAGTCAAAGTCTTGTTTGATTGGCATTGAGTCAGTGGGTTTGGTCATGGGTCAAGAGTCTTAAAAACTTTTTCTTAAGACTCTTTGATAATGGTCGCAAGTCCGAAACATATATCAAAGAAATCTGAAAAAAACTAATGAAACAATAAACCAAGTGCGTATTGTAACTATTCTTTTGAATATTTATAATTATATAATGTAAATGTTTGCATCCCATGGTACGAAACGCAACGCGCGGTATCTGCGGGACCTATCGTTGTTATGATAGTCAAACATGAACTAATTAAAATTTTTATTCATCTACTGAAATTGCCACTCTCCAAAGATTAAGAAGTTTTCTCTGTATTATCTGCTAAGCAGTTTTAAAATCAAAGTAATTTTTTTATTAGTGAGTATATTTTTTGTTTATGATAGTGTAGGAAGTGAAAAAACCTACTTAACAATTAAGTATTCTGTTGAAACTAAAAGATATTCTGTTATTAAAAATCTACATACACTATTTACATATTTACATAATCTACAATCAAATTTAAATTCTGGGGAGAAAAAATTTTTTTGTGTAGAGGTCAGTAGGCCGGCGCTTTCTTTTCTACCATATATTTAGCATTATAGCGTAAGTCCTGACGAGGCACATGCCGTCTGAATGAAAATATGTTTTGCGGCATTTCATTGATGACACGCCGGCCCAGTGGCTAAAAGAGTACGGCATCTGCATGATCTCACGCCGTACGCCACGTGTTAATATAATTTTTCTTGGATAATTGATTTTTTATTAATATTTCTAGTTCCACATCTCCAATTTGTTCATCGGCGATTTTAAATTAAAATCTGGAGAATTTATTGCAGATATATGATCTACTAGTGTGTGAGTTTGAGCATTATCCGGAATACATTGTTCCAGTGAAGATAAAGCATCTATACGTGAAAGCGTATCAGGAACGATATTATCTTTACTTTTAACACGTTGAATGTTCTTTATAAATTGTGCTATAAAATCCATATAAGGTATTTGTCTTGGACTTCTCTCCACACTACCATTACTGGTTATTAATTTTGTTATATTTTTTTTGTTTTCTTAAAATTGTTCGTACTGCCGTTAATAGGCGAATCAGATTTTCTGTGAATGTTTTTCTTGTTAGATTTAATTTCTTTAGGGATTAATTTCTTCTTTGTCGGGGTCATCATTTTGTGGGCTCAACCACAATAAGAGAATTATTCATATGAATATTTGGTATAATTATTATTTTATTCAAATAAGTACTATATTATATAATTATGTATCTAACAATCTTGAAGCATATTCTTCTGTCATAGATACCATTAGCAGTGGTCCCCAGGTATCTATCTTAATATAAAAATAATAACAATAAATGACTAACTAGTAATAGTTGTCTAAATAATTTAAGAAAAAGACACTTTGTGTTTTAAGTAATGGAGGCCATATTGAACAATTTTTATAGTTCATGAACCTAATACTGACGCTATTGCAAAATTTTCGTTGTTATTTTATGTTAAAAGATATTCTTCATCTCAGCATATATACAATACTATAAATTTTACATGGAACTTTTATTTTTATCTCCAATAATATCAGAAATAAAAGATGGTTGAATTACAGTGAATGTAAGTCAGGATCTTCACAAAAATATTCAGCTTCGCTATTACGTAAGAAGGCGAAACTATACATACATTCAATGACTGTTGATGAACGCAGATGTGATAAATTAACGTTAACGTGAAAAATTGCTAAACTATGATCACGTTATGGCTTAAAATCGCATTATTAAAATACGTTCGTCCAGAAGAATCGCGATATCGTCCATCACTACAAGAGGGACGGGCGGATGGGACAATAATTTAAAAGAGTTAACGGATTAAATACTTGATATTGATACCTGCGTGTAATGTTTCTCTACTATTTGTGCTGTTGTAATTACATGTTTTCCTGTCTCCGAATAGTTTCTCCGAGTAGTTTTATTTTAATAAAATTAAAATAATTTTTATCTATCTCCGTTATTATACCTAAATTAACATACCCAGAGTATGAAGTCCTATATGTATAATTAAATTATAATTTATTATGAAAGTGTCGACGGTAAATTAACATACATAATTATTACTGGAGTTTTAACCATATAATCGTGGGCTTTAGATATTTAATCACGCCAATTATTAGCTTTTTTTACTTACAAAAATTTGCATAATCTTACAAACTGTGCTTTAAAACCTTTTTTTTTATTTAACTAATTATTTATTATTTTATTATTATTATTTAAAATATTTAACAAATACACAATTTCACTGAATAATGGCATCTCGTCATGTCCACATATACCTATCTATTCTATTATAGATCGATAAAAACCATGTATTATTTGCCGTCTTTCGTGCCACTCCCTGAGTCGCTTTTATAAAGTTAGGCCTATACTCAATTCTTTCTGAAAGTAGTAGATCACAAGCCCATGCTAAATTTTTAGGGGATCATATGATACCGCTTGAAAAGATATAATTTTTTTAGTCCTACAGAAATAAATCACTTTGAGCCCTATGCCGTACATTTTAGGTGGGATATGGGAAAGCCGCGGAAAAGTAAAAATCGTAACCCACGGGGGTTGCATTTTTTCAAACGATCCTATACGGCTTACGTTTACTTGGACTGTATTTATATCTGTGGCTCTTAAAAAGGGAATTCCGTACAAAAATAATGGGTCAGAAGTTCAGGAGTAATTTTCGTTTTCCGAAAAGTTACCTCATGTACTAAAATGATACGAACCGTACTGTTTTTATGAAATTCAATTTTTATATTAACAAGGATGAACTTTTTTGCTATGCCGTCAAATCAGTTGGACCATAGGGTGGCAAACGCGATATCAACCCCCTTTCCTAGACATCTATTAAGGGTGGTGATTTGATCCTGTACGGCATCAATTCCAAAAATATTATACGACATTTAAAATCTTTAAGAAAAATACCCCGTCTGAAATGAATGGGTATTATCAATGTAAATAAAAAAATCACCCCCGAGAAAGGGAAAAACTCACGTTTTCTAGGGTAAGTTTATTTGATACTGTACGTCTATTTATTTTTTGGACTAATATAGGTTAGAATTAGTATTTTATTTAGTAGTCGTACAAGAAATAATGGACAATAATAAAATTAGAAAATTGCAAAACAAGTGACATTTTTAAAAAATTATGCAAATTTAAAAATCCTCTATTTTTTAACACATTGGATGTAAAAACGATGTAAAATTGAAAATCCCAACATTACATTGTTTTTGCTTTCTTTAACTATAAAAGAATACAAATGTGTATGCCGTACATTCTCATTGTTGGAATTTTAGACACTATATTACGTTATTCATGCGATTTACGAATAGCGAGTGAATGGAGATGAAAGGGAAAAACATGAAAAATTGTCATTTTCAAGTGCATTTTGGCAAATAGCCATTTTTTGATTGGCTTTAGGCAATAATGACACTAAAGATTTTTTGAAAAGAATTAAATTATCTGTAAAATTAGCTCAAGTGACCTTTATACGATGATTGGTTCACGTGTTACAACTGTTTAAAGTTATGTGCAAAAATTTGTTTATTATTATAAATTAAGATTTTCCTGCAAGAACTGGGCATAACAATTTTTTAGAAATTGGTTTTGATCTATTTTGATCAGTTTATATACATATGAAAGTCATGCAACAGCATAAGTCATTCGTAAGGTATATTTTCCAACCAACCAATATTATTTTTTAATTCTTTTTGTGTATATATCATCGTTTCTTTTGACTTTACGACAAAATTTCATAAGACTTAAATGAAAGCTTACAAGATTTCCTACAAAAAACATTTTTTCATGTATGATTTTCAATAAGTAGCGACAAGGAACTGACGGTTGAAAATGCGGTTTACTTTTAATTTCTAGCAAACGGGTAATTTTCGTCACGTTTGAAGTATAAAAAAGTACATTTAATAATAATTATTTTATAGATAGTGTCCCAAAAATTTCTAGGGACAAAAGGAAATTATTAATTATTATTCAACGAATCCTATATGCCAATCCAAATTCTCGTTTAAGTTTATTAATGCTGAAGATTTACGAAAAATTATTTTAAATTTAAAAATTTCTTCAGCTGGACCTGATGGTGTAATGGCATTATTTCTAAAACTTTGTTGTCCTTAATTGTTGCCGTTTTTAGTTAATATTATTAATTCCGTTATACTACAGGGAAAGTTTCCGTCTGCCTGGAAGAAAGCTATCGTAACCCCTGTTCCTAAAGTGTCTTCCCCAAAAACTTTTGCCGAACTTAGGCCAATAAGTGTTTTATCGGTTCTCTCTAAACTTATCGAAAAAGTAATGGAAACGCAACTCAGAGAATATCTTGATAGCTACGATATTTTGCCGCCCACACACTTAGGCTTTAAGCCAGGTTATAGCTGCGCAGCAGCACTGCTAACTATTACTGATGACATATTTCAGGCAAGTGACGAGGGCAACTCAACGGCACTGGTTGATTTCAGTAAAGCTTTTGATACCATTGATCACGAAATACTTATTGAAATACTGAAGCCAAGTGGTGCAAATGACGATGCAATGAGTTTATTGTCATCTTATTTAGAACAGCGTAGCCAGCAAGTACGGCTAAAGGGAGTTATTTCCACTAGCACTGTGTTGATAGACATGCCACAGGGATCTATTCTGGGGTCTTAGTTTTTCACTATTTACACATCGCAATTTTATAAGTTCATAAAATACTCAAAAATACATATGTACGCTGACGATACGCAAATCTATTATTCTTTTGCTTTCGAATATGCACAAATTGCTAAACAAAGGTTTAATAATGATTTACAATTCTTCGCTGAGCTGTCTTCTAAGCATGCACTGTTACTAAATACTTCTAAACCTAATCTACTGTTATTCGGGAAAGGGCATGATAGCTTGTGATTAAGAAATAGTTTTAATGTCACAATTACAAATACGCCTTTACAAATTTTGGATAGTGCTAAAAATCTTGGTGTTATTCTTGACCATTTATTACGTTTCCGCCAACATATCAAAAAAAATATGCAAAATGCTTATAATGTTCTTAGACTGCTTTTTCCGCATAGACGTCATCTCCATGCAAAGGTCAAAAAATCGCTTTGTGATGCTCTTGTACTCTCTCAGTTCACTTATTGCTCGTCCGTATATCACCCTGTTTGGATCAATTCTTGCCTTCGTTTTATCTACGGTATACGAAAATTTCAACATATCTCTCATAAATTCTCGGAACTTGGATGGCTAAAAATGAATGAAAGATTTAAAGTGCACACGCTTAGCTTGTATCACAAGCTATTATTATTTAAGTCGCCACCATATCTATACAATAATATCACTTTCAGAAGCGATGTTCATAACGTCAATATTAGATTCAAAGGTCTAATTACCCCTCCTGTACACAGAACCCACCTTTATGAGCGGAGTTTTCGATACAACATTGCGTTTCTCTATAATTGCCTTCCGACTGAAATAAAATCTCTCAAGATATCCAAGTTTAAAAAAGAAATTAAAAAATATATTAGTCAATTGCAGTAATTAGTGATTTTGTAATGTAATAATCGTAATTACATATTCTAATGGGTGGTTTTAGTCCAGGAAAAATAATTTTTTATTAGGTGTTTTTTTTATGTTTTATCTTTATTGTGTTATTGTTACTATAATAATAATAATAAAAAACTTTATTTAATGTAGCGGGGTGTCAGCTAAAATCTGGTATAAATCCCAACCACGGGCTTCAGTTGTTACATAAGATAGAGGCATACACAGAGAATGCACATCGATTATTAAACATATACATATAACTAAATGCTAAAAATAATATATAGACTATGGCATATTAAAAGTTACATTATAACAGGCGAGAAAGTAAGGAGCTAAACAAGTAATAAGATAGACATAAACATGTGGTATTGTATTGGTAATATAATTAGCCATTGAGCAACATAGACTTAATTTTATTTTTAAATGTTTGATATGAAAGAGTTTTAAACACTTCCGGAATTTTGTTGTATAAATTAGCTGATAGATATGAGATAGATATTGGGTAGTTCTATGAACAGGGATATGTAGAGTACTATCAACAAAGCGCAGGCTATTATTATGCAATGAGGCACGGAATACCAGCCTCTCATACAAATATTTAGGCAGGTTTTTATTTATTATTTTGTGAACCATACATACTAGATGCAATTGCCATTTCTGTCGTAAATTAAGCCATTTATGCTGGTGATAATAGGGTGTTATATGGTCCCGTTTTCGCACATTAGTAGAAAAACGCATACATGAATTTTGAAGTTTTTGCAGTCTGTACTGTTCAGCAACTGTAAGGCATGGACCATACACAATATCGCCATACTCTACAATAGATAAAATAAGTGACTCTGTAAGTTTTAACTTAGTAGAAGTAGGTAGTACATTTTTGAAACCATAGAGTGTTTTTAGCTTGCCATATGAATTCTACAAGACTTTTGTGACGTGGTTACTAAAAGTGAGATGATTGTTAAACCAGATTCCAAGATTTTTTATAGTTTCAACTACTTCAAGTTTTTCATTACCGATAAATAAATTACATGATTGATCTGAAAATTGTAACCGCTTAGGTTTATAGTTGATTGCGCTTGATTTTTTTGCATATAGCTGCAAGCCATGTTCTATGGAAAAATTGTAAACAGCAAGTAAGTCGGTATTAATTCTTTCCATTGCTACGTCAATATTATCCGGGTTATACGATAAGTATAGTTGACTGTCATCCGCATAGTATTGATTTACAGAATCTAGTGACATCTGACAAATAATATCGACCCTTGAGGGACACCCTTACTGACAACCATTGATTCCGACAATACATTAGTTTTAACACTTTGAGACCTTCCAGATAAATAATTCTTAAACCAACCAATTGAGTTTGGATCAACACCAAAAAAAGTAAGTTTGCTGAATAATAATTCATGGTCTAAACAGTCAAAAGCTTTTGTGTAGTCCAGTAGAACTGTTGTGGTAACTTTGGATTCATCTACAGCGTTTAAAATGTCGTCAGTGACATCTATCAATGGTGTAATGGTACTATGACCTTCACGGAAACCAGACTGATTTAAGGGCAGAATGTTATTATTATGAATGTGAATCATGAGTTGGTTCTGAATAATTCTTTCCATAACTTTAGACATGACATTTAATAAGCTGATAGGTCTAAAGTCGCTATGTGATTCCAGAGAATTTTTTTTTTGGCAATGACCTCACAACCGCTTTTTTCCACTCGTTGGGTACAACATTATTTTCAATCGAACTTTTCGATTGAAAATAATGTCGTCATCACATACTATTATTATTGTTTCCTTCAGGTTATCATTATACTCAATTTGAATACGGTAGGTTAAGTGGTAGAGCACATTTAATTGTGAACTTCGCCTTTTTTCGGTAATCTTTTGTCTCAATGTATTTATTTTGTTAATGTTTTTTTTCTGCTGCTGAAAATAAAGACATTATTCTTATTACTTATTATAATATTTTTTCACTTTTTGAAGTATCAAAAGTTATTCTGTGGGCATTTCTGAGTCGTTTCATACTGGGGCCATTTTTTTAAAAAAATTGTTAAGCACAGTTCTTGCAGAAAAATCTTAATTTATAATAAAAAAAGAAATTTTTGCTTATAGTTTTAAACAGCTGTAACTCGTGAACCATGCATCGTACGAAGGTCACTTGAGCTCATTTTACAGATAATTTAATTCTCTTCAAAAAACCTTTAGCGTCATTGTTGCCTAAAGCCAATAAAAAAATAGCTATTTGTCAAAATATATTTGAATACGACAATTGTTCATTTTTTTCCCCTTTTATCTCCATTCACTTGTTATCAAAACGATTTTGTATATATACCAACATATTCAAAATTTGATTTTGTCTTTAACTTTCATTACACTATATGCGTACGATCTATCGTTTTCGAATTTTTATCGATTTTAGCATGAAACAGGTATTCTGATAGCGCGCTATAAAGATGTTTAAAAATTCATATCTCTTCCAATATTTATCGAATGGAAATAAAAAATAAAAGGAAATTGTTCGTAATCGATTTCTGTACAACTTTCATTTGAAATATTTTGCGATCCGAATAACCATTTTCGAAAATTTAACGAGAAACGCGCGCGTTTCCGTTGTGTCGCAAAACTGTCAAAATTTCAAAAAAATTGTCGTACCACAAAATAAGCCTGTTCCCAAAATTCCAGGCCGCTCTGAATTATTTCATCCAAATAGACAAATTTCGTCCCATTTTATTGGGCTATAGAGGAAATATGTCTGAAAGCAGAATTAGTAGGTCTATCATGCAGATTTTTTTTAGAAATTTCTGCTTTATTATTATACGAATCAGCAACATATTCTTCCGTAACGGTTGAGGACTTCCAGACTCGACGTCGCTTTATGTTAAAATATCGGTGCCTGAAGCATTTGCAAAGAACGTAGCTGCCATTCTTCTAAAATAATTTTTCTATGCACATTTATTTTGAAGTAGTGTGTTTTCCTACTACTTGATTCACATATCTACTAAATTCGTAACGATAAAATATACGTTCATCTTGAATATTCTTCAGTCTAAGTTTTATGTAATCTTGTAATAACCTTACATACGAAACCTTGCCTCTATCATCGTTAGATTTCACAAAATTTCTTCTAACGTTGTTTTTGGTTTATAACACTTTTACTATCGCTAAATCATCTTTAAATACCAAGTCCGTTTTTTTTTTTCATTTAATGCATCTCGTACTGTTCGGCATGCTCCAGCTACTTCCATTATTGTTATAACTTCCATTGCAAAGTAACTTTGATTTGGAGCTCCAAGTAAAAACTTTGAAATTTGTTCCTCGGTAAAAATGTTAGAATTGTTAGTCTCATATCCGTCATTCTTTCTTTTAATAAAAGTAATTAGTCTTTTAAATTGGGAAATATTTTCATTTTTGTGAACTGAATTTTCAGCATTGAATAAATACACTGACAGTGTTCTCGGTGATTAAACTTCCGACATTCAAAGAACTACGCTAACATTACATTCTGCAATATTTTTGTCGGCACACCATTTTAAAAACGCTTCATAAGTTAGCATACACCTTGCTTTAGATCACCAAACATCTTTAACATAAACCTCGATGACAGATAGTAAGTGTTTCGTTGGTATGGAAACAAAGTTCATAGACAGCCTCCTAAACTATAAAATTTATTAAACACGTCACATAATTTCATGAAATAATTAGCTTTAAATTATTAAATCACATAATATCTTTCGGTAGTAGAAAAAAATAAATAAGATACATTACACGATGCGAAAGCCCTATTAGGTGTTCGATGATTTTTAAAAGGACTTGGCTTCGCCTCGACCATTCAAAAATCACTTCAAAAATCACCTCACACCTAAAAGTAAACTTTCGCATCTAGTAAATGTAAATGTAAATAACTATTCGTAACAGTACAAAAATAACTATTTCCTAACAGTTATATTTCGTCGCCTGGCAACGACCTGCATGAAAATATTGAGTTTTCTTTCAGAAATTTTGTCAGAAATGTTACTGGCATTCCTTTTTAAACTATTTGCGGAGAATATATTTTTTAATTTGTATGTTAACTCCATGGTAAATATATATTTCAGTTACCCTTCAACACAAATAATGTATAGATACCAGTAAAAAAATTTTATTAAAAAATCAGACTAGCTAAATAATGTTTGTAAAAAAAATTACAAAAATAGAATAAGCTTAGGTGAATTTAAAGAATTTAAACTGCCAGCGTAATGAATTTTAACCTTGTCGTTGTTTCATTACGTGGATATTTCACGTTTATCCAAGTTTAACAATCCACTGTTTAATATTATTTTGTTACGTCTATATATTTCTTCCCAAGTTTCTCCCTCTCGGGAATGGCAAACTCATATGCAGGCTCGCCTCCTTCAACAAGCCATATGCGTCCAGGTGGGCTTGCTTGAATTATTTTAACCATTTCCTTTGCCACGTGTTGAGGCCTGCAAATAAAATAAACATTAATATTAACAAACAAGTTAAGCAAAACTTATTTCGTCAGTGAATTTCAAAAATATTGCAATTTTTAGAACAAGATTGTCAATTTTAAAAGACAATTACACTACTCCCGAATTAGTTAAGGGCGACTGAAAAAGTGTACCTATTCTAGCGGTCAGATTTCTATCAAAATAAGTAAGTTTATTTTGCTGAGAAATTGACTAATGATCTGAGAGTTAGAACGATTTTAGAAGCATGTCATTGTGATACAAGTTAAATTAAAACAAGAAAAATGGAAGAAATAATTTAGAAAAGTTTATATTTTGAGGACAAATTCTAGCTGAATAGTTTCCACCTGTCCAGTTACTTTATCCTTTTTTAAGCGAAAAATTATCCACATCACTTACTCGGTCTTTATCTTCCGAAAGCTTTATTCTATTATATAATTGTACATAGATAAATGTTACGAATTAATTTTTTTATAAGAAGTGCCTTATAAGCCATTATATATTTCTTATCTGTTATTGTTTACCTAATCGGGCGAGATAATATCAAGCCAGTTTACGAAAATCGCACATACCGTATTCTTTTGCTTCAAATATTTCAATATCAAAAAATCCTCTCAAAAGAAATTATTGAGTGGAATATCTTCTACAAGACGCATTTTTCATAAATTTTTCGTGAGCATTATTATTCATTTATTACGGTTTCTTTACTAGTATTTATTAACGTGAGCATGTTTACATACTTTCTATTTTTTTTTTTTGCTTACAAAAATATCAAAATCTGTAAATATGTTATTGCGGACCTGTTACATATGCGACCCGCGATACGCATTTGCCGCATAATAGCAATCGCACCAACAAAACGTATATAGCGGAGTTTCTGTTACCGTTCGCGAGCGGCACAAGTCTTCCGGCTGGTGACAGAGAGAGATACGTTTTGCTGGCATGTACACGGTTGGTGATTCCTGAAAACTTGTATTATTCAAGGCATCCTTGTGGATTTTGGAGTTATCAACACCAATAAAATTCTGTTGAGCTGAATATTTTGTTGTTGGGAGGGAATTTTAACTGCAGGTGCAGGATTTAAGTATATAGGTGAGTTAACCTCACTATCGTCATATAACCCGATCTCTATCCATGTGTTTCGCAAATTTACAGGCTTTTTTTTGGAAGTATCTTGCTAGACTCGACCCCATTCATTCACCTGTAGCCTTCTCTAGGAGTTTTGGTGAATTGCTTCCTAAATGGTAAGAGGTAAATTATGTTTCTTTTGTGAGTTATGTCAGATTTAAATTGCTCTTATTAGGTACGCTTCACGTGCATTTCCGACCGTGCAAATTAAATCGGTATATCTAGGGTTCCACGGACGGGGCTAGACCGCCCACACGTACACACCAGGGGTAGAAAGTTCTACGGCCGGGGCCCGAACACCCCACATCTATAGGAGTAGAGAATTCCACAGCTGAAGAGGCTGTAATCGACCCTATCGTCTGGTCAATGCCTTTCTTCCCGAAGACACCACCGTAGGACTGCAGTTTCATCATCGTCAAAGTCTGGATTTCGTATTACCCTAGATAAGTGTGTTGTTTGCTTTACCCGGTGGCCACCTTCAGTGGTTCTGCGTGGTTAAATATGTTTATACTTTTGCATTTTAACTTATATATTTTTAAAGATTTTACGCATTGATTATTACTTACGAAAGTTCTCTAATCAGACCCGTCGTGGCCAGATTTATTTTAATTTACCTTCATGTTGTAAACCAAGTGTAGCTATACGAGGCATCTTTATTAATGCTCTTACCTATTAATGGGGAAATTAGACACATCTTTTGAACATCGCCAGGTTTCATGCTAGAGAACCAGACATTATTTTGTAAATTCTGTAATATAGTGCATTTCATGTTTAAAGCTAATGTCATTATTTCGTCTGCGACTGCTACGAATGGAACCCTCAGTGATATATTTTAAGTAAGTAAACTAATAATTTATAATAGTTTATGTTAAATTTGGGCTTAACGTCCTTAGATTCTGAGCTAGTGAACTTTTATCGTAGGCACGTTACATCGCTTATCCGGGCTAGGTAGTGTCTGCGATCTGCTACGTCGCAGCAGCCCAAGTGAGTTTCTTTTCTGTAATATCTTGTAATCCTTACTATCCAACGTATTTATGTACCGATAGATCGTAGCAATGTTTAACCTGTTTCTTTGGAGCAAAGGGGATGGGCAACAAAAAAGCGTCATTTTAATTAAAGTTGAATTCGCTTATCATGAAAAAAAAAGTCTGAAAATGAATTGCTTATTTTTACGAAAAAAATTAAATTTTGGATATACTGTAAATATCCAGTAAGAATTTTGGATGTTTACAAAATATTAAAAATTTAGATTTTTCTTTTATTATAAACGAGGACAAAAACTTTTAAAAAATGTTCTGTTTCCTTGTTAGTTATTGCATTTCAGGTTTTTATTCTGCTATTACTTCTATTAAAACAATATGTTTTTGTAATACATTTACATTTTCCTCAGATAAAACCAAAGAAAACATTTATATAAAGTAAAATGGTAATTGAAAAAGTATTATTACTAGGTAGAATAACTTAAATAAAAATACATATTTCTTAATTAAATTCTTTCTTAGTATTATCTTCGATTATCATACAGTTTGTAGAAGAAACTGCTTATAATTTTCATTTTTTGTTAAAATGTTGTAAATTGTATTCTTGTATTAAGTTATTTCATGTCATGTCGTGTCATAGATTGTAGATTGTTTCATGGGGTCGTTTTGTTTCGAACAGCCTTACTTCACTTTGACCTAAAAGATCTTTTATGATTTACCCTACATCTAGTTGTTGCCTAAGATTCCAAGACTTTTTACGAAGCTTGTGATTTTCCTGGGGACAAATTTCCCTATGTCTTCAGGCGTTAATTCTGCCTGTTCCAAGAATTTTAGCCTAGTGCGGACACCTTACATTCACAAAGTATATGTTTCGCAGTTTCAGTTGCAGTATCGCAGTGTCTGCATTTGTTGTTTATCACCTTGCCCATATTCTTGAGATGATATGTCAAGGGGCAATGGCCAGTTAGAAGGCCTGTGATTAGCCTTAATTTTGATTTTTCAAATTCGAGAAGCCTTGTGGCATTCTTTGTCCAATAAGTTATAAACTTTTTTCGCTTGGCTTTGGCCTGGAGTATTCCTCCAGTAGGACTTTTTCTGGTCCTTTTCCCATTCTTGGATCTCCACCGCTATGTGCCCCTTGGCCAGGCCACAGAACGGTTCGGGTCCAATGAATGGTACTTTAAATCCTTTTTCTGCAAGGCTGTCAGCAAGTTCATTTGCTTGTACTCCCTCATGCCCTGGCACCCACATCAAGGTACCCTTGTTGTTGTTAGCCAGTTGCTTCAGAGATTATCTACATTCCCAGGCAATTTTAAACTCAAAGGTATAGGACCTTAGAGCTTTTAGTGCTGCCTGGCTATCAGATAATATATAGATCTTTGCCCTTCGGATGCCTTTATTTAGGTCTTCCTGTGCACACAGATCTATAACGTAAATTTCTGCCTGGAGATGGTTGGGGGTGTTACCGAGAGCTTTGAATAGCCTACATTTAGGCCCTGCTACGCCCACTCCTATCGCTTCAGCCATCTTAGATTCATCTATATACCAGATGAGTAACCCTTGTTCCAGTCGCAATCCTCTATTTTGCTCGTCTAACGGGCAACGAAAGTCTTGTTTGATTGGCATTGAGTCAGTGGATTTGGTCATGGACTTCAAATGGATTAACTCCAGAATCCTTAAGTGACCAACCAGCTCGCCTGGTTTAAATTTATGTGCCAGTTGCAGTCAGTTGCAGTCGTAAGGCACTGAGTGCTGCCTCCTTCTTTATATGCAAGTGCAAGGGAAGTAGGACAAGCATAGCGTCCATAGCCGCTGTGGGACACGAGTGCATTGCTCCTGTAGTCCCTATACAAGCAAGGCGTTGCAATTTCTGCAACTTTCTCTGTGCTATTTTTTCTTCTATTTTTAGCCACCATACGCATGATGTGTAGGTTGCCATAGGTCTGACAACCGAAAGATCAGACCAATGTGTCCTTTTCGGTCTTAGACCCCGAGTCTTACCAAACAACCTACGGCACGTCCATATTGCCGCTGTTGCTTTAGTAAGAGTCCTTTCCAGATGTGAGTTCCAGGTAAGTTTTTGATCCAGGATTACTTCTAGATACTTGAATTCACTGGAAAATTTTAGTATCGTTCCATTCAGTACAGGAGTTCTAAGATTGAATTTTCTCCCTTTAGTGAACTGGACAATAGTTGTTTTGCTCGGATTGACATTGAGCCCCTCTGACGAGCACCATTTGGATATTATATTTAAGGCAATTTGCATGAGGTTAGAAATTATGAGCTAATTTTTTCCTCTCACGGTGACGATCAGGTCATCTGCATATCCCTGGACATTGAAGCCTGAATTACTAATTTTATGTAGGAGATCATCGACCACCATTGGCCACAGCAAGGGCGATAGGACTCCACCTTGTGGACAATCGCTGACTTCAGTCATCGTAGCCGACTCATCCCCCACACTTGTGGTAATATTTCTGCTTCTGGGCATGGATTGTATCCATTTAATTGTAGGAGACTGTATTCCCCTTTTTTCCCTGACTTTTTGTACGGATTCATAGGAGGTGTTGCCAAAAGCACCCTCTATATCTATGAAAGCACACAGCCACTTCTTTTGCTGTAAATGTCTTTTCAATGCCGTGAACCAGGTAATGTAGAGCATTTAATGTTGATTTGCCAGGTTGACAGGCAAATTGTTTTTTCCGTGAAGCGGTGTTCCTGTAAGGATTTCATTTCTAATATATTGATCTAAAAGTTTCTCCATTGTTTTTAGGAGAAATGAGCTTAAGCTAATGGGGCGATACGACTTAGGCTCGTCTGGTGGACGTCTGCCTATTTTCGGAATAAACGCCACCTTGATTTCCCTCCAAGCTCGGGGAATATACCCAAGTATATAGCTTGCTATAAATATACTTCTCAGGCATGGGATAAGCTTCTCAATTCCACGTTGAACTAGGGCAGGGAAGATGCAATCTCTGCCCGGTGATATAAAGGGCTTAAAGGTAGATACCGCTCATTTAATTTTGTTGGGGGTGAATATTTTTCTAGCCAGGTGCCTTCCTTCTCTGGTAGGACGATGAGCATCCTCATCCAAATAGTCCTGTGAAAATTCACCCTGAATTATGCGAGAGCCTGGGAAATGATTACCTAAAAGCACTCTTATATTTTCCTGCTGACTCTCGATGTGCTTACCATCGGGCTTTTTGAGTGGCCCTATTCCATTTGAGTGGTCTTTTGCAAGGACTTTTTGTAGGCGTACTGCTGGGGCTAGTTCATCTATCCCTTCATAGAACCGTCTCCATGATCTTCTTTTAGGCTTTCTCCATAAGGGCTTTTTTGTAGTCCTCCCAGTTTCCAGTGTTTTTGGTTCTGTTAAAAGCTTTCCTAGTCTCAGCCCTGAGATGGCTGAGATCCCTGTTCCACCAGGATACATCTCTTTGGATTGTCCTTTGTTTAATGGGACAGCTTTTTTCATAGCATAATGTCATTATGTTTTGTAGTTGATATGAGGCTATATCTAGTTCCTCTATTGTGTCGATGGATTGCGTGTCATGTCGATAATAACTGACAAATTTTTCAGAATATTTTGTCCTTTTTGCTTATAATCCTCGCTGGCTGACCAAGTGCCTCACGTGGAATTTTAAATCACGTAGAAATACTTTAATGTTTCAGACAAAATCTCTAGTTCTTTCAATGAAAAGTGTTTTAAGTTCTTTGAATCAAGCAAAATTCTTTAATAATATCGTCCTGTAGGTGTTTTAAAGTATTTATTTATATTAACTTTTAATATCACCAAATTCAACACATTTGAATAAAAAAAAGGAAAAAGCTATACTTGTGATAGGTACGTACTATAAATGTACACCAAACTTATTTGCTGCCGTATGGAAAATCCTAGGATTCGGATATGATTTTCTTATCTTGAAAAGCCTAGAACAGAACTTCAATGACCAGTGGAGCTTCAGCTGTATTATAATCAAGAAGACACTTTGTGACATAACTGTCATTTTTTCTCCCCTTCCGGTTTCACCGGAAATGACACCAACTTTTGATTTTTAAATGGAACACCCTGTATATTACTATATTTTTAGAACCCTTGGAAAGAGACAAAAATTCATTTTATTGGAAGCTTTATTAATACTCATAAGACAATATATTCATTCAACGGCAAGTTTAAAGTTTCATTGCTTATAATAAATATTGACAATGGGCAGTAAATCTAGTTTAATTGCGGCGGGCGTCTCTTCAATCTCCGGAGGTGTGAAGTATTCTTCAACGTCGTTATCTGAGCCGTTGACGTCCATTTTCGAGGTTATCTTGTTTCTCTTGCTGTCAAAACCATCGTATTCCCAATTTTTCAACTGTACTTACAAAAATCGACGATAAATAATTTCACAATTACTCAAAGTAAAAAAGTTTTCGTTATTTTCAAGCTCTTATCCTTATTGCGATCCTATAGAACGGCACGATATAGAAGCAATGCGAAATAGCATTCACTTCACTTTCGTCTCTGGGAGCGTAAAAGTACTTTCGCACCCGCTCAGCTTCTGCGCATGCGCTGTATCCTACAGAGAAAAGTGCCTCTTTCGTCCCCAAAGACAGTTACGAAAAGAGGCGCTTTCGACGCACGTGTGACAAAATATATATTTTATTACGCGCACGAAGAGAAATAGGGTTCATGATAGAAACTCTAAGAATTTTTTGGATTCAGAAGCATCAATACTGAGGACGATGATAAACAAAAATCTTCTAATGAGTGCGACACTTGGTTAAGAAAACAAGTGGAAGGGACGGGTCAAGGTCACTCCCTACTAAATGCATATTTTCATTCACAGTAAGTAAATTTTTACTAAGACTTTATGTTGAACAATTTAGATAATAATGGTCAGAATGAAACTTTCATTGAATGTTAGTATCGTATTTCTAAAATATAACAAACAAACAATACCTCTTCGAAAACACTACTTTCATATACTATTTAGCGCACGGAAAATGGGTTTTCCCATGTGCTCGCACAGGAAAAATTTTTCCGTCGACTTTTGTTCACTAATCGTTATAATTATTTAAGGTCAGAGCTGTTCCCAAGCACTGTGCTTAGTGCTCGTCTAAGCACTTTAAGTACTGCCGAGCTTGAAAGCACTGTGCTTAGGAGCACTTCTTAAAATCGGTGCTTAATGCTTCGAGCACTTCACAACAGAGCTCAGTGCTTAGTAATCACGCAAAGTACTTGCACGCACTTTAATGCTAGCGACCACTCTAAAAACTCCCAAGCACTTTGTGACTCGCGACTACCTTTTAAATACTTTTCAATTGTGAAATAAACAGTTAATTAGAAATTATTGTCTATCTCAATTTTGTTATACAGGCTAAGAAGATTGCCAGAATTGGGACCGTATGGATGAATAAAACGATATTAGTTAGTTACCGATGTTTTAGTAAAACTTTTATTTTGATCTCCACAGTTTTTTAGTCAGATATTATAGATTTTAGTATAACTTGCATAGTTGAGCCCTGAAGAAAGGGAAAATGTAGAATTGACCGAAATGTCAGTAAATAACTAAGTAGTTGTGTTTTAAGCCCAATTCAAGTAATATTCTCAGTGTAGTATAGTTGAAGTAATTAGTTCCTGGCATATAAAAAAACGCAACAAAAACTTTACGACCTCATTATAATACCGGTACACTCTGTACTGCTGTTCGCAAATTAACTCGCTTACCTTTATAGGTATAGTATAGGTATAGGCGTCGGGTCGTTTGATGACAGACATACCGCCATGGCCCGCGGCGATAATAATTATGTTGTAAAGTTTTTGTTGCGTTCTTTGAGAATAGGGAAATCCTTACTTAGACTATACTAGTATTGTAACTTGAACGTTACTGCAGTTTCGGTACTCAGCGTAATAGTTAATCTATTTTATTATTTTCATTGCCATTTTCTCTAAAATAAAAAAAATTACAGTACATTCAGCAAATTGTGACGCTCTTTTCCTACATTGTCATTTTTGTTCGCCTTTAGGCTTTTTTTGTAAATAACACTTAAATTCAGTGAAATTCTAGGGTCAGTAATTACTCTATTATTAAAATTTATGAAAAAATCTTAGTGCTTATGAATTTTAAGCACATTTTCAGAGTGGTTAGTAATCGTGAGCACTTTACTGTTAACTGCTCGAGAAATAAAACCACTTTTTTGAGTGACTAGTACTCACGAGCAGTTTTTGTCATTGTTTAGCACATCTCTATTTAGGGTTGTGCAGTATGTTTTACATTAATATTAAATTGTTAAATAATTAATAAAACAGTTATTTTAAATACTGTTTTTTAGTATTGTTATTATTAATTTTATGTTTTTTCTTAATGTTTTCTCTTTTTAAAGTACTGGGTGCATCGAAACTTGCAACTTTGATCACACATTAGTTTGTAAGGTGATTATTACGTCGAATGTTATGTTATTATGTTAGATTATAGTTAACTATATTTAAGTATTTTTTTTAAAGGGATGGAATGTCTGGTGCACTTTTGGGGCACTTGGCATTTCATCCCTTACCACATCTCTGTAATTGGGAACTTGTGTTCCTGTTGAGTGGGTATTAAATAAATAAATAAATTCGATAATGTGAACTTACTGTTGTCTAAGCCAGCCGGTAGAATTATTTTCGAAATATTTCTGATATGGTTCTCCTAAGTTTCGCCCGCTCATATCTAAGACTAAAGGTGTGTCTGTCACCCCTGGACAAATCGCAGCAACTCTAACATTACTTCTCTCATAGTGGTAAGATGTACCCCAAGATTTTGTCATTCCAATTATTGCGAACTTGGTAGCACAATACACTGGGATATGAGCATATCCTTCAACACCACAAGTTGAAGACATATTCACTATGACTCCCTCAGGACCTTGTTTGTATTTTGGTAAATAATTGTCCAAGCCTAGGAGCATCCCATTAATCATTCCATTCTAAACAAATAAAATATTTTTCATTTACTAAATAGGTCACCGAATTGTAAACAAAATTATAGAAAGCCTGGAAAAAAAGGAAATGTGTGCCTCCATCTTCCTTGATGTATAACAAGCATTTGATAAGGTCTGGCACGAAGGTCTCTTGTACAAATTAAAATTACATATGCCTAGTCAAATATTCCTTCTCCTAAAGTCCTATATCAGTGAGCGTTTCTTCCAAGTTAAAACCAATAATTCACTATCCATCTACCATCCTATTAAATCCGGAGTTCCTCAAGGTAGTGTCCTTGGACCATTCCTCTATTTACTTTTTACTACGGACATACACGTTATTGATGATATTACAATGGCTACATTTGCCGATGACACAGCAATCCTGTCATCAGATCCAAATTCTGAGATAGCTTCCAGAAAACTGCAGAACTACCAGAACTTGCTGCAAAACTGGTTAGAACGTTGGAAAATCAAGGTCAACAATGAGAAATCAACTCAGGTCACATTTACCACGAGACGAACTTTATGCCCGCAAATTTATTTAAATAATGTTCCAATCCCAGTGAAATCGGAAGTCAAATATCTAGGACTCCACTTGGACCAGAAGCTTACTTGGAAAAGCCACATCAAAGCTAAAAGAACACAGCTGAATCTAAAAGTCAAACAAATGTATTGGTTGCTAGGTAAAAAGTCGCAGTTGTCATTAGAAAACAAAATACTTATTTATAAAATTATTCTAAAACCAATCTGGACTTACGTGATCGAACTCTGGGGCTGTAGCAAACCTTCCAATACAAAAATATTACAAACCTTCCAGTCAAAAACACTCCGCATGTTAGCAGACGCTCCATGGTATGTGTCCAACGCAACTCTCCATAACGATCTTGGAATTCCCTACACAAAGGATGTTATTACCCTCCACGCTAATAAAGAAAAAGAGCGGGATACTGCCCACAGTCATCCAAACATAAACCAACTGTATCAGCTACCGTTAGATAATAGAAGATTACAAAGAAAGTGGCCAGAAGACCTAACGGACTAGGTGAAAATGGAGAACCATCAGTGGATGGTACCCAACTCAAGTGAAGTACAAATCAAAATATTTGCTAAATACTCTGTATATAAACTAGAGTAGACTGTAAATTTGCTATGGAGAAAAAAAAATATATATTTAGCAACTCTTTCAGTTATGAATAATTTTCAGAAAAATCCTAAACTATAGTCATTATTAATGCGATTTTTCAAACGATTTCCAGTACCACAGGAATAGCCAGCATGTCCTTCCATTTCGTCCTTAAAAGAGTCCCTTACAAGGGACATAGTAGTTCCGTGGATCATTTAAAAATATCTTATGCAATAAACTGTTTGTTTTTTAACAGCATAAGATTCCTTGGAAAAAACTACGTCAAACTAGTTCTCGAGTAAAAAAATACCTCAAGTACTACCGAGAAAATCAAGCATAATGCATTAACAGAGACAGACTGTACTTGAAAAAATATATAAATAAACAAATTTTGTGAAAATCATAAAACTGATATGTATTATTTTGGTCAACGTCTACATGAATCAATTATCAATCAACTATTATTCTTTATAGTTACTTACCATATTTATTGACACTTCCTTTTCCCACGTCGAATCGTTTAATATTCCAGCGTTATTGATAAGAATATCAACGTTCTGAAACTTCTCCACAGTTTCCTTAAAAGCATCTAAAAAATATGATTACATAATAATTTCATTCGAACTATTGCATAACAAATAATAAACCAAAGATTTTCAAATTTTGTGGACAAATGAACCACACGGGGACATGGGGATATGGGGATATGTTAAAATTTTGGAAAAACCTTTTATGACGCAGAAAATAGAAAATTGTTGCGAAAAGGCTATAAGCAATGAAAATCTTGAAAATTGGGTTTGTAACTTTGTCAGGAGATCGGGAGTTTGTAAAATTTGAGAAAAAGCAGAATGTTTCCATTTTCCCAATGCAAATTGCTAAAACGTTGAAAGTTATTTTTAACTATGTTTTTTATAAATAACCCAATAAAAGATTGTCACATTTTGAAGTGAATAACACTAATTTTTATGTCGAGGGCCTCTTGTCGTACGATCACATGCCTGTGGAACATCAATCGATTGTTTCTATGTTATCCGATTTAAGATCCTTACTCTTAGATCAATTTCTGCGGCAATCTTACTTAAAGAAAATGACTAAGAAATGTTTTACCAATACCATGTTATATAGACTCTTACACAGGATATGATCACGATCATGAACTACCAGAAAAGAACAAGAAATACTTATAAGAGATAATACGTTTATTTGTGTTTATTTAAGTTTTAATTTATCTTGTTTCTTTTAATAATAAACGCCATATGCACCTTAATAGCCAATATTTTATATTTTACATTTTTAATAAACAAGCCTTCATTATCCAAATTTTATTTTACATCATAAACTTTGAGAATGTTCTAGACATCCTAAGGATTGCAATTTTGAGGTAGCACTTTAAATTAAATAAACATATTTCAAGTAGCGGCATAAAATAAAAAATTTAGAATATTGTGTATGCAATCTCAGTTAACATTGCGCTGCTAATGGGATATAGATTTGAAATTGAAACAAGAAGTTAATAACATTAAATTGCAATTATACATATATATTTATATATTACATATATCCAGCTCTATTTAGACAAGCATTATCTCGGAAACAGTTAGACATAGAAAGAAATGTTTAATGGAAAAGTTATTCTGTTTAAAAAGAGGCATTTAAACATTTCATTTTCAAATGTACGAGGCTCAAAGAGACGGCAGGTTGTGCAATTTTACTTTTTCAAATGAAACGCCCTGTATATTTTTGGATTCTTCTTTTATTTCCGAACAAATTTTATTAACCATGTTCTATACTTATCATTAACCATTGTTGAGATATTTCCAGTTAAATTTATGGGATAACATTTTTTTATTAACATAATTATAAGGAATACTACAAAAAACAGTAAATATTATAATTATTGCAAAAGATGCTCGAATTGTCGCCCATATTCTAGTTGACGCAACTCATACCTCCTTAAAAGTTCTCATGTACAAGAACTTCTTATGACATCTGGGGTTATTTGGCAGCAAGCATGAGTTATCTTATTTTTAAAATCATTACGGTTATTTGGTTTCTCAGCGTATACAATTTGTTTTAAATGACCCCATAAGAAAAATCTAGGGGTCTCATATCAGGTGGCGTGCAGGCCATTTAACGTGTCCCTGATTACCAGTCCAGTTCCCTCCAAATCTCTCGGTCAGGGAGCGTGTTACAAGGTTCGAATTATGCGGTGTTGCTCCATCTTGCTGCCACCACATAGTAAGGCGCTCATTTATTGGGATTTCTTCCACAAGACAAGGAATAATACTTCTTAAAAACCTCAAATAACTGTCAATATTCAGGATACCTTCATAAAAGTATGGTCCAATTAATCGCCCATTAAATAAGCAGCACCAAACGTTAATTCCCCAAATAGTTTGAAAATGGGTTTCTCTTACCCAGCGAGGACTTCCACTGACCAATAATGACTGTTATGTCGATTAACCATACCATTACTGTAAAATCGTGATTCATTAGTCCACATAATTTTATTGACAAACGGAGGATCATCATGTAACTGTACCATAAAGTTGGTAATGAATTCCATACGTCTACTAGATTAGATCTTAAATCTTGAACTAAGCAGACTTTACTAGAATTCTTTCCATCGAAGATTTACTTATACCAATCTCATCCGCAATACTATGAACAGAGACATATGGATTGATTAGTATAAGCGCAAGAATGTCTGGACGGGTATGCTGAACTCCTCTGGGCTTGGAAAGGAAACAGTACATACATATTTTTCTTTCCACATTTCTAAATGTCTGACAAGATGGTACACGTTTATTAGAAAATCTTTCTCTATACTTTTGTTCTGCGGCTCGTGACTTTTTCCACACTCGCCGCAAATAAGTAACACATCAACATATTCATTAGATGTAAACAGTGACGGCATCGTACTGATTTGAAAATGAAATAGGATATTAAAATGAACAACAGTGAAACTGCCATAGAATGACGGTCAATAATTTTTGTTTTTGTATGTAATCAAGACCTGCTTTATTAGTTGAAGAATATGGAACATGACTGAATCAAGATTAAACCGTTAATGATAGGTATAGGACATTGTTAATAAAAAAATTTCGGAAATAAAAGGAGAATCCAATAATGCAAAAATATACAGGGTGATCCACTTGAAAAAGTAAAGTTGCATAACCTGCCGTCTTTCTGAGGTGCCTTGTACATTTGAAAAAAACTGTTAAATGTACCTTTTTAAGTAATAAATTTTCTATTAATCATTTCTTTCTATGTCTAACCGTTTCCGAGATAATGCTTGTCTAAGGAGAGCTGTGACACCCTTTATATTAAAACACATATATTTAACGTAAAATTCTGTAACGGTGAAATTCACATAAATCTAAGTAGAATGTAATACTTATGCAACATTTAATTTCCAAGGAATAAATCTGAATTATCTGAGTTCCACAAAATGAATTTGAATTTTTTGTAACTCATCATTTCTGTTGGCACATACACATCATTTGCATTAACATTTAAAAATAATTGTATGTCAAATATAATAATAATAATAATTCTAACCATGAAATTTATAACAGAAACTAAAATACCTAATTACAATTTTCTGATCATTTCTCGGATCATTATTAACTACCGCATTAAGATACCCATATTTTTTTCTAAACACTATACTGTCCTCCTCCTAATCAACACTAAACTTACATCTAAATGTTAAAATACACTTACTTTCATATTGTTTAATATTGCTAACATCAGTTTCTACAAAAATTGCTTTGTTGGCTCCAAATTCATTCTCTATTTTTGTTAAAGCTTCTTTTCCAAACATTGAATTTATGTCTGCTAGAGTAACTCCCTAAAATAAATAAATAAATAAATAATTATGAGATAGTACCCATATAACCATATCCTCTTCTTAATACGTTTTTTTTAATACCATACTTTAATTTGCTGCAATAGTTTAATTTATGTTTATCTTGTTTAGTAGCGAGTTCCAAGTAAAGCCATACTAATAAATGCTCAAGACAGAATTATTATTTTGTTTTATTTTTAAGTATTATTTTTATAATGAAAATTAATTTTTCAGTCTCCGAATTATGAAATTGTCCATGTAATAAACATTTAAATGTCTTTGAAACTAACCTTTTCCGCAATTTATTTGATTTTGTAAAGAGGTATACTCTCTCAATATTAGTTCAATAATAAAACAACTTCAGAGAGACATCGATACAAAATCCGTATGTCTGTTCCATTTTTTTAATGCTCAACATTATATAATTGGAAAGCTAAAGTAGCAAATTAACTGGAAGTAACTGTTTGAATGGTAAGTAAAAGTTTTAAAAACTTTCCCGGAGAGGTTACTTGTTTTAGATTTATTATTATTTATGCCTATCTTGTTACGCTTTTCCTCTGTTCCGAAAAAAATAATGCTCAAAACAGAACAAAAGCATAACACATGTGCGAACGACTAGCTGGTATATTATGGAAGCTTAAATGGGCCGTGAGCAGGGAAAAATCTATTTTTATTTATATGGATAATATTCTGTGTTAATCAGTATAATTTTTGTTAATAAAAAGAGAACAATTTAAGGTAAATAATTAGTGATATTTAAAGGGCGCCATCTATAGTTTATTCAGTGTTGCTCTTTGAATATTCAAAACAAATTTCTATAGATAAATTTGAATTATGTGAAATGGTGAATAAAACGACAGTAATTTAAAATAAATGTATATTAATAGAGAATATTGATGATTGTTGTGACTTTTATATAAAAAAATGTACAAAGAAAATATATTGGTTATATTATAAATTTCTAGGAGTCGTGAAATTTTATCGTATTTAACAATTAAAACAGATATTACCGATTTGCATATTCGGAGTTGGTCGATTTTACTTTCTGGTACTATATTTTAATCAAATGTAACAATTCCGCTGAAGAATTTAGGTAATTACATATCCTGGCAATAATACGTGCTCTAAATATATATATATATATATATATATATATATTATTATGTTTATTTTTTTTAATGTGTGGTTTAATCTTGAAATGAATCACTAAGTAAATGAAATGAAAGTTAAATTTTATTTAAAAGAATTGAGTGAAATTAAATTATTAGTTTCAAACACTATGAATTCTAAAATTTGAAATAATGAATTTGATATTTATATGAATAACTTAATACCCAGGCGCCAACCATGTCATAACATGGTACTCAATAGTGCAGAGCATGAAAACTGTAATCTCAAAAGCAAGTTCAATCCGTACACTTGACACATAAATTAAAAAACGCTAATAAATAATACAACCTTTAATGGTGTAAGATGCAAATGATGAATATACAAATTTACCTATAATTAAAATGCAAACAGTGGAAAAATTGTTATCAAGTCAACACAAGAAAAATTGGAGTCACTTGACTCAAATTAAATACACAAATTTACTTATAATTAAAATGCAAACAGTGGAAAAATTGTTATCAAGTCAACACAAGAAAAATTGGAGTCACTTGACTCAAATATTTATTAAATTCTTTATTTTTAAAAGTAATTGCACTATACCTTTTATTACGTTAAGTGAAGTTGTACACAAACGGTGATTTATTTGTTGGCTTGAATACCATGCCTCCTGTCCTGGACGCCTTGCTGGGAAACTCCAACCTCCTTGTCGTTGGATTACGAAGAAACACTTTATTTAACGGAGCACTGATTTTAATTATTGTGTCGAAGCACAACTTAAAAGTAAGTATACTTGTACCTTTTATTATAACTTCCTTTTATTACTAGCTAAATGGACAAATTAACTGAAAGTCTCAAAATCTAGATTGAAATTCCGTTTGGTTGAAAAATATTTTGACTTATCTTCCAACTGACAATTATTAGGTAACCATCAATAATCTTCCGAAATTTTTTTTTTTTTTTACTGTCACTTGTTACCTTCGCAACGTTCAAAATTTGGAATTTTTGTTTAAACATTTTAAGTCTACATACACTGAGTTACAAATCCAAAGTTTTCCCATGTTATATCATTTATCAGCAAGTAATTTGTAATTAAAACTAGACAGACACGTTATCATGCTCTGCTAAGTCACATGAAATTCCATGACGCTGTTTCATAACTTCAGAATTTAGATATCGCCAGCTATTCCACTCATCCACTCCAAAATCACACCCACTCGTTGGTAGCATTGTAAGTCATACTTATAAAATGTCTTTGCTTCTGCTTTCTCAGATCTATATTGACAAATGACATTGGCTACCAATCTTTCATGATTTGTAAGGTATAATTCAATGCAGGTCGGGGTATTTGCCCGCTGAGTAGTTGTTTCCTGCAAATCATGTATAATAACAGTATATGGGTTAAGTCCACCAAGGGCTAAAGGTCACCGCTCTCGGTACTTGCAAAATAGCAAGTCGCTATACACCATGGAGACATCTATGATGTCTGGTGTATAGTAGCATTTGACCACATGAGGGTATTCACTTACCTCTCACCGGTACACCATTTACTTAAGTTTGTATAAAACTAACAGGTTGGCCACTATCATTTGTCTGTTCCATGACCTATGGCATACTGATGAGAACTAATAAGTTCGAAACCGATCTATGTCTGGTCGGGGAATTGACAAATGACATTGGCTACCAATCTTTCATGATTTGTAAGGTATAATTCAATGCAGGTCGGGGTATTTGCCCGCTGAGTAGTTGTTTCCTGCAAATCATGTATAATAACCATATATATATATATATATATATATATATATATATATGACATTGGCTACCATTCATGATTTGTAAGGTATAATTCAATGCAGGTCGGGGTATTTGCCCGCTGAGTAGTTGTTTCCTGCAAATCATATGTCATATCAGTATAGGTTAAGTCCACCAAGGGCTGAAGGTCGCCGCTCTCGGTACTTGCAAAATAGCCAATCGCTATACACCATGGAGACATCTATGATGTCTGGTGTATAGTAGCATTTGACCACAGGAGAGGATTCACTTACCTCTCACCGGTACACCATTTACATCAATTTGTATAAAACTAGCAGGTTGGCCACTGTCATTTGTCTGTTCCACGACCTATGGCATACTGATGAGAACTAATAAGTTCGAAACCGGTCTATGTCTGGTCGGGGAATTGACAAATGACATTGGCTACCATTCATGATTTGTAAGGTATAATTCAATGCAGGTCGGGGTATTTGCCCGCTGAGTAGTTGTTTTCTGCAAATCGTATGTAATATCATATATATATATATATATATATCTCATAATCTTCCATCAAAATATTCTCAAGTCACTATTTAGAGAGAATATTATAGTGTACAGAAAACTAGAGGCAGAATTTATAATTATAAGAAATAATAATTATTATAAAGGATTATAATTATATAAGACAAGATGAATCATATATTAAATATAAATTTTGACTTTCAATTTGAATTGAATTTTACGTTTAAATTTAAAATGAATTTTAAATTTGTATGAACTGAGGCCATGGGGGACAAGAGAGTAAAAATAAATTAGTAACACTGGTTGATAAATGTTAAACTATATAAAAAATTACAGATATAATAATTAAAAAAAACGATAAAAAAATAAATGTTGAATGTTGAAATGTTTCTTATGTAAGCACACTATGAATTTACGACGCCAAAGATGTAATCTTGAAGAATTGCTGTAATTTCGTGGATGAGTTCTAAAGTGGCCTTCCAATTTCAAAAGTCTAATAGAAAATGATTGTTCTATGCTACTATTTGAATAAAGAAAACTAATTTAAAAATTGAACCAGAAAAGAACTTTATAAATTGAAAGGAACTAAGTTAAAATAGCAAGTTGGGAAATATAATAATTACAATTTCGGTATATTAGCGAAAGTAAAAAAATCTATTTTAATAGCTAATGCTTATACCAATTGTCACAGTTTAAAAATTGGTTTTACAAAAGGTAACGCCATCTGGTATTGAATTATGCAAGTATTACTACTATGCAAATAAACCGCTCTGTAAACACTAAACTATTAGTTTCTATACTATAGATGTCAGTACTTTACATTAAGTTGATAATAAAGTCCGCGATAATAAATGTTGATCAGTTATGATTTATTGGAAGTTGCAATTGGATAACCTATAAATGATAGAGGTAAGTATAATATTTAACATTTAAAACTAAATATTAGGAATAATGGAAAATATGAATTGACATAATATATAAATACCTGTATAGTTTCACATTAATCATTAAGTGTTAACAGCAGTTAAATAAAGTTATGTTTTAGGATGAAGCCGTCTGGAAGAACTGGGAACTGTACAAAATAAAAAATGATAAAATGAGATAAAATATAACTAAAAAAGTATAAGTATATATAAATAAAGTATGAATAATATACAAGACTTATTAAACTATGGTATTAACAATAACAGTACAAAATAGTTATTCACTATATTAACAAATAGTTGTCATCTTCAGTGGATTTTGGCTACAAAAAGCCACCTATGTGTTATACAGGGCGTGTTAAGCATAAAGAATAAGGAGAAATTTGAATAAATGGTAAATTTGATTATTCAAATGTTACAATCTAAGCAAGCCTCTACCGAGTTTTAAAATATCTTTGATTGGGAAAGATGCGGAAATATTCTGCATAAGTTCAGCATCTTAATTTTTAGTTTCAGTTTAGTATTATAGGAATTATGGGAGGTGAAAAATCACAATTACCTTAATCTTTGGAAGAAATCTATTCATTCTCAATATACTGGAATATTGATTCTAGTACAGTTCATCTGTCATTTGAGATTTAAAACATGGCGGGTAGGCTGAATTTTTAATATATTGTTTCTGGTGGTCGGAAATGTAAAATCTCAAGTTACTGCATCCCCACCTGCTCCAAAATCGCCCTCAACTTGAAACGCACATTAACAATTGCTTGATCAAATTGTCGCTTATTAATTCATTTAATTGTTGCTAACATAAAAATCTTAAGGTGGGCATAACCGAGGGAAAAAAAATCCGATAATCAAATATTTATTATTTTTTGCCATAACTTTTTTTCATACATATATTGGTAAAAAAAAGTACAAAACTACTTAATTTGAACTGTGACAGGTGTAGTGATCTGAATTTTTGACCCAATAATTTCAGTTATTTGGAAAATTAGGTAATTTAAAACTACAAGATATGAAGATTGTCACTATTTTTTAATTTAAATGAACTAATTTCGCAAACAACTGAAATTATTGAGTGAAAATTCATATCACTACACCTGTCATAGTTCTACATAGATGGTCTTATGGTTTTTACCAATATATATGTTAGAAAAAAAGTTATGACCAAAAATAGAAAATATTTCCTTATCGGATCTCTCTCTACCTCCGCCTCTCTCTCTCTCTTGAGTATCCACACCTAAAAAAATTTTTTTACATTGTGCTGTTTCAAGGAAATGTTACTTCCTCATAACAATTTTCTGTTTCACATTATCATTTCGAAAATATTTGTGTCTAACTTGCCGAGTTAACCGAGATAATTAAAATCCAACTTCTAACAACATGGCGCAGAATGTAATTATGAATTACATGTTAATGTATTACATTATTTTAAAAGTATGACTAGCCAAAAAAATTTTTTCGAAATCATTATGAGGAACAACGAAAAATTCGAATTCTTTGGCAAAAGTTTATTCAAATATTGCTTAAACAATTCATTTCGAAATTAGTAAGTAAGTAAGTAAGTAAAAGTTTATTGGTTTTTAGAGACCTAAAACAAGATATAAAACAAGTCACATACAATTTTAATAAAATACCTGGATAAATAAGACAGATTTACAAGAAACAAACAATAAAAACATACATACACTACATTACACTAATGACAAAATAATAAAATAGTGATTTCAGTTATCCACTGTGATATTATACAGAAAAGTTCTCATAGGAAGAACTCATCTAGATTATAATATAGGCCATTCATTAAATGATTTTTTAAAGTCTTTTTGAATCTGGAGTAGGTAGGTTGCTCCTTAATGTTTGCTGGGATTTTGTTATAAATTCTAATGCCACTACTTAGGGGTCCTTTTAGGGTTATGTTTAGAGAATTCTGAGGCGTGCAAAGAGAGGCGCCGTTTCTCGTGTCATGATTTGTATGTCTCTATGACAGTGAAGGTTATGTTTATTTTTAAATATATAGCATGCAACTTCTAAGATATATAGACAACATACCGGGAGAATGTTAAGATATGCGAATAATTGCCTACATGACTCGCTTTGACTTTTATTTAGCATTAGTTAATTACTAGAAACTTACATTTTCCACAATTTAAAAATAACTTCCAAAAATTCATCTTGAATACATTCCAAACCATGAATTTTTCAGCAAAAAAAACGTCCGTTAATTTTTAATCGTGAAAATATAAATAAATAATTCGAATCTAGGGAAACTAATACACACATCTTTGTTACACTGGCAAGTACTGTCGATACATACCACTTTTTACTATTATGCGTATCGAACTTTTAGTCGCTGTAACTCAGAGACTGTTTGTTTAAATAGATTTTTTGAGATCTAAGTTTTATGATTTTTTTTTCGGTTTAAAGCAATTTATGAAAATCAAAATATGAGAAAGCTGATTTTTGGAAACTTTGGCGCTTTCTATCTTTTTGTGAACTAAATATAAAAGAGTTCAAACTCAGGCAAGAAATATTGCAACTTTCAAGCTCTACAATTTTTGTTCTAACACTTTTTCCCCCCCGACTAACAGAAAGCAAGATAAATCGATTCTAAAAATTTTTCAAAATGGCGGCGATTCTGAAACAGGTGAGAATACGCCAACATCGGATTTTATTCTACCTCCTTTTCTTACTACAGATTGACCAGACATCACTTTTTAGTTTGTACCCTCTTATTATAAATAAGCTGCGAACCGCCAATGAATCATAACCATGTCTCATGAAATATTCAAATATGAATATGAGACATACTTGAGTTCCAAAAAAAAAAATATACATTTACCTATTACTAGCGTTGGTAATTTTAAAGGAGAACGGAAACCTCGAATTTTTGCGTGATTTTTTCAGGATACCCTATTTTGGGGTCGTAGAACACGAATCTGAAATTAGTTTTGCATGCATACGAACCGTTTGTCAAAAAAAATTTTTGAAAATTTTTCTTATGACGCACTTTTTCATGCACATATTTATACACCAACAGCACTTGTATATCGCCTTTTTCCTTATTAATATCACACTATGGCCTTTATAGAACAATAAACCCTTCACTTATGGCAGAAAAACTTATTTTTCTTTAATAAAAAAAAAAAGTTTGTAAAACATCATTAAAACAGCTACTGAAAACTGTACAACTGTCAACCCTAACCCTATTTACAAATTTATGTCTAAAGTACCGACACTGACCGATATCATGAGGCGATTTTTCACGTTTTCAATGTTAAATTAATATTCCTTTTGAAACCGGTATGGGTCATTCTATAGAACAGCCCCCTCTTCTGCCGAAAATAACAGAAATACTAGACGACGCGGATTTCGAAACGTCGACCGACCGCGAACGTGTCTTGATTTATGTTTATAAATAATACTTTAACGTCGTCTGCCCCAGATTTTCTAGGGTGTTAAGTACTATTATATATCCCTTGCCCTTCAAGACACATTCGCGCCCGTCGACGCTTCGCAATCCGCACTCGCGGATTTCGTAGCGTCGACGGGCGCGAACGTGTCTTGAAGGGCACGGGATACATATGTTTATAAATAATTCTTAACGCCGTCTGTCCCAGATTTAATAAAGTGCTAAGTACTATTATATATCCCTTGCCCTTCAAGACACGTTTGCGCCAGTCGACGCTTCGAAATCTCTTGCTAAGCGTCGATCGGTCGCGACTGTGTTTGGAAAAATAACGTCGCATAACCAGTCCCGTCGTGCTTTTAGACACCAAGGCTTGCACACATGCGCAAACAACGCATGCAAATATAAATATATGTAATCAAATGACAGATGGAGGTTCATCTAATACAATTTCATTGAATAAAATTCAGATTTTTATGCAAAGGAAAGTGAGTTTTCTACCATAAGTAACGGTTTATTGTTCTATAAAGGCCATAGTGTGATCTTAATAAGGAAAAAGGCGATATGCAAGTGCTATTGGTGTATAAATAGGTGCATGAAAAAGTGCGTGACAAGAAAAAATTTCAAATTTTTTTTTTTTTATAAACGGTTCGTATGCACGCAGAACTAAATTCAGATCCGTGTTCTACGACCCAAAAATAGGGTATCCTGAAAAAATCACGCAAAAATTCGAGGTTCCGTTCTCCTTTAGAATTACCACTAGCGTTATAAATAAGTTAAGTAGATACTAAAAATAAATTCACCGGTACATTAAACAACAAAAATATTGTCCTAACTTTTATAAAGCCGTAAATATTTATTTATCTATAACTTTACTCACCTTAACGCCATTGCGAAGAAATTCTTTAGCACATTCAAATCCAATACCTGAAGCTCCTCCAGTAATTAAAGCAACTTTTCCATTTAAGTCAAATATCATTTTTAAGTCTTTCTCTGCACAAATTTAAAACAAGTTGTTCAGTATAAATTTTAATGTGGAATGACTCGAAAACAACGATTCTCGTTATCCCCTAACTTTCTTCTCTAAAAATAAAAACGAAATGCTTATTGACAACTCAATGTTTTGTTTGTTTGTTTACAGCATAATATATTTGTCATTTCAATTAATTAATGATTCATAAACTAGTAAATATTTACTGGTTCATACAGTGTTTTCATTTTAATTCCAAATTGTATTGTTTGGTAATAAAACAACTTGAATTCTCTGCAGCGTTTATAGTACAGTAAAAATGTACAAAAAAGTAACATGCCTTGGAAAAAATTTTACCCTCGAATTTGTCATGCTCAATGTTATCAGGGACTTACAATGTCTAAAACAAAAAATGTGACCTCCCCTTTTTACTTCAACCGCCATCTTGTAAAATTTTTAAATCGCTTTATCTCGTGCTCTATTGGTCGCACGAAAAACTTATTGAACAAAAAGTGTTGTAAATAAAATTCTACATATTTTCGGTAATTGCTGCGATGCCGAGAAGTTAATATTTTGAGCGTTAGAGGGCGCCGCAGTTAACAAAAACAGTTCTAACAGTTCTAAATTTAATTGGAAATCTAAAATGAATGGAATCGAATTTATTTGGATATGTGTGTATAGCTAATATTTTTACCTAAACAGTTTTCACAACACTGCTTTCTAAAAACTGTTGTTTTTTTGTAAATTCGGCGCCCTCTACCGCTCGAAATATTAACTTCTCGGCATCGCGGCAATTACATTTCGCATGAAAAGCGTCTTCACGTAAAAATGCCGTTGGAAGAGGTTTTTATACATTAAATCACATTTTCGCTCTACGGAGTGTTTTTTATGACAAAATCTTGGAAACTTATCAAGGAGTTTAATTTTAGAAATTACAGTTACCATGTACTCAGAACGTGCGTGGGGCCACCTTGCCTGAACGTATGAATCTATAATTGCAGAATATAATTCAAAGTCGTTGCGTGTCAAGCATTTTTAAGCACTGAGCAGCGACCAAAATTGATATTGAACTGAAAATACGTCAATAGACAGGCAAGCAAAAAATTTATAAACATTGATCTTTTTACTGAATCTTTTTGTGTAATCGTTAGCTAAAGACTAAACATTGGACGGTAGCTGGTACATTATGAGTCGTTCGTTCCTCACTATGTGTTGTACACGGGCCAGACTATAGTTTGTCAATACATTTTTCTTGAACGTTTTGTAAAAACATAATTTTTTAAAAGATTTAATATATATTTTTGAATTTTACATTGTCTTTTTCTTGTGTTTCAAAATTCCTTTTCAGGTTTAAAATTTAAGAAAGTGTTAGTATTTACTGTGTTAGATTTATAGTGTTACGAAATCAAATTGGTACCATCAGTGAAGCGGTTAAGCAAAAACGAAACAAGTAAGTATAGATTTTGTATTATTCTCCGCTTGAAATAGTCGATTTGAACCCTTCTTTGTGAACGTTTAATATCCACTTTGGAAAATATAATAAAAATCCTTCAAACGCGAAAAGATAAATCGTTCACAATAACATTGAGAATGACAAATTCGAGAGTGCAATTTTTTCCAGGTCAAATTACTATTTGACTGGATTATTATTGCCCTGATTTTACTATACACAGAATTAGTTTGATGCATGCACTGCATAGGTTCTTAGGTACCTGTCTCTTTCGCCCTAAAAAATCCTTTCACTTCTGATTTTCATGTGGTATAACAGTAACTGATAGTGATTAGTGAGTTCCTATGTTAGCAATAAACCACTAGCGTACACATATATTTTTAAAGGGCAGTGAACATGAGGGAATAACAATAATAGACATAAAGAAAAGATGTTTTGAAAATTGAAATATTTCCTACTTTTAGAAAATGTCCTCAAGCTAACGAGACAACTTGGAAATTTTAATAACAGAGTTGGGATAGGAGAGCTCAAAATTTAAATACTAAACTTGCGCATGTGCCACGGTTTTAAAATTTGAAAAACCATGTATCAGCAATTAAAAACCTGACAGTTTTTTAATTTATTGCTTGGATTATTTTTTGAAGTACACGAAAGCATATAAATGCTAGCTTTTTATTTTATAACTTACAGTTTAAAATTACACACATAATTTCCAGTTAAAACTGTAAATTACAATAGTTTAGTTTCCAGTGTAAAGTGAAAATTATAAAATAAAAGCGCTTCTCTACGCTTTCGAGTAAAATCAAATCACCCGGCCAACGGAAAATAAACTTAGCTAGTGGTAAATAACTAACCATTGCAATCTTTTAGAAAGCTTATTGTAGGTACGCTCGTGAGCAAAAAAAAGGACAAGTCTTATAACGGTATTTTGCTAAAATCTAGTTGTGTACATCTAACTTTAATTTATAATAACATTGTCAGTTAGTTGTCATAATTTATCGCAAGTGTGCAAAAAACTAATATGCCTCATATCAGCGATTTAGTTAAATCTGGGGTTATTGCTAAAGCAGAAGATGGATGGTCAATGAGACAAATTGCACTGCGTTATAATATTGACAAAAATTCGGTGTGTAATATTTTAAGGAAGTGGAGAATAAACGGTACGATTAGTAGAAATCCTGGATCAGGGCGACGAAAGATATCAACTCAACAACAAGATTTGCAATTGGTAAATGCTTTAGTAGAAAATCCATTTTACTCAGTTATTCAGGCTGCTGAAGAAACGAATTTTCCTGTATCGAGTAGTACTGGTCGCCGGCGAGTAAGAGAATCGGAGCTACGCTACCATGCAGCAGCACAGAAATATGTACTTAAAGCTGAACATAAAGAAGCTCGAGTAGGATTTGCGCTTGACTGTTTAGCGTATGACGTAAATTTTTGGAACAATGTAATCTTTACAGACGAAAAAACTTTCCAGTCAAACACACAGCGGTCGTATTCGTGTTTACCGCCCTCCGAATACTCGATTCGTTGAGAAATATATATTTAACAATGATAAAAGTGGTAGATTTTCCGTCAAAATGTGGGCTTGGATATTGGCACGTGGTCCTGGTGTTTTGTGGCATATTGAGGAACGATTTAATAGTGAAACGTATATTTGTATTTTAGACAATATTATGCTCCCTTCTGTGTCACAATTATTTCCTAATAATGAGTTCATATTTCAACAAGACAATTGTTCCGTTCATACTGCTCATACCGTAACTAAATGGTTTCAAGATAACAACATCAATGTTCTTAACTGGCCCAGTCATAGTCCAGATCTTAACCCTGTGGAGGAAGTATGGGGACTACTCGTAAGAAGTATCCAAAAATGAAATGTGATCCACGGAATGCCGAAGAATTACTGGAAATAGTAAATAATGCATGGGAAAATATTATTACTAACGATTACTGTATAAGGTTATTTAATTCTATGCCAAACAGACTTATAGAAGTTATAAATAGAAATGGTGCAATAACGAACTATTAATAGTTTCTTGTTGAGTAGGATATCCTTTGTCCTTTGATCCAGGATTTCTACTAATCGTACCGTTTATTTTCCACTTTCTTAAAATGTTACACACCAAATTTTTGTTAATGTTATAACGCAGTGCAATTTGTCTCGTTAACCAATCCATCATTTACTATAGCAATAACTACAGCATTAAAATAAAAAAAATTTAAAAGTGATATTTGTTTTATTTCGGCTACTCATTACATAGTCAAATAGAGACAGATTTACGCGAGAAAAAAAAGTTGTCCAATTTTTTTTGCTCACCGTGTCAGAAACATGAATAATTGAAAAACATTACAAATAAATCATTTTAGATAACTTCCACGATATTATGAGTTATTAACTAAACAATTTATTGAAATAAATAACCTTGTTAAATATATCGGATAAGTTTAAATAATTCTACATATAGGGCATATATAAACAACTTGACAAATAAAGCATTCTATATGATTGGTAAGGAGCTACAGTTTTATTTACTTACATAATATTCATAACACTGGTGTTTAATTCAAGTTACACTCAAGGAAATAACAGCCAATAAATGATAAAGCAGTAGCAGTGTTAACCAATCACTTTGGTTTTTGTTTCTGTTCACAGTGTCGATACTATCTGAAAGAATTTATCAATCTAACAGTCAAGTAAATAGTTAGTTTTATTGATTGATCACATATGCCAACCTAATATAAATAAAATACCTAACTATCACAGCTGACAATAACTTTTCCCTGTTTAAAAATACAATTTTAAATTTGTCATTTTATGCTTAAATTATAATATAGATTGATACATATTAATCCTTACAATTAACAAGTAATTGGCAGGGTACTTGGCAAATACGAAACGTATTATTATATTTAAGCATTTTCTATTTACACTTAAACAATGGTAGAGATCAAATTTGTTTTGTTGTATATATTATTTTACCATAACTATAATCACATAAATAACAAAGTACATATTTTTGTAAAAAAGACATTTCTGAAGTACTGTGTAAAAATTATACACCTAGCGCCATCTTCAGATATATTACGAAAATAGCGTAGTAAACTGTTTGGAAATCTCTACCCGGTACGAACAATAAGAAAGGCAAGGCGAACTAAATTCGTACAGTCCTTCCTAGACGGAGTATTAATGCAGGACGAATTCATGCTCACTAAAAGATATAAGTATGTATTTTCAAATGACTTCAAAAAAAGAAAGTTATAAATTTGATCCGTGCTTTTTCTTGTGTATTCTCCGATTTTGATGATTACTTCTATTTGATAGATTTAGAGATTTTCCCGATTATTTCATGCTGATCTCTTCTACATAACATAGCTAAGCAGAATTGGAAATAAGTTTTTTGTATTATCCTTCGACCATTCAAATACTAGACACGAATACAGCCTATGTTGCCTATAGATGAAATATTTTAAGCCTTGATAAACAATGCGGAATGAGTTGGAGGACGAGGTAGGTTATATCGGTGACAGTGGTGTACCTTCTAGGAGGGGTGTAATTTTAGTGTCCTCAATAATAATTTCACAATAATTTTTATAGTTCCTATGATAGCATGTTTACTAGCTTCCTCAATTTCACCATATGTAATGAAATATTAAAAATCATAGTTATATCATTATGTATAATATCAAAACTGGTCATTCACTAAATTGTATTTTAGTACTCGACGCCTACGGTTATGTAAGTTAGGATATACTTATAAAACGAACGTTCTGAGTCCTTTTCAAAATATTTTCTGCAATACTTAGATATTTTTATTCGCTAAAGTCAGTTAATAAGTTCACAAAACAATAATAATACAGGCCGTAAATCGCATTCAACCACAAAACGTCAGTTGTAAACATAAATGGCGATTTTGAGCAGCCAATAGGAAAGCGAAGTAACCCTATATACCTTCCCGATTATGTCGGCTTCCACCGCAAAATTGACCTTGGGTCTAGTATTTGAATAGTCGCCGGTCGAAGATATTATCAGACGATTCGATAATTTGGTGAGTGCGCCAGTTATTCACAAATAAATGTCAATTCATTTGGTAGTTCGGCATGCTAATCTCACAATAGTTTCTTTCGCTATGAATAAGCCACACAAGAACCCACTAGATAGTGTAAAAAAATGTTTGGCAATGTTTGAACACTGTTATTAATAAACAATGTTATAAATAAATAGCCTGACTGGGTTTAGCATAGTTCAAGTGTGCTTCTAGAGGGCATAAATATTAAAACATAATAATTCAGTCGCAAGCTCCTCTATAAAATCCTTATTTTACTATACGGAATGTAACCAGACTGCAACCAACAGCTACTCTTTTGGGGGGTGTTTATTAGCCGTTAGAGGGGTTGGAGGGCGTCAGAAAAAATATTGAGCATAACCACTGTATTCAGCATCCTCGAAAACGGGGGAGAAGGTACTCTCGTTGAATAGGAAATATTTACAAGTTCATCCGACTCACACACTCCAGTATCATCTATTGGCAGTATGTTAATGTATAACTATTCAGCACAAACTTTTGTTTTTTTAAGGAAGCTCAACTTTGTCGCACTAAATATATAAAAAAAAGTTTTCCACTCTAATAAACCTGTTTTTATTTTTGTATATAACAAAAATTATTTTACAAATTTTAAAATAAAACAGAAAAATAGTACACAATAAGAAATTTGCAAAATATATATGCAATCGAAGCAGCACACATAATACTTATAATATAATAAATGTACACATGCATTGTAAGGGACAAACAGAAGCAATTATTAATAACAAATATAATAAAGTCTTAAAAATAGGGAGAACTAAATATCTAAACTAAATTTTCAGAAAAGAGTGCGTGAAAAAAATGATACAGGAATAAAGTACAGTTAGCTGGCCGTCCTTAAAATATTATAATTTAATCTGTTTTTGAATAATTACTTCATTACATTTAAATATTTTCTCGCGATTTTCTCTCTTTCGGGAATAGGAAACTCATATGCAGGCTCACCTCCTTCAATCATCCATATGGATCCAGTTGGACTTGCTTGGATTACTTTAATCACTTCCTTTGCTACAAATTGAGGCCTGGAAATAAAATAATATCAACATGAACTTAGGGGGTTTCACATTTTAGCGAACGAGTAATATTGTCTGACATTAAGTAGGTCTTTAATCGGTAATTGGTTAAAAAGAAAAAAGAAAGAAAAAGCAAACTTTATTTGCTTTTAAGTCGACGTTTCAACAAATACATTACGAGGAAATAAGCTTTGCCTTTTCTTTTTATTCAATTACCGACTAAAGACCTGCTTAACATTGGATGTGAAACTTATGTACTAATGGAAATGTGCTTTTAGAGGGCAGAATATTAAAACATAATATTTTTAGTCGCAAACTCCTCTAAAACTTTTTTATTCTACTATAAGGGACGTAACCAGACTGCAACCAACAGCTACTCTCCGGGCTATGTGCCCCGCCGAGCGCTGGATTACAAGTTACAAGCCTGGCGCGTTAAGTGTAATAATTGCATTTTATCATCGAAACGCTAATGCTTCGATTGCAACAAACACCAGCCGAAAGACTGATCCTACTTAAAGGAGCTCTCATCCCAGTCGTCACACACCACTTGCAGACTGCAATTTCGAGCTGTTGGCTCTCGTCAGTGCAAGGTAGGCATGAATTTTGACAGTTTTGTGACGCAACGGAAACGCGCGCGTTCTTCGCTAAATGCTAAACGCTAAAATGAAAGTTGTAGAGAATTCGATTACGAACAATTTACTTTTATTTTTCATTTCTACTCAATCAATATTGGCAGAGTTATGAATTTTTAAACATCTTTATAATGCGCTATCAGAACACTTGTTCATGATAAAATCGATAAAAACTCGAAAACGATAGATCGTACGCATATATTGTATCTAATGAAAATTAAAAAGAATCAAATTTTGAATAATTATATGTACAAAATCGTTTTGATAACGAGTAAATGGAGGTAAAAGGGAAGAACATAAAAAATTGTCATTTTCAAGTGCATAGCTACATTTTGATTGGCTTTAAGCAATAATGACACTAAAGGTTTTTTGAAGAGAATTAAACTATCTGTAAAATGTGCTACAAGTGACCTTTAGACGAAATGGTTTACGAGTTACAGCTGTTTAAAGCTATGAGCAAAGATTTCTTTTTTATTTAGATTAAGAGTTTCCTGCAAGAACTGTGCATAACAATTTATTTGAAATTAGTTTTGATCTATTTTTAATAGTATATATACTTATGAAAGTAATGCAATAGCATAAGTCGTTCACAAGGTATATTTTCTTTAAAAAAAAAGGTTCTTGAAAACTGTTTTTGTTCAGAAAAATTGAACCAATATTTTTTTTTTCATTCCTTTTTTGTATATTATCATCGTTTCTTTTGACTTTACGACAAAATTTCATAAGACCTAAATGAAGGCTTACAAAATTTCTTACAAAAAACACTTTTTCGTGTATGATTTTCAATAAGTAGCGACAAGGTACTGACGATTGAAAATGCTGTTGATTTTTAATTTTTAGCAAACAGGCAATTTTCGTCACGTTTGAAGTACAAAAAGGTGCATTTAATAATATTTTTTCACTGTTTGAAGTATCAGAAGTTATTCTGTGGGCATTTCCGATACTTGGCTGCTTGATTTGTTGTACTAAAATAATAAATAAATAAATAACACCACAGGTAATTACGACCCCCTTTATCCTGGAAGGCTTTAGCCTTGTGTGGGAGGGGGAAATCATCTAATTCTTCTCAATCATTAATCGGTAATGCCGCCAATGCTTATATATTCTGGTCGTATGGCCACAAACAACGCAGATGTCACCGCCATTGATGCTTACCATTGTTGTCGGATGTACAATCGACATATTTCTGAGTAAACTGAGGTATAAAGGGTACAGTTTTCCAAAGCGTTAGTTTAACCAAGTAGTTGGTTTCGTCAAATATACAATAATACTTCTTCTAATCTTTCAAATTCCAAACTTATAATAGTATCGTGTCGGCACGTTTTTGTAATGATATCTATTTTTTGTTGCTATTTTTTGTAGGGTCAATTACTATTCGGTATGCTATATTTATCATTTACACGTCCTTAATCTGGCCGCGGGTCGTCAAAGTTCCAACTAAATACACTAATTCCGAATTGTGGTTGTGGTAGGTGCAATAATTCTTACCAACGACTGTGTACACTACAACTATACGTAGGCTTAGGAACAGAAATGCTACTAACCTAACAAATTTTATTTATTATTCCTCCCAAGTAGTTGAAATTATTACCCATAATATACAACTAATATAAACAACAGTAACAATCACTGTATCATCGACAGGTTATAATATGGTGGCGCTACCTGTGTCTGAAAAATGAAGTCAGATTTGGGGTAAACTCACAAACAGAATTCGCTCAATACAGTGACAAATCTAGTAGCTATATGGATGAAATTAGAAAACGAAACGAACTGAACTGAAAATGAACTATCTTATTCAATTAATTTCCAACGTCTAATCAACGTTAGAAAGTGACTTAATAACACACCATACCTAATTAGGTCACTATACAACGTTAAACTAATGGAAGAAAAGGTTCCAAATCTAAGTAGTATGTTTGCGAGGTCAAAGTAACGTTGTTTCGACGTTGATTCACAACTAATAGTACAGTCCAACGTTAAAAAGGGGCCAAATCGCCGAAATCTGAAGTACTGCTCCGATCTTCTTGAAAATTTAGAATTAAGTTCATCTTACCCTCCTCTTCAAACCTGACTTGGTCGCAAAGTGTGGTTTTTATTTTTAAGAGGTGAAAACTACCCCTTACTCCAATAAATTGAAAACTAATAAATTAACGCAGTGATGGGCTATAATTATGTTCAAATATGTTAAATATCAATTGTTTTTAATCATGGATCTAATATTTCAATATTTTACTATTTAACTACCCTTAAAAACAACCCCTCACACGAAAATTAATAAAAAAATGTGTTTAAAAAGCATGAAACCTTTTTATTTTGGATCGTAATAGGAGAATTTTTCCCTTTAAGTATAAGAAATCTGATACTTAATTTTTTTAATGATGCAACCCCCAAAAGCCACCCCTAACAATAAAAGTTAGGAAAAATTGAATTGATGGATAGGTTATCATTATGTTCAAATATCTTAAATATTTGTTGTTTTTATAATGTAACTAATATTTCGATATTTTACTATGTAACCACCCTTAAAAACTACCCCTCACATAAGTATTAAAAAAACGGTTTAAAAAGCATAAAATCTTTTTATTTTGGATCTTGAATAGAAAAAACATATTCCTTAAGTGTAAACGACCTGATACATCATTTTTCAATATTGTTCAACCCCTAAAAACCACCCCTTACAATAAAAATTAGGGAAAAAATCCTTTTGAAAGCTCCAAGTAGTGAAATGCGTAAAAAAATGAAAATAAATTGCTGCTTATGATATAATGAAATTTTTCTAAAATTTTCATCCCTTAAAAACATCCCTTTCAGGGAAATTAAACTCTTGAAAATTCACATTGTAATTATAATAAAAATATTTTTTAACGATAACTCGGCTTCCTTTTAAGCTTTTTGCATTCACCCACATATCATTTTGTAGGGAATTTCATAAGCTATAAAGTCATGATGATTACAATATTTCTACACCCTTTCATTCAGAGAATTTTAAGGTTGAAGGGCTAAAAAGAGGTTTCCTTCGTATAAAAATCAAAGCTTTAAATGCCCATATCTCGCTTAATTTTCAAGCTACATGAATTTTTAAAAAAAAAATTTCAGTAAAAAGAAAGCTAAATTTTGTTGAGAACACTATTTTCGTAAAACCATTATTTTTTGAGTTATTTTGAAAAAACAACGTATTTTTGAAAAATTGAAAAAAAAAAATTTACTTAAAACAACTTTTTTCAAAATGTACATTTTCTAAACCATTCAAACTTTTGGAACGTGTTATTGGGACATAAATAAAGTAAATTTTTCATGGGCTACGATTAATTTTAATTTTGCCGCTCATGGAACCAATTTTATTGTCAATTTTTTTCAAAAATTCCAGAGACTTAACTTATTTTCGTCACAACTTCCTTAATTTTCATGCCAAAGACTTTTATAAAAGCTTATTTTAAAGGTCTAATAAGACACTTTAAAAAAGGTTATGAACACTTTCTCTGAGAAATTACTCATTTTTCCGTTATTTGAGTTTAAATATATAGATAAATTTACGACAAACAAAAATTCGTCTTCAATGACTCATAAGTCGCTTAATGTGACCTAAAACATTAAATAAAAACCAACGAATCGCTTTGTTTTTTCATTGACTTCAATTTTGATAAGAATAGTTTTCTCCCGAAAACGTTTAATTTTCGAGTTACTCACGAAAGCTGTTGAAAAACGTGTTTTTTATTGGAATTTTCAATTGCGAATAACCCAGAAATTATTAGGTTGTAGAAAAAACTTTAAACCACATTTTCTTCTTAAAATTTGATCCTCTATCGATTCCCCGTATCATTTTGAATTTTTAAATTTCCACCCCCGAGAAAGGGTGGCATTCACCCCCGGGGTGGAATCACATATCGGAACTAAGTCAGGTTTGTTATTTGCATCATTTTAGAGCTACTGTCAAAATTTCAAACAAATCGGTTGAGTTGATCAGATTTCGGAGGTGAATCGGTTCATTGATTGTACTATAAAGACATTAAGTTACTATCCAGCTACTGTTTGCGCTAACTCGAACATTGGAATTAGTAATAAAGTATCCGGTAGTTCGTAAAATTTTACTTGGGTTGATTTTTGAGGAAATCGGCGAGAAAAGAAAAGTAGCAACGTGATTTTTGACAGTACCTTGAAAGAAAATACGAGCACTTAAAGTTGGAAATTTACATAGTACATAATGCTTTTTGAAAGTCTAAAGCCTAAATGGCCGCAGATGTCGTTTACAAAATTTAACAGAACTTGGGAAATTATGGCGACGATTCCATTTCTCTTCAACTTCTTTAACTCGAAATCTTCGAATAGTAGCTACCCTTTTGCCGTATTTATAAAAATAATTATAGTTTACTTCAAATCTTACAGTCTTTTGAAGAATAGCTTACTACTTACAGTTAAAATTGAGCATGATTGTTATGCACCCCACAGTTTATAAAGCGGGACAAATTGCTGTTCCGGCGCCATTATTGGGGAAATTGGTAAAAGCAATAAAAAACAAAGTCATCCCGGGAAACCGGAATGATGGCAGCTCTACGCGGAAGCTATGTACAATCTTAAGTTATCTCTCCCAGCTAACAATTTAGGTGTCGGACGACTTCAGCTAAAAAAAAATCGACCAAAGCAGGTCGTAATTAGGTAATGTTAAAGTTCAATTAGTTAAGTCGCTGTATTAACTATTAGATACAGTTAAATTTTTAGTGAAAAAAAATTAAAATTTTATACAGATATTATAATAATAGGTATTTTTAAGGGACTTAGTAATATTTCAAGGTACAAAGCCTCATTTAAACAAAGAAAATGTATTCCAAAGTAAATTCTCGCGTATAAACCGTGCAAATTAAACAATTGCCAAAGATAAAAATATGTCTTATAAGTAGTTAATAAGTAGTTATTATTATCAACCATATAAGTATATAGTTTTACCTTCTTGACGAGACAGTGTTAAAGAGAATATGAAAGGTAGCAAATCGTTATGTTGATTAAATGTATTCTCAACATTGAAATTTACCTAAAAGGTGTCCGGCAACCGAACCTAACAGATCAAATAACACCTATTCAACTTATTTTCCACGTCTAATCGACGTGTCAAAAAACACCATTTAGGTAGACTCGACATCGAATTTACGTCATATTTCACGCATTGAAATTGGTGGCATCACTTGTTCGACATCATATCGACGTCGAAAAGCACCTAAATGGTTAGCTGGGCTGAATAAAATATAATTATAGTTTAATAATGTTAATATTATCATGTTAATAATAAGACATCAGCATCCTTGTATTACCAAATATGTTTACATAATTAAAGCACTTGGGTGAATAGAAATTAAACATAAATAAGCTGAACTAGTTGAAAATAATCACAATATTTATGTTTTTAGATATTGACACAACATACGTACAACAACACATTTCTTGGCTAAGAATGAAAATTCTCATATTTACGTATAGTAACAGTAGTCTGTAGCTTTTCTCCAACTAGCAATCTAGAGAATTGTCGTAGTTTAGTTTTTGGTTGAAGAAGAAAACGAGGTGTGTAACCACCATTAGTTGTTTTGTCAGCTTATCATATAAACATATCATGAAGAGTTTAAATTTCATTTATTCGTCATGATGATGACACAAACATCTCAATATATAAGAAATTAAATAGAATTACAGAATGATCAGTGGATTAATGGGAAGAATTAGCGTTAGTTGAATATTCTGTTGGCCGATCAACTTGGTCGATCTTATTCAGTATTAAAGTAGGTACTTGTACTTGTGAGAGCAATGAAATTATGAATAAAAATAGTAAATAAGAACTTACTCTTGTCTAAGCCAACCTGTAGAATTATTTTCTAAGTATTTCTGGTATTGGTCTCCCAAATTGCGTCCATTCATATCGAAAATCAAAGGCGTTTCCGTCACTCCTGGACAAATAGCAACAACTCTAACTTTAGTTCTTTCATAGTGGTAAGATGCACCCCAAGACTTTGTCATTCCAATTACTGCGAATTTGGTACCGCAATATACGGGGATGTGTGGATATCCCTCAACGCCGCAAGTTGATGATATATTCACTATAACTGCCTCAGGGCCCTGTTTGTATTTTGGCAGATATTTGTCCAATCCCAGAAGCATGCCATGAATGACTCCGTTCTAAACAAACGAATATTATCGTTAGAATGTTTGATAGATGGGCTAATAATTGTGAAGGGGTGTGGAAGAATTGACATCAGTGTCAATTGAACATATAGTATGTCTCGCTTTTCGTAACTCCCATATTATAACTCCCTTAATAAAAAGTGCGATTTTCTTTAAAATTTGGGTGGAAGATACTTACCCATCAGGTTTCACGGTAAATTATTTAAAAAGTTCGTCGTTATGAAAAAATATAAACTCAATTTTCCAAAAGAAGTTATTAGGCAAAGTTTTAACTTTAAAAAATTAAATCTTGTATATATGAACTGTCCATATTTTTAGTCGTAGGAAAATGGGAGTTTCCACTTAAAAAAATTGAAGATATTTGATATTTCTGAATTTAAATTGTGACCACTTTTGTACTCACCCTGTATAATATTTAATGAAATAACCTACGCTGTGCTGATTACTTCCACAGTAAAAGATATTTAATTCCTTCATTGGGTTATTCACAGGAAGAATTTCGTTAGGAGTCTGCAGTTACCAATTTTTCGTTAAAAATGTTAATATCTCGAAAACTATAAATTTTAGATATGAATAGGATTTGTTATACAAAGCGACCTTATAATTTTGTAAACTATCAATCCGTAAATAAAAATATGGTTGCTACATTTAAAATAAGAAAATTGACACCTACTTCTGGTATTAGATAAAGTGACAAAACTGTCAAAATATTTTAGTTGGCTACTTGGATAGATCATACACTGTATACTATACATACGGAATTACACAAGAATTCGTTTAGTAATTTTCGAGATATGGATCGCGTAAGCTCTCGGTTGGACACTGCATATTATTCTACTTTACTCTAGGCAATGGAAACTAAATAAACCCACCTGGAAAAAATAGGAGGATTTAGTTTTATAGGCTAACTTTATGTTTTTTGGATCGCTGATTCCGAGTTTTTCACTCCTACCAAAAAATTTCGCCGGAAATACCTCTACTTTGAAAAATAGCGTCAATTCTTGTTCATTTCTTTTTGAAAAATGGCTTTAAAATCTGAAAATATAACAAGTTACTCGTAGATTCTCTCGTGTTGTCAATCGGCGCTCGTTTCTCCCCTCTTGCGTGCCTTTTTTTGTCCATTCCCACTCTCCCCGTGTGTAACCGTTGGAGCGCATCAGTATAAAATACGTTGTGGAATTGAACGCACGTCGTTTCGTTGATTAGTAATCCTGATTTATTGCCATCTGTCAAGCTTTTTCTCACACCAAACGCAGATCCGCAAGCCATTGCAAACACGGGCAATCAATTCCTACTTCGCTTGTATGGCTGCAATGCTGGAAATTCAACTTTAAATGCGTTCAGGCACAAAACGCAGCTGCATTCATACCGCACATACCATCAAGTGCAACTTGGGGGAACAGGTAAAAAGCTGAAGAATTGGACTGGAAAAGAACACACGCAAGCTTATCTCTAGTCACTACTTCTATGACTCCCGTTCCACCGGAGCTTTTAAAGCTTATATCTTGCAAATTCAAGAAAGGTTGCCGAGCAGCATGCGGCTGCAGGAAATGCGGGCTGCGATGTTCGGTGATGTGCGTTCAATGTAACAACACCTGTGAAGCACCCTGTATATACCCCATATATAAATTTAGTTTTTTTCTATTTATTTCCAAATTCAAGTAATTATGGCAGTTAATTCATTTCATTTTTACATTTATTTAGTCATTAAAATTTGAACAAGGTAAAGTTACCAGAATGCATTTTAAAATTACATTATTTTTAAAGCAACGTTAAATGCTACATTTGTACGAAATAATTTACTTAAAAATCGAGTCTAGTCACAGCATTTGTTTACAATGGACACGATAAGCGTAAAGTACTTCTATTACTTACCACAGAGTGAAATCGCCTGTCGTTTCCTAGCTTAAGCCATGTCTTAAGCAAAGGACGGAGTCTGCGAACTACGACGCATATAGACATTGAAATTTATAATGTATACATTTCCAAGCGTGGGACGAAATTCGTAGCTCTCACGTAAATTGTGAAGTCATTTTTACCATATAAAAGAAGATCAGACTGTTCAGAAAAAGGAGATGCATTTGGAATCCCACCTGAGCTACTTGGTAGTCTTCATGTCTGCTGTGCTTAGGAAATAAAATTTAAACACACCTTAATTACTTTGCAGACTTCATGTCCGCTGTACTTAGGAATAAAGTGTTAAATACACCTGAATTGCATCGCAGTACTTCGTGTTCGTTGTACTTTCATCGAAGACAATCACTGTTTAACGTACTCTTTATGAAGTGCCGTTCCAACGTCTCTACGATGCCCTACGAGGACGTTAAACATGTAGAACCTGGGGGAGAGCATTCACGGGCAATATAACGCTATACAGAGCGCACAGAAATTCAGCTGGCATAAATTTCTAAAGGTGACTACTTTGTTATTTCGAGACTCTACTTTATTATTTGCAATTGCATTCATATTCTGGTTACGGGGTGTTTAAAAAAGGTTTAAATGACGAATTTGTGGTACTAAAAGAATATTAGTTTTTTATGAAATACTAGCTTTGATTTTTAACTATAAAGAATATTATATTACCAGTTATTCACTTATGATTTGATTCACAAATTTAATTCATAAAATTTATCTTTCTGAATATTTTACTAGGGAAATTTGCGTTTGCAAAATAACAAGTTTATGTTCAAGAACTATGTATTTTCTCTTTTATGCAATGACAAGAAACTTTCACTTCCATTATTTTCCATTTGATGTACTACTTATTAAGGCTACTGTGTGCCTAATTTTGAACATGTAAAATGTCATAGTAATGTTTATCTTTCAAATGATTATCTGAGATTTCTCACCAGCGATCTAATTGGTTTTCTATGATTATTTAATAACGATCCATCCACTTAATTACCTTGCGCTACCAACCTGTGCAGGCCATCGGTCAGTGCTGGGTTAATTAGCCCGTAAACTTGTTCGTATTAAGAAGGGTTTACTTTTCGTCGAGTACTGAACCGGGACGTCTCGTCTGTTTGATTTACATCTACCCACCTTGTTTTGCGTTGTTGGACAGTAATACAAAATTTGGTAGACTGTTTGTTTTAATTATAATCAAAGGATTTTTCCTTAACATTCTATGGTCTTTTACATGAGTATTTAATGCTCATTTCTCAACTTAATTTTGATAATGTATAAACATGACATGATTCTTGTCCTCTGTTTTGCATTCGATTCATTATTTGGCTATTGCTAACAACTTTATACTTTATACTTTATACTTTATACTTTATACTATACTTTATAAATTATTATTATCTAGCGATTGCTAACAACTTTCTTTAATCATAAACCATTATTACCTAGCGATTGCTAACAGCTCTATTATAGATTAACATTATCAGGCCATTGCCACAACCCTAATTACTGTTAATATAACACAGCATACTTTTGTATAACTAAGTTCTTGTTATTGCATCAAAACTACTCAGCATATCTATAGTATGGTCATTAATTAAATTTTTGTAAATTGTTAAATGTTTTTAACTTTCCTGTCTTCCTCTAATGAATTTATAGTGATCATAAGTTATTTTTTTTTAATTAACAAAAATAAAATAGTTTTGAAAATATTCGATTTTGGCGCCATGTTTTCAAAATTTGCTGTATTTACAGTAGGAAATTTTGGTGGGAAGTGAAAAATTCGGAATCAGCGACCCAAAAAACATATGTTAAGCTTATAAAACTAAATCCTCCTATTTTTTCCAGCTAATATTCTCTATTGCCTGGACAACTTGTATATAAAACAAGTCAATATGGAAAATATTTTACTATGGTTGTTTAAGCCTAACAGAATATGATAAAGTCATAACAATTTACTTTTTGGTTGGATCAGAAGTATTGCAGCGAGTGAGTGAACTTAATAATAAATTCATATATTTATGAAAGAAAAGTGTAAATTTTTCCTTACATAAAATGGTATAGCCAATTTCACTCCAAACTTCTCCCTATTCTATGTTGAATGAAGGCGCGGTAATACTCATTCACCAAACATGGCTCAATGCCAAGTTGTGGATCTCATTATTGGTACGTGTTCGCTAACCAGTCCTAAATTATTTATGAACTCTTGCTCACCTTGCCACGCTAAACAAAAAGCTAATTGCTACCTATTTTTTGCGGCCCTATTTTGTTGACTTTGCTTCATAGGGCAAGAGGTTATTGTAGTTATGGAGTGGTAAACCTCATGCCACTAAGCCCCTTATGCACAAAATCTGATAATTCATTTGCTAGCTGTTTATATAGAGGTGTAAATACAAAAGTTCAAAACGGATGCAATTCATTGATACAAACATAGGATTTTGCAAAAATTATGTACTAATTTGTGAAAAATTCATCCTTATAAACAACGCAATTTTATTATTGTATTATATTTACATTTACTTACCACGTTTAGTAATATTTCTTTTTCCCATACTGCGTCATTTAATATCCCAGCGTTATTGATAAGAATATCTACACTCTTAAATGCCTCTACAGTCTTCTTAAAAGCATCTGAAATTGTAATTTTTAATGTAGCATCTATGATTTAACAACCCTCGAACTCGATTCACGGTCGATATTTTTCAAAAAGTATATATTGATATTGTTGATATTTGTAATTAGTATAATATGAATTAAAAATAAGGAATCGTAGGAAAAAGTGTAAACATTATAGTGTATGTTCGTCAATTTACTAAAATCTTTATTTATTCTTTAAATATTTTATGGGATACTATTTAAAATCATAGACTTTTGCTTGTTCAATTATCGCGCTTACAAAAACAGGTTAGGTGAACACGCAGAAGGATAGACAGTTCAGAATACTACGATTTTTCCCTACGAGTGATATTTAAAGTTTTAGAAGTATTTCCAGTAAATACGATATTTTTATAATCTTCAGTAAAGATTGCAAAATGTACCATTGTAGTATCATTTCCTTCACTGTGTAGTGGTTACTATTACTCCAGTCGAATTAGTATGAAAATGGGATGATTTTGATAAAAAATATTTCTAAGATAAGCCGAATTCAGGATGTTCAGAATGATGGTAGGTATGTAATATTTCTTAGGCTTCAATTTTTTGCGCGATAAAATTTTTTGTCATACAATTAAGGTCTAAGAAAATGGTTTTATCGTATTTTAAAAAAGACTATTTATTTTAGAACAAAAAGTGTTTCTTAAAAGTTGTGCGCCTTGAAAAAGCCTACAAAACTAAAATTATTTCATCAAAATAGGTTAATTTGTTTATGAGTCATTCTAAAGGAAACCTGTTAAAATGGCTGTTTTTTCAATTGTGTAAAACCCATTCCGCTACAAATTAAACTTTCGGTAATTAATTTATACGCATGATATACTTGTTCGATAAAAAAAAGACGTTGCAGGATATTTTATTCATTGCATGGTAAAATATTCAATTTTCGGTAAAAATATAAACTGCTCGACAAAAATAACATTTATCTGGTATAAATATAACATTTTGAATAGAAAGAATAAACGCTCGATAAAAATAACAGATGCTCGATAAAAACAAACAATGCATAATAATAATATATCAGACCTTGAATAAAATGGTTAAATGCACATAAAAAGTACTAATATTCAACAAAAATAAAATATGTTCGGTAAATCGAGCAAATGCAAGATGAAAAGAATAATCGCCCAATAAAACAATTAGATTTGCGATAAGAATAATAAACACATAACAGAAATAGTAGACGCCCGATGAAAATAATGATTGTTAGATAAAAAATAATAGGTGATCAATAAAAAAATGTAAATAGTCAATACATTTAAACAATTGTTGATAATTAATAAATGCACGATAAACAATAATTTTTAATAGTAATATATATATAAAAATATATAAAAAGTAGTATATCATAACAAATCTATAAAAAATAAAACAGAACTTTGAATTTTTTTAAATCAAAATAAAACTTTTATTCTAAACGTAAATATTAAAATAAATTAGGAATCCTTGTGTTGCATCTGTGGATATGACTATTAACAGATGAAGATGTGAATTTCCTAAAAAAAATCTGACAGTAATTTTTTTGAAATGTAAGTAGATATAAAATAAATCTCACCTTTCACTTATTGTATTAATAATGCCTTCTTTGATTTAGCAGGGCGCCCTCTGCGTCGCTTCATACCCAGCGGAAGGGCTTTGGCTTCTGGCGGTGGAATGGCAGTTTTCATTCGTATGGCAATTCCAACAATGTGCTTGCAAATTCTTTTTTTAAAATATTGTGGACAATCACAATTTCCATCAATCCATTTCTCTTTGTTGTTTGGTAAAATGGTACTCCAAATATTAAACATTACTACTTTATATTCATCAAAGGAGTCAAAGTCCATTTCTTTATTTTTCGTCAGGTCACTTTCGGTGAATTCATGTTTGTCTTGCGATGGACTGAAATATATACAGCTATCAGAAGTTTCTTCAGTTGTAATTTGTTTGTTTTTTTTAGCCCATTGATATGCTTTTGTCCATAACTCAAGATCTAAGTTCGGTAGTCTGCAAACTGTTTTTATTTTTGCAATGTAATTATTAGACCAAGTTTCAATATACTGCATCAACATGACTGAAAACTGTCCTATGGAAATCGTTCTCTCAAAGTGTTTTCATCTTTAATGACACGATTAAATGCTTCCAGAGCATTATTGGTGCTAGGCACAGTTTTCGAAATACCCTCAAACCAATTTCGGTTTGCAATCAAGCCACTCTTTTTTAAAATATGTAATAAATTCCTTTTGTTTCTGCCACTTTTTAATAAAAAAATTTGACGCTTGCTGAAAAACAGCTTCATTTTTACTAAGTTGAAGAACATCTATGTCACTAATGATTTTCTTCACGTCTGATTTAGGGTGTACAAGCTGCTCTGCCTTTCGCTGCACATTTTTTTTCATGTGCGCCCAACACATTATAATTACTGATTCTTTTCCAAAAACTTGCTTAAAAGCATTCTGAATGGCATTAGAGGCATCACAAATTATCATTGTAGGGCGTATTTCTTCACCAAAAATTTTTTCGATCCCTAATTTTAAGGTTTTAAACAAAAAAATAAAGTCCTCGGTTTGTTCGTTTGAACAAATACCTAATCCAAATGGATGAAACTGCCTAGTTACATCTGTTGTTCCCACTACTAATACAGGAAAACCTTGCCAAATAAGTTTTTAAGTCGCATCAGCATGAATATGCTTTATGTTAATCGCTAACTTTAATAGAACTTTTGAAGAAACAAAAACACGAAAACATGACGGATCATCATAATTTGTTTCATATGATACAACAAACCCCTTATTTTCATCTTCAGGGATGGCAGAATTGTCGATAAAAAACTTTTCTAATTCACCAAGACTTATTGAGTGTGGGCCAAATTTTTGTTTTCTTAAAACTGCCAAATAATTTTTCAAGTTTACCATATTCGGTATTTCTAATTTTTTTTTGTCTAGAATTTCCATTATCCTTTTGGGTTTTATTTTGGTATCAGCATCAAACAAACTCTTTATTTCATTCTTTACTCCATCACTAATTTTATTTTTAGATTTTGTGGGAATTTTGTCACAAGTATGTGCAAGCTGTGAACGATATATAATTATCTCCGTAGTATGGGACGGAAAACTCAAGTAAACTCCAGCTTGGCATTGTTCACCTCTATATTTCACTTTATTACAACAGTAAATATTATTTACCGTGCCATCTTTGTCAATGTTCTTATGATAGAAACTCCATATTCCTTCAGACTCGACAGCTTGCTGAGCCGATTCCTTATTTTCAAACACCTTTTCCTTCTGCCACTGCTTGTCGATTTTTTTCCTACGTTTTTGAACAGACGGTGCTGTATCTAACTCTTCTTCCGAACTACTTACATATACCGGTATTGTTTGCAATCTTTGTCGTTTTTCACTACTCACAGAACTTCCCGCACTAGCTTCAAACTCCATTGTTATTATGACTTTCTTTACACTGTATAGAAGTTAATTTCAAAAGCCGGTACAAGTAAGTAATACATGGAGCTGATCGAGCGAACAATTAATTTGTTTTGGTTCTGACGTTATGTTTACACAGCATGTAATAGCCGGCTCACGTGGAGTATCGAAGGAACAACAGCGGATATATAAAGTAAAAATAGTGGGCAGTAATATCTTATGTTGCACTTTTCTAAAGCTACCATGCAGCATGTGATAATATATCGTGCAAAGTTTATCTAGCATTTAATATTATACCCTGCAGACTCTAATTAAATTTATCGAGCAATTATTCTTTCTAACATGCAAAAGTGATTTGAATATCGATCAGTGCTATTGTGCATTTGTATTATTTTATATTACATTTTGAATTTTTTATTATACAAATCAGCTTTAAATATCGAACGCTTTATTCCTACCCAAACTATTCGACCATATGGCTCCCGATTTCGCATGCCTTTTCTATGCTACAAGAGACTTATTTTCGCGTAGAAAAAAGTATATGAAACATGTTTTTCTATTGTTTAACAATTGAAAAAACAACCATATTAGTATATTTTTTTACAATGACTCATATACAAATTAACCGATCTTGATGATATGTCTCATTATGAGGTTTTTTCAAGGCGCACAACCTTTAAGAAACACTTTCTTTTCTAAAATCATTAGTTTTTCTAAATCTCGAAGAAACCATTTTATCACACGTTAATTGTTTAATAAAAAAATTTGCCACGAAAAAAAGTTTGAGCCTAAGAGACCCTATATTCTTACCATCATCCTGAACATTTTTTTTTGTCAAAATGCTAATTCGACTGGAGTACGTAGTTTCGTCTCTGGAAAAAGTCGTGCCTTCCTTGTTAGGTAAACTATGTTGCACTACTATAGTGGCAGGCAAGACACGTTGCTTGCACTGATTCTATAGTCAAAATTAATCATTTTCCTTCTTAGGAACGAAAACCTGTCGAGGACAATGACAGTTGATAGGTTTATTATTAACAACAGTAACTTAACAATTTTTATTATGAAAACCTGTCTATGGTTTCTATTATTTTAATAGTATTTTGTTATTCATATTTCATAACATTCATTTTTCTTTTAATTCAAATCACAAATCTATGTTTGCTCCTATTCCTTTACAGAATTGTTTTACCAGCATTGTTATGGTGTTAATTGTATTTATTATTCTTTGAATTATCTAGGTATAGTGACTAGGGGTAAATACGATTCTGAGGTAAATGCACCATCTGCTGCTGTCAGTTATATGTGACTAGTAGAAATTTATACATGGTGGAGTTTGTCACAATGATAGGCTAGGGGGTGCGCTTTACCCTAGAAAAACTGGTTTATGGGGTAAATGCACTCAGAACAGGTGGGGTAAATGCATTATCGGGTTTAATTCAGATTTTGCTCAATATGCCACGTTCTTATGTACATAAGTTTAAACGTCGGCCCTACAAGACTGAGCAACTACAAGAAGTCCTAAGTTTGATTAAAAAACGGAGTATTATCAGTAAAGTGGGCTGCGGCTAGATATGCCATTCTAAGATCAACTGCGATGTAGTCGACACAGGCGATTATGTTTTGGTGTAATTCCAATAATAATTTGGAATATCGCATTAAATTTTTGAGGTGTAAAAATAAGGAAAAAAGGCACTTTTAAATGACCCTTGGTGGGGATGATGAATCTGATGTAGAAAGGGAGAAGTGTCTCAAGAAGCTTAAAACCCCTTATTTTCGCATAGGACTCCTCTACTTTAACACCGATTTTACAGGCTATCATAGTTCTTAGTTAGGTTAATTATCATTTATTGCTTAAGTTGATATGTTTAAGATAAAGTTTATTTTTTTTGTAGTTTGTAACCAAGTTGTCTACTATTCTAATAAATTACCTAAACTCTACACTATATTTCATAATAACTCATTTGTACGTTATAATAATAATAATTTCTTTCACGTATTATAATAAAGATTCCATTCACAAAATATCGTAGATGGTACATAATGTATAAAGATTGATTTCATTTGCGCCATACTTTGTTTTGCCCTGATCATAGAGAAAATATAGACCTAGGCGCGTTTACCCCACTCGACTGGGGTAAATACACCCCCTGTATTATTTCTGTATTAAAGTCACGCTTGACATATAAGATCCGACAGATCAGTTTAGTTTGATTTCTGTAAAAACTACCTTGAAATTGAATTTATCGATATTGGGAGTATATTTACCCAATGTCACCAAATATTTTTCTATTTAATATCCTTTTGCTTTGCCATTTTAAATAATATTTTTGCTAAAAAACTCGTCCATTCAGAAATGAATGTGGCAAATTTACAGTCGCCTCTCCACCAAATATCTAGCTATCTACTGCACTCTGTAGTATTATTATCTATTCATCCACACATTATATCGCTAGATAATACTTATTCATTTATGATCGGTTAAGTCAACTTATTTCTGAGGGATACTAGAGAGTTATTAATTGTAAATTATTTACCCTTTACGATCTATCTTACCTTCAAATTGAGTAATATTTGTAACATCAGTTTTTACAAATATTGCTTTATTGTCTCCAAATTCTTTCTCTATCTGTATTAAAGCCTCTTTTCCAAAATTCGAATCTACGTCAGCTAAAGTTACTCCCTAAAATAATTAAACCTATAAAGATGTGGCGAATAATAATGCAGCACGGTGAATTAAAAAAATATATCAAAATGCTACAAATACTGTAGGTAAATAATAAAATTGTAATTATTCAACAACATTTTAAGAATTATTTAAACTTCATAAATACATAATATGTCTGAGTATTAAATATTTTGTATTAAATTATATTACCTTAATACCGTTACGCAGCAATTCTTTTGCATATTCAAGACCAATTCCCGAAGCTCCTCCAGTAATTAAAGCAACTTTTCCATTTATATCAAATACCATTTTAAAGTGTTTAGTCTCTGCGAACTTATGACCTACTGTTAGAAACTCTGTGATTAAGTAAAACTTTTAACATGGATTAAAGCTAATGAGATGATAACCTTCGTCATTTAAATACTTCTGTAAAGACAAAAATTCTATGTTTGTTTATAGAAAATAGAAATAATATTTATCGAGAAAGTTCGATAAACTATAAAATAACAATATCAATATTGTCATTGTTGTACTGTCCTGAACAGAAAAAAATCGGATAACTTTTTTTTTCTAATGTAAATCTGTCTCTATTTGAATATGTAATGAGTAGCCGAAATAAAACAGAGATCACTTTTAAATTATTTTTTATTTTAAAGCTGTAGTCATTACTATCGTAAATGATGGATATTTAATGAGACAAATTGCACTGCGTTATAACATTAACAAAAATTTGGTGTGTAACATTTTAATAATAATAATAATAATAATAAAACGTCTTTATTCAGGAAAATGCATAATCATACATTTTAATTTACATGGCGAAGTTTGGCCATTGGCTACTCTAACACTTAACCTATGTCTACTTAAGTTATAACTAATACCTATTACCTATAATAATAATAATAATAATAGTAATAATAATAATAATAATAATAAGCAGGAGGGGCTGACTTCCATCTATCAAGCCTTTGGTGAGTAGCGCCACCACTTACTCCAGCTGGGGTGCAAAACCGAACCGGCAGCCCTAGTGCACCCGGGAGGGGAAAGCGTCTTCCCCTCTGGTGTCGGTCGTGGGCCTGCTGGGCTAACCACCCACAGGCCCTAAACTTTGGTTTCGGCAGGCCGAAGACTGGGCCCCCACGATCGACCCCGTGCGGATAGGGGGCAAGGTGGTGGGGCCCAACCGGACGGACCACCCGTTGACGAAATTGGCAATGTCCAAGGACGCTTTGAGTGAACAGATGAACTGAGGGATGAACTTCTGCATTGCTATGAAAGCAGTGAGCCCGCGCGGAGGGGATACATGGCGCGGATGCATGCTCTGTGGTGTGAGAGGCTACCAGAGCATAGCGCCTTCACGCCACAAAATCTGCGTGACTATGTATCCCACCTTCGTAGTAGGGGCTACGTGAGGGCTGCTCCTGGACCGGTGAATGAGGTGGCCGAAGAGCGCAGTAGAAGTGTAAATCTAAAATCCTAAAAATAATGATAAAAGATGGAAAATAAAAATGTGTAATAGTTGAGATCTTAAGCTATTGCGAAGTTTAGCTACAGAAAAATGTTTCAAGTTAGTATCCATATTATTGTAGTGTTTAACAGCGTTGTAAGTGAAAGATTTTTGAAAAAAAGTTGTTGAGTGTTGAGGCATTGTAAAATTATTGACGCATCTGATATCGCGCGAATGCAATGCGTTACGTGGCACCAGTTTGTCTCTCAGGTATTTCGGTATAGATGTAGTCAGCAAACGGTGTACAAATAGCAAGAAATGAAGTTTCCAGATATTGTTGAAGAAGCTCTTTAATTTTAACACTGACGTGGTCGTATTTACGCAAGCTAAAAATAAACCGACAACATGTGTTCTGAACTATTTTAATTCTGTTCTCATTAACCGAATCCAAAAATGGAAAATACATAATTAGGCAATAATAAAATATTGGTAGAACGAGCGTTTCACATAATTTCTTTCTTATTTTAAAAGATACTGTTTGCTTGCATATAGCATTTTTAGACAAACGTATGATTTCCTCAGCAAGCTATTTATATGCGGTGTAAAAGTGAGATTATTATCAAAGATAACTCCTAAATTTTTTGCCTTTGTTACTATAGGAAGAGTAGTGTTGTTGATTTTAATTATCATATGATTAGCTAGGTTTGAGTATTGATACTTTGAAGAAAATAATAAAACTGAGCATTTGGAAGCATTTAAAGTTAAGTTATGGTTCACGCTATACGTAGAAATTGATGTAAGGTCGGTATTGATTTGATGCAAGGCAAGCTCCCGTAAGTCAGGAGGAAAGGTAAGATGCAGTTGTGTGTCATCAGCATAGCTTTGCATGGAGCAGAACTTTGCGTGTTCATATCCGCAGTGTAAATGAGGAATAGCAGGGGACCCAATACGGAGCCCTGTGGCACTCCTACTCCTACAGATTGGGCAGATGATATTCCAATTTTGGTACGTAGTCTCTGGTATCGATCTGTGAGGTATGATTTGAAGAATCCTTGAGGTACAGTATCAAGCCCGTAGAAGTGCAGTTTAGCACATAACAGCTCGTGGTTTACAGAATCAAAAGCCTTTGAATAATCCAAAAGAATCAGGGCCGTAGCCTTTTTGTGATCGACTGCATGTACCAGGTTGTCACTTATATTAACAAGGGCAGTTGGGGTGCTATGACCTGCTCTGAAGCCAGATTGATGCTTTGGAAGTAAATTGTGTTCAGAGAAATATTTTTCGCACATTTAGGACAATTAGGACGAGCTGATTTGTAATTTTTTTTTATGTGCTCAAAACATTGACAACGATAACAGCGCAAGACTCCGAAGTATTCGATCCAACACTTGTCACTATTAGCTCGTCACTGTTTAGATTTTTATCAACACTTTTAATTAGTAATCTAGGGTTCAGTTTTTTAGATTCGTTCACATTAAATCTTTCTCCGAATGTATTTATCACCGCAGACTTGAGGTTATTTAGAGAGTTTATGTCCTCACATTTTATAAGCATGCCATCCTTGATAGGTTTAGTTTTATTAATAGATACATTTAAGTCTTTTAGATCTTATTTTTTATTTCACTTACTACGATTACGTTTTGATCCGTCGATTTCACTATTAATATAGCCGAGTTTTGTTGCTCGGTTGTTTTTGTGGAGTTTAGAGCCATACTGTAGGTCATCATAGGTGGTTTATCAACAGGAGAGGTGCTTACGGTTTTTACATCTACACGAAGAAAGTGGAGAATAAGCGGTATGATTAGTAGAAATCCTAGATCAAAGGACAAAGGATATCCTACTTAACAGAAAACTAACTATTAATATTTCGTTATTGCACCATTTCTATTTATAACTTCTATAAATCTGGTTGGCATAGAATTAAATAACCTTATACAATAATCATTAGTAATAATATTTTCCCATGCATTGTTTACCATTTCCAGTAATTCTTCGGCATTCCGTGCTCATATTTCGTTTTTGATATTTCTTATAAGTAGCCCCCATACTTCTTCCACAGGGTTAAGATCTGGACTATGACTGGGCCAGTTAAGAACATTGATGTTGTTATCTTGAAACCAGTTAGTTACGGTATGAGCAGTATGAACGGAACAATTGTCTTGTTGAAATATGAACTCATTATTAGGAAATAATTGTGTCACAGAAGGGAGCATAATATTGTTTAAAATCCTAATATACGTTTCACTATTAAATCGTTCCTCGATATGCCACAAAACACCAGGACCACGTGTCGATATCCAAGCTCATATATTGACTACTACTGTTATCCAGATGTAATTAAATCGCATATCTGAGGCATATTAGTTTTTTGCACACTTGCAATAAATTATGACAACTAACTGACAATGTCACAAAAATTAAATTTAGATGTACACAACTAGATTTTAGCAAAATGCCGTTATTATGACGTCCTATTTTTTTTGCTCACGACCGTACACAATAGTTATTTGTTTAACTAGGCAGCAAAATGGTAGATTGACTGCCGCGGCTGATAACTCAGCCAAGGCAGTCAATCTATTTTACTGCTGAGTTGAACATATATTTCTTTCGTCCATTGTTTAAATATATTCTAAAATAATGAGATTGTTACAATTCTCAATCTCTCTATTTTTGTTGTAATAAATTCAATAAAAATTCATTAAAAATCGCAGTTGTTACTAGTTGACCATGGAAACTGACAGATATTAGTCAGCAAAGTTAGTACTTTGCTGTTAATCGGCGAAAAAAATTATTTGAACTTGAACGTACTCACTTGAGTTTGAAATTAGAAGCATAAATATATAATATATAACCTTAAAAAATAAATACCGTTCAAAATATAAGAAAAAAATGAGCACTATATTCAAGAATTGAGAAGATTGAGAACCGAAGTATAGACTCAGTTAAGCATTGCTTATAGAAATTACCTAAATAGTGTTCAAGGTTTTGTAACAGCTTATCTTTCAAATTTTTGGTCTTTTATACAAAACAGAAAAGGCACAACCAAGATTCCTGGTATATTGTCGGAGCAATTAACAATACCTAGGGACGCATCATGCTTTAACATTCCCTATCTAACCGAAGATCAAATTATATCCGCTACTAGGAAGCTTAAGAACAAGGTGACATCAGACCATGATAAAACTCCTCCTTTTCTTATTCGAGATTGTGCGTGTGCCCTGGTTCAACCACTTCTCATTATCTATAGCCTATTGTTAAAAACAGCCGCATTTCCCGATTGTTGGAAATTAACTAGATTATGCCCTATTTTTGAATCCGGAAATGGGTCAGAAATAAGTAATTACAGAGCCATAGTAATTTGCCAAAGTCTTCGAGATATCATCTACTCATCTGTAAAATCCTTAATATCACCCTCTCAGCATGGCTTCATGGAAATTCTGTCCACCGCCTTTAATTTATGTTTGACAACTCAGCTCATGTCTAAAATAGTAGATTAACAAGGTCAGGTAGATGTGACATAATATACTGATTTCTCGAAGGCGTTCGATCGAATTGATCATGAGCTTTTATTGGGCAACCCACACATATTTATGTTTGAGTTTATTTGCCATTTTATAGTATTATGTAGCATTCTCACACTACATACAGACTACTGACTTAATAGCCATCTTTTAAATATGGTCAATTTGTAGCATCTAGGACACAAGAACAGAAAAATTATTATTATGATTATGATATGTAAGACTTTAGAATATTTACAATTATTAATCTTTGAATAAAAGAATTATTCTATACTATTTAAATTTATTTACACCAAAAATTCGGTGTATATTTCTTAGTTCATATGTATATAATAGAAAACAATACGTAATGTACCATGAATATGAATTTGAACTAAATAGTTCAGGTGTATCTCAAGGTTCCAATTTCGGACCACTTCTCTTTCTGCTGTTTATAAATGATCTCATGAACGCAGTACAATGTGACACTACTGTTTGCCGATGATATAAAAATCTTTGCTGAAATAAGCATCATGGATGATTGCGAAAACAGTTCTAGCACAACTTAAAATAGTACAAAATTGGTGTAACAAAAGCAATCTTCATTTGAATGCATCAAAATGTAAGGTTGCTTCTTATACAAGCAAACCTAATCCATTTGTGTTTGTCTACTCTTTAAATTATCAAGTACTTGAACCTTCTTCGGCAACAAAATTTTTAACAGTGATATTTGAGCAGAAATTTACTTTCTCGAACCATGTGGCGCAAGTAACATCTTCTGCCCTGAAAATGTTAGATTGTATCGTTAGGAACTGTCATTCGTTCTCTAATAAGTTTGCTTTAAAAACATTACTATTCCTACGTAAGATCCAAACTGGAATACTACTCGATAGTCTGGTATCCGCACTATACCTTTTGTAAAAACGCCATCGAAATGTACAGAGATTTTTGAAATTTTTATCCTTAAAAATGGATGACCTACCCAGAAAGAGGCTACATAGCCTTCTGTTTGAGAGGTTTAATCTTACTTCTTTGGGATTGTGGAGCGTAATAAATAGTTTTATAACCAAACCATTTCACAGCAAATTAGACAGCCCCGTGCTATTAGAATGTTTTCTTTTCATGTTCGTCGAATAATCTCACGTCAAAATCATAGATTTGCGAAACATCTAGAACTAATGTCCTTCTTAGATTCCATTATATATTATGTCCAATAATTTCAATAAAATATCGGATGTTTATGATATTAATTATTGTAGTACATTTTCAGAAATTGTTAATGCTTTTAACTTAATCTTCACAGCTAATAGCAGTTAAGCGACATTACACCTATTTGTATATAGATTATGGATACTTATGTTTTTAATTATGTATCTTTAATTTAATTCTCTTCTATTTAATCGTTTTCCATTTTATTACTTAGTTGTTTAATAATTTTTTTTTTGTAAGTCTTCTACCACATCTGTTTTATATTATGCTTTATCAATATTATTTTGTTCATGTTTGTCCTGTAATTGGATTTCTATTTGTTGGAAATAAATCGTCATTATTATTATTATAAAATCCTTTTAGTGAGTCAGAAACAATAAAAGAAAACAATTCTCAAAATACCATTTATTTCAGATAATTGATTTACAGACAAATACAATTTTAAAATGTGCACTATGCTATAAATCATCTAAAGTTCTATGCTAGGGAAATAAATTATTATTAATTTAATATAATTATACAGTCAGCAAAATTATTTGGAGTAAATAATAAGCACAAAGGAATAAGTTTTATGCAAAAAGGAGTACAGGCTGCTCCAGACTTCAAGTCAATGCGCTTAAGCGCTAATAGGGTCTTCTGGGCAATTTTCTGTTATAATCTTCACAAAATTTCCAAATTTTAGTAGACAAAATTATGATTGGAACTTGGTCAGATATAACTAAAGATATACGGAATCGTAAGGGCAATATCGCAAAATCAAAATCATATACCAAAATCGTTGCGAAAATCCAAAGTCCAAAATGTACACCAAAATTACCAAAAGAGTTACACTAATAAATTTGTGCTGTTCTTACGCTCGTCCAAATTATCTACAATAAAATTACCAAAAACTAATATCTAGCCTCTAAGGTAAGCAGGTGTCTATTAAGAATTAAAGGTAAAAGTAAACATCTAAATGATAATAGAAATTAACAAAATAATTCTATGATTAGTATAGTTCAAAAAGTTGTAATCTAATAGTTTAGAAGCTACAGTTTTCGTGTAGAATTGAGAACCACATTTCGCATTTTGGATATACTAGTATTAAAACTACCTATATTATTATATAAAGAATCATAGTTGGAACAAATACGGTGCAGGGGAGAAAATAACAGCAAATTTGTTCTTGGTGCAGGCAAATAGAATAGAGGCGAATGCGACCGAGTCTGTAAATTAGTAACATGAAATCTAATGCAACTAAGAATTTCAGGGCAGTCAACAGTCCCATTTAAAATCTTAAAAAGGAATACAAGAGAGTGATACGCCCGACGTAGTTGAAGATCACTCGTGTTGAATCTATGTAATAAGTCACAATGTGGAAAACCTCTCTCTGGATAATTTCCAGAACTTTTGATCCAGAGGTATTTAAGAAAACGCCTCTGAGGTTTTTCAATGCTATATTTATGATTTTCATAACCAGGACTCCAGACTATTGAACCATATTCAAGTCTTGACCTCACAAGTGAATTAAAGAGAAGATTCAGTGTATTTTCGTTAAATTCTTTACAATTACGGATAATGTAGCCTAAATTTTTGAAGGAATTAGAGGCGATTTGATTGATATGGCTAATAAAAGATAACTTTGGATCAAATATTACTCCTAGATCTTTGAAATGGCCACAGCTATTCAGTTCTTCATCATTAATTGTATAGAAAAATTTCATTGGATTTTGTGCACGAGTGTATGTCATTAAACTACACTTTGAGATATTTAACTGTAAATTGTTTACGCTACACCAAGACCATAGTTGTAGAAGATCGTTTTGTAAATCAACACAGTCTTCTGCACTAGTGATAGATGTAAAAATTTTTAGGTCATCGGCATAAAGTAATGTTTTGCAGTGTAAGCCAATGACGACATCATTTATAAAAATGTTAAAGAGCAATGGGCCAAGCATAGAACCTTGGGGAACACCTGATGTCGCTGAGATATCCATAGACCAAAATCCACGGTATTGTACATTTAGTCGTCTATTTACCAAATAGGATTCAAAAAGTTTAGGAAGTGCTCAGTTAGTCCAATTTCGGATCATTTTTTCAGCAAAATTCCGTGGTCCAGTCTGTCGAAGGCTTTAGAAAAATCTATATAAATGACATCTACTTGGCCTCCAGCATCCAACTGTTCAGCTATGAATTGAGTAATGCACACCAGATTGCTGGTGGTAGAGCGATTTGGCATGAATCCGTGTTGATCGAGGCAAATTTGAGATTTGACGTGATTAAAGAGAATATCGTATATTACGTTTTCAAATAATTTACTAAAATTGCACAATATTACTATTGGCCTATAGTTTTCAATAGCACATGTATAATTTTTTTTTAATACCGGAGAGATCCTAGATATTTTCCAGACTTCTGGAAAAGTAGCAGTTTTAATAGACAAATTAAAAATACGCAAAAGCGGTTTTGCAAATAAAATGGCACAATCTTTAAGGAGAAAGGCCGGAATACCATCAGGACCTGTAGTGGTTTTGGGTTTAATTTTCTCAAGTGCCTTGAGTACGTCATTTTCGGTAATATAGGGAATGCATAAATTGTTAATATTACAATGAGTGCTATTTATATCATAAGTAAAGTTTGTAGATGCGGAATATGACTCTTGAAAGTAATTAGCAAATGCGTCAACTATTACTTGTGGTTCGTTTAATATGGAGTCATTATAGGTCATAACGCTAGGAATACGGGAGATATTTTTTCTGCTGTTTACATATGATCAGAAGTGATTTGGATTGGACTTAATTTGATTCTCAATATTGATAAGATATTTTTTTGTGCGCGTTATCAATATTATCAAATATTAAATCGATATATCGTCTAATTTCTGTGGTGTTTATTATTATTATTATTATATTCAATTAATTAACCAACACATTAATTGTAATTTTATGTTAATTTAGTCTAAAATCCAGTAACTCATACTGAGTAGCCAAAATCTGCAATTTATTAACAGAGCAAAGTTAATATTTCGAGTTCTTGAGTCAGAAAGAGGAAGAGGTTTACAATTTAGATATTCTCATACTTCGATTTCACAAAAAATATTCAATGGTGAATAGACTTTACATACACAGTGTTACCAATATTTTGTTTTAAAAACAACTCGATATTATTACACATATTATCTAACTATTACTTAATAATCTTTACGCATTAATTCCTTAATAATAATTTACACATCATATTTTACGGTATACATTTTTATTTTAATAATTTCTAATTATTCTCGAAATGAAATTACTGTACCATCTCTCGGTCTCGGCCAACTATAACAGAAAATTTGAAACAAGGCTACGCGGAATCATTTTTTAAACTAAAAAGAAACCGATTCGCGCTTTGATATCCATAAAAATCCCACCTTTTCATTAACGGACGGAAAATCGTTTTACCGGCTACTGCAGCATTATGGGAGTTTTTGTCTGGGGAAAGATGATTTTTTATTGTAATAAACTATAGCCTAGTGATCGAAATTAGCATAAGGTGATAACAGTTGATCTTGGTTTTGGGCTGCCGTACTATTAAGTTTAAACTATCATTGACGGATTGCATAGACTCAGTAGATGCAGCTTCTGTAGTATTTACTTCGACACCCGTGTTGACTTCTCATTAAATTGTGTTTATGATAGAACATTGACCACACTACTGCTAAACTACAAATCTCAACACATTTTTGACGATAGGATACGCATGGATATAATTGTATCATTCTGATATTTATTTTTCAGGACCCTGTGAAGGAATAACATCTGTTTTTCGAGTCCAAGCAGACTCATGTGGTAGACTGTGGGTTTTGGATTCCGGCCAAATACATATTACCGTGGCCCCGAAGCAAATCTGCCACCCTCAAATATTAATTTTTGACTTAGAAACTGACGAGTTATTAACTAAATATGTATTACCAGCTGAGTTCATAAAAGAAGACGGTCTTTACTCAAATATTCTCGTAGATATAAGAGGCGACGACTGTGTAAATGTTCACGCATATTTAACGGATGTATGGAGATTTGGTTTGGTGGTTTTTAGCCTGGAAAAAATGAAGTCATGGTTGATTTCGGACCACTTGTTCTTCCCCGAACCATTGGCAGCTGCATATAAGGTAATGTAATATAAACATATTTAATCTTAATAAATTAGAAATAATTTGTTGTTAAATCTTTTTCGATAAAATAATTTTTCTACAAGGGTAAGCAGATGTAACCGACACGGTCGGTGTAAGGATTTCCAAATCAATTATTTCCTTGTTATTACGATAGGAGAAATTTTAATACATAATTATATTTTATTAACGAATTATGTCTTAATTCGTAAATTAATCAAAACTGGTACAACCATGGTCATAATAAGGTTTCCAACCAAAAGTAGTTGTTCCAAATATTTTACTCTTCTGAGGAGTTCTTTTATTAATTATTTTGTGATCCGCCTACTTAATTTATTTTTTATTTATTTATTTATTTATTTATTTATTTATTTATTTATTTATTTATTTATTTATTTATTTATTTATTTATTTATTTATTTATTTATTTATTTATTTATTTATTTATTTATTTATTTATTTATTTATTTATTTATTTATTTATTTATTTATTTATTTATTTATTTATATTTTCATTGCTATTTAAATACAAAAAAAGTAATGTAAAAAAAATTAAGAAATAGTAGTATAGTGGTGCATATATGAACATTAACAGAGAATAGAGCTATGAATAATTGCACGTACATTTTATACATTAGATAACTATTTGCATGTCAGAAATTTATACAAATTTTTAACAAAAACCTTTATATTTGGAGCTTCTTTTATATCATTGGGCAGAGCACTGAAGAAGTAAAATTCTTCGTGGTATATGGATCCTCGTAAAAAAAATTTTTTTGACAAATTTAGTATCATAGTTATTTTTAGATCTTATATTATAAATATGTATATCTTGGGCGTTTATTAATATATTATGCGTAAGTATGTGGGAACTTTCCCATTAATTATTTCACACATTAGGACTAAATTGGATTTTTTTATACTCTGTTCCACAGGTAACCAACTAAGAGTACTTATCATGAGTCCATAAGACCATAAACATTGCAATGTGATAAATTTTCATTCATTGCTTGGTGATTCCCTGGTTATTACATGCTATTAAGAAATACGCGTAACATGTAAAATGAGAATATATTATAGCGTTGTAAATTAGCAACTTATCAATTTAGTTTTATCAGAATTTAGTTTCAACTTATTACCACATAACCAATGATACAAAATATCGAGTTCGTTGTTAAAGATGTTAGTTATATCGTCAAAATTTCTACCAGATACAGTAATTACAGTGTCATCAGCAAACAAATTTACATATGAATTTTTTAAAACACAATGAATGTCATTCAAATATATGATAAAAAGAGATACCAAAACATTCCCTTGGAGACACCGTCTGGACCAGCAATTTTGTTTGACATTTTGTTCATGACTTTTGTTTTGTGATACCTACCGTTTAAATAGTCATCTAGCCATTTCAAAACAGTATTTTCTATACCGTATCTACAGGGTGATTCACATAAAACTCCCCAGGCAGTTTCTGTAATAACGAAAAGAGGTATTCAATTTCTGTAAAAGCCAGTTGTTACATATTTTTGATGGCTTTATTTTGTCGTGCAAAGGTTTTTTTAATAATTTGTTTCGACTTTTAAATAAAATATGTACTTATGTATGTATTTATTTTTAAAGTAAATGTTCAAAATTGTTTCCTCCTTCATGGATACACCTGTTAAACCGTTTAATTATTTCTTCCCCAATAACTTTCAATAAGGTATTTCTATCTACTGTGGCAACACTCGCATATATTTTGTTATATAGGTCTGCCATATCATCGATTGGTTCAGTGTAAACTAAATTTTTTAAATGTCCCCATAAGAGATCTAATGAGTTAAGTCAGGTGATCGTGCTGGCCACCTGATTACTCTATTAGTTCCCATCCATCTTATAGGATATGTTCGTTGCAAGTGTCCAACTGCTATTCTTGAGTTATATTCCGGTGCCCCGTCTTGATGAAACCAGATTATGTGCCCATCATGAGGAATGTTTCTTAATAAAGTTGGCAGCTCCTCTTGCAGGAACCTCCGATATCTAGCACCATTTAACGTTTCATGAACTAGATAAGGTCCGACTATGTATCCGTTCAATATACCACACCATATATTTACTTTAAGAACTGTTTGATTTCTGGTTCTTCTTACCCACCTCGGATTATTTTGAGACCAATACCGAGCGTTCTGTGTAGTCACAAGCCCATTACTATGGAAGCAGCTCTCATCACTCCACAACACATTTTTCAAATAATTCGGATTTTCTTCATGTAATACTGACAATTCGGCAATAAAATTTATGCGTTGCTGAAACTCACCAGGTCTTAAATGATGAACATAATATACTTTATATGGATGATACTTATTTTTCTTTAAAATTCTATGAGAGGAGGAGTAGGAAATATTTGTTTTAGACGATAATTTCCATAAAGACATATTTGGATTATTTACAATATTGTTAATTACTAAAGCAGTATTTGCATCATTTGTAGCCGTTAACTGTTTATTATGCTTTAACTTTTTAAAACTTCCGTAATTTTTCAAATTATTGTTAAAAAAATAAAGATCTTATGGTCTGGTTTAGGCAAATTGGGAAAATGTAAATGGACTAACCTTTTGGTTTCATGGGAATTTTTTCTACATTTGCCGTAGATCAAAATCATATTTTATTTGATGTACACAATCATTTCTGAATTATCTTGTAATAACAAACGCATTCAAAAACTTTAAAATTGATTGTATGTCAACAAACGTCAAAATACTTGACTTTATATTATTAAATTAGACTTAGAACCACTAGTTTATATAATTAACAAAACAATACAGAGGTTAGTGAAAATTATACTTTTAAAAATTTAAAAATGGGAAGTATTAGATAATTTGAAAGACCTTTGGCCTTTTTAAAATGTGTTATTACAAAATTATATGTATATTATTTGGTTCATTTTCGTGTATGCTGTTTCAATGTTCCAGCTATCGAAAAATAATGTTGTACTTCACGCTGTCTTTGTACAACCATTTGAAAGATTGTGAATTACTTTAAACTAAGCACATATTGTATGTAGTGATTACCTTTCAGCGAATTTTAATTTTTTTGCTAGTTACCAAATATTTGACTCAATAATTTTCTTCAATTTATCTCAAAATCCACTGGTTTTAATAGAAAAGTGTATACTGCAAAAAGTGCTTAGAATTAAACAAACTTTAATAATATTATACTTTCAAAGTTCCAGTTACCGAAAATTTTTTTTCGGCGTCGCGACGTCGAGGACACCACTGCCATTCAAAACATTTCAACGACAAAATAAAGCAACCAAAAACATATAAAGGCTGGCCTTTACAGAAATTGAATACTTCTTTTCGTTAATACGGAAACTGCCTGGGGAGTTTTATGTGAATCACCCTGTATACAATTTTTTATTAACAAGCATCTATCAATAATTTCAAAAGCCCACTTTAAATCCACAAACACACTGGTAATTACATTATCCTGAATTATTTCCTTCTTCCATTTGGTTCAAACATATTGAAGAGCTGTTTCACACGAGTGGTTTTCTCGAAAGCCAGATTGACCTACAAATAAAATGTTATTTTTTCAACATGTCCACGTAACTGATCACTCACTGTAATTTCCAATATCTTGCCCACAACTAGCAATAAATGAATTGGGCGGCATTGTTCAGGTTTCGTAAGGGATGTTACTTTTGGAATCCGTATTATTGTACTAATTTTTGACAACGCTGGTACATGTCCTGATTCTAACCATCTATTAACAATATTTAAAAAAGAGTAATCAATTACAAGTCTTTCAACAATTTAACGCTAAGTTCTTCGTTATCAGTACATTTATTTTTTTTAATTAAAAATGATTTTCTTTAATTAACTTAAGTTTATTGCCTTAAATGAAGAAAATTTAATTCGTTCACTATCTGCTTCTGTTCGTAAATCAAACGGATTGTTTTCAATACTGTCAGCTATGTCTTTAATGTTTTCATAATAAAAGTTGTTAAAGTTTTCTTCTAGTGTGTTTGATTGCTTATTAAAAATACTTTTTTTTACTTCAAAATCTCCTGTCTTCGCCTTGCCAGTTAATTCTTTAATGGTACGCCACATCATTTTGTTATCACCTCTACCTTCATCAGTGTTCTTTTCATAATGCTTTACCCTTTCCTGCCTTATTACTGTTGTCGCCCAATTTTTTATTTTATTTATACTTTTTCCAACAATAATCTGATCTTGTTTACTGGTATTTTTTATAAGCCTTGTCTCTTTCCTTCAGTGCTTGATTCACGTTTTATACAAGTTGTAATTTTCATTAAAATTCTTTTCTCAGTGCATATTTTATTTATCGATGACATAATATTCTCCATGAAATTTGTATATATCGTAGTCACATGGTGAAATACGGCTTTACGGGAAAAGCCTAGGCAGTTCATCAAATGCCGGCAGATAGTGTGAAACACCTCATGTTACATCATGCGACTAGGCTTTTCATGAAGTGCCTTAAAATTTTAGTATTTTGGTGTAATGAGAAGTTTAACAGGATTTGCCGTGATTTAGGCCATCGGCATTTCATGAAGTGCCTAGATTTTTCCCGAAAAGCCATGTAGGCACATAGTGCAATATGGCTTTTTGGGAAAAGCCTTTGAAATGCCGGCAGATAGTGTAAAACTCCTCATTTATATCATTTGACTAGGCTTTTCATGAAGTGCCTTAAAATGTTAGTATTTTCGTGTAATGAGAAGTTTATCATGGTCTGCCGTGATTTAGGGCATCGGTATTTCATGAAATGCCGGCAGATACTGTGAAATTTGTATGCTACAAGATTCGCCTAGGCTCGTTCACAATATGACTAAATCACGTTATTTCATGAAATGCCGATGGCCTAAATCCCGGCAGATCATGTAAAGCACGAATCATAACATTAACTGACTAAATAAACCAGGCTCTTTATGAACAGCCTAGGCGAATCATGTAGCATACAGATTTCACACTATCTGCCGGCATTTCATGAGCTGCCTAGGCTTTTCCCGAAAAGCCGTATTACAACATGTGACTACGACATATATAACACGTTTAAGTTAGTGGAAGTGTAATTCCAGTTTTTCTCAAGTTTTTACAAGAGTATCGCGGCCGTAAAAGTGTATTTGCTAGTAATTTATATTTCAAATCTCCTTGATGTACATATTTCGGCGAAACTTACACTAGAATAGGAACGATACAGAGAAGACTAGCGTGGCCCCTGCTCAAGGTTGACGCGCAAAATCGTAAAGCGATCGATATTTTTCAATATACTAACTAACAGCGTACTAGAACCTTTCGATTTACCCTGTTTAACAGACGAGACATATTTTCACGCATCTTTGAATTCAACAAAAGTACAAATTTAGAACTCAAAAATCTCAATATTTACGAGTTTGTAATATCTCGAAAGATATATTAAATAAGGGATGTAGACATATTTTAATATTTTCCTATTAGCAGCCTAAATCATTCTAAAATGCTAGGCAGTTTATCCCCATCCCATCCCCATTTGATTCGTGCACCCTTCTCTTACGTCTGCTTTCAATTTAACTACTCTATTTCCGAGATGTGTGTAAAAATTACCGCTCGTTCTTTCTACGATATAAAGGAGATTTTTTTAAATACATAGTGGCTTTAGGAATAGATCTATACAGCTATTATATAGTTTCAAAAAATCTCCTTGGTATCGTAGAAAGGACGATGGGTAATTCTTATTCGCGTATCTTCTAAAGCATTAGTTTTATACAGCTCAATTTTAATTTCTAATAGACCATCTTTGTTATAACAACATTTTTTGTGACGTCATCATTGATCCGAATATGACGTCATCGTTTTTTTTTAATGGCAACCCCATTTTTGATAATGCCATTTTGGAAAACCCACTTTTTTGAGATTTTGATGATGAAAGAATATGGTGGCAGGTATGTTGCGTAGCTACTATGTTCCTATTTTTTCTTTTTAATTTAAGATATTGCAGGATTAGAACACATAAGGAGGTGTGTCTAGTATTCAATAAAAAAGATCCAAATAGTGGATAACTTTCAGTGGCGAGTTGGTAAGATTGTGAAAGTGATCGCACTCGTGTAAATGAATGTATTTTTATCATTGGTCAAGAATCCTCATAAACTTACCCGAGAACTAGCTAGTGAAAATTAGATGTGTCAATCTGCTGTGCTAAATCTACAGACCAGTTAATTTGGTATCAAGAAGATGGAACACGTCCGTATTACCTTCGGGTGGTACGTGATTACCTGGACATTGTGTTTCCGGTCAGATGGACTGGAGGGTGAGGAGCAGTAGAATGGGCAGCAAGACTATCGAATTTAACTCTGCTAGATTATTTTTTATGGGGTTACTTGAAGAGTAAAGCTTATATCAGAAAACCAGACAGGATTGAAGAATTAAAGGCAAAAATTTGAAGAGAAATTCAGTTGATACAGCCCACAACAATAAATAAATTTTTAGATGAATTATCATTTAAGATAGAATATTGTTTCCAAGTAAATGGCGAACAGTTCGAATGTTTATGTTAACCTTTTTTAACATGTCTTTGTCATTTTATAATTATTGAACGTTACCATGACACACCATGTATTTTACGTTAAAAAAGTGGTCCTTTCGAATGTCACTGTCAAAAATGGTGAGTTACAATTTTTTATGTTGATGACATCATACCCGGAGCAATGATGACGTAACAACATATATTCTTAGAGCTAAAGAAAATAAATTAGAAATTAAAATCGAACTGTCCGAGATTTTTTCTTAGAATTGCCCTTGATTCTATTAGCAAGCATCCATACTTTATGTGTTCACTGTACGTATGCTGCAAGAACATAGCTTTACTATTGAAATATATTTTTTTGAAAACTTTCGTCGTACTAGTAGTATGAAAATACCAATATCAGATATTTAATTTCAGTTACATCATTTAGAATTTGAATGGACAGATGGACTTTTTGGTTTAGCCTTAAGCCCCTACAACAAATATAATCCAGACAGAATTTTGTACTTCCATCCAATGTCAAGTTTTAGGGAATTTTACGTAAAAACTTCCGTGATCTGTAATGAAACTGGATGGTCTCAAGTGAAACACGCTTTTAAAGTTATGGGACAAAGTAGAGGAAAATCTGGACATGTTTCATCTTCCTGGATGGATAGGAATGGTATGTATTATTCCTATTGGGTTAAGTACTCATTTTATTTAAAATGTAAAGGCCTCCTAGCCTCTCCACAGTCTCCACAGACTTGTGGCCAATGACTTTTCTATATTGTATATTGTCTGCAACGAAATCAACTGTTCCCACTATACCATACGGTGAACACGAATTAGGCCCTCGAGACGGAAAAATAAACATTGATACAGTCGGAGAGCTAGAGTAGAGACCCTAGAGGGCGTTCGGCACTTATTTTTGAGTGAAGAGTGTTGGTTTATGCTACAGAGAAATATAATATTTTCTGCACCAGGGTCAAGGCTACACCCTGTATATGCAGCTGGAGCACTTATTTTTAGTCAAAATTTCGAAAACTTACTTTTTGTTAAGTTGGCTAGGATATTTTTGCACCGCCCTGTATATTATTATAATACACTAGTTTAAAACGAAATTAAAATATTTATTTGGATAACACTGCACAGAGTTTAAAACACTTAAAAATTAACTTAAAATAGATTTAAAAATGATAACTTTTCAACAGCAACAGCTTTTTTTTTTATATACATTTATTTAACGTCGGCCTATTTCCGTTACTGAGGCCTAACACCGACGCCTGTAGACGAGCTACCCCCAACCAGGAATTTTGCCGAACCTCTTCCCTTAAGAAGAGTAGGGATCTTTTACTTGCCTAACATTTAATAGACAAGAAACCGACGGATTTACATCCCCTCCGAAGGATGGTATATCTCCTATACAACCCTCGCCTAAGGTTGTATAGCTTCCGCGCATACACTGATATACAAGCCGCTGGAAGATGTGTGAGGCGAGAATGCGGTTTCCGTTGGAATGGTCACCCATCCAAGTACTAACTGCGCCTGTCGTTGCTTTACATCGCATACCGAAATATGTACATAGTAAAGACGCACCTACGCTCGCCCCCAAACAGCATTTTGTCTTAGGGCAGAAAAATTAACTCGATTTGTAGATTTAAAATTCACATATGGGCGTAGGTGCCGGTTAATAGTTAAAAAATAGTCACTTATAAATTAGATGCGCATGGGCAGAGAGATGAGATGTTTTTTTTACTTGGAGCTACCAAGGAAGAACTCGAGATCGGTTGTAGAACGCGGTTCGGAATTGACTTGTTCGAGAGTCGTAGTGCTCGATCTTTTATACCATCGTTGTCGTTGCGTTTTTTGTGCCCCATCGAGTCAGGCACGATCATTGCTTTGTTGTCTGGAAAGGTCCTGTAATCCGCGCTGGCTTGGTCTAAGTCTGGATATTTTCCCCGGCCAGTCAGTGCGTACACTAACTGCGTAATAACTGTAGTTAATTGAAATTTATATTGCAAACTATACGGTTGTGTAGGGCTTGAAATTAGGAATCGTTTTTTTTTTAATGAACCCTGTATCTGCTTTGCTTTGCAAGGTATTTGATAAATTGTCTGAATTTATTGCATTAATTTTCGACTCACCCTCGGCGAGCGCTTATAAATTCGCTGCGGTCATACTAAGTGCTGCGGAATCTATATTATATATAAAATATTTGTGCAGATACATGAATGTTTAAGAAGCGGAAGTAAATATTGATGAAGAGCTGTAGAAGAACGAGTGGAAAATTACATGATAGTTAGTTTATTGTTTAATAAGCAATACCGAGTGGACATTTAGATCGTACGAATAAATGCTTGTAAAAATTTTATTTAAACGAACCAAATTTTGGTACGGGGAGGTATGCGAAGAGCCTTATGAGTGGGGGCTATAATTTTAAAGTAAGTATTTTGGGACCTGCGAAATGGGCAAAGTGAATAATTTGAGTATTTCGACGATAGTTTAGGCATCTTTAAGAATTATCGGCTTGCGGTGAATTTTTTCGAAAATTATTTTGAAAATTGTAGTTTTTTGGTAATCTAAAATATACAGACACTTTTTTTTCATAGTTTGACACAGCGTTCTGAAAGGTTGAGTTATTTGACAAATTTTGTTATTTTTTCGAGTTTAATTTTTTTAGAACAGTTGTCAACACATTTGCGAGAAATGTCAGTTTAACTGTGAATATGGACTGGTCTAATTCAACGTTCTTTTGCGGTTGAAGCTTTTTTAAAAAATAACTAGTCTCTTTGGGTTAAAGCTCACGTAGGCATTTGCTACAATGAACATGTGGACAAACTTGCCAAGGAAGGTGCTATATCTGACAAGAAACTACTATTTAAAATATGTCTATCAGATAGCCTAAATTGTACTAAAATGCATATGTTTACTAAGTGGAGCGCATATTATATTCAGTTTAAAAATGACCACCCAGACAATCGGTATACCCAAATTGAATACAATATAAATAAAAATACGTCGTTTCAACGCATAGAAGTACGTAGAAATCTTATTACCACCATTTCTAGATTAAGATTTGGTCGTGCTTGCTTTCCACAACATTTGAAGAGGATAGGAGTGGTTGACAAAGTTATGTGCACATCACGTGGAGTCCCTTCTGACTTAGATTCATATATTTTTTGACTGTTGGTGCTACATAAGAATTACAAACGATTTTATTAATCGATTATTAGAACTAAAGATATATCTTCCAACTAATATCCTGCATCTCTGGTCTCTGAAAAACATACGTATATACAAGAAATCTCGGCTTCTCTCGGCTAAACTCGTGTTAACCCCCCCCCCCCCCCGGTTTTGAGGATAAAAATATTATTACACTCTTACTTCTCACTAAACGGGCAACATTATCATTATACTCTATACGATTTTTTTACGGAAAAATTTAATTAAAAAATGAGATAACATCTCTGTGTGTACTCTTGTACCAGAGTACACATCATTCTGCACAGCATTTCCGCGCAAGATCTCCGCGCTGATCTAATTGCAAAATTCCTTCACTGCGTCCACTGGCAAAAAAACAAGAATTCGTTACTGTTAATGTCTACACGATCTCGTGATAATTGTGTGTTATTATATAAATAAATGGCTCTTTAATAACTGCAGAAAATGTAAGTACAAAGTAAAGAGATTTGCAATGTTGTAAGCTCGGTATATTTGGAAATTTATTTTCCCATCTAAAACCTAGACACAAAGCATGCACCCTTTTTTTTCAGCTGAACAGTCACACAAGATACCTATACCTATAATCATCATCCGGTACGTATTCAATGATCTGTGAACTTACTCACTTACTTCATAAAACCGTGTATCAAAGGGGTAGCTTTCGTCAGTTTGATGGGTTGCCTCGGAGAGAAGATCCAACATCACTATCGTGCTCAGCATCCTCGAAAACGGGGGTAACTCAGGTTTGACTAGTAGGAGATAGCGGGTACGCGGTTTTTGGCTGTTTGAGGGGTTGGTGGGGGTCGAGGAGGGGTCTTGACCATCACCATCGTGCTTAGCATCCTCGAAAGCATGGGTAACACTGGTTTGGCTGGTAGGAGACGGGAGATACGGGGTTTACCCCTTGCGGGGGTAGTTTTTGGCCATTTGGGGGGTGGGATGACCTCAAAGAGAGATTTATCCGCCACCATCGTGTTGAGCATCCTCGAAAACGAGATCCAGTTGCTAGTCGAATAACAGTTAAAAAATTTCGCAGTACTAATTCATGTGCCAGAGAAAAACCAAAAGGAAGAAGGAACCCTCTAGGTTGGTAAAACAAGAAATATTTGAGTTTAGGGCAGGTTCAAGGCCACACTCTGTATAAATCGCAGTGGTTGAATTCACTTTTATATTATATATCTGAGTCTATTTTAACACTTTGATTTTAAAATTTATTGTTTAGTATCTGTGAAAGGGTTTAAAGCTTTACCCTGTATACCACTTCTTGATATAATACACTTCGTTTTAAAACGAAATTAAAATATTCATTTAAATTAAATGAACAGGGTTCGTAAACTTTTTTAAATGTAAAATAATAATTCTAAGAAACAGTTGGGAAAAGGTAACTTTTCAACAACGGAAATTCCGAGTTGAGAAAAAATGTCTTTTAGTTGTAATTGATTAAAAATGTCTGAAAATATTCACTTTGTTTTATTTTGCGCGATGGCAGAAGGTTTGGGTTAATGTAGATTTGTTTTTTGGGGGGCGGTGGCCGAAGATTAATTTAAAGTAGGTCCCCCGCCATTCCGTGCGGGCACGATTGCGCAACATTTCACAATTTTGCATCATCAAATGTAAAAATGGGAAATTCTCAAATGAAAAGTATATGACCGTCTCGGCATGAAAATGCGAAATTTTTTGATATATGAATGAAATTCGAATCGACTTTAGTTCGGAAGTTATTAACGAAAATAAGTTAATTAAATTTAGAGAATGACCCTGTAAAGTCGTCACGAAGGTCCTGCACTTAGAGTTGAATATGATATGAAATTGTGCCGATACGTCTGCGGTGAATGAAAGGAAGTAAGTTTTGATGACAAAAAGGGACCGGTTGGAAATGAGTATTGATATTAATGGGGGACGGTAGTACCGGTACTTTATTGAAGGATATGAATGAAGATTGATTGGATATGGATATTTAAGATGCGAAACGGATTGAGAGTCGAATTTGACGGTATTTTTTAGGAAGATGGTTTTAATGTTGGATCCGTAAAATTAGTAATTTGAATGTTTTATGATATTTGCTGACGGATTGAGGTTATAGTACAATAAAATTAATCTATCGTTTGAATTTTATTTCTCAGGGGATAATTTTATGATCAATCGATGTGGAAAAATTTCAAGAACAACATACTGAAATGTCTAAGACTTGGGTGTTGTAGCAATTTTGTAAATAAATAAAAGCCATCAACAAATTGGCCTCGACTATAACGCGGTACGACGGCCATAAAATACATCTAACAATTAAAAAATATATATATCACGTTGTAGAGAAAAAAATTATCTACATTTTGATATGGAATACGAAATACCCCTCTACGATGCTTAATTTTTTTTAATAAATTTTTTTAGATTTTTTTGCCAAGTTGTTTTCGTTTGGTCAGCTGACCTTTGCCACGCCCCTTTGCGGCATGGACTGTAGTTCCTGCGTATTCAGCGCTGCTGGATGCGCGCGCAGCACGCGCCGTTCCGCCAAGTCGCGTGGCGGAACCTATGAAATAGAAGCCGAAATATTTCAAAAATGGTCGTGGAAAACGGCAGAATTCAGCCATTTTGTCAGAAAAACGTGCGGTGGAGGAAGCATTTTTTAAATTTACAAGTTCAAAAAAATTAGCCGGCCCAAAATACTTCCTTATTTATTATAAAGATCTGATCCACTAAACATTCTGTTATCAAAATTAACTCATTTTATACTTTTTTTTAATAATTTACTTTGTTCTAGGAATAATGTTCTACAATTTAGTGACAAAGGATACAATAGGATGTTGGGATTCTAGAAAGCCATATAAAAGATCAAACTTAGGAGTTGTCGCAAAAAGTAGCGAAACATTGGTATTCCCAAATGACATTAAAATAGATCAAGAACCAAGACAAAGTGTATGGGTATTATCGAACTGGTTACCATATTATTTATATGAAGGCTTGAACGAAGATAAAGTTAATTTTAGAATAATGTCGGCCTATGCAGATGAGGCAATTCAAAATACAATTTGTGATCCAAGGATTAGTAATTATGACACTTACATAGAATTTGAAGAAGAAGAGGACTGTTATTAAACCCGTTCTATATTGCATGTACAGAAAAATGAGTATCTACAAGTATACCCTAAATTAGTATTAGTTCGAAGACTATTTTACATGAGGAAGTATAATTGTTATAACGATTCTTTTTTGTAGTCATTTATATTTAGTCTAGGCGTTAGCTTGTGTGCATATTTATGTACCCTCAACCTGTTTGTTTTAATATAATAGCAGTGCAAAAATTGACTGCTCACGTAGTTCAGACCTTGATCATTCGTCTATTTTAATATGGTTGCGTGGCTTTTCTTAGATATCGCATATCTCCATTATGTTTCGACGAATTTTGATTTACCGTTTTTATTATTTTGCATTAACAAATGTAAGAGCGCATAATTTTTCGAAGCATATGATTCATTTATGTGAAAAAATTCCCAGATTGCATGGATCTGATCCTCATGCACATATATTCAATTATAGTTGAGTAGTAGCAAGGAAAACGAACATTTGAACGTGAAACTAATAACCACTAAAAGTTTATTGATTTTTTTTTGTATTAAGATATTCAAAGAATATAATCTGCAAAATATACATTCATATCTTATTTCAAAAAGGCAAATTTATGACATAAATGCTAAATAACGTGTTAAATGTTTTTGTTTATAATAATATTAAAAGTTTATCTGTTACGCCATCATAAAAGGTTGTATGTAACAGCAAATATCCTCTTCATCATTATAATTTTTTCTACAGAATTTGTGCAATCTTTCCCACAACAGTTTTTACAAAGTAATCTATGCGGTAGTCCATATCGGTGTACATTTCATATTATAACACGGTTCATTAACTGCCATTTTGCAACCACAATCTATCACATTCAACAGTATATCTGATACAGGGCTCATGTCTGTCATAATTTGCTAGGTACCAGTTTATAGGCTTTGTACTAAACTGTAACCAAAGACATTCTGCAAATTGCAACAAACGAAATTATTTTTTTATTTATTTCCTTTAAAATAAATTCTGAAACTTCTAAAATGTGTACTTACATATAAAATAATAAAGTTGCCTGAAAAATAACGGAGGTATGTGGGATTAAGAGAAATTCAAGCAGCATTACTAGATGTAAGAAGGTAGACAATTGATCATGTTCTGAATCACGTGATCAGTCAATTTTTGCCTTATTGTAGACGTAAAATAGCTAGCGCCTTTTTCAAATAAGAAGAATTGAAAAGTAGTGAAAATTGTTGGGGACGTTCGTTTTAACGAAACTTACATATCACCATTCACTTTTGTTTTATTACAAAATTTTCAGGTTTTTTTTGCCACTAGGCATTTCTTCTGTGAAGATTTTGACACTACAATTATTTTTTTATAAAATCCTTGTCCATACTAAACTTTATAACAGACATAGTTACTGAGCTCAAGGTACGTTGGGGATTTAACTGTAGATATTACCACTGAATTAGTTTCCAGAAGAACGGGAGTACAAGACGGAATATTCAATTTAGCAGATAAGATACTGTGTAGATAATAAAGCAGGGGCAGATAAGGGGGGATGAAACGATTGCCCCTCCCCCCCCCTCTTTTGAAAGTGGATCTTTTTTTAAGTTTAATTACCTATCGCAATATTTCTTCTCACGAAGAAATTGAAAACATGCGTAATATAATACACACCATGAATTTTATAATATAATCAACTTCATAGATAAATCTTGACCATACCATTTATATTTTATTAGTGTTGGAAGAAATGTATATACATGTGTGTGTATATATATATTGTTCTTTAGGCTTTCGCGGGTGTTGAATGAAGTGCTGTTGTACTTCCGGGCGCTCTTCCGCGTCGATGGTCAACTCCTTCAGGAGCCACAGTTGCCTAAACGACGTTTCGGCAGAATCTCATCTGCCATCTTCAGGTTCTTACTGAAAGCTGCCTACTGCTGCCCCTCGTTGCTCGAACTGTTCGGTTCTGTGCAGCTTCTGAAGGAGTCGACCATCGACGTGGGAGAGCACCCGGAAGTACAACAACTCTTTATATATATGTTTGGTTTGCAAACCTCAACCCTAGTGAATAAATTTTATTCCCCCCCCTCCTTTGAAATCTGTATTCGCCCCTGTAATAAAGGGTGTATTTAGTAGACACAACAAAGTACTTATTTATTATGCTCAATTAAACTAAGTCATATATTTTTTGTAGTATTTCATTTTTTACCTTTAGTACTTTTATATTTATATACAAAAAAAATCAAGTATTATTTTTAAGTTTGTGCAGGTGACAAATAAAATATGGGAATTATTTGTGATGTTTTTATTTATTTCATATTTATAGAAGAGATAATATTACGGTGCTCGAAGGAGAGCGAGGATAAGATAATGGTTTTGGCGAGATCCACGGCAATCTTAAGCAGTAACTAGAAGAATAAAAGAACTTATTTAACGGAGGGTGATGTGACCCTTAAAGTGAACAATCTAAGCACTAGTGAAAAGTTTCTCATTATTTTCTCAAATTAAATTTTAATCAAATAGCGGCCCAATCTATTCATTATATACGAAAGCGATTTTGCAAGTTATTTTAGTAAAACGCAAAGATTAAAATATTTTAGCAAATATGCATCGCTTAATTTCTCCAATTGTTCACCTTTTCGTATACTTTTAAATCGTATGAGAATATTTCATATTTGAAGTCTCTTTGCATGTTCCTCAGGGTACGGTTTTGGGACTGGTCTTTTTTTCAATATACATCAATAGCCTATTTAGTTTGAATGGCACAGGAAATATACTTAGCTTTGTTGACGATGCAGCTGTGGTCTTCAAAGAAAATACAAGGAAAAACCTAAAAACAACGGCTGAACAGGAATTTAAAAAAATTAAATATTGATTTTATGCGAATAAACTCACGGTAAATTTTAACAAAATAGTATATTTACCATTCACTTCCTATGTTAACAACCTGCCTAATCTGGGACCATTAAATATTGATAATAACCTGAGCATACCTGAATCAGAAGCCATCAAATATTTAGGGATAATTGTTGACAGGCATTTCCGTTGGAATTTATAAATTAAATATGTAGTGGAAAAACTCAGACGAATGCTGTCAAGAATTAAACACTTGAAAAACTACTTTGAAGGTAAGCAACTCAAAATTGTCTATTATACCTTAGTTGAGTCACAATTGAAACATGGCATGATTGGCTGTGGAGGCGTAAATGAGTATCATCTAAAAAACTTAAATGTAATAAAAGAAATGGATTATTAAAATAATATGTAATAAAAATTACACCTACCCAACAGATGACTTATTTAAAGAAGCTAAACTTTTTGATTTGCGGCAACTGTATTGTCTGAGAGTTGTTATATATAATTTCAAAACTAAAGAAGACATCAAAATTATTGAACACCTTTATGCAACAAGGCACAAATAGGATAGCTGTCGCAACTCCAGATCAACCAAAACTAGGACAAAATAGTCATATGTACCTCGCTTTCCGATTTTATTATATCATACCTGCAAACATATAAACTCAAACAAGTTCGAAACACATTAAGAAATGGATCATTCAAACACCTAAACAAATAATACATACAATATTGTAAATCAAAATAGAATTATCTTAATCCAACCCTCTTACGATAACTTCTGACATTTACAAACATAATACGTTCCCCTGATTGCTCTTTGGGGCTGAAGTTTTAATAACAAAATATCTAAAGACGCTTCAAATATAGGCGCCTTGATCAAATTGAGTTTTTAATGCTGGTAATTTGTAAATAATAATTGTAACATTTTGCTTGTTTTGGTATATTTAGTTATTTAAACATCTTAATCACGCACAAGCGGAACCTTTCCTGTATGTGATTTTCTGTTGTTTATTTATAAAAAAAATTGTGTACTATCATACTGTAGATATTATTATTATGATAAACAATTTATTATTATGTCAAAATTTAATTTGTTTATAACCAATTTTTTTGAAAAGCAAAAAATGGTCAAACGTATTGACATGAAATTTTCTCTGATATTTTACAAAGGTCTATATTTTCGCGAGAGAAAACTATTAGAATATTATTAGAAGTTAAAAAAGTAATTTCTATTAAGGGGGCACGTGGGGGAAGCTACTTCATATGAGATATACAGTCTGTTAGGAAATTCCTATCTTTAAGTTTTGACAAAGATAGTTCTTGTCAAAATATAAAAATATTACAGGCATACGCTTCCTAAGGAAGCTAGAGCCCTTTGAAGGTGGTGCCCTAGAATAGGTTTTTGTTGAATATTTTATCAACCTTTTGTGTTACAGCAATCAGATTTGATGCATTGTTTAATGTCAATAAGAGTTTTTTTGTTTTTTTAATGCCTTGTTTATATTTACGTCCTGGCGGAGTTTAGCTACTCTTCCATTCGACTAAGACGACGAAATGAGATGCCGTTCACTGAACACCAACGCGCCTCTCACGTCGTGAAAAATAATAATTTGTCGTCTGGAAAATTAAGCTAGAGACTCCTGAGGCCGTCGATGCACTTTATTCGACTTGATTTTGAAGTTCGGGGGGGTTGCCTTAAAACTGCTGGACAGGGTTAAAAGCTACACTCTGTATATAAGCAGAATGGTTGGATCACATTTTGTTTAATAGTTTTATTTAATTTAATTTTTAGCGATTTTGAAAGTCACTGGTAGGGCCGAGAGTAACACCCTGTATATTAAAATAACGACACTTTTTTAAAACGAATTTCATCACTTGAACATACTTTAGAACGTATTTTATTTATTTTTACAATAGATTATTTTTTATATTTCGACTGGAGAAGTTTGGTTAATTATTTTTTAATTTATTTAAGAGTTTTTATTTCTGGAAAAATTCACTTTTAATTAATTTATGCGTGAGGGCAGATTATTATTATTTAAAAATTTAACACTCTTTTTTACAAAGTTTCGAACTTGGAAGTATCGCGGGTACTGTATTAGATCATAAGTAACACCGAAGGAACTAACTTGATTTGGCTCGTGGAGCTCGGTTATTTATACTATACCACCGTTGCGTTTTTAGTGCCCCATGAGTCAGACACGAACGTATTTACCCCCTATTTAGATCTGGATTTGAAACCATGTAGTCTGGAACAGCACGATTGCAAAATGGGCATTGAAAAGGAGAATTTTTTAATATAAAACGAATTTTGGATCTATTCGGGTTTAGAAGTTATCGAAGTTTTATTATCTGGAAATTAAATGTTATCGGAATGACCCCATAAAATCGAAATGTTTTACGGTTGCAAGATGTAAATAAGATATGAGAATGTTCCCGATAGGCGCGAGGTGGATAATAAGATATATGAAAATGTTCCCGATAAACGTGGAACGAAAATAAGATAAGATATTGGTTGCAAAGAGAATGCCGATTTAGTATGCAGTATACGAGGGGCGATCGAAAAGTAGTAAATATTGAAATGGGAAGCGGGTGGTAGAATTTGATGAATCGAGTCGGAATGTTGTTATTAGAAGTGCGGAGAGTAGTTTGATGTATACGAGGGGTGGCTGAAAAGTAGTGAAATTTTAAATGCAAAATCTGTTTAGGGAAAATTAACGAGATAAAATGTTGTGACTATGGGCATGAATAGTGGTTTTAATGGAATTTAAGATTATTTGGGTCTGATATTTTTAAGATGGATTTCGCCGATCGAGTTCTCAGCGCTTAAATCGGTGACGGTACCTGGTAGTAAGCAAAATTAAATTCAACTAGTGGCATAAAGAAGAGCGAGGTGCATTGATTTTAATCCAAAATATTTTTGTTCCATTTTTTATTCATATTTGGTACAGAAGTATTTGTCTCATATCAATTTTACACAATAAAGATCTTATTTGTTAAACAACGAAGGTCTTTTATAAACTTTGATTTAATACAGTTATTGCGGGGTCATTTTGTCGCCCTGATATTGAGGAATTAGACGAAGGTTATTAACATAGATTATAAATAATACTGGTCTTAAAACTAAACCTTAGTAGTGCAGTGGAAAAAGGCAAAAAAAATGAAGAGGTAGGTATAGCCTGTATACAGCAAGATTATAATTTCATCCTGTTTTGGGTATCACCGGAAGTATATTCCAAAGTTTTGGACCTCGAAAACCTTGTGTTACTTTTTTTATATACAATTAAAGTTTTTTACCGTGTTTTTCGAGCTTAAAATATGAATAACTCCGGTTCTATAAGTCGGATCGGGGTAAAGTCTCTTCATAATAAAATTCCAGTAAATCCTCGTTGGTGTCCAAATATTGAACCCATTGGCCAAAATTGCATTTGTTATCTAAAATGTGAAATGCCCGCCATTTTATGCCATTAAGTCCAAATTGAAAAATTATTTTTTCAAAATGTAGATCCCGACGCCAGCTTTCGAATGCAAGTAAAGAGAAACTTGTTTAATGTAATTTTGGTTACTTTTTTACATTTTTTATAACTCAAATTACAACAATTGCATTTTTTCGGCTATTTTGAAAAAAAGTTTATAATTTTTTATCACATCCGGTGGAGAATTTTGGGACTTTTAATTTAAAAAAAGAACGTTCATTTTTGTTAACGAGATCGAGATCTTTAACTTTTTGCATTTTGGCCAATTGTTAATTAACAAATGTATATTTTGAGCTAAAATTTGGACTATCATTTTGAAATCTATTCATTTCATGTGATAAATTCAAAAAGTTTTTAGGTTTTATAGAAACTTATTTACAAGCATTATAATGTAAGTATTGTTAATTGAGTTAAAAAATTATGTTTTTTCATAAAGCTTAGTTGCAAAATGCAAAAACTTCCTTGTTTTTTAAAATTCGGAGGGCTTTTTTTTAAAATATGTTATTTTTCAATAGCAATACGATGAGAAATTTAGGTTTTTGTTTTATTTTAATTAAAATTTATTATTAGTTTTTAAATTTTTTCATAAAAAAATTACAGATATTTTAATAAAATATCCACTCCAGAAAGAAGCCAAATTTTTTTATGATCGGCCAGCAAACAAATTTAGACTTTTCTCCGCAGGTCAAAATATCATGAAAGTTTTGTATGGGTGGAATCCAATAAAACCTATGGATATAGGTGATTTAAGATTTCAGTCTTTCCAAAAACTCTCGTTGAAAACCGATTGTAATTTGAGAAACTTTCCTCCGACCGAAAAAACTACAGATGAATATTTATTGAGAGTGTATCTTCAAATACAAAAATGGCTGGGAGATGAAGAAATAGATCCACGATTGTCTGGTTGGGAGGATATAATTAATGGTTTAATGTCTATTACAATGAGAAAACTGCCAATGCCACAAAAAATTCTTAAAATTCTCGCTTGTCAATATAAAGCCGGCTGTAAAGACCTGAGATGTCGATGCAGGAAGTTCGGACTACAATGTACAAGTTTATGTAAATATTGCGAAGGCATTAATTGCAGGAATTGTACAGAATGCATTGTAGTCACTGAAGAACAAAATCGTGTGAAGAAGACGATATAGATGAATCAGACACAGATTCAAACTGCACCGATATATCAGAATTGGAACCCGAAAGCGAGTGCGAAAGCTTGCAGAATAATGTACCCGATGACCGTGATGAAGAAAAAAATGGTGATAAAATTTTATTTGAAACAGATTCAGAGAGTGAAACTGAATTGTATACGTTACCAAGCAAGAAATATAAAATGCATTAATTACGATTTTGTACATTTATAAGAATAAAAATGTTTATTTTTAAATAATAAAATGTTTTTTACCATATTATTAATCCTCGCCTTTAAAACTTGTTCTAACAAGTATTTATAATACAATATTTACTATAGCTATGAAACTTAAAACATTATATTTAGAAAACTATATAAATTTAATGTAAGTATTCATAGTTGTATAGAAAAATGATTTTATAAAAATTATACAGTTTTATACGTTAGCAATTGTTGGTACATGTGTACATATGAATTTGGAAATAAAAATTACTCATTTTTATTATTAACAAAAAACTAAATTTATGATCGCATTGCGAGGGAAAAAATAACATATCTAAAAAAAAGTCCCCTGTATGTTAAAAAACAAGGAAGTTATTGCATTTTGCAACTAAGCTCTATGAAAAAATTTAAAAAATAATAACAAACTTTAAATTTCTCATCGTATTGCTAGGGAAAAAATAACATATTTAAAAAAAAGTTCTCCGAATTTTAAGAAATAAGGAAGTTATTGCATTTTGCAACTAAGCTTTATGAAAAAATAAAAATAATCACTTTTTAACTCAATTAACAATACTTACATTATAATGCTTGTAAATAAGTTTCTATAAAACTGAAATGAATAGGTTTTAAAATGATACAGTCCCAATTTTAGTTCAAAATATGAATTTGTTAATTAACAATTGGCCAAAATGCAAAAAGTTAAATATTTCGAGTTCACGTTAACAAAAATGAACTTTCTTTATTTAAAATTAAAGGTCTCAAAATTCTCTACCAGATCTGATAAAAAAAAAATTTTTTCTCAAAATGGCAGAAAAAATGTAATGAGTTATAAAAAAATGTAAAAAAAGTAACCAAAATTACATTAAAAAAATTTCTTTTTACTTGCATTCGAAATCTGGTGTCGAGATCTACATTTTGAAAAATAATTTTTCATTTTGGACTTAATAGGATAAAATGGCGAGCATTTGAAATTTTAGATAACAAATGCAATTTTGGCCAATGGGTTCGATATTTTGGCACCAACTTTTCAGGGTTTTTTATTACATCAAAAAGTATATTATCTGAAAGTTTGATGAAAGTTGGTCTAGTTGGCGGTTTTGGGCACTAAAATGAAAAACACCGTTTTTTTCTCGTTTTTTCAGTTTTGTAGGTTATGTACGGTTATATACTTGAAGCCAACGAGTATTTATTGGCAATTTTATTGCAAAAGACTGATTTTTAGTTCGCCCCGATCCGACTTATATAACCAATTAATCAATCAATAAGACTTTATTTCTTATTTTAATATAAAAAAGCACCTCCCCAGAACCCACACCGGGTCCGACCATGCAACCACCGTGCTGATGTGGTAGCAGATTGCATGGTTGGGCGGAGTGGGACTGGTTCCATTTTTTATTTTGTCTGTTGAGTCTGCTACCCCTGACCATAAGCGGATACAGACTCCTGGATAGGGAATAGGCCGTGCGTACAGTCTCATTTATGTGGGTGTTAAACGTCAGTCGTTGGTCTAGTCTAACCCCCAAATACTTCACGCATCTTTTAGTTGAAATTTTGTTTCCCCTGATCGAAATGAGTGTTATGATTTTATTCTCTATAAACCGACGCGTGAAGACTATCGCCTCAGACTTCTCAACGTTCACCCGAATTCGTATTCTGGAACTCTGGAAAATCAGAGACGTACAGGTTGTACAACTTTGATGACAGGCACGATCCTTGCGGGACTCCCGCGTGAATGTCCCGCCGTGTTGAGAGTTTGTTATTCACTTGAACCTGCAGGGATCTGCCCGTCAAGAATAAGTGAATGAGCTTAATGAAGTAGGTCCTAAAATTGTAATGGCGTAGTTTGTAGAGTAAGCCCAGGATCCAGGCGGTGTCAAACGCCTTCTCAATATCGAGGAGCACCATAGTGTTCTTCCTGAGGTTTTATTGTACTTTGACATCGATAACTATCCTAACGATCTGTTGTACCGTGCTCCTACCCTTCCTGAACCCGAACTGAGACTCATCGTCGATGTGAAGCTCCTCCTGAACAGTGTTCAATCTGATCAGGACGACTTTCTCCACTAACTTAGAGATCGTCGACAACAACGAGATGGGCCTGTACCTGTCGGCGAACTTCGCGTTCTTGTTCGGCTTCAAGATGGGAATGACCACGGCGCCTTTCCACTGGCTGGGCCAGTGCTGTAGTCGCAGGATCGCGTTAACGATATACGTCAATTGCACAATACCTTTCCTCGGGAGATATTTGAGTAGCTTATACTCGACGCAGTCCTTCCCCGGGGCTTTATTGTTTGGTAAGTCCTTGGCAATTTGTGCTATTTCCGAGGGTTTGGTCATTACCTTCAGAAATTCTCGTCTTGTCATTTGTACGTCATGACCAATGATTTTGTTAATGTCAATTTCGATGCGGTCATGCTCTAAATTGTTCGGTATATCGTTATTGTGGATGCTTTCGAAATGGGTAGCGAAGTCGCTTGCCTTTTGAGCGTCTGTCATCAACGCCAGTAACGACTTATATAACCCAAGTTATTCACATTTTAAAAGCTCGATAAACGCGATAAAAAAACTGTAATTGTTTATAAAAAAAAGTAGCACAAGGTTTTCGAGGTCCAAAACTTAGGAATATACTCCAGGTGATACCCAAAACAGGATAAAATCATAATCGTGCTGTATCCAGACTGTGAAAATTAAAATGCTTTTTTACTGCACTGTAGGATATATCGTACCGCTTATAAGTAATTCCGGGATCAGTTACTGCTTTGTTTTTATCAGCAGCATTATAATTACATTATAATGTTCCATGAAACATAACTTCAATGGTATAATACCGTCTAACAGATTAAACAGTGGCAGAGGCATAGTTACTTAGAAATCCTGGTTTGAATCCTATAAATTTTCTAACTCTTAAACCAGGTATATGATAACTTAAACAATAACAATATTTATTCGATAACTGTCTCTCAAAAATTTTTAATGTTATATTGTGTATGTACACACATAAAACATATTTATAAATTTGAAACAAAATAAGATTAATTATTTAAGATATATTTATTTCAACTTATAAAATTTAACAATAATATAATTGAAATATATTAAAAAGATATCATTTATATTAAGTGCTTTCCTCACATCTCATTATTCTGGTATGCCATGTTCGAAAGCTGCCCTATCATCTTCCACCACCCATACAGATCCATTTTTCCCAATCTCGATGAGTTTTATCAGTTCTTTTCCCAGATGTTCAGGGCTTGAAATAAAAAATACGTCACTATCTTGAATAAATTCAAATATTCAGTTTTGTTAAAAACACTTTTATAAGTTGAAAATTTCTTAGTAAAAAATCGACCACAATTACAATGGGATGTTAAAAATCTCTACGAACGTGAGGAAAAGTAAGAGGTTTTTAATTTAAATTTTGTTTAAAGTATACTATTTGCACTCGTTTAATTTCGAAAGTTGCACTTTTCCACGCAGTGTGGAAAGCTATTTTTTTGCGCTAGTGTCGTAAGTGGCATTTCCGATTATACCGGAAGTTGACCCCAACTTTGTTATTTTAAATGGAATGCCCCCATTTTCAAGTTAAAGGTTTCCTATAGCTAAAATTAATATTTCCGGAGATATTAATTTTTTCCCTAAAATTATGACAGAAAAGTTGTATAACATCACAATTAATATCTCAGTAACAATAATTGATAACATGTTGATTTTTGTATGAGGGTAAGACAAGGTGTTGAAGTTACTGGCCATGTAAGAAAATTATCGAAATATTCACTAAAAAGTTTCTAAAATTATTGACATATGTCGACCACACAGAAACAGCATGTTCCTATACCCAAAATGTATGGTTCTTTAGATATTTGCGATTTTCTAATTTTAGCAATGAAATGAAAAAATGAAAATTGTATAATTTATTAATAATAAAAATTTTATAACGAAACATTAATTATACTGTTTAATATGTTGCCCATTAACCTGTAAACATTTTAGAATTCTATTATTTACTGAGTGTGTAGTAGCACTCCGAATTTCATTTGGGTCCAAACCTTCAAATGCTCTTTGAACTCTATTCAACAGTTCCTCTCGGTTAGTTACCGGAGTTCGATAGACCTCACTCTTTATACGGTCCCACAGGTAAAAATCCATTGGGATCAAGTCAGGAGACCCGGCAGGCCAAATCCATGGACCCAAACGCCTTATCTACCTGTCATCGAACATTTGATCCAATTCGTTATTAACTGGTCTGGAGGAATGATTTGGAGCTCCATCGAGTTGGTACCAACATGAAAAGTATTGATTAACAGGTAAATTGTCTAAAAAGTTCCTTACAACAGTTCTTAAAATTTCTAAATACCTTGGTCCATTTAAATTTTCGTCGTAAATGTGGTAACACAATTTATTGCCCATTAATAAACAACACACATTAAAACTAAATTTATACTGAAAATTCCTCGGTCGCATAACATGAGGATTTTGATTGCCAAAAAATGCGAATTTCTGCGATTGAAAATACCTTCTTTGGAAAACTTTGCCTCATCAGTCCAAGTAATTTTTTCTAAAAATTGAGAGTCTTCTTGTGTTCGGATTAATATCATTTCACAAAATTCTGTTCTTCGCTGTGGATCTTCAGGATAAAGTTCTTGCACAGTAATAAATTTAAAATTATGGAATTTATGATTGACAAATGTTCCGAATGGAACTGTAGGAAATATCCAAATCCGTTGCCGCTGAACGAATCGAATGATTGGAATTTGCATAGAAATAGGCCAAGATGTTAATTTCATTATTTTCATTTGATATTATGGGTCTGGCTAGTGTTCTTTCTGCGTGTCGACTGCTAAATCTAACAACTATGCTTTGCAATCTTCTAAACTTCTGCTAATTACTTTGTCACTGTCCATGAATGTTAAATAAATTCAAAATATCCCAGTATGAGTAATTGTTTGCCATTTTCCCCACAGTAAATAAGTACAACACAAACTACGTGTAATGAAGTACAATAACATAAATTACATATCTGTCACATTTTTGTATTTTGTTTTGTCAACACTCAAAGCTTACTCTTTAGAAGACGGCACTCTTCGAGATACTCTTCAATTTTCATTAATAACACCGAAAATCGCAAATATTTAAACCACCATACATTTTGGGTATAGGAACATGATACATGGTTAGATGAGCATTTTTTTTCTCTATCGAATGGTGCATTTTGTTAGGTATGATGCCATTTAAAAAAAATGAGTTTTTGCTGTTTTTGTGTGGTCGACATATGTCAATAATTTTAGAAAGTTTTTAGTGGATATTTCGATAATTTTCTTACATGACCAGTAGCTTTAATACCTTGTCTTACCCTCATAGAAAAATCAACATGTTATCAATTATTGTTACTGAGATATTAATTGTGATGTTATACAACTTTTCTGTCAAAATTTTAGGAAAAAAATTAATATCTCCGGAAATATTAATTTTAGCTATAGGAAACCTTTAACGAAATGTTCTTTAGACTAACTGCAAAATCTAAAAAAAAAATTGAAAATGGGGGTATTCCATTTAAAATAACAAAGTTGGGGTCAACTTCCGGTATAACCCGAAATGCCACAATTTTTAAAATATTTTCGTTAAATAGATCCAACCTAGTTAGGCCTATGACCAAATATTCAGATCGATATCATTTTCTTTCTCGATATACTTCTAATAGACGCCCAAAAAAATCACCCTGTATATAATTGTGCCACTCTGTATATCTATATGTAGATAGGCCGTAGTAGAGCAGAATGCTGAAACAGCAAAAATTTAGGAGTGTAGAAAACGCGAGAAGACGGGAAGAGAAGATGATCAGAGGCGATGTAGTAACGCGGTTCTTAATATTAGAGAAAAATGTAGAAGCTTGAAAATTTATTTGAAATCTCAATTATGTTTAATTTTTTATTTCAATTAATGTAACGAGTTCTATTTTAAAACAATAAGTAAGTGAACTTACACCAGGATATTGGTGAGATTCATCTAATTTAATTGTATTTTCGTTTATATCGATTAAAATATTTCATTTTAATGACATATCCGAGTGTCTAAATACTCTGTTCTCCTTTTGAAATTCAAAGTAATCGGTTTGTTGTTTCTTATATGTGATTTCCTTTGTAAATTTATAATGTTCTGCACGTTCAAGTGATTGTAAATGTTCTATATATTTCCACCAAAATTTAATTTTTATTATTAAATCTTATTTATACTTTTCAAAATTGTTTTACTCTAGAGAATCATATCCCAGAAACCCTCTTGCAGAATTAGGACTACGGACCAACGTCCCCGAAGCACGTATACCTAAAAAGAGTTAATTCAATTTCCTTGTAGTAAAATAATACTACTTGGTGGCAGCAAGAAACGTTACCTTATTTTCTATTGTTATAATTTTCTTTGGCCCACTCAGTGAATGGAGGAGGTAACATAAAGCCTAGTTTTTAATTAAAAGAAAACATATTCAAATGGATAATTTTGAGGAAGACATACCAAAACATATTTTGGAAGAAGCGAAGATTGCAAAGGATTTATTTCAGAAAAATTAACAAAATTCCTGAATGAAGCAAAATCTGAACTGTATTTGGTAATAATACTCGTTGTCATTTTCGGATTGGCTGGTGCCTGTCACCGGGACGAATTTATAAAAATGACCATTGATAACAAGGAAGAAAAAAAATCTGCTAATTATAAGATTTTCTGGCTCTAAAAATCACACTTCCAGAACTTCCGTCATATCTGATGAAATAAATAATGGAAATAATGCCCCGGTATAGAAAATATATAAATTTGAGTAAGCTCAACACTCCACATAGATGATCTTTTTTTGTCTTTTACAAGAAAGGGCAGTGCTTTGTCCACTGTGTAGGGGGTCTAAACCTTAGGGAAAATACCATATGAAATTGCTGAACATTTAAAACTTGATAATCCATATTTATGTACAGGCCAAAATTTTCGCCAATCATCGGCATCAATATGGCTAATTGTGGCGAAGAAATAGCTCGTATAAAACGACTTGGAGGGTTAGAAATCAACATCTGTCGCGGAGGGTTGCCTAGCGGAGAATAGACTCCGTACAAAAAGGACACAAAGTATAATTTTGGCAATGAACATTCCGTCAGATTCGAGTTAGCGAGACGCCTTCAAATATACCCTCCCCCGCTAATTAATCCAATTAACTGAGAGTTGTGACGTGCCATCGTTAGCTTGTTTCGACAAATTAATAGTAACATGTAAGAATAGGATTTTAGTCTATCAATTCACCCATTGAGCGATAGATGCCACCACGCTCTAATTTCCTATCCAAATTACCACCGTTAAGCTTTTCACCTACAGATGGCTTTACCAAGTTATAAAATAATTGTTCATGCCATGGAAATATATTATTATTATTATTAATTAATAATGGATTTAGTTTTTAAAGTTTCTCAAGTTGGTACTCTGACAGCCGAATTGCCGAACTGTCAGTTTAATTAAGTCATTTCCTCTTATTTTTGTGAGTTAAAATGGTTATAATTTTTTTTATTCTTTATTTATTTATATATTACTGCAACATTTCTTTACAATTTTATATTATTGGAAATTACATATACATGATTGATACTTATTTTATGATAACTATATATGCTAAATGTATGAGTTATGACACCTGAGGAGACCTCGTGTTGGGTCTAGCAGTATTAACATAATTATTGTTCACACTAATCACATTTATCGTTACATATATTACGATGTTGTTGCATTTTAGAAGAATTTTCGCTATAATAAAAGAAGTATAGGAAACAATAAGGAGAATTAGACTAGTATGTTTGGATTTTACATAGTTTTGCCGCCCCGACCACAAAATTTTAGAAAGTATAACGAAGACCCGACTCTTTTACGAATCCACTTTGTGCAGCACTGCAACTCATACGTTATGTTAAATAGGAGGAGACGTTCTTTAGTCTCTAGTTAAAGTCTTTCGAGAGTTTTAGCGAAAATAGCCCTTAGAATCGAGGGTGACTTTTCACTTTTCGATTTTGGAGGAAAAACTATGTGTTTTCCGCGTATTTGCCCTAAACCGGTTCCTCAGCGATTCGGTGTCAGAAAAGTATATTTACCATGTACTCAGATGTGCATGGGACCGCCTTGCCTGAAGGTATGAATATATAATTGCCACAACATAATTCAAAGTCATTGCGATTTCAGCATTTTTAAGTTCCGAGGAGCGAAATAAATCGATATAGAACTGAAAATACGTCAATAGATAGGCAAGCAAAAGCCCACTAAAATTATAAACATTGAACTTTTTACTGAATCTTTTTGTATAATCGTTAGCTATAAACCGCATATCGGATGGTAGTTGGTTACATTATAAGTCGTTCCGTTCCACACCATGTGTTGTACACGGGCCAGACCATAATTGTTACGTTGAACGTTTTCTAAAAACATGAATTTTTAAAAGATTTAATATATATATTTTGAACTTTATATTGTCTTTTTCTTGTGTTGCAAAATTTGTTGTTGTTTAAATTTAAGAAAGTGTTAGTATTTACTGTGTTAGATTTAAAGTGTTACGACGTCCAGTTGGTACCATCAGTGGAGCAGTTAAGCAAAAACGAACAGTAAATATAGATTTTTGTATTATTCTGTCTGACATAAGTCCCTTCGAACCCTTCAGGTAAACATTATAATATTCACTTTAGGAAGGGTATTAAAAGTCCTTCAGACGTGAAAAGATGGATTGTTCACAGTATCACCGCCTATATGTATAGGTTCCATTACAATATCACCCAAGTTCCTTCAATCTTCCTTTTTCGATCAAGAAATTAAGCTGAAAACTTCGCTACGTGATTTTTTTTATTAGTTGGTAGGATGGGACTCGAAGATTTCTCTTGTTAATCGAGGTCCTTGCTGGTTGTAGAAATCTTACAAATAATTAAATAAGTTTTTCAGAAATCTCCAGCAATATTAAATAACATGAGCACGTGTCTACAATAATCTAACAAATTCAAACTTACCCAGAATAAAACTTCTGGACGATACTCGCTAATTAAATCCGAATAAATCGAAATTGCAATTAAAATAATTCAAAATATCAATTGAAAATATGTGAAATTTAGTTTTTGATCCGGTACCAAACCGAGTAGTAACAATGTGTTTTTAAACTAAATTAACTACTTCGCAAAGTTTTCGGCTCAATTTGTTGATTTAAAAAGGAGGTTTGACGATACTTGAGTAATATTCATAACCATTTTAACTCACAAAGACAAGAGGAAATAACTTAAACTCACAGTTCGACAATTCGACTGTCAGAGTACCAACTTGAGAAACTTTAAAAACTAAATCGACTAATTATAATAATAGTTTATATTTTAGATTTCCATGGCATAGACAATTATTTTATAACTTGGTAAAACTTCGCCTAGTGAGCCATCTGTAGGCGAAAAGCTTAACGGTGGTAATTTGGATAGGAAATTAGAGCGTGGTGACATTTATCGCTGAATGGGTAAATTGATCGAGTAAAATTCTATTCTTACATGTAACTATTAATTTGTCGAAACCAGCTAAATATGGCACGTCACAGACTGTACCCTCAAGTGATCGATTAGCATCTACTATTAACTTGCAAAATGCCTGTAACTATAGATTTAATATAAACATAATTAATAATAATTTATATATATGATGTATGTCTCTTTTTCTTTAGAATAGATGTTCATGTTATTTATTTTTTGTTCTCATCACGCTCGTAGAAAGAATGTTGTTCCTTAACACACGCGGAAACTATCTTTTCCTCATTCGACTTGCCGTGTGCGGAAAATCATCACTTTCCGCACACGTTAGGGAAATAACTATTACAGTGCGGGCAAAAAATAATTTTGCATAAACACACAACTTATTCTCTTTATTATTTTCATTATTAAATTAACAAAAGTCCCCATAGCTTAAATAATATTATTAAACTTTATCTGTCGTGTGGATATGGATCTACATTTTAAGTTTACGCAAGATTCCTCTTCTATACGAACAATAAATTGAAAAAAGCAAATGTTCTCAAAAAGTTTAGCTATACTAACCTTTGAAAATATAAACCTGCCCAATATGTTTGAAAACATTCTTCATACTGTTGTCCTAGAATTTTGTTGGGCATTTCGCATAATATTTTAGATGTGGTTGGCCCTGGACAGAGAGTTACAACTCTAACTTTGCTTCTTTCATAATGGTAAGGATCACCCCAAGACTTTGACAAACCTACAATGGCAAATTTGGTGCCAGTATATATAGGTATACAGTTATGAGGCCGAATGCCAGCTATAGAAGACATATTTACGATGACTGCTTCTGATCCTTGCTTGTACTTTGGCAAATAGCTGTCCATTCCTAAAACCATCCCATGTATCACACCTTTCTAAAAGAAAAATTTAAATACCTTAGTAATATAATAAGCTAATAAGATATCTTTTGATGAAAACAACTCAAAAATTATCCACCATGAATCGATACTGGATTGATTTTCAAAAGAAAAATTTTCTTCTTCAATTTCTATATACCCGCAGCACTTGGTTATACTCCTTGGCGTAAGACCAAGGACAACTATGCTCACTTTAATGTCAATATTATTCTCACGTATGACATGAAACCAAAGCTGTTGGACTAGATCTCTATTAAATTGATTTATATCAAAGTTTCTATAATCACGAAATTTAATATTTGGCTTAAATTTCGGAATTTGACTATCGTATTTACAATGTACCAAATGATTGTTTGAAATGAAATCAGCATTAACAGTGCTCGACTGCTTAAAGCTTTATTATGAACAAAATGGGATCAAGTAGAGTGGAGGGCAGTACAGTAATTTTAGTTGGCTCGTTAATCAGTTGCCTAAAACCACAAGAACGAAAGCATTACGATATCAGATTATTATCATTATTATTACCTACACAAATTTTATCTACAGTAAGAAATACAACCGATAAAACAGTGTGAAACTTCTCGAGAAAATTTCACAAACTACTGTTCTTTTGGCGATAGACATCTCCTAATGCATATTTCTTATTGTAAATTTAAAATTTTAGTTGCAACTGCTCAAGAATTCAATCGAATTCAAAACTCAATATAATTACCGCGCACACAGTCCTACTATCTTTTACATATTATACTCCTACACATCCACCTCTATTTTGTCTATCACATCTAAACAATTTATAGTCTGGTATCACAATGACATAGGACGGATCATGTAGTTGTCAGATTTCTGTCATACATGCAGAAGTAAATGAGTGCCTAGTAACAAAGTCTATTAATTCAGTAAAATCAGTGAATATTGATCATAAGGTTAACTGAGTAATACTTATATGCTTCATATTTTATATTTTTATTTGCTACAACAATTTAAGCAGTAAATATGAAATAATTTATATGCTTAAAAGAAAAGAAACAAATAGAAAGAAAAAATCACGGTAGTTAGTATTGATAACGTGATTTATAAGATATAATTATGAAAAAAGGAAAAGTAATTAAAAAAGAAAAAACATGTCTTTAATTTTATTTGCGAGTCTTGCCGATGACCAGTTGATTAATTTCAGTTTCTTTATTTATATTTTATGAGCAAGGTGTATTTGCCACTTAAATTACTTTAGAATTTTCTGATTTATGAATTGCTTGCCTGTTTATCTCACTTCTCCTAATTGATTTGCTGTGATGTGTCTCCATTAATATGCAACTTCGTTTTTCCCTCGAGCTGTTTTTATGTGTTAGCGTAAAATTATATTTTGTTTTCTTTCTACTACATTTAAATCGTGAGCTATACTTATATGACTACCATTTATTTTTTTGCGCCCTTTTAAAACCTCCGCTTTTTTCAGATATGAGACGAATTTCAAAAATATTGGCCTATCAAGATGTTGTTTCCCAACAGCAAATACGGTAATTAAATCTTGGAGGTACAGGTTCAGTTATAGATGGTGATTCAAGGTCAAAAACAAATATTGTTTTTTCTTAGCGATTTTCGAAGTGCTGCATGATTTTCGTCTAATTTCCTCATAGAACATTTGATTAATGTATTTTTTTTTTAGGTCGAGAGTTTGTTCTCCATTAGTTTGTTCAATAGATTTTAAAAGTTTATCAAATATTACAGTATCCTCACTCATCTCCTATCTTGTTTAGAATATATTCACTACTTTAAACTTGTTATTTGTATGTTTACACTTTTAGTTCTTGTTCACTTCTTCACTTCAGATATCAATCCACAATTTAGTTAATTTAAGGAGTCCATATTCTCTGTCTGGTCGATAGCCGCGTGGGTTAAGACGCGAGTTGGTAATCGCAATTAATCACACGGGCATCGCACCACCGGGTTCGAATCCTGGCTCCGGCACTGTCGGAGGAAATGGTTGTATGTCCGCGTTTTTTCAATGTGTAACCCCCTTCCGCACAAGCCCCTGGATTCTGGAATTGGGGGTTGTCTAAATTCTGTGGTGTATATAGCTTCCGATAGAGTCAGCTCGTTAAACAATTTATACTTACAATAAAATTAATTTCTCGTCATGGTGTCGATTTACTAGATAGTTTTTTGGAAAATATAAATAGTAAGAAACCGTCTATTAAATTCACATTAGAAGTAGAAAGTAGGAATGAACTACCGTTTTTAGATGTTTTAAATAGAAGGGTAAATAATACAATTGAAACAAGCGTTGATAGAAAACCAACACATACTAATAGATATCTAAATTTTAACTCAAATCAGTCAATAAATGTTAAAAGGGGTGTTGCAAAATGTTTATACGATAGGGCCAAAATAATTTCATCTAATAATGAAATATTAAATAACGAGAAAAAATTTATCAAAGAGGTTCTAGTACAAAATCAATATCCTGAAGCCTTTGTTGACAGAGTTTTCATAAATGTTGAAAATAGGGAGAATCAGGTACGACAAAAACCTGAACGTCATTATACAGCAATAATTCCTTATGTATATGGACTATCGGAAAAGCTACGCCGTATAGGTGACAAATTTGATGTTAGGACGATATTTCAAACGGGGAACACTTTAAGATCTATTTTAACAAAAACAAAACCGATAAATAGGGAGCAGAATTCAAAAAACTGTATTTACAATATCCCGTGCGAATGTGATAAATGTTATGTGGGTGAGTCATCCAGACCTTTCAGTGTGAGGTTGGATGAGCACAAGAACTACATTAGAAAGAATGAAATTCAGAAATCAAAGATTTGTGAACATGCTTGGGAAAACGGACATAGAATAAACTGGGACTCGGCAAAAATTTTAACAAAAGAAACAGATACCAAAAAAAGAAAAATTAAAGAATCAGCAATAATCTTATTAAATGAAGATAAGTGCGTATCGAATTGTTCTGTAGATATTTGTACAACCTGGCTACCAATGTTAAAAGAAGAACTTAACAAACTCAACATTATCTAAAAAAAAAAAAAAAAAAATATCATCAGTTCTATGTTCTGTGTAAGTAGTAAGTATCTATGGAAATAACATAAACAGAATCTTAAAGTTGTGTATTTGACATACACAGCAAAATAAGAGTTCTTCCAAAAAAAGCTTTGAAAACGGAAAGAGATTACTTTCCGAAACGTCAGATAAATACATTATTTCTGTGTTTATTCCGATTTATATTATTTGCAAAACATAACCTCTGAATTTTCCTTTGGCGTAAACGTCACGGGCGCAGAGCCTTTTTTCCAATAATTCTATTATTTTGTAGATTCGGTGATTTGTTTTGAAGAGGATAATAATACATGTGGTAGAAAACCCAAATAATAGTAAAGAATATAAAAATAACTTCCAACATTGTTTATAAAGAAGTTATACATAATTTATTCAATAGTTTTATGCTTACCACATTTATTGATAAAACTCTTTCCCATTCACGTTCATTTAATATTCCAGCATTATTAATCAAAATATCGATATTCTTAAACTTCTTTATGGTTTGTTTGAAAGCATCTAAAAAATAAATTAGTTGCAACTCATACAGCATGTGCGTTGTAAATATGTTGATATATATTTCACAATAATGGATCATATGGACTTAGTATGATTGAACTAAAGTTATGTGTGTCTACTTTATACCTGCTTAGCAAACCTAAAAAATCCTACCACAATCTTGTGGAAATCAGACAGCAATAAAAGGGATTTTTCAATATTGTGAATCTTATAGAACTTTTTGAAAACTCTATCTAAACTTTGTCAAATAATAAGACAAATCTTTACTGGTTTTAAAAAATAAAAGTTTTCAAATGTTGTGTCTTCTTTAAACATAAATGAAATAAATTTCTGATAAATTCTTAAAATTCTACCAAATGCGATTACCTTCAAATTGTTGAATATCAGAAACATCAGTCTTCACAAAAATTGCCCTATCTTCTCCAAATTCTTCATTGATTTCTTCTAATGCTATCTGTCCCACTTTTTCATTAACATCAGCTAACGTCACTCCCTAAAATATTATTTATTATATTATCATTATAACTGTTTACAACAGATAATAAAAAAGTATCACCACAGACATATATTTGAATTAAGTTGTTGATTATGTACAACTTCGCGGTAATAATTTTTTTTATATCTATCGAACTCTAATAGAAGATTATTTCACCTATTTTAAATTAAATTTTATTTTTATTTGCCATTTATAACTCGTCTTCTCATCGAGAGATAACTATTCACTCCAAAATTTTTGCAACATACTTTATTAATGTTTCAAAGCAAAAACTGTATCAATTTTTAGTAGAAGTCAGTTAATTTTGGCCCTTTCGCACCCTTAGGGATATTTTAACTTAAAAACTTAAATTTTATTAGTGCATTGAAAAGAACAACTACATCAATTTTCACTCAAATCGGAGCAAACTGAATATTAAACTTCATTTTCACACATCTACGCGTTAAGCACCCACCCTGTCGGGGGGTTAAACGTGAGAAAAATATCCATATATCTAAAGAGATAATTGAAAATTAGCATTTACCTAGCTATATTTTCGACATACAATTTTCTTTGAACATAGAATTAGTAATTGATTTTTTATAATTCACAAGTTGAAGGTAGGTGCGCAGGTGCGTCTTTACTATGTACATACTTCGATATGCGATGTAAAGCAACGTAAGACGCGGTTAGTAGTTGGATGGGTGACCATTCCAACGAAGACCGCGTCCTCGCCTCACACATCTTCCAGCGGCTTGTATATCAGTGTATGCGCGGAAGCTATACAATCTTAGGCGAGGGTTGTATAAGGGATATACCATCCTTCGGAGGGGACGTAAAGCCGTCGGTCCCTTGTCTATTAAATGTTAGGCAAGTAAAAGATCCCTATTCTTCGGCAAAATTCCTGGTTGAGGGTAGCTCGTCTACAGGCGTCGGTGTTAATAAGTCGCAAATAAGTCGACGTTAAATAAATGTATTAAAAAATTAAATGATTTTTTATTTTCCCATAATATATTATGAAACGTACCTTAAGATTATTGCGTAGCAATTGTTTCGCGAATTGTAATCCTAAGCCCGAGGCACCACCAGTTATCAAGGCTACTTTTTCTTTCAATTCAAAAACCATTTTTAAATCAGCCGCTTACTTAGCGATGCAATTAATGTGTTATTGTGTATAAACATAATTTTACAATAATTATCTGTTTTTATTATATTTATATTCGATTTTCCCATTAAAAATAAATAAACAACAGAATAACAATAAAAGAAGTTGTAATTATTCGTATTATTGATATAAAAATATATATATACGATGATTCAAAAAATATTTGCAAATACTATTTCTATAATATTTCTGGTCGATAGCCGCGTGGGTTAAGGCGTGAGGTGGCAATCGCGATTAATCACACGGGTATTGCACCACCGGGTTCGAATCCTGGCCCCGGTACTGGCACTGTCGGAGGAATGGTTTTATGTCCGCGTTTTTTCAATGTGTAACCCCCTTCCACACAAGCCTCTGGCTTCTGGTATGATTGTCTAATTTCTGTGGTGTTTATTTATTTTATTTTGCAAGGTAACTCAAAAAGACAAAGACAAATTTGGAAAGTTATGCCAAAACATGCAATTTTTGTTAACATAGCGATTTCAGCCGTTTTGGCAGTAGAGTAAATTATTTAGATTTTAGAATTATTTAGATTCACAGCAGCTGCTCATGTATCCACAGACTTTATATCATATTTCTAGACTATTTGCTCAAGCGGCTTTGACTCTTGTGAGAAAATCTTTTTCTCCAAATTCAGAAAATTCAAATGTTAGAAACTTCACTCTCTTCCAATCCACCTTTTCGAATAACACTGATTCAGATACTGGTACAACTTCAAACCGAAGTGTGGAAGTGCTCTGTCATACGGAGCCACATACCTCGTTTTATATACTCAAAGTACATTTTATAATAATTCAGGAAAAGATTTTGCAAGAATTCTGGAAGAAGTTTGCCGTACGCGATTTAAAACTTCTAAAATTTCAAGTCAAAAAATCGTTATCTTCTGACATTATTTTTTTATACTGCAGGCACCTCATCGTTTGTGATTTATGTGGAAACATGTAAAGATCTAGTTCACTTAAAAGACCATGTAAAAAAGTACACAATATTGAAATAAATCCTAAAAAGCCTACATTGGAATGCCCTTTTTGTCCTAATGAAATAATGACGTATAAAGACTTAGACAATGAACTACTTACTAAGCATGATATTGCCGTTGAACACCAAAAACAATTTGACTCTCTGCAGGCTTTTGAACAATAGAACATAGAGTTTGAGCAAGATGCTCCATCATCTGTTAACTAAAATATAACATTGGCAGACACCAAACTAATTACTAAGTATGTGTGTAATTCTGGATTTTGTATTCCCAATTTAAAGGTCAGTATTAAACAAAGAGAAATTAAAACCGAAGGTTCAAATAAAACGAGAAGCTATTGTCTAGCTCGTTTAACTTGCAAAGGAGGAAAGTGAACTTATTCTACATGAATATGTTTCAGTTCATTTTTAGAGCATGAATTAGAAGTAGCTAGACTTAGCCTTACAACAAAAGAAAGAGGCGAAATAGTAGAAACAGATTGATATATGGAATTCCCAACGAACGTATTCTACAAGACATAATTATCAATATTTTTTTGGACCATCTTGCATATAAATATAATACGGGATTATTTGGTTCACATGCAAGTATATTAGTGATGGAATGAATTAGGAAACTGTAGGAATTGAAAATATTTTATCAATATGCTTGAACACAATCTGGTGATAAACATTTATTTTTCTTTTCATAAGCAAAAATTCAAAGGCTTGAGATACGGTAGCCGAGAAACCCAGGTCAACCACGACCAATCCATCACTCAGGATACGTAGTATTTAAATATTCTTGTGTGTGTAAAAATATGTCGAGATCACATCGTGTGTAAATCATGGTCGCCAGAACCACCTAACAGCCAAAGGAGCTCCTTCGAAGAAGTTTACTAATTTTCTAGAGATTTCTATTATTTTTACCATTCAAGCGATAAGACAAAACAATAATAAGCCCAAGTAATGAATATTAAAAATGACAACCGAAACATTGAAAGTGAAACGGTTCCATTTCATTGATTGTAAAATTGTGTTTTCTTCTTATCTCAGATGCCGGTTTTTCCCTCCTCATTAAATTCAAGTACATCGCTAGATAACAAAAGACAAGAAAATAGGATTCTTGAAACATTTTTGTAAGAACCATGTGCAGAATAGGGGGCAACGTAGGGACATAATTTAATTAGTCCATTTAACGAGGTCCCGAATATCAAAAGTTTGTCGAATTTTCTGCAATACACCCCCCCTATTCTCGAGGGTGAGAAAAACGATTGCGGTGGTTTCGAGCTCTAAAGCCCTTGCGTACTACCTCTATCAAAGAAATACCACCCCAATAATAGTAAATTCAATTAATTCATAATGGCATTATGTATTGCTTTTACGGGCTTTGTTGGGTCCAACCCTCGAGAGTCAGTCTGGGGTATTTAGTGTAAATTGCCAGAATTTTTTATTATTCTCAAAAGAAACCCGATCCAACGAGTCCTCGCAAGCCCGAGACCGAGAACTCCAAAATTGGGGTGGATAGGGCTAGTACGCAAGGTTTTCAGAACTTTAAACCATCACCATCATTTTTCTCACTCTCGAAAATGGGGGAGGAAATATGTTATAAATGATGTTTTGGTCTTTTTAGAACTTCGTTAAGTGGACCATACCGGCTGTCAAGGGATCATAATAGATCCCCTTTTGCCTCTATTTTTTTAGAATTTCGGAGTGAAACTTAGTAGATATGTATTTTATTATATATTTGGAATTCTTGAAAAACTACGAGTACGATGATACTCCTATTCTATTGTAACTTTTTCAAATTAATTATCTATCTATCATAAGTGACGTTTCGACTCCATGAGAAAAATTTCATTCGAAATTTGTTGATGCATCTAGAGTGCCATAGTCAGAAAATGTTGTTTTTGGGCACATCCACGAATTTCTTAGAGTGTCTGCTATATGGTAGTACTCTACCATTATGGATCTATTTGAAAAAGTAAGTTGTTAGAAAAACTCTTCAGGCTAAATTAGATTTCTGACACCACACCGGTCCATTACAAGCAATTTTTTGTGGTCATGAAACTCGAGATGCACCAACAAATTTCGAGTCATTTTTTTTTCATGGCATTAACATGTCACTTATGGGGTACTGTATTGTACTCAGAACTTTTCAACAATTCAAAAAATATAATAACATATAGATTATTCCATTTAAAAATAAAAAGTTAGGGTCACTTCGGGTGAAATCGGAAGGGGGAAAAATGACAGTTAAGTCACAAAGTGTCTTATAATATATATAATACATCTACCAAGTTTCACTCGGACTTTGACTGCCCGTTTGACGTGCTAATTAAAAATCATCAGACGAGCAAGATAGAGGCACTGCGATTGGAACAAGGGTCACTCATCTGGTATACAGATGGACCTAAGATGGCTGAAGGGCTAGGAGTGGAAGTAGCAAGGCCTAATTGTAGGCTATCCAAAGCCCTCGGTAACACCCTAACCATCTTCCAAGCGGAAATTTACGCTGTAGATCTGTGTGCCCAGGTATGCCTAAATAAAGGCATCCGAAGGGCAAAGATCTATATACTATCAGATAGCCAGGCAGCACTAAGGGCTCTAAGGTCTTATACCTTTGAATCTAAAATTGCCTGGGAATGTAGATAATTCCTGAAGCAATTGGCTAATAACAAGGTTACCTTGATGTGGGTGCCAGGGAATGAGGGAGTACAAGAAAATGAACTTGCTGACAGCCTTGCAAGAAAAGTAGCTGAAGCACCATTCATTAAACCCGAGCCGTTTTATGGCCCGGCTAAGGGACACATAGCGAAGGGGATCCAAGAATGGGAAAAGGACCAGAAAAAGTCCTACTGGAGAAATACTCCAGTTCAAAGACAAGCGAAAAAGTTTATAACTTATCCGACAAAGAATACCACAAGGCTTTGCTTCTCGAACTTGAAAAGTCCGAATTAAGGCTAACTACAGGCCTTCTAACTGGCCACTGCCCCTTGAGATATCATCTCAAGAACATGGGCAAGGCGGTAGACAACAAATGCAGATATTGCGATACTGAAATTGAAACTGCTGAACATATACTTTGCGAATGCAAGGTGTTAGTCCGCATTAGGCTAAAGTTCCTACAACAGGCGGAATTAACGCCTGAAAACATAGGGAAATTAGCCCCCAGGAAAATCACGGGCTTTGTAAAAAGTCTGGGAATCCTGGGTAACCACTAGATGTAGGGTAAACCGCAAAAGATATTTTAGGTCGAAGTAAAATAAGGCTGTTCGAAACCAAACGACCCCGTAAAACAATCTACAAGTTTCATTCGGATATTTTAAAAAATAAGGAAAATATACCATGATCCGTTGACACCCGGTATGTACGATATGCAATGTAAGCAATCAGGTGCGGATAGCACTTAGATGGGTGATCATTTCAAAGAAAATCGAGTCCTCTTCGAGCATCTTTTATATCAATTTATGCGCGGAAGCTACACACTCTTAGGCGAGGATTGTGTAGTGGATACCATCCTTTAGGGGGCGGATGTAAAGCCGTCGGTCCCTTGTTTATTAAATGTTAGGCAAGTAAAAGATCCCTACTCTTCGAATGAGAAGAGGCTCGGCGAAATTCCTGGCTGGGAGTAGCTTGTCTACAGGCGTCGGCGATAGGCCTTAATAGCGGAAATAGGCCAACGTTAAATAAATAAAAGTGCAGGATACTCTCCTTGAAAGAAAGTCGTCTTAATGTTGTCCGTGTATAGCTATTCATGATATAGTACATGCAATTGACAGGTCCGTTATAGTTTGCGTTTGCAGTAATAGTAGTTCATCTGGTCTCTACATTTAATCTTTCCTTTGTCAACCAACACTCGCTATTCCAAATTCATTATCCAAATATTTCGAGCTCCTGGTATGAAATTGCATGTTTAAAACATTCTATGTTGTCAGCCTTTGGTAAATTTTCACACGCTTTTTTTAAACGTTTAAAGTAGAGTTTGGAATCAGCTATTCCACCACTCAACAAGGACAGGGCCATTTCCTATGACATTGCCATCTATGGCAGCTTAAACTCGAACTCAGGACTAGTCGAGTTGCCTCTTACACAACCCCATCTAATCTACTGTTGCCAATGCGGTAACACATTAAAAACTCACTAAAACATCCATACCTTAATCAAGATTCGAAACCAGGACTTCTTTTTCGCAAGCCAAACGCATAGGCATTGAGCCACTGAGCACTCTATAATTTGGCAATTGTTGTGATTAAAGTCATCCCCTTACTTAAAATATATTACAGTTCATTAATCGCATGTCTGCCATTCTTTGTTGATGTAAGTCTTCATTTAAGCACTTAACACCAAATTGCACTTTGAAGAAATATACTTTGATTGACAAAATACTGAGAATTATTGTCTTTGTCGGCAAAACTTGCCAACCGGAAATATATTCTCTTCAATAATAAACCATTTTTTATTTATATTCATTTAAAAAACTAAGAAGTACTTGCGGACATATGTCTATAATAATGTTGTTCATCATTTTTTGTGGTCTACCCACCAATAAAATAGAGAAGATTTTCTGCTACACTTTATATACAGCATACTTACCTACAAATTAATTCGATTTAAATCAATTAAAAAGCTAACGCACTTAACGTAATATCAGTTGTTATTCTATCTACGAATATTATTTACATTGATTGTGTTCAAAAAAATAAAAGTTGTTTAGTCTACAGCAATTCATTTACCTTACTAGATAAATAAACCCTCAGAATACATGACGATTCAGTAGAAGAAAACAAAAACAATCATATGTAAATGTAGGTGTTCACTACGTCTGGGGCTCCACCTACTCTCAATAATAAAGAAATAGTAAAAATAGATTTTGTGCTATTTTTCTGAATATTTATTAGAATAAAAATAATTTCCTTTCTTTTGGGCATAAGTGCATAAGATTATACGTACATCAAATGAGTATAATATCTTTTTACAGTCTTTTATACCCTCTTTTAGTTTAGAGCAACAGAAGGGGTGAAGAAGGTATTGTAATCATCTAAAAATTAACTGAATTTTCGACAAATTTTAATTTTACATCACTCAAAAATCTCTTAAAAAAGCGTTTAGAAAAAATATCTGTGTACATTAATATCTAGCGCTCAGCCTAGTGCCGAAAATAATTATTGTTGGTCTCGTTTAATTTCGATATATAGAATACTGTCACAAATATTTTGACATTCTGTTCTTTTTTGACCTACTCTTCAAATTAACGATATTTTACTAATGCGAAAATATTTAAAATCTCGATTTTTTAGAAAATGACTGAAACGTTTTTGCACCAATTTTCTACATCAACAGTACGGTTGTTTTAATTAAAAAGCGTACACTTACTACCGCGAGAGGCGAGCTTTGTCTGTCATATTTGTGTAAACTCGATTGATGCAAATATAGTTATTTTTGTAACAAGTACCTAAAATTATGGTTTTTGGGACGAATCGTAACTATTTTCAGACGAGGTGAAGGGACCAAATACAAAAAATTATCTATTGTAGGTTATTTCATATCATAGGTTGTCAAAAATTCAAAGCAATGGCGTCGACGTTATTATTTTTGAGAGTGCAGATGTCAGAGTTTGACAGTAAATATATAAAAATGCCTCGTCATTGAAACGGCGCAGACATTGTCCAGAATCGAAGATGGATGGACAAATCGTGTCTAGCACAGCTATATAATAAAAATTTTAAAAATATATATTGAAAACGAAACAACGTTGAGAGAAAGAAAATTCATTAAAAAGAAAAGTTGGTTCAGGTTGTTCCAAACTTTCCAGACCTCAACAGGATGCTGCTTTTTTGGAGTACTTAAGAGAGAGTACATTTGCAACGCCGAGGGACGCTGTGTTTGGTACTGGATTTACTGACTCTTAACCTACCACCAGTAGAAGGGTAAAGGAATCTGAATTAAAAAAACTGTTCAGCTACTAGAAACAATTTTTTAACAGGGTCGTTTCTACTGACGAAAAGATATTCCAAACGGCTAAATTCGTGTTCATCGTCCACACAATACAAGGTTTAAATAACGATACAGTAGCTCCCTTGCTTTTAGATCTGGACGTTTTTCTGTAAATGACTGGATAAGCACCCTGGTATTGGCGAATTGAAGGAAGATTTAATTCTTTCAAATATCAACATAATAATATCCAGTCCACACCGACAATGCTGTAATGCAGTGGTTTCAAACTCATAATGTGGAAGTGCTGCCATGTCCCAATTTCAGTTCCGATATCAATCCGATAGAAAGCTTTTGAGATATAATTATAAAGAACATCTACAACCGAAATTTTAGGCCACAAAATTCCGATTAAATTTTATTTTAAGTAGTATTAATATTGTTCTCTGTTTTGATTCAATTTTTATAAAATTATTAAATATAAATATAATTGAATATATAAATTTTGTTTAAAATATTCTTGTTATTATTGTTTTATTTTGTTTGAATTTTTATAAAACTGTTAAATATAAATATAGTTGAATGAATATGCATAAAGGTAAATCCTCATGACGGCGAATTGCGAAAAGCGAAATTTTACACGTGATTATAATTCACACAAAATAATTTGCCCTTACTCACTTCAGCGGATTTTGCGTTCTTAAGTGTCCTTTATTTAGTAACTTTTTAAAATAAAGGAATTTTGACACTTCACTGTTCACTGACGTCTGAGGTGTCAAAAACTAAGGTTTAAATGAACAGGTGTATAAAGTTTTAAAATGAACCAAAATACAAAAAGAGTATGTTTATTTGCATTACTCTATGTGCTTAAAAGAAAGAATAGAAGGAGACCTCGCTGATGGTGGATTAGACCAATATTTTTCCTGCAACATTTTAAACCATAACCTACAAAACTAATAAGACAAAGACAGAAACACAATATCCGCTAAAAAGTTAAAACAAGTTGGGCTTTTCAGCGACCTCGCAGGAAGTTAAAATATTCGCCGGAATTTTGCGGCATCTGACTTTTTGAATAATTTCCACCAATCACATTAATTCCGCAGAAATAAATCCGCGATTCGCCGTTATGAGGATTAGGCTTAAGTCTGTTTTTCTTATTTATTTCTCGGACGTCCGACGCTTCCGATGCCTATGATTTGCAATTTTGACATTTGATCTGCCGGTTTTACACAAATATGATAAATCTCACCTCTCAATCTAATACTTGTATGCTAAATATAATTATACATTATAAACCCAACAATCTTAGTTAGTTTTTTAAGCCTTGATCAATGGTGTGGTATATGTATCAAATACGAATACCCCTTCTTCAAAACCTTTTTGATCAAATGTTACCAATTCAATTTAACATAACTTTATTAACATTATAATATTAAGTACCTCTCCAGAACCCATATCGGGACCGACCGTGCAACCACCGCGGTACGCGATGGCGAATTGCAGGGTCTGGTTCGGTTAAAAAAAAATTAAAAACTTAAACCTAAACTCCTTCTGAGACAAACAGATTAAAAAGGTATTAAAATTATTTACATCTAACATAAAAGATTTAACAACACTTAAAACTACACATTTTTTAAAAACTTGTTCACTTATCACTTTTTTAAATTTCACAGCTGACGCAGGCACCTCAATCCACACTAGGAGCCTTCCGCGAGGTGTATAAATGCCGGGCTGCACAAAGGCAGGCCTAAACTTTGATTTAAAAAAATTTGATTTCACAAGGTTTTGATTTTGCAAATGTTACCGGTAAAGGCATAATAGCAGCTTAATTGAACGTTACGCCAGTTGTCGTTTTCAATAAAAGTATCTCTTCTTCTTCTTCTTCTTCTTCGTCAGCTTCCTTTTCTTCTTCTTTAAACAATTAGCTTCTGATCTTACTGCAGACACAAATATCAAATTTATTCTATGAACAAACACGATGGATTTATTTAATATACAAAATGCTTTATCTACAGTATTTTTGGTTATCTTATTAACTAAGACGCCCTTAGTAGGTACAGATGTAATATGTTGCAATGATTTAGTTGCTCAAGGGCCACGCCAAGAAACATAGCCGCCCTTGTGCAGAGATCTCATTGGCGCCCTGTGAAATAAAACAAAAAAATACAAGAAATATTTCTTTAATTGCATAAAAAACTCAAAACACTGAACTGATATAGAAAAACCAAATAGTATAAATTATAGAAGTAATAATCAAGTATACATATTTTTACACAAAATTAATTTTTCGTGCTTTATTTTCGGCAAATTCAGATATACTTTGCTCAATGTTTAGACTGTCTAATATTTCATTCTATGGCAATTATGGCAAGTCATCTTGTAACATAGTGGATCGTAAGCAATTCTTTATTATTTTTAATTTAGAAAAAGAAACAACATATACAGGAAATTTTAATAATATTCCCAGTGCTATAGAAATATTTGGAAATGTAGCGAGCAGTTGATTTTGAAATATACAGGGTGTCTCACCGGGAACTGAATCGATCGATATAGAGAAAAGTACGCATCAGAAAATTTTGAAAATTTAGATAATTACAAAGGTTGGTGTGGCCAATCCAACTGAAATAATTACAAGCAGCTGGCACTTCCGCTTATACCGGAAGTCCATACCAACTTGCTTATTTCAAACGGAATACCCTATATATTTTAGGGTTTTCGAAAAGAGCATAAAACTCTGAGTCGGAAATATGTACCATATCCTATACCTAAACCTATCCGTTTCAGAGATATTTGACATTTTATAGAAAATTTGACAGGTGCAACGGTTTGCAAGAACCGTTATAACTTTCTTCGTGTAAAAGCTCCTCATTTGCTTCTTGTCGCGTAAAAAGAACACAAGGAGAACTACGTTCTACGAAGTGTTCCGTTTTTCGCGTTACATTTTGTCAAATTTAAACCGCAAAAACTTGTTTAGGTCAAATGGAACACCCTGTATTTTTTTACGTCAAGTTGTGTAAAATTGAATTCCCTTTTTTCTGATATTAGCATTGTGGGGGTTAAAGTTACAACAGAAAAACGGAAACCGTCACCACACTGTAAAACGCATACTGAAAAATTTTAAAAATTATGGCTCTGTCAAGGCAAAAATGCAAAGAAGAAAGCCTATTGTTGATGACGAAAACATTGAAATAGTCATTCTGGGATATTTTCATGCATTTCCAAGGATGTCATTAAGACAAGCTGCTCTGGAATCAGGACTATGCAAGGATTCAATTCACAGAATCTTATTAAAACATAAGTTTCACCCGTTTTCATTCCATATGGTGCAAGGATTAAAAGAAACAGATTTCCTAAGAAGACAGAATTTTTGTGAGTTTATTCTAATAAGGTCTGAGGGTCACGATTCTTATTTGGGAAATATTATATGGACAGATGAAGCAAAATTTACTAAAAATGGACTTTTTAATAGACATAATTCGCATTATTGGAGTGACTCAAATCCTCGTATGTTCAGAGAGCGAAACTTTCAGGAAAGTTGGCAGTTCAATGTTTACTGTGCCATAAGAAACGATAGAGTGGTGGCATTACAATTTTATCAGGAAAATTTAAACGGTAAATTAAATTTTCTCTTCTGCTAATATGCATAGGTAAATTTTTGTTTTTCTTTTAGGTGAAAGATATGTGAATATCTTACAAAATTTGAATAATAACTATTTAGAAAATTTACCTCTCGCCGAACATAGAAACATTTTTTATCAGCACGACGGTGCACCCCCACATAACGCATATTTAATTAATGATTATTTACAAGAAACTTTTTATGATCAATGGATTGCCAATAATGGACCTTTCTTATGAAATCCTCGCTCGTCCGATTTATCAGTTCTGGATTATTTCATTTGGGGAACTATTAAAAATAAAGTTTATGAGAGCCCATTAACAACCATTGAAGATTGTATGCAAAGAGTAAGAAATGCATTTCAAAACATATCACAGGATTCAATTAGAAGAACTACCCATGAGGAACTACTCCGAAGGTGCGAAAAATGTGTCGAGGTTCGAGGGCAGAATTTTGAGCAATTATTAAATTAAAATGAAATCATATTTTAAATTGATCTTATCTCTGCTATTTTAGTTCATGCCATATCTTCAATTCGATTAATACGCATGTTACAGTGTTAGTGTTATTTTGCGTTTTTGTGGATACGTGCTGGCATTTTTTGACATAAGATAGAGATGACTGATTATTTCTAATCATGGCTATTTAGATGAAATGATTACAACAATTCATGAATTTCTAATAAAATCGCAAATATTTCAAAAAGTTGTAACTTTAACCCCCACAATACTAATATCAGAGAAAAGGGAATTTAATTTTACACAACTTGAAGTAAAAAAATACTGGATGTTCCATTTGACCTAAACAAGTTTTCGCGGTTTGAAGTTGACAAAATGTAACGCGAAAAACAGAACACTTGGTATGATATTATTGCATTTATTTCAGTTGTAGAACGTAGTTCCCCTTGTGTTCTTTTTATGTGACAAGAAGCAAATGAGGATCTTTTACACGAAGAAAGTTATAACGGTTCTTGCAAACCGTTGCACCTGTCAAATTTTCTATAAAATGTCAAATATCTCTGAAACGGCTAGGTTTAGGTATAGGATATGCTACATATTTTCGACTCAGAGTTTTATGCTCTTTTCAAAAACCCTAAAATATATAGGGTATTCCATTTGAAATAAGCAAGTTGGTATGGACTTGTGCCAGCTGCTTGTAATTATTTCAGTTGTATTGGCCACATCGACATTAGTAATTATCTAAATTTTCAAAGTTTTCTTGTGCGTAATATTCTCTATATCGACCGATTCAGTTCCCAGTGAGACATCCTGTATACTATAAAACTGATTTCGGGATAAATAATGACTCTAGTTTTAAATGCATTTTAATGTTTTGATCTCATCTCATCATTGAATATCTGACTCTTCACGCGATACATCTTCAAGTTTCAAATGCAGGTTTTTATAATTTTTCAAAAGTTTTTCATCTGATAGTTCATAAATATTCAGCATTAAACACTGAAAACAAACTATTTCAGTAAAAAACTAACTTTATAAATGAACGGTGATCCTATAATTGCGTCTTTGCGCGTCTGCCGGTATCGCCTCGTTAAATAGATTTTCAAAATCAGAAAGAAAATAAAAGTCCTTCCCAGAAATAGTTGGACAAATGTAAATTTAACGCTGATTTGTCTATTTTATTAATGATTTATGTTTATTTTCCATCTTGCATAGGTGAATTGAATTCGAATTTTTGTGTCTGTGTTAATTATGCTTCCGCGGCCGCCCTCATATTTGGCCGCCCTTGTGTGATGCACACCTCGCACACCCGATTGGCGCGGCCTTAAGTTGCTGCAAAATCGTGGCTTGAAGCTAGCTTGATGCCAGGCTGCACTACGTTTTCTCACTATTGTTTGTTTCTAAAGCAAATTAGTTGGCGCATGGCTTCTAGGAAACGATATATCTTTTTTACTCTTCCGACAGTATGTTTAAAAGGAAAGAATTTTCGGATCTGCGTTAAAACAGTAGTAAAATATTTTCAAAATATATTAAACATATATAGCCATACCCTGTCGAACGAGGGGCAAACCGCTGGGGAAGTCAGGTGTACAAATCGAGGGAAATCAAAGGAAATCAGGAGGAAATCTACTGCCATTTTGTTGAAATATATTATGCGCATAGATTAGATTAGATTAGATTTATTTCCATATACATACATACAATTCCGTAATACATCCAAACAGTAATTTAAAATATTTAAAATAAATACATAATATGTGTATGTTAAGCCTCAATTGAGGCGTTTAGGAAGTTGCTTAGTTGTAAAATATGAACTAGTTACAAAAGTACTCTGAGAAAAACTCTTGTAAATTATAGTATACATTTTGTTTTTAAAAAAAATTTAGTTGTCTTTTAAAAGTATTCAGTTAATATCTTTAATATAATTTAAAATAAATTAATATAAATTTAATAAAACATAATATCGTTAATATAAAAGGCAATTCAGTTCATATATTTTGCTTAAAAAAGGATATTTTGAACAATTTTTCGGTACCATAGGCAGGCGACATACCAAGCGTTTTAACCTGACCCGCGTTTGAGCGGAACATAGTAAATCATATAATAGCGCACTAATGTGGCTGTAGAGTACGATAATTTAAGGTTTTCGATTTTCTGGTGAAACATGGGTCCGGTTAAAATGCATATATACTATATAGAAAATAAAACCAAGCACAGCGTTTCAGTTATTCGTTTTTAACATTTAAATTATTTTTAGGTGTTATTTTAGTGTCTCTAAATAAATATATCCCAATACTTACTTGAATCTTACACATAAAACGTAATGTCGAACGTAATATTTCAAGTAATAAGTTTTACCAATTTGAAAAATAAACATAGTAGAAGAGAGTAATAGTGGTGGGGTACCGAAAACTTTACTGACAAATTTAAAGTAGAATCATAATACTCGGTTATGCTCGACGACATGCTCTGTCTAGTTCACTCTGCACCGTAATTCTAGTGTAGTCGTCTGCATTTATACTCTGCAGATAAAAAAGGTAACAAAAACTTTATGAGCTCATTATTAATACCGTTGAACCATTCGGTATGGTGTTATTAAGTACGCTGGGGACGAGCGTAGGTGCGTCTTTACTATGTACCTACTTCGGTATGCGATGTAAAGCAACGACAGGCGCAGTTAGTACTTGGATGGGTGACCATTCCAACGGAAACCGCGTTCTCGCCTCACACATCTTCCAGCGGCTTGTATATCAGTGTATGCGCGGAAGCTATACAACCTTAGGCGAGGGTTGTATAGGAGATATACCATCCTTCGGAGGGGATGTAAAGCCGTCGGTCCCTTGTCTATTAAATGTTAGGCAAGTAAAAGATCCCTAGAAGGAAAGAGGTTCGGCAAAATTCCTGGTTGGGGGTAGCTCGTCTACAGGTGTCGGTGTTAGGCCTCAGTAGCGGAAATAGACCGACGTTAAATAAATGTATAAAAATAAAAATAAGTGATTCAATTTGCGGACGAAACAGTACAGAGAGTAACAGTATTTTAATGAGGTCGTACAGCTTTTTTTCCTTTTTATCTGCAGAGTAAAATTGCTAAGGAGCGGATAAACCTCTGGAACGACACTTCGTTTTACCGTGAATATTTCACTTTGCTTTACTGCTCGTTTTTGTGCCATTGTTTTACTGTGATTATTTTGCTATAAATGAGGCCATTAGTATTTCTTGTGTCGTCGATTAAATCGAGTAAGTATCAATTGTGATAAAAACGTAGAATTGTATCGGGTTTGATCGGTTAATGAGATTATGTTGGCCTTGTTATGAAAATGTAGTGCTGACATAGATTTCAAATTGGTATATTCTTTTTATAGGGCATTGCGTAGAGGCTCGTCATTTTTGCTCGAGTTCACCTTCCGAGATTTTAGTGTATTCTTATGTTTGAAATTATGTAGATTACGAAAATAAAGGATAATTCCATTTCGTCTGTTTTTGGTGCTATAACTAAAAAAACTATCACATATAGTAATATCTGGAATCTTGTGTTATACAGTTGACGCTATTGTCAAGGAAGAAATCGAATGTACGTACAGTGTGACCCACTTTCAAAGGAAACATTGCGGTAAAAAATGTCCGCCCGTCCGTATATTACAGACTTATAACTCCGCCATCTTTTCATAGATTATGATGAAATGGTACGGGCAGGTGTCTTATGCGAACCGCCACAAAATTGTGTAATGAAATTATAAAAAATAATTTAGGGTTAGCTTTCCATGCATAGAACAGAAGGATGAACATTTTTATTTTGGCACACCCCATTGTATGAGGTATCGTTGAACAGGTCTTTAAAAATGCGATAAAAGTTCATAAATTTCGAGTTTTTTCCTTAGGTGAATATTTCGCAAGATATAAGCTCCTAAATACGTTAATAATGTGTTGCCCTCTCTCTAACTTTCCTACCTTGTGATTAAAAAATCTAAAAAATCAAGATAGCAGCACTTTATAAATATATAAATACTTTCAACGAAAATTGTTTTAAACAAGATACTCGACAAAATATGTTAAGAAGTTTTTTAGATATCCACAATTATCAGTTTTCAATAGTAGCACTATGGAACCCTTAGTTGATGCGTATATTGCACTCACTTGGCCGGTTTTTTAATAAATCATCAAAACATTTACCTTCTGACAAAAATTTAGATATGATTCAATTTTCAAGGCCTATCACGAAATTTTTCAATGTCAAAAATTAACAAGTTTGATAGCGATTTTTTTTTGTTGAAATTCTAAATAGAACACTCGATTTAGTAAGCTCTCAAATGGGTAAGTCCCAAATTTCACGGAAAAATATTGAATATTGACAGATTTAAAACAAAATGAATGTAGACATTTATTTTATACAGTGTGTCCCAAAAGAAATGCATAAAATTCAAAATGCCTCTTCTGTTCAAAAAAATACAAAAACACGTCAATAAGTAATATCAGATTGGGATTTACCCATTTGAGAGGCTATTGAATTTAGTGGTATAGTTAATATTTCAATAAAAAAAAATTTTCATTAAATTTTTGACATTGAAAAAAACTCGTAACGAATTAAAAGAATGATTGTCATAGAATGTAACTTCAAAGTCAAGTATTAATGTACAAAGAAATCAAAGAAAATAAGAAGAAATCGGAGAAAATCATGAAGAAATCAGAGGAAATCATAGGGAAATCAGGGGAAATAAGGAGGAATTCAGAGGAAATCGGGGAAAATCAGGGGAAATCAGGAGGAAATCATACAAGATTTCTCCAAAAAGGGAAATCAAAAAAAATATGCAAAGAATAGTATCACTATAATAAAAACGGTATGAATATGTATTAGATACTGATTGTTGATACAGTGGCGTAACTAACGTTAAATGAGCAATGTTTCAGACACTGTCAAGTAGACCCAAAAAAAGTATGTCTTGCCCAGAAACAATATATTGGCTGAAGAAAACTCATGCATGGAAATAAAGTGGTCTCAGACTGACCAGCTCAGCCTCCATATAGATATAGCTGATACAATGATGGTAATTATGTGTATTGATGATGGTTATTCTGTAGTGAAACACACTTAGCACTAATATTATCTTAATTTTATACTCTTTATACGAAAGGAATTCCATGGATTTTACAATAACCTTCCTACCTAAAATTCTGTTTCACTACCTAATAAACTTTCCATAGAAGACTTTTTGACAGACATTTAGCACAGCAGTATTATTTTAGTATTCCGAAAATATTTTATTATTCAACAAAACTGACAAATAAGTACATTTTAAAATCATATGAGCTACATGACCCTTTTTCTGAGATGGAAAAAATACAAGTTTTATCTATTTCTTCCAATTTATAGCATTTTCAGTTTTCCAACTGTTTAACAAATGCAATCAAACGTTATATACATGTTGTTATGCACAAACATTTTACTAATTTATTTATTTTACTATTTATTTACTAAATATCATTTTTCTATTAAATATTGTTGCGTCTTTGTTCACCAAAATACATAAAAATTGATGTGAGAACTTTAATACTTTTGACCTTTTTTTTGAAACATCCTAATATTTAGTTGTATATATTATAGTCCAGTCAATGAATTTTTCAATATGGGGGTGTAATTTTCGACTTTAGGAATGGGTTTGAAGTAGTTAGGAGGTAAGCATCCTAAAAGTCTCCGACCCTAGCAAATGAGCCTCCGTAAGGCCTTAAATTTTGATTTTTATTGGTTTCTCGCTAATAACTCGAAAACTATTGGTCCTAGAGGAAAAATTATTGTTACTTTTTGAAAGCTGACCAAATTTCCTACATTTTTTAATTTTAGTGCAAAGTTTCTATCTTCAACCATTACTGAGTTACCCGCTTCTGGAAATCGCCGATATGCGGAAAACGCTGTTTCGGATCACATTTTTCGTCATAATCTCTAACACTTCAAATCTTCTTGTGAAGAGGATTAAATTGACTTAAAATTAAAAAAATATATATTAAAATTACATATTCTACATATACTTAATGGCTGAGATGATGTATTTCAAGATTATTTGCTGTAATGTGATCGGGTTATTGCTTGAAATCATACCTATATTTTATATTTATTTATTGTTGTAAGTTGTTGCATTTGGCATATTTAGTCAGTTTTTTCTTCAGTGACTGTGATAGGCGAAGATGTGGACTTGGCAGTCCTGTTGTTGGCGAAAAACCCTCCCCGGCATGACATTCCTCATGAAACCTGGCAAAGGAAAAGTATGCACAGCAACATACTCTTCACAAGAGCTGCAGCAGCTGGGGCTGGAGCATATTCTGTTTGTACATGCTTTCACAGGCTGTGATACCACCTCCGCAACTCAGAAAGAGCATCGTCGGGTTTGCAAAATTATACAAAAAGACAAATCGGTCAAAGAAGCAGCTAAGGTGTTTACCAAACCTTCATCGAAAGAGCAGAACATAATTGCATCCTAAGATGATACGGTGCTCCGTCTAATAAGAAGATATCCTTATATGACTACAGATATCGGTCATTTTTAAAATCAGTCGCTTCAATCAAGCCAGACATTTCCACTCTCCCACCAACTGAGGGGGCTACAAAGTACCATTCCTACAGAATGCGTTACCAAATCCAGCAGTGGATGGGAGCCATACTACCCTCACATGTGTGGAGTTTAGGAATTCCTGGCTAGGAGGAGAGAAATGGGGAGCTGGTGCCCAAACAGACAAAAATGCTGCCTCCGACGTAATTTTGCAAGTTATATTTTGACATTGCAAGAAAGATTGTGACTCCGGAAGATGAGGATGCAGAAAGGCATCATTAAATTATTTGCCTGTATGCCTCAACTACGAGAGCAACTACCGAGTCCCCGTGACAGAGGATGAGGAGGATGAAGAATTTGATGACAATAGTTTCTTTGGAGGATTCATTTTCCTTTTCTGCTGGCGTGGTGACCCCATAAACTATTCTCCCGTCCGAAAATTGATCGTTTTTTTCTTTCTTTAAAAAAAGCATTAGGTGATTAGCAATTAACCAATTATATATAAATAAAAGTAGCTGTTTTATGTAAATAAAAGTAGTTCAAACCATAATACTGTGTTGTTTTCTTATATAGGTATCTACCTACCTTTTCCGATTGTAGGATTGTAGCTACTCATTAATATACCAAATGCAACAGCTTATAACAATAAATAGATTTTAAAGAAGCCAAATGAATACAATAAAATGTAGGTATGATTTTAAGCAATAGCCATTACGGCAAATAATCTTGAAGTTCATCATCTCAGCCATTAATTATATGTAGAATATATAATTCTTAAGCAAATTTAATCCACTTCACTTGATTTGGTTGTATTTTATTTTATTTGAAAAAAGGTTTGTGGTGTTAGGAGCAGAGTAAAATGTGATCCGAAACAGCGTTTTCCGGATATCGACGAATTTCAGAAGCGGGTAACTCGATAACGGTTGAAGATAGGAAGTTTTCGCAGAAATTAAAAAATATAGGAAATTTTGTCAGATTTCAAAAAGGTAAGAATATTTTTTCCACTAGGAATAATAGTCAAATTATTAGCGACAAACAAAAGAAAATAAATATTTAGGGCCTTCCGGAAGCACTCTCCCGCAAGGCTCACCTCCTAGGGTCGGGGACTATTATGATGTTTGCCTCCTAACTACCCCAAACCCGTCCCTGAAGTCAAAAATTTTGCCGCCCTCTATGTAGTCTACAGTAATTTGTCGGCAGGACTAATAGTTGTGGATCTGCTTTAAATGAACAATTACAACAATATAGTATTTACAAAAAATAACATCGCCTTGTATTGTTATTGTGACTTTAAGAAATAATAGCAATATTAAAAATTTTATTTCGCCATAGTTTCCCTCTCTGGTACAATATATTCATAAGCAGGTTCGTTTCCTTCTATAACCCAAACGGTTCCATTTTGAGCGTTTTCAATAACATTCACTACTTCTTTTGCGAGGTATTCTGACCTGCAAATAAAATCATTCAATAAAAATGAAATCTCACAGTGTCACAGTGGATGGCAATTGGATCTCAAGAATGCATTTATCCTAGTAAATTCTCAATCAGTAAAATAGGTCGAAATTGTCAGATTGAAAACATTTTGCATTTTTCAGGGACTCAAAAATGAACAATTCATTTAAATCTGTTTTGAATATGATTTATCATAGAACATTTGGATAATTTTGTCTCGAAAATTTATACTCATTGAATTCAAATATGACACCTAATTTTCAAAATCTAAAATGATGATTTCAATATGGCAGTTCAAAATAGAAAATATTTAAGGATAGATCTACATATCGAAAATTTCTACAATTGAAAATTCAGAATGATGTTAAGTAAACTGGGAGTGAACTTGGGGAAAACGAGGTTAAAGATTTCTCATTGAATAATGCAAGTGCAAAACCGCAACATTTAGACTAAGACTTAAAATACCTGTTAAAATCATCAAAAAGTATTTCCTTTTGGAAATGGGGTTTTTACCCACAATGTAAAATCAAAGAAGGTCAGTTGTATAAACCACATAATTCTACTTTGAATATGTGGTCCATTTATTATAGTCGAAAAATGAAATGTGAGCTACAAACCAAGTCACCCTCAATTTTTTATACATACCCATAGTATTATTCCGGCACAATCTGAACTTTCTATCTCAACCGTAAGACAGTGCTCACCTGCCATAAACAATTGTCATAGGCATTCTGACTAAATCATATGGTAGAATTTTATTATTCGTAATAAAACAAATTATTGAAATTATTTAGCACACTAATTTAGAACAGCATATTATAATAAATTGGTAACAAGTGACTTTTCCGTTGTCTAAGTTGGTAGAGCCTTTTGATTTGATTCTGCTAGTTGAAGTAGAAATTGCTTTTCTTCTTCATCTTTCGTCATGAGTTTGTTAAATGAATCGAACAGCTGTAACCCTCGTTCGGCAGTATCATTAACTATCCATAAATTCTTAATGCGTTGCCTCGCTTTTCGATATTCATTCGCGTTGATTCCAAGGATCAGGATTTCCTCGTACGTTTAAGTTGGCGGCACACGTTTTCACACCATTTAAAATATTGTTTTTTCTTCAGCATATACTCCATCAGCGGAAAGAACAAGAAAACAAGCCCATGAGAAAGAAACCATAAATGACGTTCTCAAACTGCTTTTGTACATACACGAATTTCTTGTCAATTGATTCAAATTTCTGAAGATTTTACCAGAGCTAAGGTCTCCCTTAGGTGCTTCAGCAGCATGTGTGGCCTCAATCGACAGTTTTGTATAAATAAACGCTCCAAACTAAACGAATCTGTAGAGCTGTTTCTCCTCGGTCTTCGTTAATTTAAAAACGTTTTGCTGATCCCGAAATAAAAATATCTTATGATGAACAGGGAGGGCCCCTGAGGCCCCAACAGGGAACTTGAATTTTTGGAGATAAACTTCCGAGAACCACCATCCTTAATTCAACTATCTCAAACAAACTTTCAGACTAGACTGTGCAAAAAGTGGAAATAATTCTTTATAATGCTTTAAAGTTTTGACCCGATAAGTTCAGTCAAACGGCCTTAAATCTTTTAAATATGAGAATTTTTGGGTAACTTCACGGGCCAAATCATGACTTGAGAACCTTTGCCAACATAATTACCATCATATGTTGACTACAAACCAGCCACATTAAACCATGGCCAATCTTCTATTCTCAAACAGTACATACTCCCGTTAGATCACCATTATTCACAGATGTAATATAAAACCACATGGCTTGAACATGTTGGAATGTATTTCATTGATGTAGGGGATCATAAGCAGCTTCAGCTGCTTTCTGACCTATTCCGGAAGATAACTTTGGCACACCAAGGAGTTTTTCAGTGCCAACTCAGAAAACCAGTACTGGCAGATGATCAACCTTCTGAACACCAGGAATATCAGGAAGGAGTTTGTCATCCCAGTGAACCACCAGAGGTCAACAGCAATGGTAGTTTTGTCATTTCAGCAAATTCTTTCCTGGCTTCTTATCTTCTCCGTCTAATGGTACCACGTGACACAGGAAATGGCGATGGATCTTGGTCAAGTGCTGAAGCCACTGGAATGCCTAGCAATCAGAAATGTTGTTTCAATCTAAGGCATTAGAAACCTGTGGTATAAAAATGTCTAGTTTAGGCTTAGTTTTTTTACGTATTCTGTGCCAGAAGAGTGAGGTTTCTTTTAGATTTTGCTTGATCATCATCAAGATCAGAAAAATATTCATCATTTTTATTGCTCTGCCATACATTTAACAAAGACGCTGATGCGATGGCAGGGATGGTTTGTATGAACTTTGTGCCACTTTTCGTCATCGTTCTTCTCTGTTTCTTTGTAAGATTCGTTCTTGTTTTCGTGCGTGTTGTATGTCTACGGTTGACGTATACAATTTACGTTCATGATCATCTTGAATCATTATTTTGGCCAAAGCATCAGCCTTATACCAAAAAGAGTATCCAAGGTTCTATGAATTTGTTCTCTCGTTGGCGTTGAACTTCAGTTTGTCGTTCTTTGTTCTTATTTATAAGTAGCCAATTAGTATGAATTTTTTCTATCTTTTCAATTCCATGTTTTACGAGTTTTATAAGAATAAAAGCCTTTGACCACGCGACAGATAATTCCCCCATTACCAAGAGATTGGAGCTTCGTATAGATTGTATTTTCTGCAAGGGTGTGTAATGGGGTAGTGAAGCGCAAGTTATAGCCTCTCCTACTCAATTGTTAACCTCACCTTCGCGATGAGTTCAATTTGAACTTGGTGCACCCTGTTTTCACTAACGAGGCTCTAACGACCGAGTAAGGGCGGAATAACCCTTACCTTTTGCCGTGAGCACATCCACCTTCTCACGAAGAGTGCGGTAAAAATAACCCACCCCACACAAAGGTTGCTTTTGGAATCGTTTGGTTACCCCATCGTCGCAGTCTCCTTCTGTGCCATGGGACCACACCACTCGCCTTCCGCAACCGAGCTGGTCAGTTGCATACCTGCTCCAGCTAAAACTTCAAATGCAGCTTCGTTTTCAGTCGATTAAGGCTTTAAAAAAATGATGGAGCGTTCAAGTGGGACAAAATCATCCGGAGGTAAAATACCCTCCCGATCGGATCTCCGGGGGAGGGTGCCCACAGGGACACCTCATCGAATGTCGAAAAAACACCGACAAGTTAAATCCAACAAAACTAATTCTTTCATCTACGGCGCTTGGAATGTTCGTACTTTGAACGACAGCACTCGCACCGATCGGCCTGAAAGAAGAACTGCTCTAATAGATAGAGAACTTCACCGACTCAATGTTGACGTTGCAGCTCTCAGCGAAACTCGATTTTTGGAGGAAGGCTCTCTCACAGAAAAGTACTACACCTTCTATTGGAAAGGTCTTCCCACCAATTCAAGAAGACAACATGGAGTAGGATTTGCCGTTCGGAATCAACTTGTATCCAACTTAACACAAGTACCACAAGGCCTATCCGAGCGTCTAATGCTGCTACGCTATGAGCTATCAGATGGCAACGCGGTAAATCTAATAAGCGCCTACGCTCCCACTCTGGATGCAAGTCACGAAACCAAGGAAAGCTTCTATCAACAGCTGGAAGAAACCCTCTGTAGAATACCTAAAACGGAACGACTCGTTATTCTTGGCGATTTTAACGCTAGAGTAGGGAGAGATGCAGACACCTGGCCAGGCATCATAGGCAAGAACGGTTTGGGCAACATGAACGCTAACGGTCAACTACTCCTAACTAAATGCGCCGAACATGATCTAGTTATAACAAACACCATTTTCCGACAAAAGGATAAATTTAAAGGCACCTGGCGTCACCCCAGATCAGGTCACTGGCATCTACTGGACTATGTTATCGTACGTAGGAAGCATCTCAAGGACGTCCAAATTACAAAGGCGCGCATTGATAGCGAATGTTGGACTGATCATCGTCCTGTTGTCTCTAAAATGAAAATTGTTATGAGACCCAAACACCGAAGAACTCAAGTAAAACGTAGACTCCGTCTCTGTATTAGTAAATTGCGTGACCAACAAACCGTCGAACAGCTAAAGCAAAAAGTTCTAGAGAATTTGAGTGCTCTAGAAGAAACCAATTCTGTAGATGTCGCTGCTACCTGGACACAAATTAAAGACAGTTTAAAAAGTGCGAGTGAGGAAATTCTTGGCACTGCAGCAAGTAAAAAACAGGACGACTGGTTCAATGATAATGAAGCTTTTATACAAGAACTTCTTGACCGCAAACATACTGCCTTTCAAAACGCTATCAATCACCCCAATGACTCATCAAAAGCAGAAGCTTTTACCCAATCTAAGTATGAAACGCAACGCGAAATCAGAAGAATAAAGAACGAGTGGTGGGCAAGCAAGGCCAGAGAAATTCAAAGGTACGCCGATTCACACGACTACAGGAATTTCTTTCAAGGAGTAAAAGCAGTGTACGGCCCCAGTCGGAAAAATATGTGCCCTATTAAAGATTTAAATGGAAATCTCCTCAAAGAAGACCAGGAAATAAGAGCCCGATGGAAAGAACACTACTCTAACATTCTTAACCAGCAAAGTCAAGCCGATCACGATATTATAAATCTTATCCCTCAATATGACACCTTCGAAGACTTAGATAAACCACTAACAACGGAAGAGATCTTAACCGCCATTGGGCAGCTAAAAAATAACAAATCTCCCGGCGCCGACTCACTCCCAGCTGAGATCTTTAAAGCTGTGTCGTCAGAGCTCATACCCTACCTCAAAAAACTGTTTGATGTCGTGTGGGAAAGTGGTCAAGCTCCGCAGGAGTTTCGTGATACACTTTTAATCAACCTCTTCAAAAACAAAGGGAGCGCTGCGGACTGTGGAAATTACAGGGGTATAGCTCTCCTGGCTGTTGGAGGGAAGATACTCACTAAAGCGATGGCAAATAGGCTAACACCTGTTATGGAAAAGTTACTTCCTGAAACACAGAGTGGCTTTAGACCAAACCGAGGCACATCGGATTTAATCTTCACACTTAAAGAGCTTCAAGAAAAAGCACTCGAACATCAAGGAGAAATTCACATGGCCTTCATTGATTTAACCAAGGCGTTTGACTCGGTGGACAGGGAAGTGCTCTGGAAAATTATGTTCCGCTTAGGTATCCCCAGAAAATTTGTGGAAGTATGTCGCAGTCTACATACAAACAACAACGCCCAGGTTATGTATAATAATGAGGCAACCGAACCTTTCCAAACCCTCACTGGAGTCAGGCAGGGATGTGTCCTGGCACCCCTACTTTTTAATTTGTTTACCACTGCTCTAACAATTATTGTTGACAACAAACTGACAGTCAGAGGAATAGGTCTCAGATACCGTTTTGATGGCGGTCTCTTTAACATAGGGCGCTTTAGAGCTTTCACGAAGACACGCACACGATTCATTTGTGATCTCCAGTATGCGGATGACTGTGCACTTTTAGCCTCTACGCCGGAAGAGCTTCAAGAACTTTTAGATGTGTATGCCCAGAGCTATGATTCCTTGGGACTTAAAATCAACATTGGAAAGACTAAGATTATGTCAACTCCTCATCAAGTGAACCAAATAGACATTACACTTAACGGAAATTCTCTTGAAGTGGTGGATCAGTTCAATTACTTAGGCAACGTTGTTAATGACAAAGCAAACATGGACAGCGAGATTCGCAATAGAATTAACGCTGCATCTAGAGCACTCTGAGGACTTAGAGAGAGAGTATTTGACAACCACGACCTTGCTTTGTCAACGAAAATGGCTGTCTACAGAGCAGTTGTCATTCCAACACTGCTATATGGATGTGAAAGCTGGGTCACTTACCGTCGTCATGTGAAAGAATTAGAACGTTTTCAGCAAAGACACCTCAGAAGTATGATGAAAATCCGTTGGTTCCATCACATATCAAACGTGGAAGTACTCAGGAGAGCAAACAGCCTTCCAATTGAGGTGCTTATTTCAAGAGCACGCCTAAGATGGGCAGGTCACGTTCATCGTATGCATGATAACCGCCTTCCTAAATGTACACTTTATGGTGAATTGCTAAGCGGTAGAAGAAGGCGTGGCGGTCAACGAAAGAGGTTCAAAGACGCTCTCCATGAAAATCTAAAATCCTGCGGTATTGCAGACGAGCAATGGGAACAACTTGCAGCGGACAGAACCGAATGGCGAGGAGTTGTGGCTAGCTATCAAGGAAATGTTGCTGCAAGAAGGCTGAATCCAAGACCTAACCAGGTCTATGTTTGTCCTGACTGCGGTCGACATGTGCTCTCCCGAATTGGCCTCTATAGCCATAGTCGTGTGCACCGTAGATAAATGGGAATTACAATAGACTAGACCTTTTACTTGTTTTTTATTGTACACAATTTATCGACTGTAACATTTTTATACTCGGACTCGAGTAACGGCTAATAATAATAATAATTTTCTGCAAATGGTAATGGTGTCTCTGGAGAGCTTACATTATATAGAGTCCAAGTTCCTAAGACCGATTAGATAAACTTCGTTCTTTTGACGCGTTAATGCCATTTTGTAAGATCCGCCTTAAAAATGGCCCCTATCAATTTATTATGGGCATTTTATAAAAAAATTAAAAACATGGACGTAGGGTAAAATAAACGGTTGTTGAACACAGGGTTCTAGCTGACATAGGCAGCCAAATTTTTCCCACAATAATACTACAGTGAGGTATAAAAAAAATGGAAAGGTGCCTTGTTCGTCGGCGCAACTTTCATTTTTTTTACCACCGCATGAAATTTTGAAAGTAAATAAATAATTTGGCTGATGTAATAAATATTTTGAGTTCATTTGGTGCGGTACATAAATGCATTAGGCTCAATCAAAATATATGGAGTATTAAGTTGTTTAAAATTGCCTCTCGATATTTTAATTATTTACAAAATAACTAACAATCCCCGAGCCTTTATAAACAGAGATATTTACGAAATACAACGAAAAGGTGCATATTTCCAACCAATTTGGTTCTACAAGACATAACTGTAAACTTACTTTGATGTCCTCGACATGGAATAGAAAGACCAGACGCAGAGTCTATTTTGTCTCTATTATAGGTATTTTCCAAATTATGTCTTATTCGCGTCAGTTTTACCTCAGTTTTCCTCAAACATTATGAGATCCTTACATTTTTACTTAAATAACTATTTACTGATCATTACACGGTTTTTACTCTTATTCATACTTACTCTTGGATGATTGAGTTTTCATCAAAGTAGCCATTTAACCATTCTTCGTATGGTGCTCCTAAATTTCTACCAGGCATATCAAATATAAGGGGTGTTCCAGTTGCTCCCGGACAAATACAAACAACTTTAACTTTACTCCTTTGGTAATGATGGTCGATGCCCCAACTCCTCGTCATAGCAATTACAGCTGCCTTTGTTCCACAGTATATAGGGATGGAACCAAACTGTCCAACTCCAGTGATTGAAGATATGTTTACTATGATTGCCTCAGGACCCTGTTTGTATTTTTGTAAATAGTTATCCAATCCCAAAAGCATTCCATGAACAGTTCCATTCTATATTAAAAAGTTATGAAATTAGTAAAGGTGCCATCGTCGCTTACATTACTTTTCTACAAATACGGGTAATTTTGGAATAATAATTCACATAGGCTGGGAGAACGCATCTACGTTTTCTGATGGAAATTCTCGCCACATGTATTTACGCAGAAGAAATTCAGTTACTATTATTTCTCACTGACTAGTAGATTTACGATTATCACATTCACGCATAAGAAATATTATATGAAGTAATACCCTGAAGAAACAGTAACTATAGATACAAAATTGTGCATGTGAATCTTTAAGTAGACAAAGTTACCTGGCCGGTCAACCAACGAGTCAATAATTTGCATTTTATTCGCAGGTTCTGGTGTCAACCAATTATTGTTGTTGATGTGAGGTCTTTCGGCGTGTCGGTCGCCATCAAGCCGATTCATAGCCACAGTGGTATTAAATATTCGGCGATGGGTTTTTTGACAACGTGTTGTGATTTATTACATCTAATGTTAAGTACTTTACTACAGTGGCGGCTCGTCAAGGATGGCAGGGTAGGCAGTGCCCAACCAATTACATAAGCCGTAGTTGTAAAGTTATATTTATATTTTTATATATTTTTGTGGTTAAATTATCAAATAAAATTTTGCGGTTAATTAATTGTAACATTGAAAATCAAAAAGTTAATTTTATTTATTATACTATTTTTACTACATATTAATCCGCCTTATATAAGTCTACATATGAATCAGCTTAATACAGAGGGTAATACTGTCGAATGTCATGCGCTAAGCAAGAGCAGGCTAGCCCAAGGTTTGTAAAGTAAGATAGGTAGCATGGTAACTTTCAACCAATCAGAGATCACTATTTAAAATGCGGGAACGCGTTACTCTGCCTGCTCATTCGAATTTATGGCATTCAAACCATTAGTATAGAAGTATAATTAGTTATGAATTTGAATTCCGTATTTTGTATTATTTAATGTACAAGCACAAATTAATAAATTGACTTTTTTGATTAATGATTATTAACATCGATAACGTTTTCTTTGGAATTTAAAATTGACATTACTATATATCAAATTTATAACCAATTAATGTATGCAGTTAAAGAAGTACATTTTATATCAAGGGACTGAAGTAGGTTCTTTTAATCTTGGGTGCAATTTCTTGCCCGAGACTTCAGTCTTGATTTCATTGCTTTATATAATTCTTAGCGAATTTAATAAGTTATAAGATAGATGAAGAAACATACATGATCTAATTTTCGCCCTAACGAAAAGAGTTACTTAGAAAAGTTTCTTATTTTATGACGTACTGAGTAGAAATTTTTCCCCAGGCCGACCTTTACAATTATGTAGTATTAAAAAATTTTAATGCAAATTCTTTATTAGAATTAGATGTGCATACTTAATAAAATTTAACAAGAGGGCCATTAAATTTTATCATGTTATATTAAACAAAGCAATTAATAAAAAAAATCACTCATTGGTTTTTTCTAATATTTCTTTGTATCATATGAAAATAAATTTTATTTCCTGCATTAAGTAATTTTTTTAGGGAAGGAAAAAAACATCAACATCTCACCACTCTCTTTTGCCTTTTTTGAGTTGTTTTTGCAAACAGCTACACTACAAACCTTTCCTCCAGTCATCTAATAATTGTATGTAACATTGTTATTTATTATTATTATGAACGGAAAATAATTAAAACAGTTTACCTTAAAATTATTTCTGTAAATACACAGGTTACAAACTTCTATATACTATACGAGTCTTTTCTCTTTAACAGTAATTGTCAATTAGATTATACACTAAATAACTATAACTGTACGATTATAAACACAAAAACAACAAATATTTCGAAATAACTCAACAAATAAGCGCAACGTCTCAAAAAATGCATACGTACAATTAAGTTTCAGCAGGCACGATGACGCACAAGATGGCCGCCTTCATCGTAACCCCTCCATTCCGTTCAAGTTACCGTGCTACCTATCTTACTTTACAAACCTTGTTATCTCACCAAGTATCGCTTCATTTTCAGCCTTGTGCGCGTGGATCACGGATCACTATGTACAAACCTCAGAGTTTGGAAATCATTGTTTTGGAATTGGAAAGTTTTGGTTATGTTTGTATAATGTTTTTATGTTCGCTCAAATTTTTTAATTTATAATCTGTGATCTTTATCGATATTTAGTAATCGTTTACTTTAGTAGAAAAAAATGTGATGAGTGGACAAGTGATCAATTATTAATATTATTTATTTATTTTTATTAGAAAATAGTTTTGCATCCCTAACTTACGATGACAAAATTCTTATAACTAAATTAGAGCGACGTAAATGATTATGGCTTTCTGGAAGTGAAATAAAAAATAAACTTTACTTCTGGCCTTGCATATTATTCAATAGAAATAGTAAAAATCCATGGACTTCAAAAGGGATAGATAAGTAATGTAAAAACGTTATATTAAGCCATTGAAAAATAAAATATATTGAAAGATTATACCGTTTCAGTTTAAAATATAAATTATTCGGCCATCAATATATACAAACTTCACTGAATTCTACCCAGGTAATTTTACAGAAGGCCTTGAAGGTCTATGAAATGAAATCTCTTCTAAAATTGCTGGTGTGAAATCGAAAAGCAGTTATATTATTGTTCTCTCATTCATATTTTGGATTGTAGAACAGTAGAAACTTCATTTCAAAGACTCATAGATTGTGTGTCAATCAAAATGGGTACATGGGGCACCTTATCACCATATGATGTATGAATGAAAAACCAGCATTTTTGTGTATGTACATCTCTATCGCCATTTATTTTGAAACCATTTCAATTTATTGAGCAATAAATAAAAAATTCAAAAATAAACTTAAGAAATTAGAGGTTTTTTGCTTATTGATTTTTGACACCCACTAAATTTTTGTGGAAAACTGTAATTACTATTCAATTCTATTCCATTCTGCCCACCCACAGCTAAAAGCCACGGGCCACCACTGCTTTACTATACAGGATGTAACGCAATTATTGAAAATTTGTCGATGTCTTGGTCACTGATGAAGCTATTATTACGCGTAATGGTATAACCAATCTACATAATATGCACATTTGTAGTATTGAGAATCCTCATCCAGTAGTTCAGAATCACTTTGAACATCGATGAACGCCTAATTGGTCCGTTCAGATTGCCAAATCAGATGGATGGTCAGCAATATCTGCAGCTTCTCCGTAATGATCTTCCTGGTCTTCTTGAAGATGTGCCCTTGGAGGTCCAAAGTCGGATGTGGTTTTTACATGATGTTGTGCCCCCAAATTATCGTTTATTAGTCCGAGGTTACTGGATCCAATTAAACGGAATACGTTGGATCGGACGGTGTGGTCCTGTAGCTTGGCCTCCGCGGTCCCCGGATCTAAATCCTCTTGACTTCCTTTTGTGGGGATATTTAGAAAATGAAGTCTACCAAACCGAAGTTGACAATATCGATGTATTACGTGAACGTATCACAACAGCTGTCCATAATCTGCGTCTTCGGGAACAGCAGGAAGGGAGAAAACTTCAGCTAGTGTGATAAAATTGGATTAGACGGGTTCAGGCGTGCTTGAATGTCAATGGACAGAACTTTAAACAGTTTTTATAGAAATAATGTGTTATTTTAACATTTCCATTAATTTCCATTTCCATGGAATTTTAACAATTTGTATCTTTTTCTGTGTTGGACTTTTATTTAAAATTTTTTTAAGAAATCGACTTTTTTTTTTTGGCATTCGGCCATTAGCCATGCAGCCAACCGCTACTTAAATTAAAAATTGCTCGAAAACTTAATAAATATTGCGCTGCTGAAAATCATTCATTACATTCATTACAAACTAACCTACAACGACAGAGAAAATAACAATATTTGAAGATCACAAAAAAGGAATAGAAAACAGGGACACACGCTTCTCGCCCTGGGGTCTGTCAGGACATTTTTAATGACAAACACTTTTAGAGGACCACTATAAATTAAAGGGTGTTACAAAGGAAAAACAACAGAGGAAACGAAGCTAAACTATTCATACATTCACACAAAATTTATAAAAAAATTTTCGTTTCTTCCAAAAAGCAGATGATGCAATCAAAAACTGGCTTATCAAATTGACTGAGAAGAGAAAGTATATTAAAAGGCGATTGACTTTTGTGCTTAATAAGGTTTGTATATAATCTGTCAGAAGACGTTTTGTATTTGGAGCACTGGAAGAAAATATGATCCAGGTCACATTTAACTCCACAAATGTCACAATTCTCTGAAGGCAGAACGTTTATTTTAAACAGATGTGCTGGAAAACAAGCGTGTCCAAATTTGAGACGTATTATGGTTGTCACGTATTTTCTAGGGCAAACATAATTTTCATGCCAAAACTTTGATGGAAGATCAGGGTGAATAAGCGTATATCTAGTGCGGTTGAAGTTGCAGTACTCTCGCCATATCTTCATCCACCTATCTCGCAACTTGGATTTTAAAATGTTAAAAGAGTCAGACAGACATATATTTGTTTCTGAGGGAATACCTGAGTCGATACTTTCCTTGGCTAAAAGGTCAACAATCTCGTTATTTTTTATGCCAATGTGTGCTTTCACCCATACAAAATGAACTTCTTTTCCCATTTCTATTATAGTACGTAATAATTTCTTTATTTTCAGTATATACGGATTGGTTTTAATATTGAACGAGACACTATTTCCTAATGAGGTTAGAACAGATAAAGAGTCAGATAATACTATGGAGGTATCTGCATTGTAATTGTAAATAAATTCAAGCGATTCGTATATAGCTATTGCTTCTGCTGTAAAAATGGAAACGTGCGGAGGCAATTTGACTTTTATTACATTATTGGTGGAAGGAATGTAGCATGCACAGCCGGTACCTAAGGGAGATTTGGATGCATCTGAGAATACCAACAAAGGGTTATCCCACTTTTCCAGAATTGAGTTTAGGATGTTCGAATTAAAATTAGGGTGATCGCTGTATTGAGGTGTTATTATTGACACGTTCGAAAAAAGATCGAAATATTCAAAATTCGAAATGTAACTGTAAGGGTTGTCCAATAGTGGCAAGATGTTACTGGAATCTCGAAAAGCAATACATAGAGGCGGAGAATTTTTATTACTCCAAAATTTATTTGTTAAGTCGGATGTATTTAGGGTTGATATGTCATGTAAAAGAGGTTGATTATTAATATGTATTTTGTGAATAAACTTTTCGCTAAGGTACTGACGTCTGAGCGAAAGGGGTGGTATCAAAGCTTCGGCATATAGAGCATCGACAGGAGTTGATCTCATGGCTCCCAAACATATACGCAGAGCTGAGCTTTGAATGAGATCTAGACGTTTCAAAAGAGTATTACATGCAGAACCATAGAGAGTACATCCATAATAGAAATCGACTTCTTATTTAAAGGTGCATGTATGGTTAAAATGTTTCGGGTAAGTTTCGTTTCACCCTGTACATGTAATGAAATAATATTGCACACATTGTAACGAATGCCTAGATATTTTGTAGATTTATTTTCTTAAAATAAACATGTCATGTTTATCTTATATCATAAATGAGCAGATAAAAAAAATTAGTAATCCAAATAAACTGATGTTGTGTATATAATGATAATTAAAAATGGACAAAAACATAAGACAAATAATGTTAGAGCCCTCCAGATAAGATTAAGTTATATTATATGTTATGTCACCTGACCTACCACATTTATAGCTATTTGTTTTTCCCATACTGCGTCGTTCAATATCCCTGCATTATTGAAAAGGATGTCGATATTTCTATACTTCTCCAGAGTTTTCTTAAATGCTCCTGAAATATACATATAATATACACGTTTAAAATCTACAGTGTGTCACACTATGCAAAAGATCTTTAATCCTTACCTTCGAATTGATGAATGTCAGTAACATCAGTTTTCACAAATATTGCTTTATTGGTTCCAAAATCTTTTTCTATCTCCTCCAGGGCAGTCTCTCCGAATTTGGGTTCCACGTCAGCCAACGTTACACCCTAAAAATATTCCTGTTGCAGAGTGCATCATAAAAATATGTGTACACAAAGAACAGTCTAAATTTTGAAGAATTATAGCAAATCATGCTTTTAGCACTATACAGGGAGGGGCAATAGTACGTCGGACCTCGATATCTTGATTTCTACGATAGCTAGAATTTTCATAAAAAATTGCAGGTAAACTAGATAAAAAAGTCTATAATTTGAAATTATTTTCGAACATACAGGGCGAGCAAGACGAAATTACAGGACCAAGTGCCTTTTTTTAAATGGAGTGCTATGTATATCAGTACATTTTTTGAAGCCTCTTTCTAGGCTCTATTCATTCCTATATTAGCGTTGAATATCTCCCCACCACTTGGATGTAATGAATTTTGTTGTGGAAATAATGCAATCTGCAGATGGATATTTAAAAATATCACCACAGTCACAATTATGGGTGTTAAGAAAAACTTATGTGAATACCAGTTACGAGGCATCTAATTAATATTTTTGAATCATTTTCGTTTCCTAAACATGTACAGGGTGGCCAAAAATTATTTTTGAATTAAGAACATTTTAAATTGAATTTTCTGAATTATTTCAAATGGAACATCCTGTATGTTTTTCGACGATGTGATGTAGAAACGAAAGGCGAACATTTTTTGTAAGTACTTCCCTATGGCTAACTCCAACCATTTTCGTTTTATAAATAAATAAGTGTCAAATTCAAGAATAAACTAAAAAAGGGGGTCCCTCAAATAATTCATTAGAAAAATTTATAATAGGTATTCGACGTGTTGCCCATTTTGATTGACACACGTCCCTCATTTTGTAATGAGGTTCCCACTGTTCCTAAAACTGCCGGTATGATAGCTGTAAAGGCAGTTATTATTTTTTCCTTCACATTTTGTACTGTTGTTGGTGTGTCTCTATAAACAATTTCTTTCGCGTATCCCCATAAAAACAAATCCATTTTTGTAAGATCTGTGGATCTAGCAGGCCATTTACCGAGTCCATTTCTTCCAATCCATTGATTAGGGTAGGTATTATTTAAGTGGTCTCTAACTGCATTTAAATAATGTGGTGGAGCACCATCTTGCTGAAACCACATCCTATTTCAAATTCGTGATTTGCGTGAACGCTGAAAAGTCGGAGACGATAGTCTTCACGCGTCGTATTTGGGGGTGGGACACAACGAACGACTGACGTTCAACACTCACGTTAATAAGACAATATGGACGGTCTACTGCCTGTTCAGGAGTCTGTATCCGCTCATGGTCAGGGGTACAGACTTAATGGACAAACCAAAAAATTGTTGTATACAAACTTAAAGTGCTAGAACACAAATTTATACGCCTCATTACAAACTTTATAAAGTACACACCTCCTTCAGAAACCTATACGCAAGTTGCAATGACATAACCCCGATAGCGGATTACGTCCAGCAGATCTTTCAAAATGTCTACTCATTGAAGCTGGGCGATAGTCCGCTAAGAGAACACATAACGCAAATAGACAGCATAATGTCCATTTCGGATTAAACACCCCTTACCGTACCAGACGTTACCGATTTTCCGACAACCGCTGTAGCCAAACTTCACCAACTATAACTTCCGCTTACCTTATCCACCTTTACCAATATTTCGTACCTTTCGTATCTTTAAATCTTTCCTGTTCCCTCTTCCTTTCTGTTTGTATCCTTTTTGTCGCATTTTTTGTTTCTTGTTTTCTTTTTGTACATTTGTGTCTGTAAATTCATTTTCATTGAAATTTCAAAAGAATCAACATTTTCTTGATATCCAAATTTTTAAAGTTACAGTTTACGTCAGTCTATGCGCACCCCGGTGTTGCACACCTCGCGGAAGACTCCTCGCTTAATTTGAGGTGCTAGCGTCAACTACAGGATTAAAAAGTGTTTGTACTCCAGTTCTCTAAATAAAATGTAGTTTTAAGCTTTGTTATATCTTTTTATAATGAGATATTTAAGTATTTTATCACATATTTCAATCCGTCTGCGACGGAAGGAGTTTAAGTGATTTTAATTACCTTGTAGCCGAGCAAGTATCACCACCCCGCCCTGCCCTGCAATCTGCCACAGCGTCAACGCATTGGTTGTACGTTTGGACTCGGCGTGGGATCTGGGGAGGATTCTGTTGTATTTTTTAAATATTAATAAAGCATTGTTGAATTGAATTGAATTGGTTGATTTTATCGAGCATCTGTTATTTTTATCGAGCGTTTATTCTTATATTCGGAGTTTAGCATTTTTTATCAAGAGTATTTTACTTTTGTCGAGCAATTTAGATTTTTACCGAAAATTGAATATTTTAGCATGCATTTAATTGCAGCTAATTTTTTTAATCTAACAAATATACCGGCCGTAGAAGTTAAGTACACGAAGTATAGCAACGCAAAAAAAATGTATTTTTTATAATTAAAATGGATGTGGCTATTTATACATACTGTATGTATACGCAATTGGCTATTTATACATACAGTATGTATACGCAATTGGCTATTTATACATACAGTATGTATACGCAATTGGCTATTTATACATACAGTATGTATACGCAATTGGCTATTTATACATACAGTATGTATAAGAAATTGGCTATTTATACATACAGTATAACGTACTAACTAACCAAAAAGTTTATTGATATTAATATTTTAATAAAAACTACATAATCATAGAAAAATATTGTTTTATTTATTGTTTATTGTTACAATATACTTGGGTATTTATTTTATTTTTTATTTCGTGTTTTAATTTGCTTCTTGTAAAACTGAATCTGTTTAGTTTTTCTCTTCGGACGTCCTTTAGACTTAATTTTTGTTTTAAATTTTAGGTTTTCATTTGAGTGATGATTTGTATCGGATTCGTTCTGACTTTCAGTACCAACTAAGCTATCCTGGCAACTTCCAGCTTCAACTAAGTTACTTGTCTCAAATTCTAATGAACTAATTGTAGGTTCACTATACTCATTCTCAAACAGAGAAACCCCATTTCTAGCATTTTTTTCAATTAATTTTAGTTCGTTCATATATTTGTTAAAGGTTGTAGTTCCATAATTTGATAAAATATCTGCGATATTTTTTGTTACTGTCAGTGCCGTATTGAATTTTTCTCGATCCGATAATACTTTTTGACAACCATCGAATTCATCCTTGTCTATATCATCAATGTCTACGTCATTCGTGTCTTCATCATCGATATCCATATTCATAATACTTTCTGTATTTCCAACTGAAGTAATGTATCTTGGATGGAAACATGTTTTTGAAAAAATATCTAAGTTATTGTATTTTCTTAACATAAAAATATGCCTACATGGTGCACTGAAAGAGTTCCAAAATGTACATGAACATGCTTCCAGCGACGTATTATAAATCTTCGATATTCCAGTCTCAAGATTTTCCTCAATGCCATTAGCCATTACTTTTATTTTAGATTCTAAAGTTTTAAACAATTTTAATTGTTTATGAAATAATTTCATTCCAGTCTCTGTGAGAACTTCGGAACATACTTCCAGCAATTTTCTTATTTCATTATCGTTATCCATAATTTTAAAAACTTTTTGTTTATTTTTGGCTAATTTATTCTTTATTCTTGAATCAATAAAGTCTATAAGCTCTTTAATACATAAATAAATTGTCGGCAAACTATGATATTTAGTTTGTATGTATTGCTTAAGAGTCCAAAATGATCGTTCAATTCTGTTTGTTGTCGTATCTCCCATTAGTGGCAAATGTTTTCTAAAATAATGTACCCACATTTCTTTACAGCTGTCCCAATTTTTAAGAAATTGCTCTTCAAGAGTCACGTATTTATCTTTTGTTCCTGCAAAAACTTTTACAGACTTGCAAATGTCCAGGAATTTCTTTTTCTGCTCTTCGTATTCTTTATATGATTGAGCATATAAACATTTCTTGAACGCATCCAATATTTTGTTTTTTTCATCAATTTGTTTATTGTAGGCAGTAGAAACTAGCCTTTTAATGTATTTAATGACATGAAATTTACAAAGTAAAACGGTTGCACTAGAAAAAATGTCTCTGATAGCTTTTATTTCGATGAAATCTTTGTCAATTAAAAAAACGGATGGGTGGGTCTTACAAATTTTTTTAAATTCATTCATACAATGTATGAATGCGGAATATGTTTCTTTAGCAATAAATCCTATAGCTGCAAATTCTGATTTGTCGGTTATGCTAGAATAGTAGCAAAATCCCAAAACTTTATAATTTTCGACATTAAATCCAAAGGAAACATCTATTTGTATCACTGGACACTGAGATTTATTATAATTTAGAACCATCGCCGAAGAGGCTACAAATAATGATTCTACTTCTTCTTCTGCATCTTTTTGTATAGCGTATATACCACCATTTTCTTCGATTTCCGCTAAGAATTCCATTAAATGATTTTGGTCCACTTCGGTACATGAAGGAAAAAGTTTGTTTCGAAAATTTTGTATATCCTTTCTTATAAACTGTTTCCCACTTTTTTTACTTAAAACTGCAGCAACCATTCCATCTTTGGCGCTAGACAAGATTAAATCTGTTGCTGTTTCGTAATCATTTTCATTCATAATTTTGGCTTTGCCGTAATTACTATATTCTTCTTTGCCAACGGTATGATTGTGATTTAGTAATAGTTTTGTTAATTTCCATTTTTCATTTTTGCTTTTATAAAAATTAATTTGAGCTTTACAATTCTTGTAGTAGTAATGTTGATTCGGACGTTTTCCCAGGCATTTTGAATTTTGCTTAATACCATGACAACATTTGTACAGCACTTGTTTCTGAGACCGTGTTCTAATAACAAATGGATGATAATGCTCTTTACAAAATACATTAACATTCTTTGATAACTGTTCATAATCATTAAAATGTTGACCAACATTTAAAGTATGTTCACTAACATTGTTGTCATTAACGGACATTTGTTCTGTCATCTAAAAGTGAGGTTAGAATATTAAAAATATAATTAATTTAAAAAAATCAGCTAATACCTTGCAACACTTTTATAGAATAAGTCATTCACAATTTAGCACTTCGATTATCTATTCAATGTACATATGTATAAAATGGTAATTATCTTGACTTGAATCACTTGAATAGTTTCAATTATTAGTACCGGTGCTTACGGGCGTCAAAAGTAAGCTAACCGCGCGCGTCGATTTGCAGCAGATAGGTAGAGAGACATTGGCGCTTATGGTGCGATGCACACGGTAAGCTGGTTACTTTTGACGCGCCGATAGGTATCGAAATCAACGCGTGTTTCTGTGGAACGCAGCTTCCTATCTTGCCTATCCCGATACCCACAGAGGCATTGCTGGCTATTGTGCGATGCACACGAGACGCAGCTTACTATCGCCTATCTCCATCAAAAATTATTTATGAGCTTCGTGATGGCTTGAAAATCGGAATATGTGCACTGTGAGTAAACTAGCTCATCACGATATGCAAAATTAACGCAGATTACTTTTGACGCCCGTGTATGTTAAACAGAAGTATTAACAAGAAGAAGGGGCACTTTAATGGATATAGTGGAGGCAAACATTTTAGTTGAGGATGGCATTCATAGATGGTCACAATCAATATTCTACTTTCTATCTGCGTTATACGTAACTATAAATAGCCAATTTCTTATACATACTGTATGTATAAATAGCCAATTGCGTATACAATAAATAAAACAATATTTTTCTATGATTATGTAGTTTTTATTAAAATATTAATATCAATAAACTTTTTGGTTAGTTAGTACGTTATACTGTATGTATAAATAGCCAATTTCTTATACATACTGTATGTATAAATAGCCAATTGCGTATACATACTGTATGTATAAATAGCCAATTGCGTATACATACTGTATGTATAAATAGCCAATTGCGTATACATACTGTATGTATAAATAGCCAATTGCGTATACATACAGTATGTATAAATAGCCACATCCAATTAAAATAGGCCTAAAATGTTATGAAACATCGAGTTTAAATTTGATCGAAAAAAATTTTCCAGTTTGTCTGTCTATCTGTCTGTCTGTAACTTTTTTGTGCGCACGTTTACTCTGGAACTGTTTATGATATTGACTTGAAATTTGGTACACTTATATACTGTAACGAGATCTGGAACTAGATTATATTTTGATCTAATTCCGTTGAAGGGTTCGGGGGTAAATGGGATAAATAAGAGTAAATAGGCAAAGCAAGCAGGTAAGAGTCCATAAATTGCAATTTAGGGCATGTACGAAAAGTCAAGGTCTCAAAATAATTTTTTGGCATCATCCCCCTCCCCACTATCACCCACCACTATTATGAAAGAGAGTAAAAAAATAAAATGTAATTTAGTGTGTATGCAAGAACGAAACGTCTCAAAAAATTTTGTTGGCGTTAGCTACCCTCGCTACCACCCCCATTGCCACCCCCACCCTATTATTAAAGGGAGTAAAAAATTAAATTGGGATTTAATGTGTGTACGTGAACTGAGGGCCTCCAAAATTTATTTTGGCATTAGTTACCCCCTCTACAACCCCCTTTACCACCCACACCCTATTGTATAAGGGAATAAAAAATTAAATTTGAATTTATTGTGTATACGAGAACCAAGGGTTTCTAATTTTGTTTACATTAGCCACCCCCTCTACCACCCCCCCTCTATTATTAAAGGGAATAAAGTATTACATTGAAATTTAGTATGTATAAGACTTGGATACAAAATCTAGATGTGGAAGTAGTGATTCCTTCGACAGCGGTTTTTGATAAAAATTAATTTTTTTACATGTACATCCACTACGTGCCCGTTTTCAGCCTATTCCCAACATGTTTATGACAATTTTTTTAAATCTTACCTTAACGCCATGGCGAAGTAATTCTTTTGCATATCGCAAACCGATTCCAGACGCTCCACCGGTAATAAGAGCAACTTTACCTGTCAAACCAAAGACCATATTTAAATTTACAACTGGGAATATATATATAAACAATTCAATTTTGTTTACTAACAGCGATTTCAACAAGTGGACCGCTATTATAAAATAATTTTTGATACTCATTAACAAGATAAGATAAAGATATTAGTATACAGGGTGTCCGAAATAGTTAAAAATACAGAGACGTTTTCTTTAAGTCATATACATCTTTTGAATACCTATAGTTTTAAAATTATCTGCACGTAAAAAATATCCTGTCTGAATGCTCAAAGTTTGTATAAAAGTAAAGACGAAATAGTAACATCAATTTTTTGCACTAAATATACATAAAAAAAATTTCACCTACAATAAATTTGTAAAAAGGGAATAAATAATTTCCGAAAGCTTGACAAAGTAACGAAAGAGTTTTCTTTTGTGTTTTGTGCTCGTAAACTTTTCATCTCTGACTGCAACCTCAAGATATTCTACGTGGTGTTTAATTTTCAACTTTGGTTGTGTATTGTGAATAAAATGCATTTTTTGTTATCTGAGTAAAGAGTTGCATGCATGTTTTCTGTTTTCGTTTATTTGTTCTGTTTGAAAATGCCAAAGAATTTTATAGAAGACAGATATTTTCAATAGTTATATGCAATTTTTGTATTTCAGCAATTAAAAACAGTTAATGGTACTTAATTAAAATCAGTTATTTCATTTAAATGTACTTAGTTGTTGTTATACTAATTATTAAAATGTTAATAACATTTCGAACTGTTTACGCATTTATTATGTTCATATAGATATAAGATTTTTAATTTAATTTGTGCGGGAAAGTGATAAAACTGAAAAAAGCTCAATACCACGTGATGAGAACCACTTCGTTTTATCAAGTTGATGTCAAGAAAGATTCAAGTTGGTATCGGCGATTTTATTTATTTGCGGAAAATAATATGAGAGTGTGGAAAAATGAAAATTAGAGGTTGCTATGTGACATGAAAAATAAGAATAAACTTACGAAAATCGTTTTCTTGAAATTTTTAGAGAAAGTAAATATTAGAAAATAAGAGAGAAAATAGACTGTTGTTGGTGAAAGTAGAATACAGTGAGAAGAAGGAAAACAACCAGTTAAAAGAATTTGAAGCAAAGTAAAAGAAAATCGTTTTTTTCAAAATTGTGACAAGTGGGAGAAAGATAATTATAAATTATTTTTAAGTGCAGAAAACCATTATTAGTGGAACCGATATATCACTGGAATTGTGTTGCTGAGCTGAGCAGGTAGCAGCTGAACATCGAAATAAGTGATACTGTACGGTTGGAGGTTTTAATTGAGCTACGCGGACTAAAAGGTTGTAATAAACTTCACATAAATTTCTTGTGTGTCTTTTAATAGTTTAGAAAATAATTGAAAATATTTTAAATTGAAAATTTCCATCATTTATTTTCGAAGTGAAGGGACTTACGGTTAGTAACAATTTGAATTTTAAACAATTTTTGGTGAGTGCAGATTTTAATATGAAAGGCACAATACCTTTATAGAATATTTCTATAGATAACTTGTATAGAAGTTTAAAAATTTAATTTTTTTTTCTTGTGTTCTATTTTGATTAGAATTATTTATTTAAATTTTATTTACGTCACTTTGACGTTTTATGAAATGGCAAAATTCTAAATTAAAAGTGAGGTTATCCGCGAACAAATTTGAAACACGTCTCACCATAGCAAATGCAAATTTTCACTCCCTTAACATTATTTCCATGGTTACCATCAAAATTTTGCTATTTTTGGCCTTCTGGATTTGAAAATATTTAAATGTCAAAATTAAATATAGACTTTTCATGCCTTTTTGAATAAATTTCCTTAACTGTTTTTTGATTTTATTGATATACGTTTCATGGTGGTTCTATCGATATCCCTACTTTGCCTCTAGGGTAGATATTAAGAATTTAGAAAATTTTGAAACTTTTTATACTTTTTACTTAAAATTAAACCTTGTGAACCCCAAATACCATTGAAAAACTTCCCTTACTTACTAATACAAACACTTATGATAATAAAACGCCGTACAATGGCTTTTCCTTAAAATGAACACTGTCTGAATTTTTCAGGAAACGCTATCCTCAAATTATACACTTGTTGTGTCCCTGCACATGATTGATGTCTGCAAATTGTTTTAAAACCTTGCCTAGCACTGTGCCTATTGACATCAAACACACATGCAGTTTAACAAAGTCTTGGGTTTAAACTATTAGTGATTTTACCCAGTCCTTGAGTAACTAAACAAAAATCGTCACTTCAGCCCCTTTTGGAACTTTAATCCCAGAGCTATTGCATGCAAAAGTTACACTAGATAAGTTTCCAAGTACTTGTATGGAGAAAATTTTATTTTGAATTCAGTTATTAAAGTTCTGAACAAAAGTTTATTTTGACGCTTGAAATGTCACTATTTTTAACTCTATTTTATGATATAAAAGTTTAATTAGAGCTTTACTATGGACACAATTTACTTTATTCAGATCAGTAATCATTATTCTTTATTAATATGTGCTGCAATACTTGTTGCAGATGAATAAATTATTAAATTTCTTATATTTTCTAGGTCTCCTGCTACTGCGAATGCTCAAAATGGACTTACGACCTCCTGCAGCCAAATGTGAGTGTAGCATGGATTCCTGACCAGCATGTGAGCTAAATTGAGCTTTTTTTTATTATAAGTGTTTTAGCAAACTTGTGATATCTCATGTGATATGTTATAACAGGTATTTATGTAAAATTAATATAAACTAATATAAAATTTCTTAAAATTATTGAGTTTTTCATAAGGTTATGTGTTACAGTCATTCTATTTATAGTTTCTTATTACTCGTGTATGCCTTAGCCATTAAATTCCCAGATACAAATTTTAGGTAACGCTCAGAGATTAAGTTATAATTTTGTATTGAGTATAACAAACCTTAACATATTTCGCAATGGTTCGGGTGACCATGGCAATACATATTGTTTTTTAGGTTTTCGCGGGTGTTAAATGAAGTGTTATTGTACTTCCGGTTGCTCTCCCGCGTCGATGGTCGACTCCTCCAGGAGTCACGGTTTTCTAAACGACGTTTCGGCAAAATCTCATCTGCCATCTTCAGGTTCTCACTGAAAGCTGCCTACTGCTATATATATATTCATATTAATAATAGTAACAATAATAATAGTATTTTGTATCTAACAAAGATTATTTTACACATTTTAAAATAAAACATAATAATAGTACACAATAAAAATTGCCAAAATATATATGCAGTCAAAGTAGCACACAGAATATTTAACAAATGTATACGTGTGTTGTAAAAAACAAACCTAAGCAGCCATTAATAACAAAGACGATAAAGCCTTAAAGATAGAGATAAATATCTAAACTAAATTTATATGTCGCAGTAACCATTTCAGAAAAAACGCTTGAAAAAGATGATACAGAAATAAAAGTACATTTAGCTGACCGTTCTTAAAATATTACAATTTAAAATTAAAATTACTTGTTTACATTTAAATATTTTCTCTCGATTTTCTCCCTTTCGGGAATAGGAAACTCGTATGCAGGTTCACCTCCTTCAACCAACCATATGGATCCAGTTGAACTTGCTTGGATTACTTTTATTATTTCCTTTGCTACAAATTGAGGCCTAGAAATAAAATAATATCAACATGAACTTAGGGGGTTTCACATTTTAGGGAACGAGTAATATTGCCTGACATTATTAATAATAGAAATATAAACGGGATATCAGTATCAAAAAGTACGAGGCGACAACTATGCAAGATGATTTTTTGATTTAAGGCTTCCCAACCAATATTCTGACGTCGATCCAACGTTTTGGTTTCCAACGAAAAATCGGTATGCGACGTGCGGACTATATCGTGCTATCTCATATTTGCACCAATTTGATCAATAAAATATGGGTTGTCTAGAAGTTAGAGACCGACTTGTAATCGTTGGAATTTCCGACTTAATTCGCACCAATTTTTATACAGAAACAGGTTGAAAATGCTTGCCTAAAACCGACTTTGCGGAAGACAACATCATTTATCCAAAAATACCTGCTTACCTTTGATAGTTCGGTAATATTTGGCCTTAATCTAACAATAGTCGGATTTCGTACTTATGTACGTAGCAGAATTTGTCGAACAGATCATGGATGCAATGTAAAATAAGTGTATAGCATTTGTAAAGGCTTGTGACAAATATTGCACCTGTATTTTTTTTATAAATAAATACTTTTCATAATGTACCCTATTTTTAAATTATAAAATGTATGTTTCTAAAATAATTGCAAATGTTTATTCAACATGGTCGCCCTATTTCTACGTCTACATAAGAAATAAATATGGCAAAGTGTAAACAATCTTGCGTTAAAACTGTTAAAAGTGGCGGCTTGGTTTGTTGCGTTAAAAAATCGTTCAATTCTTTTCAATCATTATTGGGTAATGCCACGAATGCTTATTATATTTTGGCGGTATGGCTGTAAACAACGCATATGCCGCTGCCGTTGATCCTTCGGTTGAACAATCGAGATATTTCTAAGGAAGCTAAGGTATAAATAGTAGGGTTTTCTAAAACCTTAGTTAGTCGAGTATTTGATTTCGTCAAATATAACATAATACGCCCCTGTCCTTCAAATTCCAAATAGATAATAGAGTAGTATCGGCACGTCTGTGTAATGATTTCTATTCGGTATGCTATATTTTTATCATTTACGGGTCCTTAATCTAACCACTGTTCGTCAAAGTTCCAAACAAATAAACTAATTTCGAGTTATGGTTGTGGTAAGTGTAATAATTATTACCAACAGCAGCGTTGGTTGAGAAAATTAATTGCGCCGACTATACGTAGGTTTAGGAAGCGAAATTCATACTATCCTAACATGAATGTTATTTATTATTCCTCCCAAGTAGGTACAATTATTACCCATAATGCACAACTAATATAAACTACATTAACAATCATTGTATTGTCGACCGAGTATAGTACGGTGGTTCTACTTGTGTCTTAAAAATGAAGTCAGATTTGGGTTTATTCGGTAAACTCACAAATAGATGGCGAGCAATCTTGTGATAGATCCAATAGCTATGTGGATAAAATCAGATAACGAAAAGAACTGATTTATTGCAGGTGGATACACAGATACCGGCGCGGCTTACTGATAATATCCAAAAAATGATTTTATTAAAGGACAAAGCAATACGCAAATTTAATAGAACAAAAAACATTCACCACTGGAATTATTACAAAAGTATAAGAAATCAAACTAACATTGCCATAATTAATAAAAAAAAAGCCTATCTTGAATATTGTGTAAACAATGGCAATAATTCTAAAACGATCTGGAAAAAATTAAAAGAACTAAGCATTTATAATAAACTTTACACGAATACACTACCCGAAATATTAAATAAACCGAACGAAATAAATGAACCCTTTTTACAACATTCTAAAAATTTATCTGCAGATGATAATGAACCCATACAATTTTATTGTCGAAATTTAAAAGCATATTTTAAAGAATAATTTTTCTTTGTACCTGTATCTGAGACGATAGTTCATAAATATTTATTGGATATTAAATCTAAATCTACAGGGTCAGATCAAATTAATATAGACATGTTACTTCTGTGTTGTCCTTACATACTGCCATTTCTAACTAATATTATAAATAGTTGCCTTTTAGAATGTGTATTCCCCGACACTTGGAAAATATCACGTATAGTTCCGATGCCTAAAAAAAATGACATATCTGACTTTAATGAGCTGCGGCCTATTAATATTTTGCCAGTATTTTCTAAAGTGGTAGAAAAAATTATGAATTATCAAATTCGCGATAATATTAATATGTACAATATCCTACCTCCTCATCAATCCGGGTTCCGCGCGGGTTATAGCTGTACAACTGCTTTGCTAGGTGTTATTGACGATATTGTAATGGATATAGACTCCGGAAAAACAACAGTTTTAATACTATTAGATTATTCAAAGGCATTTGATACGATTAGCCATGAAATATTATTCTCTATTCTACATTATGTTGGATTTTCATGCAGTGCAATCAACTTTCTTAGAAGTTATTTAGACAATAGAATGCAATATGTGGAGACATGTAATGGTATATCAAATAAGGAAAATATAATGTGTGGTGTACCACAAGAATCAATCCTTGGTCCCTTGTTATTTTGTATTTATACATGTGACATAACAAATTGTTTAAACAGTTGTAAAGCTCATTTATACGCAGACGATACGCAAATTTATTTTTCATTTTTTCATGACGATTTGAATGAGGCTAATGACATCATCAATATTGATCTAAAAAAACTAGTGAAAACGTCAGAGCGTCATAAACTAACTATAAAACCTACAAAATTATCTGTTCTTATATTTGGAAAGTACAAAGAGCGAGTTGAAGCAGGTATAAATATTACAGTAGGTGACAAGGGCTTAGTATGTACTAGAGTGGCAAGAAATCTTGGTGTTGAGGTGGACACTGATTTACGATTTAGAAAACACATAAGTAAAAGTACACAGAAGGCATACGCTAATCTAAAATATTTTTACCCTCACCGTCATTTTCTATCTCAATCCCTTAAAATTAAAATTACTGATATGCTAGTGCTGAGTCACTTTAACTATTGTGATGCCGTATATGGCCCTTGCTTGGATAAAGAAAACATTAAAAAAATTGAGAAAATTCAAAAGGCCTGTTTAAGGTTTAAATATGGTATTAGGAAATACGAACATGTTACACATAAATTAAAAGATACAAAATGGTTAAATATGGAAAAAAGGCGAAAGCTCCACTGTACTACACTATATCATAATATCGTTTTAAATAAATCCCTCCCCATATTTATATAATAAAATTAAATACCGCAGTGACGTCCATACCTTGAACTTGAGATTCAGAGGGCTGATATCACCTCCACATTATAGAACTACTTTATACCGTGCTTATGCTTTTCATATAATATATTCTTATTATACAATAAAGTACCGTTTCATTACAAAAGTTTTAAATTTCTTAAGATTAAAATCATGTACAAAAAATTTCTCTTAACCCCTTAAATGAAACCAAGTCGTACATGTATACCTTACATTTTAAATTGTTAACTGTTTATTTCAAGTATAATTTTTAGTTTAAGATTTTCCGTAGTTCTCTCCTCTATTACTCTTACTCAGTGAATAATTGAATATTTAGGTATTGTATTGTAAATTAATTTTAAGGACTAACATTTAATTGTTTAATTAATATCAGTGGATTGGGGCTGAAACTGAGATAAATGCTTATTGTTTTTCAGTCCTTTTGTAGCACGTAACTAAGTTAAAATGTTATTTTCTTTTCTTTGTAAAAATTAATAATTGTGTTATGAACTACAAATAAAAGTTGTTATTATTATTATTTCCGAAAATTAACTATTAGTCTATTAGGTTAATCATCAACAATTAATCGATGTTTGTTAATGATCAATAACCACACGAAATCTGCTTAGTCGTTTACCAACGGCGGTAAATGTTCGAAAACATACCTATCTTTTTCAGTTACTTTCCAACGTCGAAACGACGTTGGTAGGTTACTTAAATGTTGACTAGTCTTATTTAGTCAGTTACCAACATCTGTCAACGTTGGGAAATGACTTAAGAATGCACCATACCTAATTAGGTCACTTGCGTGCTTGCGTGTTCAATGCAAAGCTGTCACGATGTTTATTCACAACTATGGACATTAAGTTACTATCCAACTACTAGTTGCACTAACCATGACCGTTGAAATTAGTAAAGAAATAGTCGGTAGTCCAAAACATTTTACTTGGGTCGGTTTTTGAGGAAATATGTGAGGAAAGAAGAAATGTATCAAAATGAACTAATTTTGACAGTACCTTGAAAGAAAATATGATCGTTTAAAGCTGGAAATTTGCATGGCACATAATGCTTTTTGAAAGTCTAAACGGCTGTAGATATCCTTTACAAAATTTGACAGAACATGGAAAAATATGGTAGCGATTAATTTATCTTCGACTTCTTTAACTCGAAAACTATGAACAGTAGGTACCCTTGTGTCACATTTGTAAAAATCATTATAGTTTATAAAGCGGGACAAAAAAATGGGTCATCCTGGCAAACTGGGACGATAACAACTCTACACGGAAGATATCTACAATGTCAGGTTATCTCTGACAAAATATAATTATAGTCTAAAATTATTAATATTATCAACTAATAATAAGACATCATCATCTTTGTATTGCCAAATATATTTACATAATAGAAGCTATTAAAAGAAGAAATTAAACATAAATAAGCTGATAACTAGTTAAAAATAATCACAATATATTTTATATATTCGTTGAATATTGACACAACATAAACGTAAGAGCACATACAACTCATGGTGTAGCTAAGAACGAAAATCCTCATTTACGTATAGTAGTGATAGTAGTCTGTAGCTTTTCTGTAACTAGCAGTCCAGAGAATCGTCATAGTTTAGTTTCTGGTTGAAGGAGAAAGCGAGGTGTGTAACAACCATTGGTCATTTTGTCGGCTTATCATATAAACATACTATATAGGATTTAAATTTCATTTAAGCGTCACCAAAATTACGTAAACTATCTCTATATACAAAAAAATTAAACAAAATTACGGAATAATCAGTTAGTTAACGGGAACAATTATTAGGGTTAGTATATTCCGTTGGCCGATCGACTTGGTCGATATTATTCAGTATTCAAGTAATTACATTTCAAAGCAATTAAATAATGAATAAAAATAATAAATAAGAACTTACTCTTGTGTAAGGAAACTTGTAGAAATATTTTCTAAATATTTCTGGTACTGCTCGCCCAAATTGCGTCCATTTATATTGAGGAACAAAAGCGTTTCCGTCGCTCCTGGACAAACAGCAACAACTCTAACGTTTGTTCTTTCATAGTGGTAAGATGTGCCCCAAGACTTTGTCATTCCAATTATTGCAAACTTGGTACCGCAATATACGGGGATGTGTGGATGTCCCTCAACGCCACAAGTTGATGATATATTTACTATAACTGCCTCAGGACCCTGTTTGTACTTTGGCAAATATTTGTCCAAGCCCAAAAGCATCCCATGAATGACTCCATTCTAAACAAACGAATTTTATCGCTAGAATGTTTCATATATGGGCTAATAATTTGAGAGGTGTGCAAGAGTTGACATCAGTGTCAATTGAACATAGCGGGTGTCAACGGATCATGATAGACCCTCCTTGTTTTCCTTATTTTTAAGGATATCGGAATGAAACTTGGTAGATGTATTATATGACCAAGAAGACACTTTATGGCATAACTGTCATTTTCTTCCCACTTCCATTTTCACCGGAAATGACACCAACTTTTGATTTTAAATGGAACACCCTGTATATTATTATATATTTGGAATCCTTGAAAAATTCTGAGTACGATGAAGCCCCATAAGTGACATTTCGACCCCATGAAAAAAATTTGACTTAAAATAAAAAAAAACAAAAAAATTAAAATAAGAAAAAATTGCTTTTGGGCACATCCACCGATTCCTTAGAACATTTGCTATTTTATGGTAGTACTCTACTATTATGGTTCCATTTTAAAAAATTAAGTTTTGGTGAAAAAACTGTTCAGGCCAAATTTCATGGTCCACAAAATACACATTCTCAAATTTGTATACCCTATTTGATTTTTCTGACATTATACCGGTCCATTACAAGCAATTTTTTCTGGTCAAAATGTCACTTATGGGGCATCACCGTACTCAAAATCTTTCAAGGATTCCAAAAATGGTGTTCCATTTAAAAATCAAAAGTTGAGGTCAGTTCCGTTGAAACCGGAAGTGGAAAAAAATTAAAGATATGCCACAAAGTTGGTTATGTAATACATCTACCAAGTATCATTTTGATATTCTTAAAAATAAGGAAAAAATGGAAAAAAGGGGGTCTACCATGATCCGTTGACACCCGGTATAGGTATGTCTCACTTTTCATGACGTTCATATTATAGCTCCCTTAATAAAGAGTGCGATTTTTTAAAAATTTTAGTGGAAAATACTTACCTATCAGGAAATGGTTTCACGGTAAATTATATAAAAATCCGCCAGTGAAGGTCGTCGTTATGAAAAATATAAATCTAATTTTCCAAAAGATATTGGGCAAAGTTTTAACTCTAAAAACTTAAATTTTGTTCGTTGTTATTAGAAACCTACCAAAACAGAATTTCAAAAGGGGACTGTGTTCAAGTAATAATAAAATATAGGGTCACTTTTTGAATCACCAATTATTAGTCATAATTTCATTTTCGAGTTAATTAAGCTGGAAGAAGAAAGGCTCTCCATTTAGAGCGTGACGTTAGTCAGTTTTACTTAACGATCTAAATCAGACAATAATTGGCTTAGAACTAAATAAGTACAATTTTAAACAAATTCGATATTCAATTCCTTGTTTTCTAAAGTCACACTTATGTGGTTAGAATTTAAGCTACTCTGTACATGATCACGCCAATATCTATCAGCTTGATGGTCTCAGATGACTGAGGTCAAGCAGGACTATTGCTCTTTACTCCAGATCATTGCTGTATACCAGGACCTCGTAAGGGGTGGAACTGCTTTTCCGTCAATCCCACTCATGAATGTGACAGGTGTGTGGGCGATGTCGGCAGACCCCACCTAGTCCTGGCTGCTGGGGTCTGCTGGCTGGGCTGTTTCTCCCGCCGCTTTTCTGTCTTGTCTTCTTTCCTCACAGGCATGTCTGCTCCCGTGAGCATCATCGTCGCGAACGAGGGCGACTGCTTCCGCCCTTCTTTCGTAGATATAGATATTGATATACACCGTCGGTATAGCAAGACGAACTGTGCAGCTCGGAAAGTGCACTGTCTAAACACATTCGTTGTGTTTTGGACCCGCAAGGATCGCTTATATATCTCATTCTCGGCCTGCAGGGTAGAGGACCACTTCAGAGTCCTCCGCTGTTACCGGTGCCAGAAGTATGGCCACACACAAAAGGATTGCCGCAGCGATGTCGCCTGTGGAAAGTGCTCGGGCCCGCATGAGACCCGAGAGTGCAAGCAGCCCGATGCTAAGATGAGGTGCGTGAACTGCGCATCCGTTGGGTTTAAGGAGTTGAGCCATGAAGCGTCAAACAGAAAATGTCCATTTTATGCCCGTCGTATAACGTCCCTTCTCGCTAACGTGGACTATGGTCAGTAGACACCCGAAGGAGATTAGGTTCGCCAGTATCAACTTGCAAGGAGCGCGAGCTTGGAGCTGGTTGTTGCGAGCCAACAAAGAGGTCTGCAGGTTATGCTGGTACAATAGCCTTACACCAAGTCTCTGGACGGGTCTGCTCCACGTACTATACCGGATTGTGGGTCTAAGACCAGAATCGCCAGGCACAGGAAGATGGATAGGTTCTGGGCGGCGATAGTGGTATTCGACGTTGAGCTCGATATTTTGATGCTCACGCAACACACCTCTGATTACATCGCAGTTGCGGAGGTCTCGTGGGAATCTGGCTCCCTATATGTGATCTCGGTGTACTTTCCACCGGGCCTTGACATCGAGCCCCTTCTAGAACTTCTGGGCACTATCCTATTAGACCTTGGCAACAATCCTGTGGTCATCTCTGGTGACTTCAACGCCAAAGCTGACTTGCGGTTCTCGCACACTGTGGATGAGCGGGGAACGTTGGTGGAGGATTTCATCACCTCCAACGACCTCTACGTCGTCAATGAACCGGGATTTCCTACAACGTTCTCCAGCCCTAATGGTGAGAGTAACATAGACATCACGCTGGCAAACTCTATGGCTATCCATAAAGTTGTTGACTGGCAAGTCCTGCCAGACATAGTTAATAGCGACCACTGTCTAGTAGAGTTTTCATACACCCTTGCTGGCCAACCTAGTCCAGGTGGCAAGTATAGGTACGATCTGTCCAGGATTGACGAGGAGGGGTTTCTAATCGAAGCCACCTCCCTCGTACAGGAGCTGCAACTTCTCGAAAGAGAAGCGACGGTTCCCAGCATCGAGACAAGAACTGACCGACTTACTTCTGGCCTCTCAGCGGCGGTAGAGGCTCATGTCGGTAAGCGCCTCTGCAGATCCCACAGGGTAACGTGGTGGTCAGTCGGATTGAAACATCTCAAGTCTAAGCTTAATGCTGCGAGGCGCGCGTTACAACGCGCCCGCACACGAAACGCCAGAAACGTCCTGTACCTTACGAGACGTTTCTCCTTGATTCGCAGACAATACAATAAGGCGATCAGGAGCGCAAAGGCGAACTCTTGGAGGTGTTTCGTTGAGCGGGACTTGCAATCCGACCCATGGGGCTTCGCTTGCCGCATGGCCTCTGGGAAAGTGCAGCCATCGGAGGCTCACCACTCGGTGGTCTCTGATGGTCATTCCACCCGCACTCTCCCTCTAACCCTCGAGGAAATCTTGTGCCGTCTGATGCCGGATGATGACCATCTGTTAGACTCTCCAAAACTCGTCGCGGCAAGAGTTCGCGCCTCTCAAGTTGTAGGCGCCGTAGAGTCGGTGGCGGTGATTGTGGAACGCCACCTCGAGCAACCCCTGGACAAGATCAAGCCCGGAAAAGCGCCTGGCTGGGATAACATTCCTGGTCTGCTAATTAAATTGTCGTTCAGACAGATGGTGGCGGTCTATTTAAATTTGTTCAATGACTGTCTTGTCGCCGGTCATTTCCCGTCGGCATGGAAGAAAGGGATTCTCGTCACGATATTAAAGTCACCAGACAAGGACTTGGCAGATCCGAAGGCCTTCAGGACGATCACTCTACTTTCGGAACTCGGAAAATTGTTCGAGAGCGCAATTATATTCTTACTATCGGACTTCTTAGGTCCAAACCTCTTCAGTCCAAGTCAGTTTGGATTCACAAGTGGCAAATCAACTATCGACCCCCTTTCTGTGCTAACGACCGCGGCAAATAGTCATAAATCAAAGTACACTCTTGTCATCTGTTTAGATATCGCAGGCGTTTTTGACAATTTGTGGTGGCCTTCCATCATCTTAGCTATGGGAAGTAAAAAGTTCCCATCCAGTATCTTGAATGTTATTTCAAGCTATCTCACAAATCGTGTTGTCAGTTACTCGTCGCTTCACTACTCTGTAGAGAAGCGGCTCACCAAAGGATGTCCCCAAGGCTCGGCCCTAGGCCCATTTTTGTAGAACCTGGTTCTTGATGGCTTTCTTACTTCTGACCTGCCGATCGGATGCAAATCCATCGCATATGCTGATGATGTGGCTATCATTATTGAGGGTAATTCCAGACGTGCCTTAGAGGCGAACGCTGAGTCTTGTATGCGCCTTTTCGACAGCTGGTCCTCTTCATGTAAATTGGCCGCCTCCCTTCAAAAGACCAAATATATGGTCTTCGGAGCGCGCTTTAGATAGGAACCCTACGGTCCACCTACAAGGCTTACCGGTCTCTAGGGTCGACTCTATCAAATACCTCGGCATTGTACTTGATGACCGTCTGAGTTTCTTAAAGCACGTCGAATATATTGCCGCGAAAGTTAAGAAATTATTCCTAACTCTTCGTCGGCTTATCAATCACGTCTGGGACTCTCCACCAAATTCCCTCCGAATTAGCTACGAGCGTGCAGTCATACCCGTACTCAGTTACGGGCTTAAAATTTGGGGCCACCGCCTTCAGCACTCCAGAGTGGTCCGAAAACTCAGAGAGATTCAGGGAATATGCTTGAGGCGTATAGTAAGAGCCTATAGAACGGTGCCTGTAGAGGCGTTATGTGTCTTAGCTAGGATTCCCCCACTACATTTGGAACTAGCCAGATTACATGCTGTCGCGCAAATCCTTCAAACAGGCCAGTGTGAGTTTCTGGGCACTATGGTCTTATACGGGAATTCCGATATATGATAGACGTACATCGGCATTTACATACTCTCCTCTTGACTCGTTGGTAGCACGAGTGGAGTACCTCTACAAAGGCAAGGCAGTTCTTCAGGCTCGTGCCCGTGATCAGTGACTGGGTGGACCGCGGGGATGTCGCCCTATCGCTGCGAACTGTGGAACTACTTACAGGGCACGGCGAATTCGGGGTACACCTCTTGAGAATAGGCAAAGCACCTACAGACAATTGTGAACAGTGCCATTCCTCAGGCGATCCTATACATCGTATTCTGCACTGTGGTGAGAATCAAATTGCCGCTCAACTTGGTCCCTTCCCCGATCGACCGGAACATCTGCCCGAATACATCTTACAAAATCCCCTTCTTTTTGCACCTTTTGGGGAATGAGCTAAATACGCCAAACTTCTGCAATGCTTTCTATCATCAATTGCCGGCACACATTTGGTTACCAACTTTGTGCATTTCGAATAAAGGAAACCTTCGGAATGGACAATTATTCTTCAGAAACCAGAGCCAAATGGTCTTTTCAAAAAGTCCATGTTTTACCTTTATTGTAGTATTAATTTATTTATTTTAAGTCTCAACTAACGTAAGTCTTAGTATTTGCATTGCGTACTAACATAGTATAAGTTTAATTTTAAGAACTATACTTTTCGAGTGGACTTAGAAAAAACATACAAGCCGTTCCCGGCCAGAGGTTAAATCGCTTTATGCGACAGGTACTCTGGCGTATCTTTACGGAACACCGTCTGAGACACTCACTTTTCAATCTGACGCGAAGTAGTATTGGCAATAACAATCTTTCGGTCTAATATTCTAGAAGCTGCTACGTTCATAGCAGGGAAAGGGAGGGTGTTCTTAATCCTACTTCTAGCGTGTTCCTGTTGAGTTGCTTAGGCCCCTCAGAGTTCTTCCGTAGACGCTGTGACTCGCCCAGCTGCAGTTTCCGTTGTGATTTCCCTCAGCGCTTCTTGAATTTGGAATTCCAGAGAGATGATGGCCTCCTCGATATCTCCCTCGTTCTCGATCCTGGGAATCCGTGTAATATCTCAATGCAGGATTGCTCGAAACAGTAACCAGTCGGTCCTTTTCTTGACGAAAGCGTCCTCTTCTGCGTTGTCACCGTCGCCCAGCTCCAGGAAGATGGAGTTGCATTCGAAGGATCCTTCTGGCTTTGTGAAGATGTCGAAGTTAAGGGTCATATCTCTAAGCAACGCTATGTCCAGCGCATCGGGCCTATATCTTTCGTCGTCGAACGTTGATTCTTCTAACCCTAAAGCCAACATATCTCCCATGTTTCTCCCCTGACACCGCAGTATCTCCCGTTCTTGGGCTTTGGCGATCCTGCTATTGTTTCCGGGGATTTGGCGTTGAACTCTCCTATGGCCACGGTCTGTTTATCCTCCGGGAGGAATGCCAGTCCGTTTCTTGGAGTCGTCGGGGTAGGCTGGTAGCACGAGACTATATTGATGACTCCCTTTCGTGCCGTAGACATTACTAGGGATTTTTATACATAATGTTCGTAAGCAACATAATAACAAAGCACATTTTCAGGGGGGTTAAATTTCTACATCATTTAATTTTCAAACATAAGTTCGCCACGACAATTCAAAATTACTTGAAAGTTTGGGTAATATTTCATTATTTGGCGTTTCCAGTAATTTAAGTAAGTAAAGTTTGTGTTTTAATAATGGCACATTTAACAGTCAGTGAAAAAGTAGACATAATTCGTGTAGTAGGTGAGGAGGCTACAAGAATTTTTAATGCACGGCATCCAGAGTGACCAAATGTCTACGTTAAAATAGTAGCATTTATTAATAATCTGTTTAACGTTTCCGGAAATGCTCGAAAACCTAGGCCAAGATAATATGTTATAAACCACAAAGTCAGATATTCCGATGACGAAAGAATAATTGCAGTGTTTAGGCAAGATCCTCATGTTAGTATCATAAGTAGAGCACATCATTTAAATATTGACGAAACTAAATTATGGAGATGCATAAAAAGAAACAAATTAAAAGCCTTCAAACCAAAGTACTCACATGCTTTATTCTAATACGAACGCAACAATTTACGAAAACTAGATTATTGTTTCTGTGCACAAGAAAGTTTTCTCAATGACAGGTCTTCTGTTTTTTTAAAAATATAACGTGTACCGATGAAGCTACATTCAATATAAATGATTTTGTTTTTAGTCAACATCCCAGATAGAACCTTCCTTTTTTGAAACATCAAACGCCGAAACATTTGAAACTTTCTTTAAGGAGATTTTACTGATATTTTGGATAACATGCCTCCTCAAACAATACAGAATTTAATATTTGAACGGGACGGAGCGCCAGTTCTTAGTACGTATGTTGTTTGTCACTGTCTGGACACACGTTTACTTTGGAAGTTCAAGAAATCTTCTTTATGAATGGCCACCACGGTCTCCAGATCTCATTCCAAAAGAATTTTACTTATGGGGACGTATTAAAAATTTAGTGTGCAAATGGAGACTTTAAAGCGCAGGAAAACTGCATGATAAAATAAGAGAATTCTGCCTACAAATAACACGGGCAGAATTACGGAAAATCGTGAGACACAGCAGAAAATTTATATAAAATTGTATTTACGTGGATGGGGGATATGTTGAGTAAACTGTGATTTGGTTATCTATACGAGCTTTATTATTTATTGAATTAAATTTATTTAAAATTAATTTTTTTTAAATTCCAAGTCAATTATTGTTTGATTTAGACTATTAAGTAAAACTGACTAACATGACGCGATTTATTCTAAATGTAAGGCCTGTCTTCCTCCAGCTTAATTAACCCTTAATTGCTGGGTGTAATGGGGTAGTGAAGCGCAAGTTATAGCCTCTCCTACTCAATTGTTAACCTCACCTTCGCGATGAGTTCAATTTGAACTTGGTGCACCCTGTTTTCACTAACGAGGCTCTAACGACCGAGTAAGGGCGGAATAACCCTTATCTTTTGCCGTGAGCACATCCACCTTCTCACGAAGAGTGCAGTAAAAATAACCCACCGCACACAAAGGTTGCTTTTGGAATCGTTTGGTTACCCCATCGTCGCAGTCTCCTTCTGTGCCATGGGACCACACCACTCGCCTTCCGCAACCGAGCTGGTCAGTTGCATACCTGCTCCAGCTAAAACTTCAAATGCAGCTTCGTTTTCAGTCGATTAAGGCTTTAAAAAATGATGGAGCGTTCAAGTGGGACAAAATCATCCGGAGGTAAAATACCCTCCCGATCGGATCTCCGGGGGAGGGTGCCCACAGGGACACCTCATCGAATGTCGAAAAAACACCGACAAGTTAAATCCAACAAAACGAATTCTTTCATCTACGGCGCTTGGAATGTTCGTACTTTGAACGACAGCACTCGCACCGATCGGCCTGAAAGAAGAACTGCTCTAATAGATAGAGAACTTCACCGACTCAATGTTGACGTTGCAGCTCTCAGCGAAACTCGATTTTTGGAGGAAGGCTCTCTCACAGAAAAGTACTACACCTTCTATTGGAAAGGTCTTCCCACCAATTCAAGAAGACAACATGGAGTAGGATTTGCCGTTCGGAATCAACTTGTATCCAACTTAACACAAGTACCACAAGGCCTATCCGAGCGTCTAATGCTGCTACGCTATGAGCTATCAGATGGCAACGCGGTAAATCTAATAAGCGCCTACGCTCCCACTCTGGATGCAAGTCACGAAACCAAGGAAAGCTTCTATCAACAGCTGGAAGAAACCCTCTGTAGAATACCTAAAACGGAACGACTCGTTATTCTTGGCGATTTTAACGCTAGAGTAGGGAGAGATGCAGACACCTGGCCAGGCATCATAGGCAAGAACGGTTTGGGCAACATGAACGCTAACGGTCAACTACTCCTAACTAAATGCGCCGAACATGATCTAGTTATAACAAACACCATTTTCCGACAAAAGGATAAATTTAAAGGCACCTGGCGTCACCCCAGATCAGGTCACTGGCATCTACTGGACTATGTTATCGTACGTAGGAAGCATCTCAAGGACGTCCAAATTACAAAGGCGCGCATTGATAGCGAATGTTGGACCGATCATCGTCCTGTTGTCTCTAAAATGAAAATTGTTATGAGACCCAAACACCGAAGAACTCAAGTAAAACGTAGACCCCGTCTCTGTATTAGTAAATTGCGTGACCAACAAACCGTCGAACAGCTAAAGCAAAAAGTTCAAGAGAATTTGAGTGCACTAGAAGAAACCAATTCTGTAGATGTCGCTGCTACCTGGACACAAATTAAAGACAGTTTAAAAAGTGCGAGTGAGGAAATTCTTGGCACTGTAGCAAGTAAAAAACAGGAGGACTGGTTCAATGATAATGAAGCTTTTATACAAGAACTTCTTGGCCGCAAACATATTGCCTTCCAAAACGCTATCAACCACCCCAACGACTCATCAAAAGCAGAAGCTTTTACCCAATCTAAGTATGAAACGCAACGCGAAATCAGAAGAATAAAGAACGAGTGGTGGGCAAGCAAGGCCAGAGAAATTCAAAGGTACGCCGATTCACACGACTACAGGAATTTCTTTCAAGGAGTAAAAGCAGTGTACGGCCCCAGTCGGAAAAATATGTGCCCTATTAAAGATTTAAATGGAAATCTCCTCAAAGAAGACCAGGAAATAAGAGCTCGATGGAAAGAACACTACTCTAACATTCTTAACCAGCAAAGTCAAGCCGATCACGATATTATAAATCTTATCCCTCAATACGACACCTTCGAAGACTTAGATAAGCCACTAACAACGGAAGAGATCTTAACCGCCATTGGGCAGCTAAAAAATAACAAATCTCCCGGCGCCGACTCACTCCCAGCTGAGATCTTTAAAGCTGTGTCGTCAGAGCTCATACCCTACCTCAAAAAACTGTTTGATGTCGTGTGGGAAAGTGGTCAAGCTCCGCAGGAGTTTCGTGATACACTTTTAATCAACCTCTTCAAAAACAAAGGCAGCGCTGCGGACTGTGGAAATTACAGGGGTATAGCTCTCCTGGCTGTTGGAGGGAAGATACTCACTAAAGCGATGGCAAATAGGCTAACACCTGTTATGGAAAAGTTACTTCCTGAAACACAGAGTGGCTTTAGACCAAACCGAGGCACATCGGATTTAATCTTCACACTTAAACAGCTTCAAGAAAAAGCACTCGAACATCAAGGAGAAATTCACATGGCCTTCATTGATTTAACCAAGGCGTTTGACTCGGTGGACAGGGAAGTGCTCTGGAAAATTATGTTCCGCTTAGGTATCCCTAGAAAATTTGTGGAAGTATGTCGCAGTCTACATACAAACAACAACGCCCAGGTTATGTATAATAATGAGGCAACCGAACCTTTCCAAACCCTCACTGGAGTTAGGCAGGGATGTGTCCTGGCACCCCTACTCTTTAATTTGTTTACCACTGCTCTAACAATTATTGTTGACAACAAACTGACAGTCAGAGGAATAGGTCTCAGATACCGTTTTGATGGCGGTCTCTTTAACATAGGGCGCTTTAGAGCTTTCACGAAGACACGCACACGATTCATTTGTGATCTCCAGTACGCGGATGACTGTGCACTTTTAGCCTCTACGCCGGAAGAGCTTCAAGAACTTTTAGATGTGTATGCCCAGAGCTATGATTCCTTGGGACTTAAAATCAACATTGGAAAGACTAAGATTATGTCAACTCCTCATCAAGTGAACCAAATAGACATTACACTTAACGGAAATTCTCTTGAAGTGGTGGATCAGTTCAATTACTTAGGCAACGTTGTTAATGACAAAGCAAACATGGACAGCGAGATTCGCAATAGAATTAACGCTGCATCTAGAGCACTCTGGGGTCTTAGAGAGAGAGTATTTGACAACCATGACCTTGCTTTGTCAACGAAAATGGCTGTCTACAGAGCAGTTGTCATTCCAACACTGCTATATGGATGTGAAAGCTGGGTCACTTACCGTCGTCATGCGAAAGAATTAGAACGTTTTCAGCAAAGACACCTCAGAAGTATGATGAAAATCCGTTGGTTTCATCACATATCAAACGTGGAAATACTCGGGAGAGCAAACAGCCTTCCAATTGAGGTGCTTATTTCAAGAGCACGCCTAAGATGGGCAGGTCACGTTCATCGTATGCATGATAACCGCCTTCCTAAATGTACACTTTATGGTGAATTGCTAAGCGGTAGAAGAAGGCGTGGCGGTCAACGAAAGAGGTTCAAAGACGCTCTCCATGAAAATCTAAAATCCTGCGGTATTGCAGACGAGCAATGGGAACAACTTGCAGCGGACAGAACCGAATGGCGAGGGGTTGTGGCCAGCTATCAAGGAAATGTTGCTGCAAGAAGGCCGAATCCAAGACCTAACCAGGTCTATGTTTGTCCTGACTGCGGTCGACATGTGCTCTCCCGAATTGGCCTCTATAGCCATAGTCGTGTGCACCGTAGATGAATGGGAATTACAATAAACTACACCTGTTACTTGTTTTTTTATTGTACACAATTTATCGACTGTAACATTTTTATACTCGGACTCGAGTAACGGCTAATAATAATTGCTGTCGAATGTTTTTTGGAAAATTATGTTAATTTTTCTTCATAACGACGAACTGGTGGATTTTTAAATAATTTACCGTGACACAATCTCTTGATAGACAAGTACCTCCCAACCAATTTTCCAAAAAATCTCATGGTTATTAAGGGAGCTATGAAAGGTGACACTATATGTCATGCATTATGTATTGATAGCATATCTGCCTTCAATGTTATAATAACGTGTATTTGTTTCAAAACATCAGAAGCATTAAATTTGTAAAATCGTTAATATTCGTAAGTTCTGACAGTCATGTTATATTGATAGTATGATGTTTATGATTAGTTATGTCACTTCCAACAATTTTAAGTTCAGTCATTTTTGACGGTCTAGTAGATATGCCAGGCTGGTAATTTGGGATTGTGACATGGGTACTGAGAAGGAAATGGTTTCTTTTATATGAAAAAAATTGGAGATTTTTTCTGATGGTTAATGAATTAGAGAGTGTATATGAAGAATAATAACTTTTAAAATAATATAGAAGGAGATTACAAAATAAAATAGTAAAAAGATTTGTATAAAGAAGGAAAAGAGAATTAAGAAGATTTCGAAGTCAAGGAGAGAAGAACTAAGAAGTATTGGATTGAGTTGCAAAGGAAATAGAAAGCTGGTGGTAGAAAATTTAGCAAGAGAGAAGGAAAAACAAAAATAACGTATTACAAAATTTGGATTAAATTAGAAAGCCGAGTACTTAAATTTTTAAATTTGTTGTTTTTGTGTAGATTCAATCTGTGTGCAAATATAAATCTAAAGTATAACGTCTTTTACTCTTTTGATTGCTAAGTTTGTATGTTTCTAGAACCGACTCCTGTTTGTTTAACAAAATAAATTTAATTGTTATTTTGTTTCTTATCTTATACTCTTAAGATGAGAGCTATCATAGCAGTATATCGGACTGGCAGAATTGGTGGAAGTTGGTGGAAGTACTAGCATAATTCGCACATTATAGCTTAATTAGATACGTTTTATCCTTACTGAGTTTATCTATCGGTAAGATGTAAATCTGTAATAATAATAATAATAAATTCATACATTTATGCAAGGAAAGCTTAAATTTTCATTGCATAAACTGGTGTAGGTGCTAATTTCACTCCACTCCTCTTTCTATTCTAGTCAAGTTCTGGATTTCATTATTGGAACGTGAATTATTTATGAAGGCTTGCTCATCTTGCCATATTAAACAAAGAGCTATACTTCACTTTAACAGTTAAGAATAATATTGCTTCCTATTTTTTGCGGCTCTATTTTGTTGGCTTTGCTTCATAGGGCAAGAGGTTATTCTAGTTATGGAGTAGTAAACGTGATGCCACTAAGCCCCTTGTGTACAAAATCTGATAATTCATTTGCTAGCTGTTTATATAGAGGTGCGAGTACAAAAGTTCAAAATGGATGCACTTCGTTGAAATAAACAGGCTTTTTCAAAAATTATATTCTAATTTGTGAAAAGTGCATCCTTATAAAAAACGCAATTTTGTTATCGTATTATATTTACATTTACTTACCATGTTTATTAATATTTCTTTTTCCCATATTGCGTCATTGTATATCCCAGCGTTATTTATAAGAATATCTACGTTCTGAAATTCCTCTACAGTTTTCTTAAAAGCATCTGTAATTATAATTTTTAATGTAGTACCTATTATTATTATATATTCTTGATATTTGTACCATTTATTATTTGTAATTAGACGTTATGAATTAGAAATAAGAAATCGTAGAAAAAATTAAGTATAAACATTATAATACTCATTAATGTATTTGTAATGGTTGTTATTCATATGTCAAAAATGTATTTCATTTTCTTTTATGTAGCAGACTTTCTTGTTTATTTTATAACAATTATAAAATAGTACAGTATAATCTTAACATTTAAAGTAATAACGAAGTAAATTAAAGGTGAAAAAGTAATATTAGTAAAGTTCTAATAAAAAGTAAAGTAAAGTCAAAGCACATTTTAAGTAATCATGCCAGCAGGTTATACCAATTCGCAAGTGAGCACATCAACTACTCCCCCAACACAGATGGCCTAGGATAGGAACTTGGCAGAAGCGTGAAAATTTAAAAAAAAAATTGTGCTTTATTTACAAGCCACAAGGACAGATACTGACAAGGCGGAGTACAAGATGTCATTATTACTGTCGTGTATTGGTGATAGGGTGTTAAAAGTCTACAACAGCTTCACATATGAAGAAGGTGAGAAAAACATGGATTATAACGTAATAAAACAAAAATTTACCTAGAGAGGCCAGTCCATAAACAACCACGTAACAGAACATCGTCATTTAAGTGCGACATGTGATTTTGGAGAATTGACAGACAGCCTAATCAAAGACAAATTAGAGGATTGAATCAGAGACAATGATCAGCGATCTTACTTCAAATCATTCGTCAAATATGCAAATGTGTGTGGGTGTGCAAGGTTGCCTAAATTTCAGTATTGCAAGTGCGGTGCGGTACATGAGAAAAATCAGTGTCCTGCTTACGGATAAGTGTGCATGAAGTCAACGAAATCAATCTGGAGGAGGACGAAAAAATTTTGAAAAGCTGTAAAACGCCAACAAAAAAGACTAAGAAGCCACTATTGAGGTAAACAATGGTACACAGATTAATTTCAAATTAGATGCAGGTGCACAAGTAAATTTAATTACCTTCAGATACTTAGAAATTCTGGATATTAATAAAGATATTTAATAAAAGACAGAACAAAAATTTCAACATACGCTGGTAGTAAGATAAAAATTGTAGGTAGATGTTCATTAAATTGTATATATAAAAATTTAAATAAAAAACTCACATTCTGTATTGTAGATAAAAATTATGCAAAGCCTATTTTAGGAAGAGTAGATTGAGAAAATTTCAATTGAGTTAGATTAGTGGAATCTGTCGAAACAAAACAATTACGTAATGATAATTATAGGGCCTTAATTGAAGATTTTAAAGACATTTTTTATTGGTGTAGATTGTCTAGAAGGTGAATATAAAATTGAACTAAGAGAAGATGTTAAGCCTCTCATTCATGTTCCTAGAAAAATACCATTTGCGGTTCAAAATACATTAAAAAATAAATTAGATAATTTTAAAAATATAAAATAATAGCTAAAGTTAATAAACCAACCGATTGGGTTAATTCCTGGTAATTGTAAATAAAGCCGATGAAGATTTACGTATGTGCATGGATCCTAAGAATCTAAATAGAGCTCTGAAAAGAGAATATTTTCCTCTGCTTACTGTGGATGATATAAAATCAACACTTATTGATGCAAAAAATTTTTCAATTCTTGGTGCTAGTGAGGCATTTTAGCAAATTAAACTTGACTATAAAAGTTCTCTATTATGTGCATTTATCAGTCCTTATGGCAGATACAAATTTTCAAGATTACCCTATGGAATTACACCCGCATTGAAATATTTCAGAGAAAAATAAAACATTTGTTTGAAAATTTACAAGGTGTCGAATCATACATCGATGATTTTTTAGTTTATGGCTCGACAAAACAAGAACATGATGAAAGATTAATAAATTTATTGAAAAGATATCGAGAGGTAAATTTAAAATTGAATTTGAGTAAATGCAGATTTGGTAGGTATTAACTGTTTATTATTTTTGGGACACCAAATAACAGACAACGGTATAGAACCAAACGAGGCCAAAACATTTACATAAAAATATTTAAAAGGCCGTCTTGCAAAAAAGATGTTGAAAGATTTTTAGGTAAAGTTACATACGTTTCTAAATTCAAAAAAATCTATCATTATAAACCGATATCTACTAAAACATTATGGTCTTTGGCTTTGGGAAGAACATCATGAAAAAAGATTCACTTTAATATTATAATGTAAACAAACCAATTACAATTTCAGTAGATTCTTCACAATCAGCCATAGGTGCGGTGCTTTTGCAGAATAACTTACCTGTATACTATGCGTCAAAAGCACTGACCGAGAAGAGAAACTACGTAAAGTGTATATGAACTTAATTGAAACCGTATAAAAACTAAAATCCGGCAAAAACAGTCGGCATCCCTTTATTGTACATGAGCGGAGGTAAATAGAAATGCTTGTCATAAGAAAATGATAAGATTTTCGGGCGTTATTATATTATTCTCTGTTTCAAATGGTCTACAGAAAGCCATGGTAAATTAGTAAATAATTCAAATATTACCTTATATAGTAGTAAATATTTATAAATATGAATAATAACTAATTAAACTCCTACGCTTGATATTATAACAGGTATTTATGCACTGCACTGGTATATTGGCAGCACATCTCATCAGTGCACGTTGACTACTGAGAAACGATTTACGAGTTTTTTTTATGCTAGTAGGCCTGTCCGTTTTATTATCTTTAAACCAGTGCAGTCGTAGATGGTTCATTCAGGCTGATTACATTGCCAGTCTCGGATTCGCCTGCACAGTTTCAACTACCATTCGAATCTCGATACCATTGCTAAATATATAGGACAAAATATCAAGTTCAGTGCGCACGGTCCTGTGCTTTAACACTGACCAGTTTCAATTGTGCTCATATAAAGTATATCCATTAGAATGAAAAATGGTTACAGTCTTATTTGGGTTAATTAGATTTCATCAATTCACGTCTGGTAGAAGAAATGTAACTGCTAAAAGTGATCATAAGCCCTTGACAACCATTGTACAGAAACCACTGACTTCTTGTCTGGCTCGTCTACAGCGAATGTTAATTCAAATACAAAAATACGACATAAATTTAATATATAAAGTGGATTCAAAATGGTATTAGCAGGCGAGCTGTCAAGAGCTCATGATAACAATATTCAAAATGACACAGAAGTAGATCTGGATAAATTTATTTAATGACAAAAAACTTACCGATTAGTGACGAAAAATTAACAGAAATGAAATAAGAAATTATGCATGATAAAGAAATGTTAGAATTAATTAGTGTAACAAAAAACGGTTGGCCTGAATATAAACAAAATTTAAAAAAATTATAAAAATATACTTTTCATTTAGGGATAAAATTTCATATTATGATGGTATATTTGAAACCCCTAGAATTATACCAAAAAAATTACAGAAAGTACTCTACTTAAATTGCATGCGAGAAAGGGAAGACCTTAGGGCTCGTGAGGTATTATACTGGCCTGGCATATCACATGACATTGACAGTTTGGTCATTGACAGATTGTCAAGCATGTGCCATGTGTGCAAAATCAAATCAGAAAGAGCCATTGAAGCAACATGAAGTGCCTTACAGAGTGTGGCAAAAAGTTGCATTAAGTAGATATTTTCGAAAAATAAAAATTATCTAGTTCTAGTGGATTATTCTTCAAAACTCTTTCGAATCAATAATTAAAGAAGTAAAAAGAATATTTTCTCGCCAGGGAGTTCCTGATATTTTGTTTTCTGATAATGTGCCACCACTAATTTCTAAATTGTTTAAATCGTTTTGCACTGAATGGGATTTTATACACAAAACATCTAGTCCGTATCACGCACAATCTATATCTGTATCCTAGTAAAAATTTTTCCGCCGGTCGCGAAAAATTTTCTCCCTGAGTGATAGAGATTTTTCGAAGTTTTTCGAAACAACATAAAAGTGAACTGTGGTGAGAAAGATAAAGAACAATGATAAAAGACACATAAGAGTTAAAGTGAAGGTACGTGCGCGCGCTACGGTAAGTTTCTCTAAATTTTTATCCTTTTTTGACATTGACATTAATTCAAAATTAATAAATTAGCGTGAAATTAGGGATCTTTGGTGAACACCCCCTACCAACTGTTTCGTTAAAACCGGTCGGGGGAACTTAACCTAAAAGGACAATCGTACAATTTTTAAGAACTTTTCCGGTAGTGTCGGGCTCTTTCACACAACCTATTTACTGGTTGAAATTATAGAGAGTGAGTGTCGCGCCAAAATAAACTTTGTGCCTTATTGTTCAGGCCCGGATAAAGTAAAGTGGATAAGCAGGTTAAGAACACAAACGCGGCGACTGGCCCAAAAGGACAGGTGGCAAGTGTCCTAATGCCCAGCACGTTGTTAGCTTCCGGAAACGAGACGGATAGGAGAAGCATAAGCCTGGATAGGCAAATAGTAAGAAAAAAGATCAAGAGGAAGACGCACCAGCAGCCCGACACCCCTCCAACCAGAATGTCGCAAGGCAGCGCTTCTCATGCGAGTCAGAATAGCGTAATGATGGCCCCGAACAAGGATAACGAAATCTTTAAACCAAAACCCAAAAGGCAGAAACTTGTTGTGCGTGAAGATGGAAACCCGACTTTCACCCACCCGGGAGGTAGTGCTAAGGCTAAAGAGGTAGTGAAGCCGCTAGAAACAAAAATTGCAAATAGGTATGAAGGACCGCTCCCCATACAAGCAGATATGAACATAGTTCCTCCTCAGCCGAGCGACAAAAAGGAGGAAGACAAAAAGGAGAGGAGGCCCCCTCCCTTAGTAATACATGGCCAGCTTGAAAACCATAGGGGAGTGAATAATTATCTAAAGAGGAAATTGAAGAGCAAATATTATTGGAAACATTCGACAAATAACACGTCCCTTCAGGTGACAACTAAGCAAGATTGGGAAACAATAAATCAATGTTTTCAAGAAGGTAACGTGGAGTACCATACTTATACTCCACGCGACGACAAGACTCATGCCTTTGTGTTGCGGGGAATACACCACGAGGTTGAAATAGATGAATTGAAAGAGGAATTAAGAACCACGCATCAAGTTGATCCTAGAGAGATCTATGTCATGAAGGGCACAAGGTATTCTACCTATTTGCTCATAACAAGTAACAAGGTAGTCCTGAAGGATCTCCAGAGCAAGGTACGGTACCTGAATTCGACGGCCGTTACGTGGGAGCGCCACGTAAATAGCAAACAAATCATCCAGTGTCACAGGTGTCAGCAATGGGGGCACGCCACCACAAATTGCAGAGCGACCCCCAACTGCTTGAAATGCGCAGCTGGTCATATCACGAGACAATGCACCAAAACGAGGGACACCCCCGCCAAATGTGTGAACTGCGGTGGACCACATCCGGCGAATAGTGTAACATGTATCATATACAAAAGAAAAATAGAGGACATAGAAAGACGCAATATGTGGACTCAGCCGGCCCCAGCGATGAGGTACGTGACGGCCCCGCAGCCAACCCGAAACGTCTGAGAAGAGCGGGCCAAGCAGTGACAAGCTCAGCAGGTAACATCGGAGCAGCCCATCGCCGAAAGAACGATGCTAGAAATGAAGTCTATGCGGCCGGCATTGCTGCCTACCCCACCCCCCCTTGAGAAGCGGATCTGAAGCAACAACGGCAGAGAAAATACAGATGCCTCGTCAGCAGAAACAAAGAATGACGGCCCTAGTTGATCTCGACAAACTTCTGGCGTTGTATAGCAATTTGAATGATGAGCTTGAGAGACGCGTCAATGCAGGCGAAAAATTCTTCGTCATGCATCGCTTCCTGGAAGCTATCCCAGAGGAGGCATTTTAAATAAACATCAGAATTTCTTCTTGGAACGCCAATGGTATAGGTAACAAAATTCCATTTCTTATCAATTATTTGTTGAGGCATAAAATTGACATTATGCTTCTAAATGAGACGAAACTCACCAGACGAGACAAATTGAAAGTCCGGGGGTACGCGGTACATCGGAAAGATAGGGCCGACAATAACAGGGGCGGCGGGGTAGCCGTGCTCATAAAGTCAGATATTGCGCACACGCATAATTCTGTACGGAACACCACCGTGGAGAATATGTGTGTGACGCTGGAGGGCGGCATGAGTATCGTCGCCGCGTATAATAGACCAACGAACGGCCTCACGGCGGGTTGTCTGGAGAATTTGATGAATGTGAGCCCGCGCTGTCTGCTCATAGGCGACCTTAACGCTAGGCATCGCAACTGGAACTGCCATCGCAACAATGCGAACGGCAACACTTTGCTCGACTATGTGAATAGTCGAAATGTCACCTTGCAGTATCCACATGATCCCACACATTTTCCGAACAACGGTACAACACCTACAACCATTGACATAGTGGTTAACAAGGGCGTGAGGAACTCCACGGCCCCCGTGGCCCTGGAGGAACTCACGTCCGACCATAACCCCATCGTTCTGTAGTTGAACGGTATGTCAAGGGAAGACACTACACGGAAAATCACATCTTATATAGGTGCCAACTGGCACCTCTATAAAGCACATATTAACACAAACATTATACTAAATAACACGATCAGCACGCCCGCCGAGTTAGAAAATGCGGTGGAGGAGTTTACGAGGGTGCTGCAGGATGCCAAGCAGACTGTTGCCACTACCATCACTGTGAATGAGAACAAAGACCGACTCGACGAAGCGGTGATACGAAACATTAGAGAGAAAAATAGACTAAGACGGCTTTGGCAGCGCAATCGCGATGTTAACGCCAAGGCCGAAATGATCAGGCTGCAAAGGCAGATCAAAATCTCCATAAACACTTCGAGGAACCAGAAATGGGGGGACAAACTGGCAGCGCTCAATCTTCAGGACAACTCGCTGTGGATGCTGGCGAGGGCCTTGAAAAATACGCGGGAGGCTATACCCGCGTTGACTCGCGCGAACGGACAGACGTCGATGACAGACGTTCAAAAGGCGAGCGACTTAGCTACCCATTTCTAAAGCATCCACAATAACGATATACAATTTAGAGCACGACCGTATTGAAAATGACATTAACGAAATCATTGGTCATGACATACAAATGACAAGACGAGAATTTCTAAAGGTAATGACCAAACCCTCGGAAATAGCACAAATTGTTAAGGACTTACCAAACAATAAAGCCCCGGGGAAGGACTGCGTCGAGTATAAGGTACTCAAATATCTCCCGAGAAAAGGTATTGTGCAATTGACGTATATCGTTAACGCGATCCTGCGACTACAGCACTGGCCCAGCCCGTGGAAAGGTGCCGTAGTCATTCCCATCTTGAAGCCGAACAAGAACGCGAAGTTCGCCGGCAGCTACAGGCCCATCTCGTTGCTGTCGACGATATCTAAGTTGGTGAAGAAGGTCGTCCTGATCAGATTGAACACTGTTCAGAAGGAGCTTCACATCGACGATGAGTCTCAGTTCGGGTTCAGGAAAGGCAGGAGCACGGTACAACAGGTCGTTAGGATAGTTAACGATGTCAAAGTGCAATACAACCTCGGGAAGAACACCGCTATGGTGCTCCTCGATATTGAAAAGGCGTTCGACACCGTCTGGATCCCGGGGTTACTCTACAAGCTGCGCCACTACAACTTTCCGACCTACTTCATTAAGCTCATACACTCGTTCTTGACGGGCAGATCCCTGCAGGTTCGAGTGAATAACAAACTCTCGACACGGCGGGACATTCGCGCGGGAGTCCCGCAAGGATCGTGCCTGTCACCAAATTTGTACAACCTGTATGTCTCCGATTTTCCAGAGTTCCCGAATACGAAGCTGGCCAAGTACGCCGATGACACAGCCATGTATGCGCATTCACACAACGCCCAAGCAGCGAATATGCTGCTGAAGGCGCACATGGCTCGTGCCACGGCTTATTACGACCAGTGGAAGATTCGCGTGAACGCTGAGAAATCTGAGGCGATAGTCTTCACGCGTCGGTTTACAGAGAATAAAATCATAACACCCATTTCGATCAGGTGAAACACAATTCCAACTAAAAGATGCGTGAAGTACTTGGGGGTTAGACTGGACCAACGACTGACGTTTAACACCCACATAAATGAGACTGTACGGACGGTCTATTCCCTGTCCAGGAGTCTGTATCCGCTTATGGTCAGGGGTAGCAGACTCAACAGACAAAATAAAAAATTGTTGTACACAATGGTGATTAGGCCGTCCATCACATATGCGGCACCGGTGTGGTGCAGCATACCGGCCACGACAATGAAAAAACTAAAAGTGCTCGAGCACAAATTTATGCGCCTCATTTCTATTTCTGGAAGGTACACCTCCCTCAGAGACCTATACGCACGTTGCAACGACATAACCCCGATAGCGGATTACGTCCAGCAGATCTCCAAAAATTTCTACTCCTTCAAGCTGGGCGATAGTCCGCTAACAAGACATATAACACAAATTAGGCAGCATAATGCCCCATTTCGGATCAAACACCCTTTACCGTACCAGACGTTACCAATTTTCCGGCAACCCCTGTAGCCAATCTTCAACAACTATAACTTCCGCTTACCCTATCTATCTATTACTGACATTTCATACCTTTTGTGCCTTTAAATCTTTCTTGTCCCCCTCTTCCTTTCTGTTTGTAACCTTTTTGTTGCGTTTGTTTTTCTTGTTTTCTTTTTGTACATTTTTGTCTCTAAATTCATTTCGCTTCACAATTTTTTAGAAAATCAAAACATATACAACCCAAATTTCTTAAAATCAAAGTTTAGGCCAGCCATGCGCAGCCCAGCATTTACTTATCTCGCGGAAGGCGCCTCGTTCAAATTGAGGTGCTAGCGTCAGATATGAAATTAAAAGTGATCAGTGCGCAAGTGTTTTAATTTAGTATGTAGTTTTATTCAGTTTTGTTAAGTTTGTTCTTTAAACATGTTCCTAATTTTAACGCCTTTTATAATCCTTCTGCGACGGAAGGAGCCTAGGTTTAGTTGTTTTAATTTTCTTTTTAGCCGAACCAGTCCCACTCCGCCCGGCCATGCAATCTGCCACCACATTAGCGCGGTGGTTGCACGGTCGGACCCGGTGTGGGTTCTGGGGAGGTACTGTTTTATATTAGAATAAGGTATAAAGTCTTATTGATTGATTGATTGATGCACAATCTAAGTGTCAAATTCAAAATGGCGGCGCCAATATGGCGGATGACTTTATCGTTTATGATCCGATTCAACTCAAAATTGATATCTGGGGGTTCTCGAGATCGCCAATTATGAATTCTTGGTCAAAACTCAGAAATCCAAAATGGCGGCGCCAATATGGCTGACGACTTTTGTCATTTAGAGCCAAATCGATCAAAATCGATATCTGGGGGTTTTCAAGGTCGCGGATTACGAATTTCTAGTCAAAAATATTGTTTAAGATGGCGGACGACTTTACCGTTTATGATCCGATTCGTCTCAAAATCGATATCTGGGGATTACAGCACACCAAAAGACTAAAAAGTAAAAAATAAAATTATATAAAAAAATTTAAAAAAAAGCGTTTCGCTCTAAAAAGTAGAAAATAAACTTTGAAGTAAATCAAACCCATCATTTTGTTACATTATCTAATTTTTTTATGACATAAAAGCTTGTCGCGAGGAATCTCCTTTACACAGGAAAATCTCGCGACAAGCTTTTATATTATAAAATTATTATATAATGTAACAAAATGATGAGTTTGATTTACTTCAAAGTTTATTTTCTACTTTTTAGAGCATTTCAATAAAAGCTTTTTTTTTAAATATTTTTTTATATAATTTTTCTATTTAATATTCTTTTGCTTTGTCGTTTTAAAGAATATTTTTGCTAAAAAAGTCGCCCATTTAGAAATGGACATAGTAAATTTACGGACGCCTCGCCACCAAATATCCAGCTATCTACTGCACTCTAGAATATTATTATCTATTCATCCACACATTACATCGCTAGATAATATTTTTTCGTTTATGATCGCTTAAGTCAACTCATTTCTGAGGGTTACTGGAGAGTTATTAATTGTCAATTATTTAGCCTTTAGGATCTATCTTACCTTCAAATTGAGCAATATTTGTAACATCAGCTTTTACAAATATTGCTTTGTTGTCTCCAAATTCTTGCTCTATCTGTATTAAAGCCTCTTTTCCGAAATTCGAATCTACGTCAGCTAAAGTTACTCCCTAAAATAATTAAACCTATAAAGAAGCGACGAACTATTTATAATAATAATGCAGCACGGTGAATTAAAGAAATATATCAATATGTTACAAATTCTTACGTCTGTAGGGAAGCAATAAAATTGTAATTGTTCAACAATATTTTAAGAATCATTTAAACATCATAAATACATGTCTGAGTATTAAATATTTTATGTTAAATTGTATTACCTTAATACCGTTACGCAGTAATTCTTTTGCAAATTCGAGACCAAGTCCCGAAGCTCCCCCAGTAATTAAAGCAACTTTTCCATTTATATCAAATACCATTTTAAAGTGTTTAGTCTCTGCGAACTTACGAAATACTGTTAGAACCTCTGTGATTAAGTAAAAATTTTGATATGGGTTAAAGCTAATGAGATGATAACCTATCATTTAAATACTAAAAAATAAAAAAAAATTGATATGCTAGAAATAAAAATTTTTAGTGACTAAACAAAAATGCAACGAGACTATTATTTTTCTTTGAAAATATGTTATTCCAAAGAATTCAAGGCTCAGGTTCTATTCAGAGCGATTATATCTTGCATACGTCTGCATCCAGGGCACCTCCACGTCGTGACAGTCGGCAACGGAGCAATTCCATCATCTTTCATTCTTAGGGTTATTTATATACGTTTAATACCTAAAATTATGAGTATTCAAAAGAATAGTTACAATACGCACTTGCTTTATTGTTTCATTAGTTTTGTTCAGATTTCTCTGACATATGTTTCGGCCTTGCGAAAACTGACCTGAAAGTGGTGGTTCACGGTATATGTCTTACAAATCTTCTACCCACCTAGAGGGGGTTAATGACTTAATTTGCTATTTCTTAAAATTTAACAATACAGGCCGGAACTACGAACTTATTTTAATTTTATTACTGTGTTTAGTACAGGATTGTTCATAAATACTGTTTGTGTATTTATAACGTTTCGTAGGGACTTCTTAATTTCTGAAATTTTAAGCATGTCTAAGATTTTTCCTTTGTTTGCATTATGCAGAAGTTTAACACTACTATCGTTAAAAACGTGATTTTTCTCAATGCAATGTTCGGCGAAACCAGTTGATTTTTTATTATATAAAATAGACTGTTTGTTCTCTTAACTTCACATCTATGCTACGGCCACTCTGACCTATATATACGGCATCACAGTCATCACACTTTATTTCATATACCCCCGATGAAATGTGATAATGGTCTCTCAGTACCGATCCATATACAAAACACATCGTCAACATATCTCGTCATTTCATCCATTTTATTAACTCCCTAAACAACAAAATTCAGTTTACAGTTGAAATGGAAAAAGAACGGTCAATAAACTTTTTAGATATTACGCTGACACGTAAAGATATTTATAGAAAGCCAACTTTTACTGACACTCTTACACATGCAAATTGTAATCAATTTTGGAAGATAAAAATGTCACCGTTTCATAGCTATGTACACAGACTATTATCTCTAAATTTAAATAGGGTTCACTTTGAAAAAGAAGTTAGAATTCTTAAAACGCTAGCAAAAAACAATGGCTATGACAAATTAATAAAAAATAAATAGAGAAAATTATTACAAGAACATTTTTATAACGTACCAAATATAGAAAACAAAAAGTGGATTAGAATAAATTATGTAAATAAGGTTATCAACTCAGTATGTAATAGATTAAATAAATTAGGTATTAATACAATATCAACGAATAGAAATAATTTAGGTCACTTGTTGGTTAATAATAAAGAAAAGACAGAAGATATAAAAAAATCGGAGGTATATGAAATAAAGTGTGACGACTGTGATGCCGTATATATGTCAGAGTGGCCGTAGCATAGATGTGAGGTTAAGAGAACACAAACAGTATATTTTATATAATAAAAAATCAACTGGTTTCGCCAAACATTCCATTGAGCAAAATCACATTTTTAACGGTAGCAGTGTTAAAGTTTTGCATAATGCAAACAAAGGAAAAATCCTAGACATGCTTGAAATTTTAGAAATTAAGAGGGCCCTAAGAAACCATAAAAATTAAAATTAAGTTCGTAGTTCCGGCCTGTATAGCAAATTAAGTTATTATCCCCCTCTAGGTGGCTAGAGGATTTGTAAGATATATAAAAAAATTATTACACTTATTTGACCTGCACGCTCCTATCATCACTAACTATAGCCGAAATAAAAAACCCAACAAGCCTTGGTTCACGCAAAACTTAAGGCATATGAAGAACATAAAAACTAACTCTTGGAACCGTTATAAAAAAACCCAGCTTCCATCGCATCGTGAATATTACTGTCAAGTTAGAAGCCTGTATACTAATACCATAAAAATTGAAAAAAACGCATTTTTTAAAACCAAGTTGAACGAATGTAAATCGGACTCAAAAAAACTCTGGAGCACTTTGCAAAATCACGGCGTTGTAAATAAGCCACCGCCTATCGTTTTGCCAGAAAATTTCAATAACCCTGATCTAATTAACAATCACTTTATTGGCTCTGTTCCACCCCCTGTATCTGATAAAAGCTACCTAGCAAATTTTGATAATAAATTTTTTCAACCCGACCTTTTACGCTTTCAATACTTACCGATCCAGCCTGAATTCATTGCAAAAGTAATAAAAAAACAGAAGCCCAACATTATGGGTTCAGACGGAATTTCTGGCAGAATGTTGCAGCTTAGCCTCCCGTCCATCTCTTTGCCTCTCTGTCACATAGTAAATACATCTTTTGAGCAGGGAACCATAGCCGATTCGTGGAAAACATCAATTGTAATTCCTATTCCGAAAAAGAGAAATCCTAACAATCTAAGCGACTTGAGACCAATATCTTTATTGTCAGTACCACTTAAGATTGCAGAAGCTGCACTATACGAACAACTAGCGGCCTATACTACAAAAAACAACATTCTGCCTCACATTCAGTCCGGTTTCCGTGTAAAACACAGCACCACTACCACTCTGACAACTATTGTAGATGACGTTATCAGTGCTCTGGACCAATCAAAAAATACATCCTTAATATTACTCGACATGTCTAAGGCTTTCGACTCCATCAGTACCGAGGTCCTACTTGTCAAACTAAAATATTATGGTGTTTCTGACATTCTTCTTGGCTGGATGAAATCATACCTAGGCTACCGTCAGCAAATCGTTCGCCTACAATGTTCCACTGGTCTTGTATACACAGAGGCAAAGGATTTAATGTCAGGAGTTCCACAAGGCTCTGTCCTTGGGCCTCTCCTCTTCAGTATTTTTACCTCTGACGTGCAAAACGTACCTATCTACTGCAAAATGCAACTCTATGCGGATGACATACAATTATATTTTAGTTTCCTACCCCACGATTCTACTGGCGCTCAAAACAAAATCAACTCTGACCTATCAGCAATCAGTAAGTGGTGCAAGCAAAACTCATTGATACTAAATACGAAAAAATGTCAATATATTCTCTTCCAGAAGCAGGACTTCCACCTAACATTACGCATAAATGATTCAGATCTGGAACCCTCGCACTGTGTTAAAGACCTTGGTCTGCTAATAGACAACAAATTAAAGTTTACCGAACAAGTGAAAAATTATCTCAAAAATGGCTATTATAAACTAAAGCAGCTATTCCCATTTAAATCGGATTTAGACAGTAAAACAAAAATTATGCTAGTCGAGTCTTTAATTCTTTCCAACTTAAACTATTGCGATACCATAATCGGCCCATGCTTAACAGCAGATGACAAAAACAAACTGCAAAAACTTCAGAATTTAAGCATGAAATTTATTACAAATATTCCGTTACACGCCCACGTAACACCATATATTCGACAGTTTGATCTACTAAAAATGCAAGAACGTAGATGCGTTCACTTTTGCTGCCTACTTTACAATGTCTTAAAATTCAAACTTCCAGTTTACCTAGACATAAAATTGGTAAGACGCAATGAAACTCACGAGCGACATCTTAGACATGTTTCAAACACACTCGACATACCACACCATCGGACCACTAGCTTTTGCTCTAGTTTCTCCTACCTAGCTCCACACGTGTACAACGAGCTTCCTGTTAATCTGTTCGAGGCATCATACACAGAGTTTAAAAAAAAGATAATAAATATTTTCAAAGAAAATGATACCAGGGTTAGTCTTAACCTCTTTTAGTACAGATGCGTATTTTTTAACCTCTTTGACATGACCCTTTTATAAAATATTGTATGTATTATTTCTCCCTTTTACACTTCTATTAACATTTTTATTTATTTTGTTCATTGTTTATAATTCTGCTTCTTATCAAAATAGTATTGTATATGTCTAATATTGTGTATATACATGTGCACTATTCTTTACTCGTACGCAGGTATTTAACTGTTAGGTTTAGGTTTTAATATCAGTATTTTACTGTACCTAACACCTTTTGTGTTTTTGTTTGTATCTTTTTTGTACTTTTTAAACACAATAAAACACTTTCTATTCTATTCTATTCTATTCTATATATAGTGTGAACCACCACTTTCAGGTAAGTTTTTAAGATTCTTTGATAATGGTCGCAAGGCCGAAACATATGTCAGAGAAATCTGAACAAAACTAATGAAACAATAAACCAAGTGCGTTTTGTAACTATTCTTTTGAATATTTATAATTATTCTATTGAACATGTTTCATAAGAACCTACCGCAGATTCCATCCAATTAAAATTATGGATTTTTTGAGGTTATGGCAAAATCCTGATGTGATGAGGTTAAATAGTCCTCGGATTCGGATTCAGCTACCCCAAAAACATGTAGTAAACATGGTCAGACCCCCAGATCAGAATTTTTTTATGTGGCTGTGTTATTGGTGTGTGTGTTTGCATGAGGGTTTCTTTATTGCTCCAGAGGATCTGAAATGGTTTTGGTTGAGATCGGATTACATTAGAGCCGTTTTGGCACACAATTTAATGCTCTTTTCGGCTTCAAAGATCCACCGGGTGGGGAGGTTTCATCCGCTTCCAGTAGCTGCCGATTTTTACTCTTCCAACAATGTGTTTAAAAGAAAATAATTTCCATGTTTGGGTTAAAGCTGTATTACAATTTTTATGTATATTAAACATACCTTACATCATATATAACCATACTCTATTGAAACAATGCACTGTAAAAATACAAATATTTCTATATTAAGTAAACAAAGAATAATATTACCATAATAATTTAACGACATGAATCCTCAGATTGACCAGCTCCATATATATAGGCCCTGTATCATTGATATAGCTGATAAAATGGTAGTGAGACATATTATACTCATATCAAAGTAATTCTGTGGATTTTACAATGACATTCCTACCTAGAATTCTATTAAGGATTCTCTACCTGATAAATTTTCCATAGAAGACTTTTTGACAAACATTTTGTACAGCAGTATTATTTTAATAATCGGAAAATATATCATTATTTGACAAAACTGATAAATATGTACATTTTAAAATCATACCAACTACATAATATTTTTTCTGAGATGGAAAAAATACAAGTTTCATCTACTGCTACTAATTTATAGCATTTTCAGTTTTACAATGGTTTAAAAAATGTCATCTAACTTTATAGAAATGTTGTTATGCACAACAAATTTACAAATTTTTACTATTTATTTAGTAAATATTATTGTTCTATTAAATATTGTTGCGTCTTTGTTCACTAATGGCCAGTTTCTGAAACGTTAGATAGAGTTAATTATTCGTTTACTGTCATAGTTACAATTGTGACAACAATTGTTACTATGACATTTATTAATAGATAACTTTATTTTACGTTTCAGAAACTGGCCATAAAAGAAATAAAAATTGATGTGAGAACTTTAATACCTTTGACTTTTTGTTTGAAACATCTTAATATTTAATTGTATCAAATCTGCTTCAAATAAACAATTGCAACAGTATAGTAATTGGAAAAATATATTTAAAAAAATTATTTTTTCATGGATTCCCTCTCTGGTACAATATATTCATAAGCAGGTTCGTTTTCTTCTATAACCCAAACGGTCCCATTTTGAGCGTTTTCAATAACATTCACCACTTCTTTTGCGAGGTATTCTGGCCTGCACATAAAATCGTTTAATAAAAGTAAACTCTCAGTGTCACAGTGGATAGCAATTAGATCTCAAAAACACATTATACCCTAATAAATTCTGTCATTAAAATAGGTCAAAATTGTCCGACTGAAAACATTTATTTTCTTCCATTTTGCATTTTTCAGAAACGAAAAATAAACAATTTATTTAAATCAGTTTTAAATATGATTTATCATAGAAAATTTTGTCTCGAAAATGTATACTCATTGAATTCAAATATGACACCTTTTCAAAATTTAAAATGGTAAATTCAATGTGACAGCTCAAATTGGGAAATCTCATAAAATTCATTGAAAAAAGTTTATAGGTGGCTCTACATATCGAAAATTTCAATAATTGGAAATTTAGAGTGATTGTTATTAGAAGAAAAACAAGTGTTAATAGTTGTGAAAAATGAAGTAAGTGAACTTGGGGAAAACGACCAGAAAGAAAAGAGTAATGTAAGAGCAAAATCGAGTATAGTCCAATATTACAGATAAACATTTAGATAGGTACCTATTAGACTAAGAGTTAAAATACCTGATAAATTCATCAAAAATTACTTCCAAAAACGGACGGAGGTCAGTTGCAATAAACCACTTAATTCTACGAGGTGTTAGATGGGTGGTCCATTTATTATGGTTGAAAAGTGAAATGTCAGCTAAAAACCACGGCACCTCTCCAATTTTTTAGATTTATACATAGTATTGTTCTGACATAATCTGAGCTTTCTGCCCTAACCAGAAGACAGTGCTCAACAGACACAAATATTTGCCATAGGCAGACTGATTAAAGCATAAGGTTTTTGGTAGTTTAAGTAGAACCCAGTAAATAGAACGAAATTACACTAAATATCTCTATTATTCGTAATAAAACAAATTATTGAAATTATTTAACACACTAGCTTAGAACAACATATTACAATAAACTGCCAGCAAGCGATTTTTTAGCTGTCTGAGTTGATAGAGCCTTTCGATTTGCTTCTGCTACTTGAAGCAGAAATTGCTTTTCTTCCTCATCTTTCGTAATGAGTTTGTTAAATTAATAGAATAGCTGTACCCCTCATTCGGCAGTATCGTTGATTACCCGCAAATTCTTAATGCGTTGCCTCGTTTTTTTGATAATCATCGCGTTTTTTCCAAGCTTCTGGTGATAGAGTCAAGCATGAACTTTCAATCATGAGGCGAGTTAAAAGATTTACTGTTTGTAAACTAGAAAAGTTCCAAGCTCATCAGAAAGACACCATAAATGGTTCTAAAGCTGCTTTTGCATAGGCACTAATTTTTTTGTCAATTGATTCACATTTTGAAGATCTTTCCAGAACTTAAGATCTCCCTCAGGCACACTCCGCAGCAATTGGAACCTCTGTTCATACTTTTGTAGAAAGGAGTGATCCAAACTGAATGGAATTTGTATAGCTGTATCTCCTCGGTGTTCGTTAATTTAAAAATGTTTTGCTGATGCCGAAACAAAAATGTGTTAATGGCGTAAATAAGTTTTGCCATATAAAGATGCATCTACGAAATTTGTCCAAAATATTATTAAAAATTGTGATATCATAACTCCATTTAATTTACTTAGCCTGTTGGTGACAGGATCAAATAAGATATACAACTGCATTATAGACTTTATAAAAGAAACCAAAGTTAAGTTATAGGTTAAATTCGTACACCCTATGTTTTTCCCTGTGTTGGTTATCCCTACTTACCGAGGTCTACCCAGTCTTGTCTAAGTCCTGATCGACACCTGAACGAGAAACGTGTGACCCTGTCTTTTTCTGTCGTTTTTAACTAATATCTCTGTCGGTTTGAGTTAGGTTTAGTTTTAGGTACAAAAAAATTATTTTTCTTTGTTTTTTTTATTGAATACTAAAATTGTTATTGGCTGCATGGTTTACGACCCAAAGCCATGGGAAAAAAAAAGTTTTGCCATCCACCGCGCATGATGAAGAGGGCTCGGGAATCACCAATGAATCTTTGGTGGTGGACTTCCGAGGACCACCATTCTCAATTCAACTATCTCTTTATAATCATCCGTTATGGTTGATTTCGCTGCTATCACGCTCCCACAGAGTAGACTCAGCAAAAAGTGAAAATGTTTCAGAAGCTGTTATAGGTTATAGGTATAGGAGGATAGTCAACTGCAATGGTAGTTTTTGTCATTTCAGAAAAAGATTTTCTGCCATATTTTTTTCTGTGTCCAATGGTACTACCTGATAGAGAAAGTGACGATGCATCTTGGCTAAGTGCTGAAGCCACCGGAATAATAATTCGAAATGCCTAGCGATCAGAAACTCTGTTCCGATCTAAGGCACTAGAAACCAGTGGTATGAAAATGTCTAAAGTAGGCTTAGTTCTTTTTACGGATTTTGTGACAGGAGAGTGAGGTTACTTTTTAGGTTTTTCGATAAAATTCATCATCATCGAGATCAGAAAAAGATCCATCTCTTTCATCGCTCTGACATACATTTAACAGAGATGCTTATGAGACAGAAGTGGTGACTTGTGAACTTTGTGCCGCTTCTCATCACCGTTCTTCTTCTCTGTTTCTTTGTAAGGCTCGTTCTTGTTTTGGTGCGTGTTGTATGTCAACGGTTGACATATACAATTTACGTTCACTACGTTGATTCCTAGAAAGTCACGATTATCTTGAATGTTTATTATGGCCAAAGCATCAGCGTGGGTTATACCAAAAAGAGTATCCAAGGATTCTATGAATTTTTTCTCTCGTTGACGTTGAACTTCAGTTTGTCGTTCTTTGTTTTCATTTATCCAATTACCACGATTTGTTTCTAACTTTTCAATTCCCTGTTTTTCCAGTCTTATAGGAATAATAGCCTTTGACCATACGACAGATAATTCCTCTATTACCAAGTGTCTGGAGTTTAGAATAGATTTCATTTTCTGCAAATGGTAATAGAATTTCTAGAGAGCTTGCCTTATAGTCAAAAGCTGGTTCATTCAGAAGAGAGAGTCCAAGCCCATAAGATCAATTAGATAAACTTCATCCTTTTGACGCGTTAATGCCATTTTAAAGATTTATGAGACTGGCCTTAAAAATAGCCCCTATCAATTTATCAGCATTTCATAAAAATATAAAAACATGAACGTAGGGTAAAATAAATGGTTGTTGAACAAATTCGAAATACCTAGCGATCAGAAGCTCTGTTCCGATCTAAGGCACTAGAAACCAGTGGTATAAAAATGTCTAGAGTAGGCTTAGTCCTTTTTACGTATTTTGTGACAGGAGAGTGAGGTTACTTTTTAGGTTTTTCGATAAAATTCATCATCATCGAGATCAGAAAAAGATCCATCTGTTTCATCGCTCTGACATACATTTAACAGAAATGCTTATGAGACGGAAGTAGTGTCTTGTGAACTTTGTGCCGCTTCTCATCACAGTTCTTCTTCTCTGTTTCTTTGTAAGGCTCGTTCTTGTTTTGGTCCTGTTGTATGCCAACGGTTGACATACACAATTTACGTTCACTACGTTAATTCCTGGAAAGTCACGATTATCTTGAATGTTTATTATGGCCAAAGCATCAGCGTGGGTTATACCAAAAAGAGTATCCAAGGATTCTATGAATTTTTTCTCTCGTTGACGTTGAACTTCAGTTTGTCGTTCTTTGTTTTCATTTATCCAATTACCATGAATTTTTTCTAACTTTTCAATTCCCTGTTTTGCCAGTCTTATAGGAATAATAGCCTTTGACCATACGACAGATAATTCCTCCATTACCAAGTGTCTGGAGTTTAGAATAGATTTCATTTTCAGCAAATGGTAATAGAATTTCTAGAGAGCTTGCCTTATAGTCGGAAGCTGGTTCATTCAGCAGAGAGAATCCAAGCCCATAAGATCAATTAGATAAACTTCATCCTTTTGACGCGTTAATGCCATTTTACAGATTTATGAGACCCGCCTTAAAAATGGCCCCTATCAATTTATCAGCATTTCATAAAAATATAAAAACATGGACGTAGGGTAAAATAAATACGAGCCGGTGCAGCGAGGACGTGGCTACCCGTCTATCCCCTATACTTCATTGGCCTCCCGTCATTTTCAGATAACCTCCCCCTATACTATAGACACCTTCTAGATAGTAGTCAGCTGGTTGATTACGTATCCTGTGATTTTAAACTTTCAAAAGCCTACTTAACAATCTCTGCAATTAACTGGTATATATCCTCAAAATCGTCATCAGGAAGTATTATTATATTATGCAAAATTTTGTGTGATGATCACCATAATACAAAAAATGTCATGTGTGAACTGTTTTGCAAGGAGTTGCACACTTTATATTACATAATGCTGGAAAAGAGCAAAAACTGAAAATATAGGAGAAACAAAACTACTGCTTGAACAAGTAGCAGAACATAATGTTCGTCAACATATGAATAAAGCGAAAAGGTTAAAAGTTAAGCTTGATACATTGTATGGTCTAATTTCACAGAATAATGTGAGCAACGAGATCAGCTGAAAAATAGAAAAAAGTCTGGATATATGTATTAATTTAATGCTAAATGAACCAAAAGAAAACATAATTTCAAGGGAACCAGCTAACAAAAAGATAGAGAAACAAATCAGATTTAAAACTACTCAAACGCAAATAATTCGCTGAGAAAACCTGATGCTAGTAAAAAAGAAACAATTGAAAATATGTGCAATAAAAATAATGTATGCGATCATAATTATGCGAAGTCAGTACAGTTATTTTAATTCCAGGTTAAAAGTATTAATGTCAAAGATTTATTTACTATAAAGTTTATTATTTGTGATATTAATAAAATTTTAGCTATAATCCTACAACTGATTTTTTTCTCTACTTGTCATTATTTGTGCCCAAATACATTCTTAGAACTAATTTAAGACAAATCTAACTCTGTATGTAGGTAGGTATCTTGTTTACGACAAAAAAATAATGAGAACAAAAAGTCCTGTTTTTCTGTTTCCATTATAAAAATTTTGTATCATGGGCCGAACTTATTTTTGCGGTTAATTTTGTGCTACAAAAAAACGTAAAAATTGCGTTTCTTGCCCATAAAATCTTTATTAACTTAATTTTTTATAAAAAATCCGTTAATAACTATTTTTAATAAAAATCTGGTAGACTAATAATTGCAGATTGTTGGACAAGAACAATTATCACGAATTCATAGGGCGCGCAGGAGCTGAAACGATTATTATGCGACGCGCGTGCGCAGATGGTCGGAGCCACGTCCTCGCTGCACCGGCTCGTAAAATAAATGGTTGTTGAACACCAGATTCTAGTTGATATAGGCTGCTAAATTTTTCCTACAATAATACTACAGTAAGGTATAAAAAATGAGAGGGTGCCTTGCTCGTTGGCGTTACTTTCATTTCTTTGAACCACCCTATGAAATATTAAAGGTAAATAAATAATTTAGCCGATATAATAAATATTTTGAGTTCATTTGATGCGGTACATATATGCATTAGTAACAAAATATACAGAGGCTGAATTTATTTAAAATCGATCTCGGTATTTTTTTTTTTTTTACAAAGTAACTAACAATCCTCGAGCCACTATAAACAGAGATATTTACGAAATACAGCAAAAAGGCGCATATTACCGACCAATTTGATTCTACAAGACATAACTGTAAACTTATTTTGATGTCCTCGACATGGAATAGAAAGACCAGACGCACCTAAGGTATTTCCGGTTTTTAGGGTCTATTTTGTCTCTATTATAGATATGTTTAAAATATGGTCTTATTCGCCTCATTTTGACCTCAGTTTTCCTCAAACGTTATTTGGGATTTGTACCACATGTATTTTCCTCTTCGAAAACAAAACACCGAATCTACAAAATAATAGAATTATTGGAAAAAAGCCTCTGCGAGGGAGGATAATACATGCGATAGAAAACCCAAATAATAGGAAAGAATATTCGTAGAATGCCACAAATCACTTTTAAACAATAGATCTTTACATTTTTACTTAAATAATTAGTTACTGATTGTTTTCATTACACAGTTTGTATTCTTATTCATACTTACTCTTGAATGATTGAGTTTTCATCATGGTTGACAGTTAACCATTCTTCGTATGGTGCTCCCAAATTTCTACCAGGCATATCAAATATTAGGGGTGTCCCAGTTACTCCCGGGCAAATACAAACAACTTTAACTTTACTCCTTTGGTAATGATGGTCGATGCCCCAACTCCTCGTCATAGCAATTACAGCAGCCTTTGTTCCACAGTATATAGGGATGGAACCAAACTGTCCAACTCCAGCGATTGAAGATACGTTTACTATGATAGCCTCAGGACCCTGTTTGTATTTTTGTAAATAGTTATCCAAGCCCAAAAGCATTCCATGAACAGTTCCATTCTACATTAAAAAGTTATGAAATGAGTAAAGGTGTTATCGCCGCTTACGTTGTTTTTCTACAAATGCCAATAATTCTACGTGAATAATTCACATACGCCGGCAGAATGCATTAAATTATTTACGCTTGATTATTTACTGGAAATACTGTCTGTTTTTATGTCAAGTCAAATATGATTATTTCTCAAGCATATAGCCTTAGTGGGTAGACAAAGTGAATTTTTTTTCTAAACACAAAATAACAAAGTACATTACAACTTAGTATCTAAGATCACACAGCGTTTACTTCACTTGCTTCCTGGCTCAAATAATTGCGTTGGCCTTACGTGTAAAAACATAAGAATATAACATTTAGAGGAACATAGCTGTTAATGTAATGGTATTACGATGTTCCAGGTATCTTGTACAGCAAAAGTTGAAATTTGTGTAAAGGTGCTAGCATAAAATAAATAGTACACATCACCTTATCAGCAATATCATAGATAAACAGTGTATAGAACAATGGCCCAAGTATGGAATCCTGCAGTATACCTGAGGTTTAGGTATATGTCATTATTGTGGGTCATTGTTAAGTCCACTCGTTGCAGGCTTGGAATAAATTTGAAGCGATAGAACGTCCTTTCAGAAACCCATGCTGATGGTGGGGTATTACAGAATTGTCTACTAGAAAACTAATTAACTCCTTTCAAATCGTTCTTTCCATTACTTAACAGGACACAGATGTCAAACTAATGTTACGGTAGTTCAGACTTGAGAGTCTATTACCTTTCTTGAACATGGGGTGACACTGGTAGTATTCCAATTTTCAGGTAGGGTACCTTGACTCATCGATTCTCGGTTTCTCTTCAGGTTTCAGCACATTTTGATAAAAGTTTGGGTGCACCCCGTCGGGCCCTGGTGATGAATTATTACGCAAGTTTCGCAAGTGTTTTTGATTTGATTGGGACCTAACTGAATATTTTCAAGTTCTGTATTTATGCGGTTATTAACATTGAATTGTAGTAGGGCTACTTGTTGGGTCACCGTGTACGCCTCCGAAAAAGTATTAGCAAAGGTTTCAACGGATTCAGCATGGTTAGTACAAGGAACACCATCTGCTTCATTAACAAGTGAGATTGATACTCTGCTGGATAAACGGGAACGAGTGTATTTATAAAAGGCTTTGGGTCCCATGGTGGTTACTAGTTTTCCCTCGTAGTCATGCCTATCTTGCCTTAGGAGTCCTGTGAGACGGTTGGAAAAGTTTCTGTGAAGTTCCATGACCTCAGTAGAGCGTGACCTTTGGAACCTTTGCCACAGGGCTTTTCTCTCAACGGACATATCACGCAATTGTTTGTTGATCCAAGGTTTCTTGTATTTTGGTGATGCTTTATTATTAAACTGAGGAGTGAAGCGAGCAACAGCCGTGCGTACTTGTGCAACAAAATTTTCCCAGAGTGAGTTTTTATCTGTGTTGTCTGTACAGTCATCGAATCAGTTTACATTTCTAAAGTGATTATTTAGTGCCGCATAGTCAGCTTTGTGACTGTTAAATATTTTGGACAAGGGGGGATCAACATGTGTGGTCACAAGCTGAACCAGAAAATCAATACATACATAGTCCGAGATGCCTATAGGTGTGGTCATATTACAAGAGTTTTTATCAGAAATTCATCGTTGATTATAAGAGATCGAGGAGGGATGAATGCTGCTTGGATATCTAGTGAAATCAGAGATATGTTGGTATAAACTGCATCTAGGAAACATGTTAATGAAGTCTGAAGTTGCATCATCCGTCGTTGGAGGTTCGACAATAGGCGAGGAAATCTTAGGAAAATTGAGATCGCCAATTATAATTAGATCTTCCAGGGAGTAATTTTGTCGCAGAGTAGTTTCGAGTACTCACGTGAAAGATCAGGAGGCATATAACGAGCATATGAAATGACGAAAAACTGGACATAGACAATTTCAAGAGCAGGCAGTCCGAACCAGGGACTTGACACGAGATTACAGATACTTTTGCAGACTAAGAAAAGGTATCACTTATACATATATGCACAGGTATAAACAAATACGCTCGTATACACATTTGTCCCAGATATAATTCCGTTCCTTTTATTGTGGTTTGTATCATATATCAGTTCCGTTCGTTCTTTCTTTGCGCATCCTTCTTACTCCAATTTCTTGCAGTTCAATGCAGGTTTAGTACGTATTTTCTCTGATATGTATTGTTGTTTCTATATTTTTCGGACGTCTAAAGACTTGGTTTCATCCGTCTACTGAATGAAATTCTTATTTACCTGAAGGGCACTTTTATTTGTATTTCACTGTTAGCAATGTTTTCCCAAGGGGAATCTTTATTATGTTTTCTAACAGAAATTTTAGACATAAGTATTTACACAGAAGACATTCAGTTACTATTATTTGTCATTGACTAGTAGATATGTAGATTTAAATACTCAGAGAGAGAAGTTACATGTGTAAGTATGAAAAGTAAGTGTGAAGTATGTGAAGCAAGAAATATTATATGAAGAAATACCCTGAAGAATTAGTAACTATAGATACAGAATAGGCTTATTTAGCACTTTTTTTAATTTCATTATCGGAAAGATCTTAAAATTCTGAGACCCTGTACAAAAAACTATAATTTTGTGAGATCCGTAAATCATCTAAAAAAGAAAATCATAAACATGGACCGGATCGCACCCGCCTTGTCGAGTCTCAGCCATGACGTCACTCAATAGTAACCCGCCAGCCGAAGCGGCTAGTTACAGATCGTTATTACTGTTTCACAATATTACAAATCGGTAACTCAAGCAGTGTGTATTGAAACTTATGCGTGTTTGTGAAGAATTTCGGATTATCAAGTATTTTCATCAATTTATATTAACAATGTATAATAGTGACAGTAAAAGGAATTATAAATATTGTATTGTTCCTAAGTGTCAAAGCACCACGGTGAAAACACCTAAAACATTTATTACCGTTCCTAGAGATTTAAAAATGCGAAGAAAATGGCAACAAACTATGAAAAGAGAGAAAAGGCTTACTACTAAATCAACATGCTTTGTTTGTAAAGACCATTTCAATGTAAGTATCTGTATGTCATATGTTAAATTATTTATTATTAAATACATTATTTTTGAAATTTAAACGTAAAATATACCTATTTTAAATACTAACAATTTTTATAAGTCTTTTTCATTTTGGTTTAAAAATATGTGAGAAATACGCTACTTCATATTTCAGCACCGAGCTGCTATTAATTAAATAATTATTAAATTTTGATTATAGGGGAAAATTGCAAATTTCATGTGGTCGTTTTATACATTGTTATTAAAGCATATCCCTTAAGTTAATAATACCCCTTTTGTTAAATTTTTTATACAGTTCTTTAAGGCTAGCAATGAGAAAAATTTGAAATACTATTTTATTTTTAGCTCTAAAAAGACATGGAAACGCTGAGAAAGACTCGACGTTCTCAAGCGGAATGCATGACCGTTGATGTGTTACGCGACCATTTCGTTTACTATTGTGTGATGTCATGATGCTAGTTGCACCGCGCTTCAAATACGCCCTTTGAAAGGCGTATATTTCGAGAACAACTTATAGGATTCATCTGAAATTTTCAGTATCGCCTAATTTTAAGTAATACTTTATCCACAAGAAGTAACAACTACTAAACAAAACTCATTAAATGAGCCCATTGTGCATGCGAACCTCTATGTAGACGAAATAACCTGGTTTACTGTTCAGAATCGCTCTCACCAATGATGCTTATACTGCAAGGCATTCGGAAATGTATGGAAAATATCTTTGTGATTATATTGAATGACTTAACAATAGCCGGTACAGGTTCTGCTTTTATTGCAACCTGTAGCACGTATATCAACGGGTATTAATAATATAATAATAATAATAATAATAATAATAATAATAATAGCACCACAGAAATTACAGAACCCCCAATTCCAGAACCCAGAGGCTTATGCGGAAGGGAGTTACTCGTTGACAAACGCGGACATGCAACCATATCCTCCGACAGTACCAGTGCCAGACTTATAGTAGAAGTTGAGGTAACTGAAAAGCCTATAATTCTTTCATTTCAGTTAAGCCCCTCATTTTGACTCGCCTGTCAACCAACAAGTCAATAATTTACATTTTATTCGCAGGACGTGTCGTCAATAAATGATTGTTGAAGTGTTATGTTATTACATTTAATGTTAAGTACTTTATTATATGTGTTGTGAAATAATTTTGTGCAGATCATAATGAATAGATATTTTGTAGAGATGTTTTTTTAAAATAAACATGTCATCACAAATGAGCAGATAAAGAAATTAAGTAATCCAACGTTAGTATACTGATGTTGTGTATACAATGATAATTAGAAATGGACAATAACATACGACAAATAATGTTAGAACCCTCCAGATAAGATTAAGTTATACTATATACTATATCATCTGACCTACCACATTTATAGCTATTTGTTTTTCCCATACTGCGTCATTTAATATCCCTGCATTATTGAAAAGAATGTCAACATTTTTATACTTCTCCAGAGTTTTCTTAAATGCTCCTGGAACATGCATATAATGTATACGTTTAAATTCTGCAGTGTATATAAAAAATCTGTAATCCTAACCTTCGAATTGATGAATGTCAGTAACATCAGTTTTTACGAAAATTGCCTTGTTGGTTCCAAAATCCTTTTCTATCTCCTCCAGGGCAGTCTCTCCGAATTTGGGTTCCACGTCAGCCAATGTTACACCCTAAAAATATTCTTGTTACAGAGTACATCACAAAAATATCTGTACACAAAAAACAGTTCAAATTTTAACAAAGCGCACAACTTCTCTAATAAACTAGTATATTGCTAAATTACAATTTAATTTCAGAACTTGCGCAGAATGGTCTGATATACCATTAAAGATTACGTTTGTGGAAAAATTTAAAACATCTTGGTGGAAATTGGTACATATATAATCTATCGCACTAGACGTATTACCTAGTTGCACTAACATTTGAGTTTAATTTTTTTAGAGAACACTTTTAATTGAAAAATAAAGGTCTGTTCTATTTTTCATGAATTTATTATGATTATTGTTTTCTGAGCATTTATTAATTATTGACTATTAATGAAATGCATTAGCCGTTAATATTTTTCATTGAACAACTCTTACTCTTTATTTAACCATCCTTATTTTTATCGAGCGTCTACTAATTTTGCCATGTGTATATCATTCTTATTGCACGGCTAATTATATTATATATTTAATATATAATTATATATTATTATTATTATTATATATTATTTTTTTCATCCTACGTTTATCCCATTTAACAATCATGTATTATTTTTGTTGAACACTGAGTAAGTTTTATTAGGCATTTAACCTTTTTATTGGACGTCTGGTATATTTCCATTATGTACCGGTTGATTTGAAATTGAGATAGAGGAGCTGACATAGCAAATTCATTTAATGATTTCTATATTAATATGGAAAAAAAATTAGCAAAGAAATCCTCAAAAATAACTACAATTTTAGTAGAGACAATGATACAAATATTCCAAATTCAATTTTTATAAATGCAAGAGATCAAAATGAAGTAAGGAATATTATTAGCTCACTAAAAAACAAGAAACTGTAGAAACCCATAAAAATAAAGACATGATCAAGCACTTACAACATCAATACAATATTAGGGAAAAAACGTATGGTATCAAATGCAACAAAACAATTGGACAAAAAAGTTATGTCTATCTTGCAAAAAAATTTATGAGCAGATACCGCTGCATATGAAAAACATTATTAGTATTTAGCTATTTAAAATAAAATGATATAAGAATGGTTATTAAGCAGTCCTGAAAATAAAATATACACTTAGACTAATTGTCAATTTTAGGTAATAAAAATTATTAAAATTAATTTTCTTAAAGTAAATCATCTATACTTACCACAACTTAACAATCATACCCATGTATATAAGTATATGTGTATCAATAAGCTCTCTAAATGCTATTTTGATTATCTGTCACAACCTTTCTCTTCCTTTTCTTGTGTTTAATTAAATTGATAAGCATTTCTATTTTAGTTTGTAATTCTTATAAAAATTTAGATTATTAAGTTACACTACACTCACAAACAAGGACTCAGCAAAGTTCTTCGTGAGCTCAGCTGGTTTATTCCTACTTGATCATATTATTATGTAAGAAGTGTGTACTTCCTTCCACCTCTTATTGAATTTATATTTGAATATATTCGTGAATAAATTTATTATTATTATTATTTTATCGAGCATTTGTTATTTTTATCGAGTGTATGTTCTTTTTACACAGGGTTTAGCACTTTTTATCAAGAATATTTTACTTCTATCGAGCAATTTATATTTTTGACCGAAAATTGAATATTTTGGCATGCATTCAATAGAATATCCTGCAACTATTTTTTTAAATCAAACAAGTATATAGTGCGTAGAAGTTAATTACCGAAAGTTTAATGTGTAATGTGTTTAATTTATATTTTTGACCGAAAATTTAATATTTTGGCATGCATTTAATAGTATATCCTGCAACTAATTTTTTTAATCAAACAAATATATAATGCATAGAAGTTAATTACCGAAAGTTTAATGTCTTCTCAATTTTTAATATGAATAAAATCTTTTTCATGTACCTCCACTACGTGCTCCTTTTCAGCCTATTCTCAACATATTTATGAAATATTTTTTAAGTCTTACCTTAACGCCTTGGCGAAGTAATTCTTTTGCATATCGCAAACCGATTCCAGAAGCTCCGCCGGTAATAAGAGCAACTTTACCTGTCAAACCAAAGACCATTTTCAAATTTAAAACTGAGACTAGGTGTGTATAATATTTGATTATTGTACTCTAAATAAATACATCCATAAAAACAATTCAATTTTATTTACTAACTGTGATTTCAACAAATGAACCGCTATTATAAAACAATTTTTGATACTCGTTAATAAGATAAGATAATATTATTAGTAAAGTAAAGTTTAATGTAATCCATAACTGTTACATAAATTACAGATTAAACAAGTTGTACATAAACTAAATATAGTCTAGTATTCTTTAACTTGGCGTGTGTATGTATGAGTTAATATTTCCGTACGATTTCATTTTCTCTTGTACACAAAGATCCAGAAATATTGTCCACGTAGACAATGTTTCTGGACTATTGCTTTAACTTTGTGTACAATATGAGAGAAAATAAAATCGTACGGAAATATTAGCTCATACATACACACGCCAAGCTAAAGTATACTAGACTATACAATAATATTTCAATTCAAATTTTATATTATTTCATATTGCAAAGAGATTACCTAAGCACAAAATGTGCTTGTTTGTAAAAATTTCTTTACAATATTACCTAGTCGAAATATGACTATTCTTTCTTATATAGAGTATATAGAGGCATATACCTACATACGTATATACAAATCTATATGTTACCTGAGTATGTAAGAAATTTGGGTTGGAAGGTTGGATGAAATTTTGGTAAGGTAATAAAACGACTCTCCCCCCGTCTATTGATTAGTAACAAATATCCTTGATCGTGAAGCAATCAAGAATATATTAAATCCCTCCCAGTAATTATTTATCTCAATTTTATTTCAAGATAAATAAATAAATTTTCCATTTAGGTGATCGTCCAGTTTTACAAAGTTAGAACCCAAATTACGTTGTGTTTGTAGTATTTGTATATTTACCCAAATTCTTTATGTAAAGTTTGACATTATGATTTCTTTGTCTGATATTATCTACCTGAGAAATTTAATCACTCTCTTAATTTAAATATCATGTAAATTTGAACACCCTGTTTATTAATAGAGAAACCTAGTTAATCATTTATTTTGTTTATTTACAATTTTATTACTCTAGATTGCACTGTGAATTTACGGTTGGAGTTTCTTTTCTATTTTATTTGATTGAAATGAAACCATTTATTTAGTTTATTATTTGTATAGCTAGAAAGGTAAAGTCTAAAGAATATACAGTAGTCACAAAAATGTTATTTTATAATAATTGTTGAAGTAAATCGCCAAACATGAATTTAAACAATCGAAATATTCAAAACAATTGTCTAAATATTATATAGGAATGTTTACGCCTGTCTAATAGTGACATACTGTATATGTTTCAAAGTTGATTTTGCAAATAACAAGAACCATGTTTTTGGGGGCGAGCGTGGGTGCGTCTTTACTATGTACATACTTCGATATGCGATGTAAAGCAACGTAAGGCGCGGTTAATAATTGGATGGGTGACCGTTCCAACGAAGACCGCGTCCTCGCCTCACACATCTTCCAGCGGCTTGTATATCAGTGTATGCGCGGAAGCTATACAACTTAGGCGAGGGTTGTATAGGGGATATACCATCCTTCGGAGGGGATGTAAAGCCGTCGGTCCCATGTCTATTAAATGTTAGGCAAGTAAAAGATCCCTACTCTTCTTAAAGGAAGAGGTTCGGCAAAATTCCTGGTTGGGGGTAGCTCGTCTACAGGCGTCGGTGTTAGGCCTCAGTAGCGGAAATAGGCCGACGTTAAATAAACGTATAAAAAAAGAACCATGTTTGATACAATGTTAATACCTTGTAATTAGCTGTAATTAAAGATGTGGCAAATATGCCGGTTAAATGCTGATTGGCTAGTGTAATAGCAATCGCTATGGTCAAACTAAAACTTAATGTAAAACAGAGACCAATAATCATGTCATGTTCGTGGATTATAGTATTTACGTGGTAAATGAAAATTAAAGACCCATGTAAATATCATAGATTGTTGAGGAAATATCCTTTAATTAATTACACAAACGGTAACTACCAAATTGTATATGATTTTCCAACAACGCAAAACGCGATTTTTCGGTGTAATTCAAACAGATAGACGTCCCGGTTTAGCACTTCGATGAAAAGTAACCCCCTCTAACATGAGCAAGTTACATATAGGGGCACGGGGACTCCAAGCACTGACCGCTGGCCTCTAATATTTGTAGTTTGTAAAGTAATTATAGTGACGGATCGTTAAAGATCTCACAATAATTGGAACTGCAAAACATTCTTGTGAAGCCTTACAATTACATTTTCTTGTTAAAAATCAAAGCTAATATTTCATAAAATCTAATGTTCTTTTAATACCACAAACGCGCAAATGACCCGTTTCTCCCCCGAAATCAGATTGTAAATTCAATTTTAAATAATAACGCAAAACTACCTAAGGCAATATAACTCTATCATTCTACAGACTCTATCGGCTCCCTCGCCTATGCTTGCGTAAGTTGCCATTTTATTGTTGGAGAGACTGGTCGGCAGCGTCGCCTTGAATATTGGAATGAAGTCGAGGTAAGCCCGAAGAGCATCCTCTAATACGCGAAAATTGTAGATTATTTCTAATTTGTGTAGAGATTCGTTATGTAGAAATAACTTGTACAGCAAATAATTGGATAATTCGTTCGAAGAAGACCGCTCAGGTCGACAAGAATTATCTCCTCTCTCCAAATCATCGTAAGTATTTGTCCCCTTATCCGGGGGTACATCGGCTTTCCACCCGATAGGTGCTTGCCGCGAGGTGTATTAATTGTATGTAGTGTCGTGCTCATGGCTATCTGGTGAGTAAGGTGTGCTGTGTAGAGTTTGTACTGGGAAGTGTGTTGTGGCTGTTTTATGTTAGGGTGAATTACGTTAGAATGTGTTAGTGACTGGTGGAGGTATTATGGCATCTTTTATGACTAAACCAATCTTTGTAAATATGGCTCCTTTCAGATTCGGCCTGAAGGGCAAAGTAATACAGTAATAGTTCTTTTTTTGTTGTTTATTACATGTTTTAATATTTTTTTGGTTTTATTTTGTATGTTTTTTTAGTATTTTTTTTTGTTTTTGATTTTTATTTTTTTTGTTTATTTTTTTTATTTTTTGCATTTTTTTCAGAAAACAATTACAAGCATTAGGGGGTAAAAATATAGTTTAAGGAAGGGTATTTAGGAGCGGTGTAAAATTTAGGAGTGAGGGGGTCTAGGAGCGTGGGATTGTTAGAGGATACAAGTATGTTAGCGAAGTTTGGCAGCAGTCTTTTATAAACGAAATCAGTGAGAAGCGGGGTTCCGGTAATGTTGTGTAAGTCTGTGTTACGTGTGCGGGATGGTAAATGTAGAGAAATTTTTAAAATTTTGTTTTGTACAGTCTGAAGTTGAGCCTGTAGGAAGGGAGCAATTAGGGGATACCAGATGGGAGAGGCATAGGTGAGGACAGGGCGGAGGTAGGATTTGTAGATTAAAGTGGCTACGTGGGATAGGGAATTTTTTAGGATAGGGAATAAGGGAGAAGTACGCCGCCAGCACTTGTCGGTGACGTTATCAACGTGCTTTTTGAGGTATAACTTTCGGTCAAGAGTTACACCGAGATAAGTGACGTCTTCTAACCAAGGGAGGTTGTGGCCTTGTAAAATAAGGGTTGAAGTAACAACTTTTTGTTTTTTACTGACGCTACCCCGTTCTTTTTTATGTTTCGCGGCAACTAGCGGCAGGGAGGGAATAATACTTTAATACCTCTTTTATCACGTAGCATGTAGGAAGATTTTCACTTTTCAACTTCTCACGCCTAAATATTGTTTTGTTTATAAATTCCAATATTCGCGTTTTGTTGATTTTAACGCGATTTAGATAACAACTAACATCCTATGCTGAAGGCAATTTTTAATCGTTATTTTATATTTATCTAAACTTATACCTCGAGATTTTAAAACATTCGAAAAGCTATTCTTTCCTGTTATTTGGGTTTTTTACCACATGTATTATCCTCTTCAAAAACAAATCACCGAATCTACAAAATAATAGAATTATGGAAAAAAAGAGTCTGCGTCTGTGACTTTTTTTATGTTTATTGTAATTTTGTATTGACTTTAATTTCTTCTAGGATGCAATGATATGTACTGTCGTTATTATAAAAATAAATATAAATTTAAAATAAAATAAGGAATTATTTTTAAATAGAAAGCACCCTAATACAGGATGTTTCAGTAATAAAAGTAGCTCGGAAAAAAAAATTTACAAAGTACGTTTTATATTTGAAAATACAAAATAATATTGAGAAGTATCAGAAAAACTATACGACTTGTATGCGCACCTACATACGGGCGTATGTACGCATACATGGTTAAGTATAGATTTGTATTTCTACCGGGATTTCTATCTAATATTGTTAAATATATGCTTATTTTTATCAGATTTACAGGCAATACATCGTATAATTTACAGCTAAAATAAAAAAGAATCGTTGTGTATGAATTTTTCTAAATAATGGAACCTTTAACAGCTCTTGTTTCATAGCTGCAGTTCACTTTTGAGGAATTACCAGGTTTAAACGTTCATACAAGACACTGATAGGTATATAGTTTTTTATCGGATTCGCGATATAGCGCTTCGGTAGAATAATGTCAATTTTTCTTGAATATTATATTTATTAATGTATTTTGGGTAACTTGCAAATTATTTAGAACATTTTTAAATAGGCCACCTTAGGCTAAAGTACAGTATCGTAAAATAGAGTCCACAAGAGAGTTGTAGACCATTAATAGATTCTTTAAGTTTAATATTTTTCTTAGAGAATAAACTTCGGGTATTAACTGTCCCATCATTTATTTATATAAGTAATATAATAGTATACAGGGTGTCCGAAATAGTTAGGAATCCAGATATATTTCCTTTAAGTTCTGTGCATCTCTTGGACATACTTTTAAAATTTATTTATTTATTTAAATACAATACCCAACGGGACTAAAGCCCAATTACTGGATAAGGACAAAAAGTAGAAACACATAAATATATATATATAAAGAATTGTAAAATTTAAAATACAAACAAAAATTCTTAAAGACAAAAATATACAAACACACAATAACAACTAAATTGAACCATTTAAAACTTATAATATTATATAACATTACATAAGTTCACAAATCAGACAAACAGTGTTTTAATTAAGTGAATAGAGCAAGCAAATATATCAAGTCTATCTTCGTACGTCTGGTAATTTTGAATCATTTGATAAAAAGGTGAAGCAATGAGTAAGTTAATACGGGCTGTAGGTAAGTAAAATGCCGAGTTGGATCTTAAATTTGCTCTAGGCGCGCAATATAAAATTCTTGACGTAATTGACTCTGAACTTACCGCATTGATTATGATTTTTTGAAGAAAATAATCGAATGCATAATACGCCTCTGATATAAGCTGCTTAGTTCAAACCTGGCCAATAGCATATCCTGAGGCGTTCCACGTGGATGATAAATTCCATCAACAACAAAGAATAAAGGTTTGAGATATCTACGCTGAATTTTCTCTAATTGAGTCGTATATATTATATACAGAGTGTCTCACCGAGAATTGAATCGATACATACAGAGAAAAGTACGGATCAGAGAATTTTTAAAATTTAGATAATTACTAATGTCGGTGTAGCCAATCGAATAAAATAATTACAAGCAGCTGGCACTTCCGCTTATACTGGAAGTCGATACCAACTTGCTTATTTCAAATAGAACACCCTATATATTTTAGGGTTTTCGAAAAGAGCATAGAATTCTGAGTCGAAAATATAGCATATTCTATACTTATACCTAGCTCTTTCAGAGATATTTGGCATTTTATATAACAACCGTTATAACTTTCTTCGTGTAAAAGATCCTCATTTTCTTCTTGTCACGTAAAAAGAACACAAGGAGAACTACGTTCTACAGCTGAAATAAATTCAATAATATCATACCAAGTGTTCCGTTTTTCGCGTTACATTTTGTCAACTTCAAACCGCGAAAACTTGTTTAGGTCAAACGGAACACCCTGTATCTTTTTACGTCAAGTTGTGTAAAATTGAATTCCCTTTTTTCTATATTAGCATTGTGGGGGTTAAAGTTACAACTTTTTGAAATATTTGCGATTTTATTAGAAATTCATGAATTGTTGTAATCATTTCATCAAATAGCCATGATTAGAAACAATCAGTCATTATCTTATGTCAAAAAATGCCAGCACGTTTAAATTATACCAACGAAAACTTTTTAAATTTGTTTATTATTTATGGAGAATCTGATAAAGTAATATCAAGAACTTGCAGCACATTTGCTACTCGATATCCAGAAAAACGGAAACCATCACCAAACACTGTAAAACACGTACGCAAACGCAAATTTTAAAAACTATGGCTCTGTTAAGGCAAAATACAAAGAAGAAAGCCTATTGTTGATGACAAAAACATTAAAAAAGTAATTCTGGGATATTTTCATGCATTTCCAAGGATGTCATTAAGACAAGCTGCTCTGGAATCGGGACTATGCAAGGATTCTATTCACAGAATCTTATTAAAAGATAAATTTCACCCGTTTTCATTCCATATGGTTCAAGGATTAAAAGAAACAGATTTTCTAAGAAGACAGAATTTTTGTGAGTTTATTCTAATAAGGTCTGAGGGTCACGATTCTTATTTGGGAAATATTATATGGACAGATGAAGCAAAATTTACTAAAAATTTACTTTTTAATAGACACAATTCGCATTATTGAAGTGACTCAAATCCTCATATGTTCAGAGAGCGAAACTTTCAGGAAAGTTGGCAGTTTAATGTTTATTTTGCCATAAGAAAGGATAGAATGGTGGCATTATAGTTTTATCAGGAAAATTTAAACAACGGTAAATAAAATTTTCTCTTCTGCTAATATGTACAGGTAAATTTTTGTTTTTTTTTTAGGTGAAAGATATCTGAATATCTTACAAAATTTGAATAATAACTATTTAGAAAATTTACCTCTCGCTGAACATAGAAACATTTTTTATCAGCACGACGGTGCTCCCCCACATAACGTATATTTAATTAATAATTATTTACAAGAAACTTTTTATGATCAATGGATTGCCAATAATGGACCTTTCTTATGGCCTCCTCGCTCGCCCGATTTATCAGTTCTGGATTATTTCATTTGGGGAACTATTAAAAATAAAGTTTATGAGAGCCCATTAACAACCCTTGAAGATTAAGAGTAAGAAATGCATTTCAAAACATATCACATGATTCAGTTAGAAGAGCTACCCATGAGGAACTAATCCGAAGGTGCGAAAAATGTATCGAGGTTCGAGGGCGGAATTTTGAGCAATTATTAAATTAAAATGAAATCATATTTTAAATTGATCTTATCTCTGCTGTTTTAGTTCAGGCTATATCTTCAATTCGATTAATACTCATGTTACAGTGTTAGTGTTATTTTGCGATTTTGTGGATATCGAGTAGCAAATGTGCTGCAAGTTCTTGATATGACTTTATCACATTCTCCATAAATAATAAACAAATTTAAAAAGTTTTCGTTGGTATAATTTAAACGTCATTTGGCATTTTTTGACATGAGATAATGACTGATTATTTCTAATCACGGATATTTTGATGAAATGATTAGAAGTATTCATGAATTTCTAATAAAATCGTAAATATTTCAAAAAGTTGTAACTTTAACCCCCACAATGCTAATATCAGAAAAAAGGGAATTCAATTTTACACAACTTGACGTAAAAAAATACAGGGTGTTCTATTTGACCTAAACAAATTTTCGCGGTTTGAAGTTGACAAAATGTAACGCGAAAAACGGAACACTTGGTATGATAGTATTGAATTTATTTCAGTTGTAGAACGTAGTTCTCCTTGTGTTCTTTTTACGTGACAAGAAGCAAATGAGGATCTTTTACACGAAGAAAGTTATAACGGTTCTTGCAAACCGTTGCATCTGACAAATTTTCTATAAAATGTCAAATATCTCTGAAACGGCTAGGTATAGGTATAGGATATGCTACATATTCTCGATTCAGAATTTTATGCTATTTTCGAGAACCCTAAAATATATAGGGTGTTCCATTTGAAATAAGCAAATTGGTATCGACTTCCGGTATAAGCGGAAGTGTCAGCTGCTTGTAATTATTTTAGTTGGATTGGCCATACCGACATTAGTAATTATCTAAATTTTCAAAATTTTCTGATGCGTACTTTTCTCTATATGTATCGATTCAGTTCCCGGTGAGACACCCTGTATAGAGGACTCCAAACCACTGAAGCGTATTCCAGTTTGAACGGACAAAAGTAGTGTAAAGAGTATTTAAAGTTTTTATGTTCTTAAATTCTTTACCGATACGCAAAACAAATTCCAAACTTTTATACGCTGATTCAATGGTTAGACGAATGTGTTCATTGAATGACAACTTGCTGTCAAAGGTGACACCAAGGTCTTTAAACTGAGTTACTCTGTTTAGAACGACATTGTTAAGCTGATAGTCAAATAACTCAATGGTTTTACGGTTAAATAGGACATAATGTTGCATTTACTGATATTTAAAGGTAGATGATTTTTCATACACCAATCATTTAATTTGACCAAATTATCATGTAACTTCGAACAGTTTGAAATAGATTTAATTTCAACGTAAATTTTTAGATCGTCCTCATATAGTAAATAGTTGACATTAAAAAGCTGTGTTATGTCACTGATAAATATAACGAAAAGTAACGGCCCCAGAATCGAACCTTGTGGAACTCCTGATGATTGCCAAAACTTTTCAGATTTGAAACCACGATACTGGACAACTGTGACCTGTCATTAAGGTACGGCCTAAACAGATTAAGTAAATTAACAGAAATACTGAATGTATCCAGTTTTGATATCAACAGCTCATGGCCGAGGCGGTCAAAAGCTGTAGAGAAATCAGTATAGGTAACATCTACCTGATTTTCCTCATCAAGTTTTCTAGAAATATGCTGAGTTATCTCAACCAGGTTCGACGTAGTAGAGCGTCCAGGCATAAATCCTTGCTGATGTGGGGATATTAAATTTTTTGTGTGGAAATATACACGGCAATGTATAATAATTTCATAAATTTTACAAAAATTACAAATAATAGAAATTGATCGGTAATTGCTAATTTCATTTCTAGAGTTTTTCTTATATACAGGGCATATTCTGCTTTGTTTCTATAATTGGGGAAACTCACATGATATTATTATAAAATTAAGTATAATGTAGAGCGGTATGGCGAAGATCATTGCACAATCTCTTATTAAAAATGCAGGTATTAAATCTGGACCCATATTAAAATTTCCTTTAATTTTTTTGATAGCTTTAATTATTTCATTCTCAGTAATTTCAGATAAATATAAACTATTGCTGTTTTCATTGTCTATAAGTTGATTATCTGGAGCATTGCTTTTGTTGTGAACACGTCAGAAAAAAAAAGTCGGCAGCTACTGGAAGCGGCTGGAACCTCCCCACTCGGTGGATCTTTGAAGCCGAATAGAGCATTAAAAACGGCACTAAACGTAAACCGATCTCATTAAATACCTTTTCAGATCTTCTGGGGCACTAAAAAAACCCTCAACTTAATGAATTTACAACGCTCGCCTGCGGTTCGTGCTGCAAATTTCATCTATGCGAGTAATTACCTACATTATCGCTCGTTGAATAATATATTATTAGGATATTAATAACTTTAACATCACTTGAACGACTAAGAAAGTCTAGTTATCCTAAAAACTACAGATTTGTAAAGCAACAAACTGAAAATTGGTAAAGTGATAATCTATAATAAATTCACCAACGAAGGTACAGAAAGCATATGATATTGATATTGTTATATCTACCTTTAAAGTTTGTGACAATCCACTAAAAGTTACAAATATGCCGAAATCTTATTAACATGACATGACACCAACGTTATCGGATGACAAAGATGACAAACGATGACAATGACAATCGTCAAAATTTGCTCATTGCAATCCGATCGCTCGCGGCTGTCTTTGTTAATTGAAACATTAGCATTTCAGTAATTTTCTAGATTTTAGAGGAATATTTGTAGTTTAATTCTTCGATTTGTCTGTATATATATTTTAAAACGGCACTAAACGTAATCCGCTCTACTTCTAGAGCAGTGAAGAAACCCTCAGACGTGAATTGATACGTGATGTGACGAGTTTCACGACGTAACGGCTACGCGCATCGATCATGTCACGCGAAATGCGATCTATGCTTCATATTTGCTTTGTTTTTAATTTTTTTCACGGAAATCAAATCGAAAGGGTGGAAGTGTGATATATCGTTGAAATCCGAGTTTTAACTGCTTTTCAATGGTTCCATTGCAAGTTGATAGAAATTATAAAATAAACAACTTGTTGCGTCAAAACGGCACTAAACGTAATCCGATCTCAACCAAAACCTTTTCAGATCTTTTGCGGCACTAAAGGAACGCACACACGAAGTTTCATTCAAATCCGTTCAGTACTTTCGGCGCTATCGTGTTAACACACATACACACACAGACATTTTTCAAAAACCACTTTTTTGGGTTCCTAGGACCTCAAAACGTAAAGATTTGATGTTATCTCAATTTTCGTTTTTGAACCAATTTTATTAACCTCTCACAATTTTATTGTGGTGAGGTTAATAACTAGCAAAAGTGTTGACAATATCAATTGGTTCGTTTAACTGGGTTTCATTATAATTCATGCAGGATGGCACAGTCGTGGAGTTAGATTTCGTGTTTATGTGAGACCAACATTTTTTAGGATTAGTGCACAGTTCGTCTTCAACAGATTTCAAATAATTTTTATAAGCTGCTTTCTTAAGAGACTTTACTTCAGATCTGACATTTTTAAATTGCTATAATCTTCTTCACTGTTTCATTTTCTAGACCTTTTAAGTTTATTTCATTAATAATATTTTTGTCAAACCACAGAAGATACTGCTTAGAGGTGACTTTTTTTTAGGAACATATCGTTTACGTTGGAAAAATTAGAAAGTACCGACCAATCAATAACTATAATGTCATTATAAAGTAAATTGAAGTTACATTTCTTGTAATTAAGGTCATTTCTAGAACCCAGGGGAAATGTTTCTTTATTGTGTGTATGACTGGCGGTCGAGAGGTGAGCGCACTTGCCTCTTACCCAAAAGTTGTGGGTTCGATCCCCGTTCGTGGCAGCGGAAAATAATGTGAGAGGGATTTTTCCACTATACACGGATAATGGATGTGTGTCCCTTATCTCTAAATGTGTATCCCCCTCCCACACAAGGCTCTTCTAGTGGTGGTGTTATTCATTTTTGCAAATTTTGATCTAACAATAAACGCCGGGTGATGAGCATCTTCAATAACGAAAATATTATCTGCACGAGATACATAGCAGCAGCTATAATTACTATATACTGGATCTAAAATCCTACCATTTTGGTTTAAAATATTATTTTTTTGCTCCAGATTTAGAAATCGGGCAAAATTATTCAGTGATCTACTCAAGAGGTAGCCAGAATTAGCATTATTATTTTTACCCATAAAATGTCTAAAAATATCAAAGCATTAAACGTATTATACGTATTACATATAGAACAAATATCAATTTGATATGGCTTTAATGCCGAGTTTATCGCTAAAAGGACGCCACCACCTCTGTTATTATTCATAGCAGTATAAATTCATTCGATCATTACGGAAGACTTCAAAGCGCATTAAATCAAACAGTTCAGAGCTATTGATACTATCATTTAACCAAGATTCATAAATGCAATAAGGTCATATTCAGTAGCAGCCATAGAACTAACAAATATATTCTGCATCTTGGTGCGCAGTCCGCGAACGTTTTGGTAGTAACAAGTAAGGCGAGAGTAATCAGAATTTTTACACACAGGTGTTGATAAAAGGGTAGTACTATCAACTTCGACTGATTCCTATAAGGTATTCAATAGTATATTATTAATTGGATGGAATCTGCGGTAGGTTCTTGATGAAACATATTCAATAGAATAATTATAAATATTCAGAAGAATAGTTACAATACGCACTTGGTTTATTGTTTCATTAGGTTTGTTCAGATTTCTCTGACATATGTTTCGGCCTTGCGACCATTATCAAAGAGTCTTAAAAACTGAGCTGAAAGTGACGGTTCACAGTATATATCTTACAAATCCTCTACCCACCTAGAGGGGATAATAACTCGATTTGCTATTTCTTAAAATTTAACAATACAGGCCGGAACTACGAACTTAATTTTAATTTTATTACTGTGTCTAGTACAGGATTGTTCATAAATATTGTTTGTATATTTGTAACGTTTTTATGTATTGGTTTCTTACGGCCTTCTTAATTTCTAAAATTAAAGCATGTCTAGGATTTTTCCTTTCTTTGCATTATGCAAAAGTTTAACACTACTACCGTTAAAAACGTGATTTTGTTCAATGCAATGTTCGGCGAAACCTGTTGATTTTTTATTATATAAAATAGACTGTTTGTGTTCTCTTAACTGCACTTCTATGCTATGGCCACTCTGACCTATATATACGGCATCACAGTCGTCACACTTTATTTCATATACCCCAATTTTTTTATATCTTCTGTCTTTTCTTTATTATTAACCAACTATTTCTATTCGTTGGTATTGTATTAATACCTAATTTATTTAATCTATTACATACTGAGTTGCTAACCTTATTTACATAATTTCTACTATGCCACTTTTTGTTTTCTATATTTGGCACGTTATAAAAATGTTTTTGTAATTACATTCCTTGACAGGAAGGTTCTGAGCACAGCGAGGACAGACAAATTCATTCGATGTACACTTATCAGAAGTGTTGGGGTGCTCGAGTACAAAGAATCGAAAAGTATTCGATTCTCAAGAGTACTCGTTGTGCTCGAGTACTCGTTATGAAGTACTCATACTCGAATGCATATATTGACAAATTAGATTTTAACTCTTTACATACAAATAAATGAATCAAACAAAAATCAACGTCTGTAAATAAATATTTTAAACTGTTTTAAAACGTAAACAAACTAAGTAGTTACACATATATAATAAATAATATTTTATTAAAAATAAACAGAACGAACACAAATGGTAAAATATTTTAAACGTTTTTAAAATAAAAACAAAACATGTATATATAATAAATAAAAGCAATAAACTACAAAAAAGTAAAAAAAAACAATTAAGTATTTATTAAAATGAGTCAACGACAAAAGCTATTTAAGAAAATAATCATGTCTAAATTTTTTTGGTCAAAGACGATTTCTCTCTGAGGGTGTTAAAGAATACGATAAAACCCTCGATATACTTTTCGACGTTGTAACAAAATCCAACTTAGGAAATATTTCGCACGAAAAGCGTGCTTCACGTAAAAATATCTTGGAAGAGGTTTTTAATATTCTTAATCACATTTTCACTCTACGGAGCGATTTTTATGCAAAAATTTCAATAACTTCTCAAGGAGCGTCATTTTAGAAAGTGTAGTAAATGTCGCTGCACAGGGACGTAATGTCGCCCCGACCACCAAAATGTAGAAAGTATAACAAAATTTGACTTCAATTTCGGAAATTTCAAAATTAAAAACCCTTTTACGAATCCACGTTGTTAAGCACTGTAACTCATGCGCGGTATTAAATATGAGGACAAGTTAATCCAGCTTCTATTCAAAGTATATCGTGAGTTTTAGCGAAAATAGCCCTTAGCGACATGGGACCCCCATCATTTTCTAGCAGTCGATTTTGACGGGAAAATGATGAGTTTTAACGGGATTTGCCCTAAACCGGTTCCTCAGTGATTCGGTGTCAGAAAAGTATCTTTACCATGTACTCGTATGTGCATGGGACCCAAATATAATTCAAAGTCGTTGCGATTCAAGCATTTTCAAACTCCGAGGAGCGACCAAAATTGATATTGAAATAAAAATACGTGAATAGACAGGTAAGCAAAAGCCCACCAAATTTTAGAAACATTGAACTTTTCTTGAATCTTTTTGTGTAATCGTTAGCTCAAAAGCTGCATATTGGATAGTAGTTGGTACATTATAAATCGTTCCGTTCCTCACCATGTGTTGTACACGGGCCAGACTATTGTTTGTTAAAACATATTTCTTGAAGTTGTTGTAAAAACATAAATTTTTGAAGAGATTTGATATATATATTTTTGAACTTTATATTGTCTTTTAATTGTATTTTTAACAAAATTCCCTTTCAGGTATAATTTTAAGAAAGTGGTAGTTACTTTAAGTCGCTTTTGACATTTTGTCGTCAAAGAAAAACCAAATGTCTACATTTTCATTTTCCTTTCATGAAGAAGGTTGATTAGAATTAACTGGAGTTTCAGTTGGATACTGAACTAAAATAAATAAAGCAAAACATTCTTATCTACGCAAGGTGATAGATGTCGGAAATCAAGAAGTCAGTTTTTAGAACAAGACTTACCTGTGTGGGGAGCCGGTGTATTTTTTGAGTTGATCAAGCTTGTCAGTTCGTCTAAAACCCATTTTTGAGCGTTATTTGCATTTTCGTCTAGACTGAATCCTACTTTTTTAAACCTCGGATCCACAAAAGTGGCTTTGGCTACTATTTTGTTTTGTTCTAAAGATTCAAGACGACGACTAACGAACTCAACAAGATCGATTTTTAGTTTCTATCCACAGTCAGCTTGATAGAGGGATTATCAAAGATATCGTCGGATATTGTTCTCCAGATAGAATTGTTGTCAGTACCTCGGCGGGTTTCAATACAGTTACACAGTCTTTTAGAATTAACCATCAAATTAACCATTCAGAAGCATCTAAAGATTCTGGAGCTTTTGGAAGACTTGTTATTACGACAGCTAGAGAATCTTTGATCTGTAGAAGCCTTTCCATCATAATAAGGCAAGAATTCCATCTAATAGAAACATCTTGTTTTACTTTTAGGACAGGAACTTTCATCTGCACTTGAGTGTTCTTTAACTTTTCTGTGGCTAATGCGCTGGGTTTAAAATGGCCTACAAGTGCTCTGCTTCTACGTAAAATTCCATCTAGCAATTGGTTAGAACCTATGGCATCACGCACGCTCTCAAATTGAGCGTGCGAGCCACACATGGATGGTGATACTTCTTTAAGTGTTCATTAATGGCATTTATATATCCCATTCGTGTAAAATGGTTGTTAATACATTGCCAATATTTTCTCCCGTGTGAGATCCAAAAACTTCCCTAGTTGCTATGTTATATGAACACAGTATATCGTCATGGATGAAATGAGTGGTAACTGATATGTATGCTCGATTACTGTCAGACGTCGACATATCTGTTGTTATTGAAATATTTCTAACTGAATCCAGCATTTTCCTTAAATGTGAAGTTGACTCTTTGTATAAATTTGGTATCTGTCAATAGTTTTCTGTTTGGTAAGGTGTATTTATTATTTAGTTTACGCGTGTATTCCCGAAACCCTGCATTCTCGACTACAGATAGAGGTTGATAATCAGTTACTACTAGTTTTATCAATGAATTATCGATTTCTTTTTTAGTTTGAGCCGATAATTCATTGCTTCGAGTTCCGAATAACTTATGTTGTTTTGTACGCTTAACAGGTACATTAACATTCTGATCTATTATTGTTCTGTTAGGAGGTATAACATTTAACAATGAAGATGTGTTCTCATTATGATCGGAGACGCTGGATACTGAGGGAGTAGGCTGAGTAGGGTCATCATCGTCAATTTGCATTTCCTAAGGGGATGGCGGTTTATCATTTGCAACAAACTCAATTGAATGCATGTGTTCAAGATGTTTCTTCATATTAGTTGTATTGCCATAATATTTAAATTCCCTTTTACATAAGGAACACAAAACAGTTTGTTTGTCCTTATTTCTTATTCTTGAGAAATAATCCCACACAGGGGATTTTTTCATTCCCGGTTACATACGTCAAATTTAAATTTAACACCACACCACGTGAAATTATACTATTTACACCGACGAATGACGTCCTGACCATTTAGACCAAATTGAGACTGAGAGAATCGAAAATATCAAGCAAGATAAGAAATGGGTATGGAGTGGGCAATAAATTTTCGTTCTGTACTCGGTACTCGTGTAAGTACTCGATTCTTGAATGTACTTGAACACCAAGTACTCGATTCTTAAAAAATACTTATTCTCCCCAACACTAAAGCGAAGTGGTGGAATCCACTACATTTAAAACAGCGGCGTAGTTCAATGGCGTCAAACACTGTGCAGTAGTCATAACTAACAAACAGCTTACCTTCAGCCATAATATTATTATTAATTAGCTGCATATTATGTAAAATTGACTTTGACTCTAGTTATCCCCTATATTAATTTTTCCTCACGTTTATACTGTTTGAAATATATTTCATGATATCTCGAACAATATAAATGCTACAAGTATCCAATTTTGGATAAGCATAAACACACACAGCCTAGCCAGGATTCGAACCCGGGACGTCTTGGTTTCAAGCTTAACACGCAATACTAATCCACTGAGCCGGTTTTCACATATTAGTTCTATGCGAAAATTGTAACTCATCCTGTTAAATTCCATTGCTAAGTGAAAATATTTGAAGGTTACTCTATAGTATTATAAAGTAACAGACTTTTAAATTTTAAAGTATTTTATAATTTAACATATACTTTATAGAATATCCACCATTAACCAATTTTGATTTTATCTTATAAAATTTAACAATTCAGTAAGAAAATTATACTTTCTTCATTGTTTCTCTTTCTGGTGCAATAAACTGATATACTGGTTCTCCTCCTTCTATTACCCAAATAGTTCCGTTGGGGGCGGATCTAATTACCTTCATCACTTCTGTTGCAACATGTTCTGGCCTGCAATTAAAAAGTTTTTTTTTATTTATACGTCATCAGTTTTCTTGTTCCAATAATTATTTTAGGTAATATTTTTTAGTCGAATTTTAATCTTCTGTAATACACATGAGGTTGATTTTCTACTCGGGTAAATTTTTTTGAGCGACTCAAACCTATTTTTCATAAAAATTTCGCTCGTATTAAGGAATATAAAATAAATCGCTTCACTTCGTGTCACGATTTTTCTCATGGAAAGAGGGGTTTTTGTCTGGAAAAAGTTTACCCGGTAAAAATCGACCTCTTATTTATTAATGCCCGATAATTCGTCATGCAATATACCATAGAATTTAACTTACTGGATGCAGATAAGTATAAACGAAAACTCATCTACGATTAGATATATAGAAGACATTTGAAACAAGTTGGTCGGACACTAAAATACCTTCTAGAGTTTACGGGAAATAGGGGTACTACTCTGTAACCTCTTCCATAAAAGCTGCGAAAGAAAAATTCGTCATATCTGCCAGGAAATATATTTCAGTTAAAGTTTGTGTCGCCGTCGTTATCCGAATTACTATTAGATTGTAAAGTGGTACTATCCAAATCAAGATTAAAAATTTCAGAGCATAAATAGTAGAAAGATGTGCTGCTAATTTGAATGGCAGTTTTTATACCTAAATCAGTTTTATACGTAAAAATCGGCAGCTACTGGAAGCGGCTGAAACCTCCACACTCGGTGGATCTTTGAAGCCGAAAAAAGCATTAAATTGTGTGACAAAATGGCACTAAACGTAATCCAACTTCATCCAAAACCTTTTCAGATCTTCTGGTGCACTAAAAAACCCCTCAACTTAATGAATTTACATTACTCGCCTGCGGCTCGTGCTGCAAATTTCATCTATGTGAGTTATTACCTACATTATCGCTCGTTGAATAATATACTATTAGGATATTAACAACTTTAACATCACTTGAACGACTAAGAAAGTCTAGTTATCCCAAATACTACAGATTTGTAAAGCAACAAACTGAAAATTGGTAAAGTGATGATCTATAATAAATTCACCAACGAAGGTACAGAAAGCATATGATATTGATATTGTTACATCTACCTTTAAAGTTTGTGACAATCCACTGGTGCAGTCACTAAAAGTTACAAATATGCCCAAATCTTATTAACTTGACATGACACCAACGTTATCGGATGACAAACGGTGACAATGAAAATTTGCTCATTGCAATCCGATCGCTCGCGGCTGTCTTTGTTAAATGAAACATTAGCATTTCAGTAATTTTACTAGATTTTAGAGGAATATTTGTAGTTTAATTCGATTTGTCTGTATATATATTTAAAAACAGCACTAAACGTAATCCGCTCTACTTCTAGAGCAGTGAAGACACCCTCACACGTAAATTGACACGTGATGTGACGAATTTTACGACGTAACAGCTACGCGCATCGATCATCTCACGCGAAATGCGATCTATGCTTCTTCATATTTGCTTTGTTTTTAATTTTTTTCACGGAAACCAAATCGAAAGGGTGGAAGTGTGATATATCGTTTAAATCAGAATTTTAACTGCTTTTCAATGGTTCCATTGCAAATTGAAAGTAATTATAAAATAAACAACTTGTTGCGTCAAAACGGCACTAAAAGTAATCCGATCCTTTTCAGATCTTCTGGGGCACTAAAGAAACGCATATGCAAAGTTTCATTTAAATCCGTTCAGTAGTTTCGGCGCTATCGTGCTAACACATATACACACACACAGACATTTTTCAAAAACCACTTTTTTGGGTTCCTAGGACCCCAAAACGTAAAGATTTGATGTTATCTCAATTTTCGTTTTTGAACTAATTTTAGTAACCTCTCACAATTTTATTGTGGAAAAGTTAAAATGCAACCAAAATTACAATTTTTTAACTGAAATTTTTATAACGCTTTGCGCTTACAACTTTACCTAATTATATTCGAAATGATAGTAATTGGCATATTCTCGAAAAAATTATTTGTTGCTCAGAGAAGATAAGTAAAACTCATAAAAGAAACCGCTCGATATCAACTAGTTACTGTAAAAGTTTAACGAAATGCTCAATTTCATCTTGACTGCTTCAGTTACAAGCATTATAAGTATTCTTATACTTGGTTTTCAATTCGTAATCCGTGTGCAACTTTGTGAAGTAATGGATACAGAAATGCACCCGTAATCACTCCCACTGCAAACAATCCAATTTAATTTAATAAAACGTGTGGATTGTGTCTAAGTTATCAAAAACAATTTCAAAGTAACGCTTAAACTTGACATATAAAAATCATCCCTTAGCCGAAAAGGAGTGGAGGTGTGAGTAACGGTGATTGAAACATTTTATTCGTATGTCATTTTCTAGGTTCTTGGGTTCAACAAATTCAATTCAGCAAACAATTAATGTTTATTTAGATTTATTATTCCGATAAGTGTAAGGTGACTTAAGAGGATCATATTTGTTCCTATTTTAAATACATTTATGATAACGCAGTACAGCGGATTAGAAGCACCAAATTTGGCACAGAGGTAGACCGATGTAATATGAACAATTTTGGATGTGAAGCCATCGGCTAACTGCCTCTTAGCGGCCGCGGCGGCCATTTTTCAAACTGGCCGTCAGTGGACACCCGAAACACAACAGAAGTTAGATAAATTTTGCTGCTGAAGATTTTAGTGAATGTTCATGGAAGATTATTGAAGTTATAAAGGTACAGCAAGAGCCAAGCGGGGAAAGGGGTGAGAAGACGAGCGGTGGGTGGTTGAACTCTACCCGGGAACTGGGCCAACTTCCTCAGAGTCGACGAAAATAGGACAGAGCTGTTCATATTCCTCTCTGACGCCCTCTACGACTCATTCCAGCTTGCAGACAAGGAGCTGCTCATTACTAAAGGAGATGATGTCTTGAGAAAGTCACCGCTTTTGGATACTGCAGCACTGACTCCTTGCAATCACGAGGAGGCCGACACCCGCATTATGTTGCATGCCGCCCACGCTGCTCACAATGGCCACAAGAAGATCCTCATCTTCACAGTTGACACTGATGTTGTTGTCCTGGCAGTGGCGCTGGCACGCACCTTGAATGAACTGAAGTGTGGGTGTCCTTCGGCTTGGGGAAGACGTTCCACTTCTTGGCAGCCCATGAGATTGCTCAGACTCTGGGTCCTGAAATAGCTCAGTCACTACCGATGTTTCATGCTTTGACGGACTGCGACACGGTCTCCTGCTTCGCCGGACGTGGAAAAAGGACAGCATGGATAGTGAGGACAGTGCTATCTGAACTGACTCAGACACTCACTCATCTCTCCACTGCACCAAATCGTATTAATGAAGACGCCATGCACACCACAGCAGGTTCATCACACTGCTTTATGACAGAACAAGCGATATCGACAAGGCACATCGCAAACTGTTTGCAAAGAAAGGCAACGTCCAGCTGATCCCACCGACAATGGCAGCCCTGAAGCAACACGTCCGAAGAGCAGTATACCAGGACGGACATGTCTGAGGTCAGGCCCTGGTTCCTGCACTAACACTGCCATCACCAACCGACTGCGGTTGGATCAAGACCAGCAGCGTGTATGAACCTCTCTGGACAACGCACCCGAAGCATCCCAGATCTGCAGGGAGCTCGTCTCTTGCAAATGCAAAGACTGTATGAAAAAGTGCAAGTGCAAGAAGGCCAGTCTGGAATGCACACCACTGTGCTTGCGACGGAGAGTACTCTGAGAACTGAAGTTGCATTCTTAAAACGAATGTTCTGAACTGGCAGTATACTGTACTGGGACTGTAAAACAGATTTTTAATATTTTGTCTTTTAATTTTTTAATGCAATATGAAAAATGTACACAAATGAAAAAGTTTTTTTAAATGTAATAAATCTTAATTTTTCATTAATCTTTAAATTACTTTAAACATTTCTCATACAATATACTTCAGAGTCATTATAAAGCTAAATTAATATTTTGTATTGTATTTTTTTAAATAATTTAAATATAATTTGAAATGTTAAGTATAAAATTATTAAATAAATACATATAACTTACAAACTATCTTTCATTCAATAAACATTCACTAAAACCTTCAGCGGCAAACTTTATCTAACTTCTGTTGTCTTTCGGGTGACCACTGGCGGCCATTTTGAAAAATGGCCGCCAGGGGGCAGTTGGCCAATGGCTCCACATCCAAAATTGTTCATATTACATTGGTTCACCTCTGTGCCAAATTTGGTGCTTTTATCAAAAATGCACAATACGTTGAAATATCCTAGCTAAACTGCCGCAATAACGGTCAAAGATATTAATAGGTAACAGGTGCATAATATTTTCCAGTGTTACTCGGTGTCGGATACATCATCCAGAAATTTATCAGAATCACAAACCCTTCATCCCTTTTACTATTGGTGCAAAATTCTGGATGGCCTTCACATTCACACGTCTTCGTACAAAGTATAATTTGCGATGACCGCTTGCACCGTAGTGTACAAGGAACAGGTTCATATTCATTACTAATTAGTTTCCACCGGTGAGTGAAAACATTCAAATTTATATATTTTCCTAAGAAAGCTAAAGCATCCAACTTTGATGTAGGTGATTCCAAGAATTTCTTCCAAAAGCTGACTTTAGATTTCCCCTTGTAAAATCTGCTCCTGATAGTGCATGAAGTCTTAGAAGTACATTAATTTTCAATATCATAAATCGATTGCAAGTATATCTCACGATTGCTCTTTGTCAATGGTTACGAACGTGGAATCTACTGGTAATATTGGAAACCTTCTCAATGCCAACATAACAACTTCAGTATCCGGCGAATATATTCTTATTAATAAATTAGTGGTATAGACAGGTGACGAGCATCATAATTTTTTACAGCCCCCCAAGGCTCAAGATGCAAATGTTGTCCACGCCATATTTGCACTTGAAGGTAACTACGACATGGGAAGTAATTTTGAAAGAACCACGGCTCTGCCCGCTTGATCAACAAATGTATTAAAATAAACATATCTTTGCTCACTGAGGCTACTCTCTAACGGTTTAGCTTTATAGAGCTCCAATATAAACTTTTCCCCAGCTTGCTCAATTTCTATTGGAGTCGACTTAGCATTTTACACTATCAAGATCCTTTCTGCGATTAAATAGATGTACAAGCTACTGTTTGCCCTTTCCAAAGAGTCCTGACGTGGTATCGCAGCTACTATTAGCATGAATGAATAAGATGGATTCCTTACAATTGCAGACAATATTAGACGACTGTATGTTTTTCGAACTATACAGCCGTTTTTTAACATTACCTTGAGCCTCTTTTTGAAATATTATATCTGTGCCCTCTGGGGTAAGTGCAATTAATAAAATAAGAAGGTCGACGTCTTGACCAACCACTACAAATTGTCCGTTGTCCTGAAATTTTCTGACAGCAGTGGCAACAATTTCGACATATATGTGCCCACATTTTGGTTGTTGAGATGTTCAGCAAGCTGTGAAATAAGTCGTTTCCTTGTTGTCAAGATTATTTAAAAATTTACTTTGCTGCTCAACTAATACTGTGTTACAGATACTACAGATTATGTAGATACTATCAAAGACGTATTTTGACTTAGTGGATTAGGTGCCAAGGAGAAACCATTTAAAAAAAACGCGCCGATAACTCTACCTCAATGGTGGTATAGAAACGAGTGCTCTTGTATAAATTTCTTTTACAAACCTCTTCTCCACTATAACACAACCTTACATTAAATTACAGAGTTTCAAAATTATACCTAAAATACATGATTATACCATGTTCGTGAATCTCTGTTAATTCAATAGCTGATTTTTCGAAAACCTCTGATCTAAACAATTTAGGTAACAAACACTTTTTTATGTAGAATTTTACTGAGAACATTTTTTGTAAGTATATTTTTTTTTGTAGGACAAAACAAAAAAACGCAAAAACTACCGAATTGCACTTTAGGAGTGAGTTTTAGGGATGAAGCTCCAACTTGTTGCTTGGGAACTCTTTTTTAGTTTGAAAGTACATCCCTTGACAAGTTTAATCCCCAAGTTGCAAAACTTTATATACAAAAAATGTATGAATGGCCTCTACTCTGCCATGCCACCACCGCGTCCAGCAAACACGTTGGCTTAAGTTGTTACGTTTTTACAATGTCTTGTATTGTTTTTCGTAACACTCTTATACTGTCATTGGTTCATATTAATACATTTGTATTTATTATTTCGTGATAGAATTTAGGACGTTGATTGTCACAGAGATAGTCAAGTATCCAGTAAGAAAGTTTATTCAGATATGGCATATTTAGGAAGAATTTGATAATGTTTCCGGTTCCAGCGTCATGCCAACCAAGTCTCCGGAAACTTTAATTTTCCTGTTTTCCCGTTCAAAAGATTCATTAGCACCCAGCGAGCAAAATACTGTACCGTTTTTGTTTGGAGCCCACATACCAGAACAAAATAATCCCATGTAACTGAACCTTTTTAAGTGTCTAATTCAGATAGGCGGTATGATTAACCTTGGAAATGACATCTGACTCGGTTTTTTTTAATGATCATTGCTCCATTATTATTGTGATACCCAAGTTTACCCCTTTTGTGTCAAGGGGTGGTTTTTACTCTTTGAAACCTAACAGCATCCTTTATTAACGCGTACAAATTCTGGGAATTTCACAGGTTTTGTATTTATCTAAAGGATGCTAAACATTTGACAGACCTCAAAGGGTACAATTATTATTATAAATACGTCAGGTAAGCGTCAAAATATAAGAGAAACTCATTTTGAACTGTTTTCAATAGTTTAGACATAGGCCGTGTGTATTATTGAATTAAATTGGATTCATTTACAATAGTGGTAAATAGGAGTGGTTTTCTCCTTCGCACCTGCAAGGAACGGCCTAACAAATTTTGTAATCTACACTCTTTTCTGGAAGTTTTGTCGTATAGTACAATATAGCTTCATGAAGTTGCACACGAACTCCAATTTTCAACAAATTGAAGAACTGACTATTAGTTCCAGCATCAGAAAGCATAACCAGTTCTTCTTAGGAGAGGTATGTTATAAGCATTAATGAAACCAAGAATAGTAAAGACGTTAAATACAAAAAACTGGATGCATTTGAAAAATAAATATTTTTGAATGTCAAAGTGGGTTGAAAATTGATGTTGTAAATGTTGGATACAGGAAAAGGAGTGAATTAATTCTCTTCCCGTATAAAGAAGTTTTATCCGAGTTATTTAGAACCATTTATTATTTTGGGAAGGTAGTTAAAATTTGTTATAATAATGAATACCTACTCTTGTGTCGGCCAAGAAGGCGTGTTATCCAGTAGCCATTGTTCATATGATTCTCCCAAATTTCTACCGTGTGCATCAAAAATCAAAGGTGTCATAGTTACACCAGGACAAACAGCGACAATTCTTACTTTGGTTCTATCATAATGATGGGCCATACCCCAACTTCTTGTCATACCAATCACAGCTGATTTTGTTCCACAATATATAGGCATACAAGCAAATGCGCCAAGCCCAGCGACAGAAGCTGCATTCACTATAACGGCCTCGGATCCCTGTTTATATTTTTGTAGATAATTTTCTAGGCCTAAAAGAATTCCGTGGACCAGTCCATTCTAAAAAAAGTATCTAGTTATAACAGCAAATATTTTTGTTAACTCATTTAGAAAAATGTAAAGCATTGCCTAGATTTAATATTCGCGATTATGAATCGCAAAATCGAACCTAACTCAATTATGGGGGGAGTTAACCTCTTAAAGTCGATAAGAAAATGCAAAATAATGTTTTCCCAAAAACGGTCTAATGATTTTGATTAAATTTAACCCTAGTATGAGACGAGAACAAGTCATCGTTAGCCCTAAAAAATTCAGGGACAGCAGCGGCTGTGTGGGTACGGTTAAAAGAATTAAATATATTTTTCAAAAAACGGATCACGATTGTGATAAAATTTGGCACATAGATAGTTCCATAGTATCAGTACAATAAGGAATGGTGATTTGCTTATAGAAAACTCAGGGAGAGATGTTGCAAGGAGTGATATAAAAAATTAAATAATTTTCCTTCTCTAGAACGACTCTAACGATTTTGGTCAAATTTAATATATGAATACTCCCTTAGTAATAATATGAGCTGACATGACTCGTTAGCCCTAAAAATGCAGGGATACTGTACTGTAGGGAGTAAAATTTTTCTAAAAAAAAAAATAACTATATTCTTTGAGTGAAAATAATGTTTTTGAGATACTCACTATATTTATTGCAATTTCTTTTTCCCACGTTGCGTCATTTAATATTCCTGCGTTATTAATAAGAATATCGATACTTTCAAATTTTTCCACGGTTTTCTTAAAAGCATCTGAAAAACAATATTTTTATTCATTCTATTATAATCTGGGATTTGTATGTAACTAAAAGTATCCAACTATAATACAGGCATCCCTATTAGATAAAGGTAATAGTTTACAGTCGCATCTCTAAAAGCTTACCCTCAAACTGCTGGATATCTGTAACATCGGTCTTTATGAAAATAACTCTGTTTAGTCCAAACTCTTTCTCTATTTCTTCTAAGGCGATTTTACCAAATTTGGGCTCGACATCAGCCAAAGTGACTCCCTAAAATAATATTAACAGTTGACATTTATTTGCAAAATATCTTGGTGATTTTACAAATTGAATAAAATGATAATTAAAATGTAGATGAATCATTTTATAGGATCTTGGCTGATTCTTGAGTATTTGCAAATACTAATTTAATTATACTAAATAATATAATAATAGTAATAGAACGGTCCGCAGATAAGGCTACTCTCCCTTGGGAATACTTAGCAGTATAGGTTTTATAACGGGAATCCAGACCGGACACTGTTCGCTAAGAAAATATCTCCATAATATGAGATTAAACGAAACACCTCTCTGTAGAGGTTGTGAACAAAAAGATGAGACGGTTCAACATGTACTTTGTGACTGTTCTGCCGTCTCATCAATTAGAGAATCCATCTTGGGAGAACGCTGGCCTACTTTGGCCGATGTAAGGGAGATGCCCCTAGGCAGCATCACCACCCATTTCGCAATATTAGGTTGGTTGGTTGGAGGCCTAGGCGAGGGTCTGCCTAAGGGAGGATGTATAAGGGGCCCAATGGGGCCTAAGTGCTGTGGCTCAATAATTCTTATTGACCACCCTCCCAACCAGTTCCATATTCCAGTATAGGTTTTACCGTCCAAGGCTAACGATACACACAAAATTAATTGAAAATATAAAATTTCTTTAATTGCAATTAGGTGAATCTGTGGAAAAACCTGATGACTTAAACATGATATGATGCACTGACATCTACAATTATAAGATTCTCAAATACACATGCAGTCCTGGCTTGGTGGCTTATGGTTCTTCGAGCAAACTAAGCCACATACAAAGATGCATGCTTGCACATAACAGGGACAATGCGGTCAACTCCCAATCTGCAACGGTAGTCCTATTAAACCTTCCCTCATTTTACACAGTGTTATAGGGGGAGGCGAGGTTAGTAGTTCTTAGGCTGCAAAATTTAGGGGGGGGGGCTATGCGACACTGATCTCGTTCGAGTCAGAAGAAAATAAAATATATTGTGGTAAACTCTATCCTCTGGCTACATTGTGCTAAAGATTCCTTTCACGAACTTTCCAAGCTGGGGATACCAGCTCGCCAATACTGGAAAGAAGGAATATCTGCTAATAAAACTCACCTGCTACGCAGAAAGATCTAGGTCTGGAATATATGGATAAACTCCGGGAACAGGCCTCAGTTTCGCTCTTGGAATACAGCACAATATTCCAGACAGAAATATATGAAATACTAGAAAATATTCTCGAAATTAAAAGGAAAACTTATGTAAATAAATAGATTCACATCGTGGAAATAATCAGGCGGTACTGACAGTGATGTGTAAGTTTAACTTAGTAATAGTAGTGGAAGAAATCAAAGCTCTAATAGAACAGAATTTGATTAAACTGATCTGGAGGCCACGACACAGTAGCATTCTAGAAAATGACAAAGCTGAAAAACTCGCTAAGCAAGGACCTATATAGTCTATAGTGTTCCTTGGCCCATAACCAGCGCTCAGAGTGTCAAAGGGCAGTGGAAGGATGTACATAATAGACTGGGTTAAGGAAGAATACATTAGATACTCGTAGAACATACCAAGACGTAGATATGGCAAGACCTACATGCCTAAATCATATACGAAAGGAAATTCGGCAAGTGCTCTTGCAAAGCAGATATCAGCTGAGAAAAGTAACAGGGTTAGTCATGAACACGAACGATGGCTTGGATTTTGATGGAATAAAAAATTAAATCGACTGATTTTTTCAGACCTGTTCGTGCACTTCACCAGAGCACGGCTTTAGGGGTGATTCGGCTTTCAAATATCACCCTGTATATCACTACTGTAGAACTTATATTAGGAAGTGTTGTAAAATTTAGACACATGTTTTTGTTAAAGAACACGGTAAAACTTTTCGACGTTGTAACAAAATCCGACTTAGGAAATATTTCGTATGAAAAGCGTGCTTCACGTAAAAATATCGTGGAAGAGGTTTTTAATATTTGTAATCATATTTTCGCTCTACGAAGCGATTTTTATGCAAAATTTTCAATAACTCCTCAAGGAGCGTCATTTTAGAAAGTGCAGTAAATGTCGCTGCACAGGGACGTAATGTCGCCCCGACACAAAAATTTTATAAACTATAACAAAATTTGACTTTAACTTCGGAATTTTCAAAATTAAAAACCTTTTTACGAATCCACGTTGTCAAGCACTGCAACTCATACGAGGTCTTGAATATGAGGACAAGTTAATCCAGCGTCTGTCCAAAGTATATCGTGAGTTTTAGCGAAAATGGCCCTTAGCGACATGGGACCCCCATCGTTTCCTAGCAGTCGATTTTGACGGGGAAATGATGAGTTTTAACGGGGTTTGCCCTAAACCGGTTCCTCAGTGATTCGGTGTCAGAAAAGTATCTTTACCATGTACTCATATGTGCATGGGAACCGCCTTGCCTGAACGTATAAAATTGTAATTGCAGAATACAATTCGAAGTAGTAGCGCTTCAAGCATTTTTAAGCTCTGAGGAGCGACCAAAATTGATATTGAAATACAAATACGTGAATAAGACAGGCAAGCAAAAGCCCACCAAATTTCAGAAACATTGAACTTCTCTTGAATCTTTTAGTGTAATCGTTAGCTCACAAAACTTTATTTTGGATGGTAGTTGGTACATTATGAATCGTTCCGTTCCTCACCATGTGTTGCACACGGGCCAGACTAGTGTTTGTTAAACATATTTCTTAAAAGTTGTTGTAAAACCATAAATTTTTGAAGAATCAATATATATTTTTGAACTTTATATTGCATTTTAATTGTGTTTTCTAACAAAATTCCCTTTCAGGTATAATTTTAAGAAAGTGTGGTACATCCAGTGTTAGGTTTATAGTATTACGACGTCCAATAGATACCATTAGAGCAGCAGTTAAGCAAAAAACGAACAGTAAGTATAAATTTTCATATTATTCTCCGTCTGAAACAGTCATCTTGAACCCTAATTTTGTTAAAGTTAACATTCACTTTTGAAATATATTAAAAGTCCTTCAGACTCAAAAAGATGAATCGTTCACATTTTAAATGGTAAGTAATCGAGAATTATGTTTATATAAATTGAAAAAGCTAAATTTGTTTCGTAGTAATTGAAATTGAATGATGTTGGTAAGCAAATATTCACTTTTTAGTAACGGCGATGAAACTTAGTTTTGAAAGTATAGTAAAAAGTGATTTAGTAAGTACAATGAAAATAGGAATCAGGAAGTCTATTGAATAAATTTCATGATTTTAGTTATTTATGAATAGAAATGGAGTTATGTAGAATTTAGTTGAATTTACTATTATGAATTTTCTACAAAATTGACAAAACTAAAAACTTGCAACTGTGACTGAAGTATGTGATCAAAAGCTTAGTTTTAGGACGTACTTTAAATTTTGAAATTATAAGTATGTGAATTTTGATATTTTTTTGAGGAAATTGCTTTACTAACATGTTGTGACAATGTTAATGGATGAATTGTTGCTAATGTTAGTATTTTCAGTTTTTTTTTTCATTTAGGCTAAATTAACAAGGTAGGTTAGCACCCACAGACCATGCAATCGTGCAGAAATACCTGCATAAAATAGGAAGGTAATGAAGCAACCTGGATTGCGATGAGATGCGTGAAGCAGCAAAACATATATTCTGTCAGTGTGAGGCACAGAATCGCAAGAGATAAAATATTTTTGGGGTTACAAAGAGAAAAATTCAAACTTATACGAGTAATACAACTCTGTCGATTAGTTAGCATCACAGGAACCATCGGAAGCATAGAGAAACAGCGAGAGCCACAATACGTCAATGTAGACTGTAATTGCACCGGAACTGAACTTAGTAAACGACCCTGAGTATAAAAATAGTTGGATTTGATAGAGACGTTGTACTGAATGACCCTCAAGATACCCCTACTTAACCCCCTTGGATTTATCCTATGGAGATATTTACAACGCAGCATTTAAAGCAAAATGTACACAACCCAGCCCGATACTACTAAATCACTCAAGACGTTCCTCGTAACGTCCGACAGTACTTTAGACAAATACAAATAATTATTTTTAATTGAAAAAAAATGAAGCGTCGCTTTATAGGAGGTTTATTAAGTTTTAAAACGTTGTACTATACACCTTTCTTTCATTTATAATTAACAGACTGAAAATTTAAGCAATACAAGAAAAAAATTATTGGATCTATTTCTATTCATACTTTTTAAGTATTTTTGTTCATGCTGCTTCTACTCCCAAAACAGAGCCCCCTGTTTTGGTTTACATCCTTGTTGTTTTACAGTGATCTAATTTTTCCTTGATTGTCTCACTGCAACATCTTCTGGAGTTTATCAATGGTATTTTCTTACTACTACTACTACTACTACCTCCGTAATTTGCATTTTGCATTTCTAGTGGCGTATTTCAAATTGGTAATTTTCTATTCCTTCCGTCTAGTTGATTGAATATTCCGCGAGCCTCAATTCTCCCGAGGATCTCGTGATTGCATCGAGGGTCCTCACGTTTTGCTCTCTTTTCTTTCAGAGACCAGCTTAGTTCATAGGCTTATTATATATTAGTGATAGTCACTCAGCTGGGTAATTTGCGATGAGGCGTTGTAGACTATTCCTTTCTTGTATAATCATAATAATTGACCAGGGCAAGGTCGGATAAATTGCCCAAATATTTACATGTAAACCTAAAGAAATGTTTCGTAAACAGTTTCATGCTCGGAGATTGTAGACCATGTGATCTGCAACGTAGTTCAATATTTGTCTTATTGTTTAAAAGTACTTGTTTACATTTTGTAAACATACATGATTCATTAAAATTTGACATATAGATTGTAATAAAATTTTTCATTTTTTTTACAAATAATGACACATTTTATCCTGCTGTTTGTTTCAGATAAAGTATAATATACAAATAATTATTTGCTTATGTACATACATACCAATTTTACTATTCTAACTCTACACTATATATAATATATGTAATTGTATGAGTTAATACCGATTTTCTGTCATATCCTATTCTATTTATTCTGTTCTAACAAAAGCAAATTCCAAATATAAAAGCATACCACAAAAACATCAAGTTTTGACGGCACAATGAAATTTTTTTTTTTTGCTTTTGGTCATGAACCATGCAGCCAGTCACTGATAGTTTAATAATTCCTATAAATAAACCTAGCACAAATCAACGAGACTGAATATGAAAAAACGAGGAAAAATGACGGGGACACACACTTCTCATCCAGGGGTTTTTGTAATTTAGACAGCACAAAGGAGACCTAGGAAAGCAGGGAAAACTAACATGAGGAAACACAGCAGGTATACGAGACTAACTTATAGCTTAATTTCAGTTTCCTTTACGATATTTATAATACTGTTGTATATTTTCCTTGAACCAATTGACAGTAGACTTAGTAAATTATAAGGAGCGGGAATATTGCAATCTTGGACAATTCTTTGTATTGGCGTAGTAGTGGCAGCTTTGTATTTTGCGCAACCAAAGAACACGTGATCAAGGTCTCCTATCACGTTGCATTCTTCACAATTGCTTGAGGTAAAAACTCCAATTTTAAACAAATGGGCAGGGTAGCATGCGTGGCCAAGCTTTAATCATATCAGAGTTGTGATATACTTTCTTGAACAGGAATATTCATCGTGCCAATAATGACTGGGAATATCAGTGTGTATTAAGGTGTATCTAGTAGGATTTGTGAAACAGAATTATTTCCACATAACGAACCATTTAAGCCTGTTATTTAATTTCAATACAGTCTGTCTGTCACTTGCACATAACTGCTCGTTCAAAAGATGTCCAGAATTAGCACTTTCTTTCGCCAGAATGTCAACTTGTTCATTATACTGTAATCCAATATGAACTTTCACCCAAACAAAAACAACATCCCTTCCTGATGATTTAATTCGAGCAGTATGTTTAATTTTAAATAGATATGGGTTGGTCTTGTATGAAAAAGCAAAGTTCTTTTAATACTCATGAGAACAGAGAGCGAGTCTGACAGAATTAAGGAAACATTAGACGTGGATGTTTCAACATATTTTAAAGCTTGATATATTGATATAGCTTCTGCTGTAAAAATAGAGCAATGGGAGTTTAATTTAAACTTGGATTCAATTTCTTGAGATGGTACAATAAACGCTCCACCGGCGCCTGATGTAGATTTGAAGGCATCTGTATAAACAAGTTCTACATTCTCAAGTTGACTTACCACGCTTTGTAAAATATTGAAACTGATGAGAGGGTTTTCACAGTAATTTGGAGTAATAATGGAAATGTTATTAGTTAAACTGAAGTAGTCGATTTTATTTATGTAAGTACTATCAATCATTTGGATCCTTTCACTATGTTCTCTAAATGCTGAACAAAGAGGAGGGGATGTTTTTTTAATCCAATACTTGTTGGATAAATCAAAAGTATTTAACTGTGCTATTTTGGAAACAAAACTGTAGAGTAGAATACTTGTTTTATAATAAATCTTTCACTTAACATTTCTCTTCTTAACTACATGTTACTTCTACATGTAACGCATCAACTGGAGAAGACTTCATTGCACCAAGACAAATTCTAATAGCTTTAATCTGTATAATATCTAAACTTTTCAATGTAGATTTACTCGCAGATCCATATATTGTACAGCCATAATCAACTATAGATCTTATGTAAGATCTATAGAAAACCAAAGCCGTTTTAACATCCGCACCCCACCAAGTTTTGGTTACCACTTTTAGAAAATTGATACCCTTTTTGCACTTTGTAACTATTGACTCTATGAATGGTTTCCATTTTTTTTATCAAAAATTACCCCTAAATATTTTACCTGAGCCTTAAAAGGAAATGTGAACGTTCCTAGTTGAATATCGGACATATTTGGAACATTGTGCCATATAAACACAGAGTAAATTGATTTTTCTTTGGAGAGTTCAAAGCCATTGGTAGTAAGCCATTGGCTTACGTTAGCAACACCAACCTCTAACATTTCCATTGCCTTATCATACTTTTTGTTTTCTACATACAGACAGAAATCATCTGCATATTGAACAATATTCAGAGAGATCTTGTAATTTTGATGGAGGTCCGCTGTATATAAATTAAACAACAGAGGGCTCAACACAAAATCTTGGGTTAGTCCAAGATTGGTCATTCGGGGTCCAATTTTTTCATTTCTGTTATTTCTTAAATATATTACTCGACCCGAATAAAGTATTATGATAGATCTGGCAATGTGACAAGGAATAGAGAAGAATTCAATCATTTTTCGTTCCAATATTAACAAATCAACAGAGTCATAAGCTCCTTTGATATCCAGGAATAATGCACATAAATAATTCTTTTTATAAAAACTATTTTGAATGTCTAATGTTAACGTAGATGCAGCATCGATAGTGCCAAAATTTCTTCTGAACCCAAACTATTTTACTTGAAGAGAATTCTGCTGGAGGCAATGAAATTATAATATCTATAAATTGTATAATTTTAGGGGTTATCTGATGTTTTTGTCTCTAGACCATTGTCAAAAAGTCGTAAAATCGAAGCTAAAAGTGGAAAAGTGCAAGGGACAAACTTCTGTTTATCATCATATACATTAAATTAACTAGATTTGTTTTAAAGTATCTATATTTAAATACTAATAATAGGAGTAATACCAAATTCAATTTACGTGTTTGTTACATTCCTAATTTCTTACAGTTCCTTATTTTCAAATAGTCTAGCAAATCTAAGATTTTCCCGTATACGTTATATAAAAATGTTATACTATTACCAATTGATTTTTATTGTTTAAAGTATCTCTTCCATGATCATGCAAACTTAAATTCTGACAAAATAAAACAGAACTATTTGACATAATTTGTACATAAACATATACATTTACACTCTACACTTTTAGTTTAGTTTTAAGATTTTTTATATGATCGAGAGACCTTAACATGTCAATTGAATCTGAATAAATTTTGAGAAAGAAAAATCAAGTGTTATTTTATTTTTCTTAATTTTGTTCATAACTTCTATTATTAATAAGGCTTACCTTAGCTCCATTTCGTAGTAGTTCTTTTGCGTATTGCAAACCGATCCCCGAAGCTCCACCTGTAATTAGTGCCACTTTTTCTTTTAATTCAAATTCCATTTTTTATATAATTACATCTATAATTTATTTAACGCCAAAATGTTTCTGTCATATGAAGCTAAGTTCTAAAATATAAATGGATACAATTTGTTTAGAAATAGATAAATCAGTAGATAGATAGATAGATAACTAGATGTTTATTTAACTATTATGTACACAATGTACATTTATAACAGTCGACTTGGTGGTGTGATGGACAGTGGCGCGTCCTCTCACGCAGAGGGCCTGGGTTTAAAACCGGGTCACAGCAAGTCGATGAGATATAGAGGATGAGCGGATCTGCTCGCGTCACCATCTTTCGAAAGACATGTAAAAGTGTGGGTTCCGTGTATCTACAATGTGAACACGTTAAAGATCCCTACCTCACGACAAACTGTGGGGGTTCGGCAAAATTTCCAGGTCAAGGGTCCCAGTGCTTACACAGACACTGATGAGCTTATCCCCTGGCGTCGGTGATTGGCCTTGGTAACGGAAATAGGCCGACGTTAAATAAATGATTAAAAAGAAAAACATATGTAGCAAGTAAATTAATATATAATATAGGTTACTGTATAGTGTATAAGTAGGAGAGCTTCATGTTATTCAGAAGAAAACCTCTTAAATCTGTGTATTTAACATACACAACAAATAAGAGTTCCTTAAAAAAAGCTTTGAAAACGGAAAGAGACTACTTTCCGAAACGTCAGCAAACCGTTATTTCTGTGTTTATTCCAATTTATATTATTTGTAAAAAAAAACAACCTCTGACTGTTCCTTTGACGTAAACGTCAAAGGTGCAGAGGCTTTTTTCCAGTAATTCTATTATTTTGTAGACTCGGTGACTTGTTTTTGAAGGTGGTAGAAGACCCAAATAAAAGGAAAGAATATTCGTAGAATGCCACAAACAACTTTCAGAGAATACCTTACTCAAACTCTCCCCAAACCTACATTGGACAAACCACATGCGTTTATAACATTATATATATATATCATCACTAGCTCAATATTATTGGCTACTAACAAGACATACTATACACAACACGGAAGCAACAGCACTCACATATTTTCAGAAAATACGGATAATTCAATCAAGATCGAGAGACGTCCAAATTGTTTCAACAAAATGGATGGCGGCCTTCGACTTCCAGTTGCCTGGAAATCATTGATTTCCAGAGCAACCACACAATCTTCATCTAGACCCCGCAACAACTAACCTTGTGAAAAAACCATTCTTTCTTCTTCCTTTCTCTTAGAAGGTAATAGGACACTATGGCGACCTCCCACCACTTTTTATTTTGACGGTTGCCAGGACACTTCACCGCTTTGTAAAATGGAAGCAGTGGGGTAGAATAGCAATATAATTATTAGTCCAATATCGCCTAGTGACCAACTCAGAAGCTCTTAATACTGCTGACATCTTCTCAACCCAACCTAACCTAACCTAGCCCAACCTAACTTAAGTGACCAACGAGGCGTTGTTTTCCCCCCTAAGGACTTGTTAATATGGCCCGCGCCAGATGAATCTCGCATAATAAGGACTTGTTAATGTGGCTTACGCTAGATGAATCCCGACTAATACGGCCTGTGCCAGACGAATCTTGCCTTAGAAATATTTATCTATGCTGTGTTAATTAGACGAACCCTGTTAGTAGTGCAGGCGTAGCTCTATTAGAAATGGTGGGGGATGCGAATCACTAAATTGAATTGTTATCACGTGAATCGTTTCTCCGGTAGATTGATTCCTTCAGATAAATCGCGGCTTTAATTCGAATTCAAATATCCCCCCTGGGGCGAAATTTATTAAATATTACTGCTTTAATAAAAATGTTCAAAAACCAAACACACGCCCAAATCATCAGGAATCTCCACGTGTACAATTCGCTGTTAAAAAATCGCCGTTTATATCAAACTGACATTTATAATTATCAAACTAGAATGTTACACATTTCACTAAAAAAATCCCATTTCTAACTAAAATCACGCACATACACACAAACATAATTGATAGTCTAAATATTCAACAAATATACGAAAATAAAAAAGCGTAGTAACAACCGGTTATAATGTGCCTATGTTTTATTCTAACTAACACCAATAATTGCGAAGACGGCGTTTACTTGACGACAAAATATCGAGGAGGATCGGTACTTCGGTGCACAAAAAAAAAGAAGCCCTCTTATTCTCTGTCATAACAGCAGAACCTCAAGACTTTTCGGCCATTCAACAAAAAATGATCCCTTTGTATTAAAAGAGTTGCATTGCCACGACGAATAAGAAAATTACCCGTATCGGCAAAAATGTATGCCGCAGGTCTTACTATTAACAATTTCAGTACCTCTCTGCACACAACAACACTCGATGAACACGCAACACCTCAGAATAACTAAAAATTACCATTTGACAAGCATAATTGATAACGTATACTCCGCATATCATTTTTATACCAGATGGCAAGTTTTACATAAGGCTGATAAAGAGAAATAATTTTTTCAACCTCGAAATTTTATTGTATTTTCACCTAGTACGAGGACAAATGCTATTAAGCCAGGCGTTTTAGACTTTTACTGCTCAATTCATGCCCTACGAACTTTTTTTATTGTGTTTATTTGGACGTCTTGAATGACACTTGGTAGTTACGCCACGATAAACCTGGAGGATTTAGTGAAAACCTCGTCGGAAGGTCGAGGAAACAGCGGATTCGCGATTAACTCAGTTTTTATGGCTCAAACAGGAACACCTATTATAAGGGCGTGTTGTACTAATCTTTTTTAATCCTACGATCAAGGAAACCAAGATTAAGTTTAAGACAGTTTCGTGTTGTACGAAGCAAAGTTATCGGAAAATCAGCTGATCTGGTTCTACTCCCTGTCCAGGAGTCTGTATCCACTCATGGTCAGGGGTAGCAGACTTAACAGACAAAATAAAAAATTGTTGTACACGATGGTGGTCAGGCCATCCATCACATACGCGGCGCCGGTGTGGTGCAGCATACCGGTCACGACAATGAGAAAACTGAAAGTGTTGGAACACAAATTTATGCGCCTCATCTCTAATTCTGGAAGGTACACCTCCCTCAGAGACCTATACGCACTTTGTCACGACATAACCCCAATAGCGGACTACGTCCAGGATATCTCCCAGAAATTCTACTCTTTCAAACTGGGCGATAGTCCACTAACAAGAAACATAACACAAATTAGACAGCATAATGCCCCATTTCGGATTAAACACACCCTACCGTACCAGACGTTACCGATCTTCCGGCAACCTCTGTAGCCAAACTTCAACAACTATAACTTTCGCTTACCCTATCCACCTTACTGATATTTCATACCTTTACATCTTTAAATCTTTCCTGTCCCCCTCTTACTTTCTGTTTGTTTCTTTTTGTCTCGTTTGTTTCTCGTTGTCTCTTTTTGTATTTTTGTCTCTAAATTCATTTTCCATCAAAATTTTATAACAAAATCAAAGTTTTCCGAAAACCAAAGTTTAGGCCAGCCTATGCGCAGCCCGGCATTTGCACGTCTCGCAGATGGTTCGTCGTCCAGATTGAGGTACCAGCGTCAACACCCAAATTAGAAACAGTGAAGTGCGCGAGCTACCTTATAAAAGTGTAATTTTAAGTTTTGTTAAATCTGTTTTTTTTTAGATGTTTGTAAATTTTATCACCTTTTTTAATCTGCATTATGCAGAAGGAGCCTAGGTATAAGTTTTAATTGTTTTAAAACCGAACCAGGCCTAGTCCGCCCGGTCCTGCAATCCGCCACAGCGAATAACGCAGTGGTTGCACGGTCGGTCCCGGGTTAGGCCTTGGGGAGGTAATTATTGTATGTTACTGTTAAATAAAGAAGTTTTGAATTTGAATTTGATCTGGTTCTAAGTGGGCGACTGTCTATATTGGCATCTCTGATTCTATCAAAAGTACAAAAATCAATATAAATCTCTGATTTGTGACGTAAATTGTTACACATGTCAAATTACCGAGAGTGACAAGTTGAGAAAATTGCAGAAGTAATAGAAAGTGAGATAATCTAACAATAAAATTATTATTATTACTTAATAAATAATATAATTTATAAACAATGCAACCATGCAAGCCACCAACCCCAGAACAAAAAAAAACAAGCAATTTTACCTCTGAAGAGGAAATTTTGTTGACCTCAAACAAATTAAATGCAAAAAGACGGACCACGATAACAATAAGGTGAAAGCTCAAGCTTCGGTCAAAATATTCCGTGATATCGACTCATTAAAAAATAAATTTAAAAACATCAAAACCCGCGGCAAAAAGAAGTTTGCTGAGCACAAATCAATATAATTTGAAAAATGTGAGGTTAGATTCAACTGATCCAAGTTTTAAACCTCCAACGTAATGGATTTAAGTGATCTTCGAATCAACCATCGTTAAAACGCCGATTTGCAATACAACGAATCTGGACCACTGATCCTCGAATCAGCGTTGATCCGGAGATCAAATTGTTAGTACAACGCGCCCTCAAAGTTGTACATCTGTAAATTCTCTACCTTAAAGGTCCTATACATTTTTTTTCGTACGCCTAAACGTTTTGGAGATACAACGCGGACTAAATTTAGTTCCGCCAAACCTCTTTGTCACCACATATTTAGCAATTATCTTACTTTCTATGTCTCAGAATGAAAATTAAATATTGCTGTTATAGAGCTCGGTTATCTTTATTCTCTACCAAAATGTCTTATACACTTTATTTAGATTTACAGCGAATAAGTAAAAAAATTCATTCATTTCCGCACTACCTTAGAGGTAGAATGCCCGGATCAGTCTTACTTTTCTACAGCTACATGTTCCTGTACAACCCTTCGTACAGTTGCAAAAAGTTGAATGTAACAATATGTCTGGTGCTGGTGGTAGCTGTGCTGGTACTGGCTGCAAAATATCATTCTTCCTAATGCAGCAAAACTGCTCAGGATCAATATCTTTTCCCAATCATGTCTGAACTTGATAATACACTCTATACAAATGTTGTTGAGCTGCTGAAGATGTTGGAAGAAGTGATGATAATTTTATAGCTATTGAAAGTTTTGTAGATTTGGCAAAAGTTAAATACCGGTAATTGTCTATGAAAGTTTTCGTTTTGGGAGCACCATATATTGCAAGAATAATCTTCATTCCATTAAAAATTAGTTCGTCCAAAGGGCAGTTTTTCTTGCATGAACACATGTTTCCGGCTATTTCTTAAACATTTTGAACACTTGAGTTTTCCCTTTGTGAAACAAGGCGGATGTGGTATCGCATTCTGTCAGGGCGTGCAAAACAAAATATGCTTTAAGCAATTTGCATATTTGTCCGTGCTGGTAGTAGAATAATGTTTTGTTTCCACTTTTCCTTTTCCTTGTTTTTTGAAAATGATATTACTGCTAGAAATTATGCGCCCAAGTAAAATGACCAACGAGTCAATATCTTCTCCAACAATGACGGGGGTGTTTTGAGTTGATTGTTCAATTGCTGTCTCAACAATGAGGACATTGGTATCATCCTGGGCTTGTTTGGCTCCAATGTTGGCATTATTTAATTGTTTCATAAACTTTTCAATTAACTGCTTTTTATTTGATCTATTAAATAGGAGCTTCTCCTGGTTCCATCGAAACGAACTGCACAGGATGACGAAACACGTGCGATTCGTCGTCGCTGTTCCATGGCTTTTATATTTTTTATGTTGTGCGATTAGCTGTCGAATACGACAACAGTACTGGAACCGTAATAATTTAACGGAACTAAGGGCATTTTTCACTTAGTCTGCGCATATCTCCAAAATGTTTAGGCGTACGAAAAAAATGTATAGGACCTTTAAGATAGAGAATTTACAGGTGTACAACTTTTATAATAGGTGTTGTTCCCGTTTGGGCCATAAAAACTGAGTTAATCGCGAATTCGCGGTTTCCGCGACCTTCCAGCGCGGTTTTCACGAAATCTTCCAGTTGTATCGTGGCGTAACTATCAAGTGTCATTCAAGATGTCCAAATAAACACAATAAGAAAACAAATTTTTTTGTAGGGCACGAATTTAGCACAGAGGTCAATTTGACAGCTAAATGCCTGGAGTAATCATTTTTACCATACATTACATTTATATAAACGTATTTAGTTCGTTGATAGGGAAATAATTTTTGCAACCTCGAAATTTTATCGTATTTTACTTAGTAAAGAAATAAAAATACATGTTTCCAATAAACTGCATACTAATAATAATAACTTTTTACGATAACCGTGGACGCGAAATTAACAAAGAATATAAATAGATAGATAGATAGATAATACGTTTATTTAGCCCTTGGCTATATATACAATCAAAAATAATCTCTGTTTTACATTAGAAACCACATATAAATTAAACAAAGTAAAATTATTTAAAATGAAATATATATATATAATTCACATCATAGTATCTTTTAATAGTCTTTTCAAAGTATTTAGATTAGTTCTACGTAAGTCTGTATTCAATTGGTTATATTCAACAACTCCTTTATAAAAAATTGAGTTATGTATTAATGCACTATTGGCCCGTTTAATTACAAAATTTCCCTTTCCTCAGGTGTTATAGTCGCGGGAGTCCCGCAAGGATCGTGCCTGTCACCAAAGTTATACAAATATACAACCTGTACGTCTCCGACTTCCCAGAGTTCCCGAATACGAAGCTGGCCAACTACGCTGACGACACGGCCATGTACACGCATTCGCATAACACCCAAGCAGCGAACATGCTACTGAATTCATACATGGCTCGTACCACGGCGTATTACGACCAGTGGAATATTCGGGTAAATGCTGAAAAGTCGGAGGCGATAGTCTTCACACGCTGTTTCACTGAAAATAAAATCCTAACACCAATCTCGATCCGAGGAAATAAAATTACAACTAAAAGGTACGTGAAGTACTTGGGGTCAGACTTTACCAGCGACTGACGTTTAACACGCATATATGAGACAATACGGACGATTTACTCCCTGTCCAGGAGTCTGTATCCACTCATGGTCAGGAGTAGCAGACTTAACCGACAAAATAAAATATTGTTGTACACAATGGTGGTCAGGCCGTCCATCACATACGCGACGCCTGTGTGATGCAGCATACCGGCCACGACAATGAGAAAACTAAAAGTGTTTGAGCACAAATTTATGCGCCTCATCTCTAATTCTGAAATATACGCACTTTGCCACGACATAACCCCAATAGCGGACTACGTCCAGGACATCTCACAAAAATTCTATTCTTTCAAGCTGGGCGACAGTCCGCTAACAAGAAACATTACACAGATTAGACAGCATAATGCCCCATTTCGGATAAAACACACCGTACCATACCAGACGTTACCGATCTTCCGGCAACCTCTGTAGCCAAACTTCACCAACTATAACTTCCGCTTATCCTATCCACCTTTACTGATATTTCATACCTTTTGAATCTTTAAATCTTTCCTGTCCCCCTCTTTCTTTCTGTTTGTTTCCTTTTATCCCGTTTATTTCTTGTATTCTTTTTGTAAATTTTTGTCTCTAAATTCATTTCCATTCAAAAATTTTCAACAAAAAAACCAAATTCTCGAAAAACCAAAAATTTCAAAACCACAGTTTAGGCCAGCGTATGCGCAGCCCGGCGATTTCTCACCCTGCGGAAGGCTCCTCGTGTATGTTGAGGTGTCAGCATCAGTGTCAAAATTACTTGGTGAAAAGTGAAAGTTTTTAAAAAATGTGTAGTTCTTAAGTTTTATGAAATCTGTTTTTTAGATATATGTAATTTTAATACTTTTTTAAATCTGTTTGTTAGCAGAGGGAGAATAAGTTTTAAGTTTTAACTGTTTTTAGCCAAGTCAGACCCAATCCGCCCGGCCCTGCAATCAGCCACCGTGAATCGCGCGGTGGTTGCACGACCGAACCCGGAGTGAGTTCTGGGGAGGCAACTGTAATTAAAATTGAAAATAAAGTTATATTGAAATTGAATTAGGTGTTATAGTCATGTACTTTTTCGTGATTTTGTTAAAATATTTTTTATTGAATCTGGAACTAGGTCCTTGTCAATTTTATGTATGAAAATTATAACGTATACTTTAAAAAGTTCTCTATATTCAATAATGTTCATCCAACTAAGACATTTTAACATGTCATCTATCCTAGTGTATACAGGGTGTTGCATCATGAGAGGGACATAGCTTAATAGGAGGTAGAGAACATCAGTGGTAACCGGAACCTCCCATAGAAATGTCTCATTGGGCCTTCATTACGAAGTTACAGGGTGTTAAATAATTTTTGGCCAAACCTGTTTTTTGTCATAACTTTGACAGGGAATGAAATAACGGATTCATATTTGGTACGGCTAATGTACTAACGAGCCCCAAGAGGTACATGTATAAAAAAAATATATCCAGGTCCGCATTCACTATAATTTATGTTTCTTCTTTGCATCAATAAAACATCACCCTGTATATATTTTTTTGAAATTTCGATACGATATTCGAAAAGAGCAAGAAAAAACAAACAAAATGGCCTATTTCATTTTTTGTTACACCTTCGTGGTTATTTAAATACGTTGTTTAAATGTGCAAGAAAATGGATTACAGAACCCTATTAAATGAGAGGCACGTGAAATAAATAGTTTTATAACTAAAATTTGCAAAAATTCTATTGAGCCTAGGTGGTCTGGGTGAATCCTAATTCCGGCACGTTTTAAAGGTCCATTTTGGTAAAAAACTGTGGTCCTAATAAGTAATCAGGTATGAAATAACACAATTTTTAATCAATCACAGTAGGCTTGTTCAAAGAATAAAAGTGACAGATAATTTAAACCATTTAGGCCTAAGCAACCAGTTACTTTGATCAAGAAAATCATCAACATTTTATACTTAATAAAAATTGGAAAAGAGAACAAACTAAAATCTAAATAAATAAAATATTTTCCATTCAATTAACAATAAATAACAAAACAATAACTAAATGTGTTTAAAAATAAAACGTAATTGACACTAAAGTAAATTTTCAAAATATCCTCCCCCACATTCCGTGCATTTTCTTGCGCGTTTAGAAAGGTCACCAATTGCTCGACGTATCATTTCTGGATTATTCCGTATTTCGTCGCAGGTTGTAACGATGCACTGGATTAAATGTTGTCTACTTTCAATTTCAATATTATAAACCTCGTTTTTTAAGTGGCCCCATAAAAAGTAATCACAAGGGTGACAATCAGGAGATCTTGGTGGCCATTCATGTGGACCCCCGCGTCCAATCCATCTATTAGGATACACATTGTTTAAGTGTTCTCTTACTTGAAGGTTAAAATGTGGTGGGGCCCCATCATGCTGAAACAACATGCCTCTTATACCGATATTTTCTAACATATTCGGTAAAATGTTTTGAAGAAAATCAAAGTAAATTTCACCATTCAATCTTTCTTCAAAAAAATGTGGCCCTATCAAATGTCTATTCACAAGTCCGGCCCAAACATTTACAGAATACCTGTGTTGCGAACGGCGTTGGCGTACCGCATGTGGGTTTTCCTGTGCCCATTTATGATTATTTCGTGAATTGTTTACTCCATCCCTTGTAAATTGTGCCTCATCCGTAAATAAGGTTCTGTAAATGACTGGGCGATGGTTAGACAACCAATGACAAAATGCCAGGCGAAGGATATCGTCGCCTTGTTGAAGACGCTGTACCTGCTGGATATGATATGGATGGTAACGTTCTCTTTTTAGGGTTCTCCATACTCGCCAATGAGGAATACCAGTTGCCAAACTGATTCGTCTAGTGCTCATATTTGGGTTTTCTTGAACTACGTTTATAATATTGTTTTGTTCCTGCACACCTTGTTGTAAAACACGCTCCACAACTGCAGAAGTAGGAAACTTTCCGTGTTGTCTTGCATACTGGAACACCGTACTAAAGGTTTTATGATTAGGGCATCGACGACCAGGAAGACGCAGCCGATATTCTCTTTCCGCCAACCTACCATTTCCATTACAGAAAACATAGATGAATATTATGTCAGCATATTCCACGTTTGTAAATTTTACTGGCATAGTTAAAATATTTTCACAAGTTTTCACTAACTAAATGCGGATTATTGACACATTAAATTACTAACAAACAATTATTCAACTGTTTAGGAGATTTCTTTTTATTATCTGTCACTTTGAACAAGCCTACTGTGATTGATTAAAAATTTTGTTATTTCATACCCGATTACTTATTAGGACCACAGTTTTTTACCAAAATGGATCTTTAAAACGTGCCGGAATTAGGATTCACCCAGACCACCTAGGCTCAATAAAATTTTTGCAAATTTTAGTTATAAAACTATTTATTTCACGTGCCTCTCATTTAATAGTGTTCTCTAATCCATTTTCTTGCACATTTAACAACGTATTAAATAACCACGAAGGTGTAACAAAAAAATGAAATAGACCATTTTGTTTGTTTTTTCTTGCTCTTTTCGAATATCGTATCGAAATTTCAAAAAAATATATACAGGGTGATGTTTTATTGATGCAAAGAAGAAACATAAATTATAGTGAGTCCGGACCTGGATATATTTTTTTTTATACATATACCTCTTGGGGCTCATTAGTACATTAGCCGTACCAAATATGAATCCGTTATTTCATTCCCCTGTCAAAGTTATGACAAAAAACAGGTTTGGCCAAAAATTATTTAACATCCTGTAACTTCGTAATGAAGGCCCAATGAGACATTTCTATGGGAGGTTCCGGTTACCACTGATGTTCTCTACCTCCTATTAAGCTATGTCCCTCTCATGATGCAACACCCTGTATACTGCATTTTAATATAACTCGCATCGCTCTGTTTTGTAACCTTTGTAATCGTTCTAGATCGGTCTGATTAGCCATATACAGGATTGTGCTGCAAAAGTTAAAATGCGGTAGTATTATAGCATTATAAACAGTTTTTTTGCATTTATTGACAGGTACCAACTGACACGTTTAAGAACGCCCATATTTTTTGAAATTTTTTACATGTAAAATCCACATGACTTTTAAAATTTAAATTACAATCAACAATAACTCTTAGATATTTGATTTCTGAGACCAATGACAGATTTACTTCTTGAATGAACTATTTCTTCTCGATTCCCCCTGTATAATTACTTTCTCAATTTAAGCTTTAAATGAAAATAAATAATATACAGCCCGTCTGTAATGTACTCATGTTCTATTTTAGTTAGTCAGCACCAATATTTGCAGGCATAACAGCGAGTAAACTTTTAGACCCGGTCATCAAAAATACAGTACAGGCGGGGCTGTATTGAGGGTCGTGGGGGATTCATTTCTGCTTTAATAAGAATAACGTTTAAAAACAAAAAATATAATGAGCATCAGAAATTTCTATGTTTACACTCCACCGTTTGTGTGAAAATAGCCGTATATATGAAACTGACATCTATAATTATCAAAGTAGAATAGTACATTTCTCCATGTAGATATCTATTTAATACTAGAAGTAATCGCGGCTTTAATTCGAATTCAAATATTTACAAGTCCGGGAAAATTTATTAAATATTGATGGTTTAATAAAAATAGTGTTTAAAAAACAAGCACATGCCCACAAATATAATGAACATCAGAAAGCTGCATGTTTACCATTACATAAAGGTAATTAGTTCTTTGGTAGGAAAAATATTTTTTGGGGATGCCTTTTTTATACCGAGTCGAATATATTACATAAATATAATATAAATGAACTATTTCCCCTTCGATTCCCCTGCAAAATTACTTTCAACCTCAATTTAATCTTTTAGTAAATATATCTTTAATTAAGGGGGCGAGCGTAGGTGCGTCTTTACTATGTACATACTTCGGTATGCGATGTAAAGCAACGACAGGCGCGGCTAGTACTTGGATTGGTGACCATTCCAACGGAAACCGCGTTCTCGCCTCACACATCTTCCAGCGGCTTGTATATCAGTGTATGCGCGGAAGCTATACAACCTTAGACGAGGATTGTATAGGAGATATACCATTCTTCGGAGGGGATGTAAAGCCGTCGGTCCCTTGTCTATTAAATGTTAGGCAAGTAAAAGATCCCTACTCTTCTTAAGGGAAGAGGTTCGGCAAAATTCCTGGTTGGGGGTAGCTCATCTACAGGCGTCGGTGTTAGGCCTCAGTAGCGGAAATAGGCCGACGTTAAATAAATGTATAAAAAAAAAAAATATCTTTAATTAAATAAAAATAAATAGTACGAAACAGATCGTTTTTATCAGCCTATGACCTGAATCTCTAACGGTTCTGTCGCCTAGTACGCGGTAAAAATACATTACACCTATTCGGCCGCGATAAAATGCCATATTATGCAGTTCAAGCAAAAAATTTTTTTTAAATGATACAATTTATTTATCGAATTTTAGCGATGACTGCGGAATTTAATGTGTAAGCTGTTTTGTGTATGAATACAAATCTGAGTAAATAACGTCCTCGCATTTTAGACATTTTTCGCGTATTTTATATTAAAAAGTACTTAGTTTGTGATATTATTGTGTTGTTTGATTAAGTTATTGTGAGTTACCTAAACATTAGGGAATTACTTAATAGAAATAAATAAATTTAATTTTACCGTTATATTTTTCGAGAAATGTAATCAAATTTATTTTCTGTATAACATCGTATACTTATTACCATATTTGTTTTTGATCTTGTACAATATTTTTAAAAGTTTTTATTTAACTTGCAATATGTGTTTGTCAGTTGGTTTAGGGCAAATCTTGCAATCAAAATTTCTATTAGTTCTCATTAAGCTAATTAACTCCGGTGACAATACACTTTAACATTTTCATATAAGAAAAAAACAAAATGGCGGCTTCAAGATGGCGGACGACTTTATCGTTTATGATCCGATCCAACTCAAAATCGATATCTGGGGATTTCCGAGATCGTCACTTATGAATTCTTGGTCAAAATTTATAAATTCAAAATGGCGGCGCCAATATGGCGGACGACCTTTGTCATTTATGGTCCAAATCGATCAAAATCGATATCTGGGGGTTTTCGGGTTCGCCGATCATAACTTTCTAGTCAAAAATTTAGTTCAAGATGGCGACTTCAAGATGGCGGGCGAGTTTATCGTTTATGATCCGATTCGACTCAAAATCGATATCTGGGGGTTCTTGAGATCGCCAATTATGAATTCTTGGTCAAAATTTATAAATTCAAGATGGCGAAGCCAATATGGCGGACGACTATTGTCATTTAGATCCAAATCGATCAAAATCGACCGATATCTGAGGGTTTTGGGGTCGTGGATTACGAATTTCTAGTCAAAAATTTAGTTCAAGATGACGGACGACTTTACCGTTTATGATCCGATTCGTCTCAAAATCGATATCTGGGGATTACAGCTTACCAAAAGACTAAAAAGTAAAAATAAAATTTAAAAAGAATATTTAAAAAAAACTTTTATTTAAAAAATGCTCTAAAATGTATAAAATAAACTTTGAAGTAAATCAAACCCATCATTTTGTTACATTATATAATTTTTTTATGATATAAAAGCTTGTCGCGAGCAATCTCCTTTACACAGAAAAATCTCGCGACAAGCTTTTATATCATAAAAGAATTATGTAATGTAATAAAATGATGGGTTTGATTTACTTCAAAGTTTATTTTCTATTTTTTAGAGCATTTTTTAAATAAAAGCTTTTTTTAAAATTCGCTCTAAACGTTTACAATATTTTACATCGAGTCCTCGCCTCGCACATCTTCCAGTGGCTTGTATATCAGTGTATGCGCAGAAGCTATACGACCTTAGGCGAAGGTTGTATAGGAGATATACCATCCTTCGGAGGGGATGTAATGCCGTCGGTCTCTTGTCTATTAAATGTTAGGCAAGTAAAAGATCCCTACTCTTATTAAGGGAAGAGGTTCGGCAAAATTCCTGGTTGGAGGTAGCTCGTCTACAGACGTCGGTGTTACGCCTCAGTAGTGGAAATAGGCCGACGTTAAATAAATGTATATAAAAAATAATTTACATATACTATCTCCTGTAATAAATTTAATTTTACTGATATATTTGGAGAAATATTATCAAAACTAAAATTTGTTGAAATCATGATTTGAGCCTGGTTAAGTTAAAAAGTTAAGCAAAAATTTGTATTTCCATTAATTTTTCTTTATCAGTTGATTAAAATCGACTGATTACTGCATACTCTGTTACAAATTAAGAATAAAAGTAAGAAATGGTAATTATAAGTTATAAAATAATTTTTGTGCGACGGCGGCATCTGTGATCAAAAATTATTATAACGAGTTTTCACAGTGTGCCGGGGAGAAAGTGATAATATATTTAAAATGTGGTGGTGGTAGCTAAATGTTTCGGATTAAACAGCGAACAAGTTTAACTGGCACGCTGAGGTATTCGCCAAAAACAAGACGATAAAGGCAAAATATTTAGGACCAGGCGTTGCGTACATTTAGAAAAGCAAGCATTTTACAGCAACTCGGCTGATACACAGGTTGAAAAATAAAATTAAATCCGGAAAAAAAACACAAGCCACAACTGGAACTGCGGACTCTCCAAAACAAAAATTGACTATATATTTTTATTTTGTAGTGCAGTTATTAGTGTGTTAATGTATAGACTTAATAATATAATGTAGTTTACCCCCAACTAAAGTAAAATCATACATTTATATTTTATGTAGGTATGCTTTTTGATTTTCACTATATGTCAAGTGAAAAATTTTCTATTTATTCGTTTACACGGTGTTTTTTAGGATAAATTCTACCGATTGTGATTTTTTTCACTGCAATCTGAACAGTAAATAATAATATTCGATATTTACAAAAATCGTTCTAATTTATTAAAAATAGACGGCATAAATATAGTACCTGATAATGCTAACGCGATGAAATTACGAGCCATGTTTGTTTCTCCGGTCCTAGGTGCTTTTGATCAGCTCGAGGGAGTTTATGCTCCAATTACATAATATGTTTAGAGCGCTAGCGTTTTTCTATTTCAACTCCAATCTAATTTAGTGATGGCTGTGCGGACAATGGAAGTGATAAAAAACAAGAACTATCAGTTATGTTATTTTAGATTCGCGAAATTAGCATGCGGGAGTGCATATTTCGATAAGTAAAATTGGCAAACATTTTAGCTCATTTAAAACATGATTGCAAAGAAGCGCACGACGCGACGATTGTGTTGGCCGTTGAGATTTTAAGATTGTGACACAGAGACAATGCCTTTGCAACAAATATTGTAATCTATCCCTCCGTAATTTTATTTTGAGTACAATAAAAATTTGCAAAAGGCAACTCTACCAGAAACATTTCAAAATAAAACGTTAGAACCCACAAATAAAGCTACCTCGGGAAAAACTAACTCCATTGGTGTGACCCCAGATGTTGATCAGTCAAAAAGGTCCACCCCAATGCAAATTAGGCCTCGGTTAGCTAGTTTTATAGGAGGCGAGGGTGTGGACATGGGTGTAGCTAAACAAATATGTGCTGCGGCTAGAGGTGGTAGAAAATTGCAAAAAAATCAATTATTCATAGGCAAAAGTTCAAAAGTATGCGAGGGCGCCAGGTCCTGGAGGAGGGCCGTGAAAAGGAAAGAAGCGGCACAAACAGTTAGTGAAACAGGGAAAATACAATAACATTAGTTTAATATCTGATTAAATAACCCTAAAAATACACAATAATAGCTTTTCAAGGATTAAAATCAAAAACACAAGGATATTAGATTAATATTAAATAAATAGCTCTTACAAATATACGGTAACAGCTTTTTCCAGGGTTAGAACGGAAAACGACAATATTAGATTAATATCAAATAAATACACAAAGACAACTTTCAAAGGTTAGCATGGCTTCATGTAAAAATAGGGTTAGCCTTTGTCGAGCAATAAGCGGGTGTGGGACAAACTCCACTGTAAGAAACACAACTCAGTGGTCAATATAGAATTACACGCTTATTACTTGGCAAACAAATCAAATAAAAACACCTGAACTATAACTATATAATATACCTGAATATTCCCCAAAAATTAGGGCGAGGCAGTACTACTACCCATCAGGGCACGACTCTACAGTCAACAAAAAAATGAACCTAACCTAAATTAAATTGGTTTAGAACCAACTGATAATCTATAATTAGGGGGAGAAAACGTGATGCGAAATTCCCCTCCTCGGTATTGTGACAGTACTTGGCACAAAACCCAAGCCACACGGCCATTTAGTGAACACTTCACCAAAGGTACTTTGCCACTCCAAAGAATTTACACTAACAAATAAAAACAATGCATTTTGGTTGCTTAGGGCTATTAAATAATGGCTCTCTGATTTAGTGATTACTTATAGCACGTAGTATAAAAAAACTTTAAACGAGGATAATTGAAACTGGTCAGTGTTAAAGCACAGGACCGTGCGCTCTGAACTTGATATTTTGTCCTATATATTTAGCAATGGTATCGAGATTCGAATGGTAGTTGAAACTATGCAGTCGAGTCCGAGACTGGCAATGTAATCAGCCTGAATGAACCATCTACGACTGCACTGGTTTAAAGATAATAAAACGGACAGGCGTACTAGCATAAAAAAACTCGTAAATGTAATCAACGGTGAACATGTGCTGTGCTGTTAATGTGCCAGTGCAGTGGGTAAATACCTGTTATAATATCAAGCATAGGAGTTTAGTTAGTTATTGTTCATATTTCTAAATATTTACTACTATATAAAAGGTAAAATGTTTTAATTATTTACTAATTTATCATGGCTTTATGGAGACCATTTGAAACAGAGGATAATATAATAACACCCGAAAATCTTATCATTTTCTTATGGCATGCATTTCTATTTACCTCCGCCCATGTACAATAAAGAGATGCCGACTGTTTTTTCCGGCTTTTAGTTTTTATACGGTTTCAATTAAGTTCGTTTATACTTTACATGAAATTCTCCTGCCTGAGCAGCTTTGGCTATAAAAAACAAATTTTTTGTAGGAGGTAGTTATCAAAATACAGATGGTATTAAAAAAAGGCACTTAACTTTGACAGCAGTGAGTTGCATGACTGATCTACGTAGACATTCTCCCAAGCTGATGAGGGTTCTATGCTGCTAAACTGATATTTTGGTTAGAAACCACAAGAGAGATTGGAGGTTATGGCCTTTTAATTTATTTCCATTCTGGGGCCCAGTGGTACCAGATGTCGTGCGCGAAATTTCCTCAAATTCAGGAACTTGATGCTCGGTGTTAAGATTGCCATATGGCAACCATAAAATCATATGCTCGGAATAAGATCTACTAAAACCATTATGTACATCCCAATATAAATCGGTAGTCATCCAGGGTTGGAATCCACGATATAGTAAATATATCCTCGACATGCGATTATTAAAAGAAAATATGGAAAATTGTACGAGTGGATTTAATGTCGTGATACAATCTGCGATTTAATTCATATTTTAATCCTTAAGGAAAAGGAATAATTTATTTATTCAATCGGAAACTAAGTTCCTCATTTCATTTAAGTTATTGAATATGCCTAAATCATTTAAAAGCGTGGCTTCTACGTTCAATTACTAGACCGGAGAGAGCAGCGTGCCTTCACTACGCGCTTACCCGTCGCGATATGTGACAATTTGCGGAACTTAATTTAGCGGCCTCTAGAAAATTATATCTGTACTACTACCGTAACATGAAAAGGAAACATGCCGCGACCTCTAACCAATTGTGACTTAAAAGTTTTCTATAAAATGTTCAATTATATGTTTTTAGTTGTATCGACCACTAGTGTCGTTTCAATATCAAAAAGGCGTCTAGTAAGCCCTTACTTATTTTGATAATTTTCCATTCTAATCATGTCATATTTTTCAGAATCTCTGCCAACTAACAGTTAAGTACTTTTTCAAAAACCAGTGTGTGCGTTTGTGAATTATTCAAATGGTAAGTCATCAAAAATCTTTTTTTTTTTTTTTTATACATTTATTTAACGTCGGCCTATTTCCGCTACGGAGGCATAACACCGACGCCTGTAGACGAGCTACCCTCAACCAGGAATTTTGCCGAACCTCTTCCCTTAAGAAGAGTAGGGATCTTTTACTTGCCTAACATTTAATAGACAAGGGACCGACGGCTTTACATCCCCTCCGAAGGATGGTATATCTCCTATACAACCCTCGCCTAAGGTTGTATAGCTTCCGCGCATACACTGATATACAAGCCGCTGGAAGATGTGTGAGGCGAGAACGCGGTTTCCGTTGGAATGGTCACCAATCCAAGAACTAACCGCGCCTGTCGTTGCTTTACATCGCATACCGAAGTATGTACATAGTAAAGACGCACCTACGCTCGCCCCCATCAAAAATCTATTTCTATCAATTCAATTTTCTGATGGCTTATTTTTACCTTAACTTTTCTATATAAAAAGTGGTAGCATATATTTCCATTCGACATATAAAAAATAGTAAACGGTGGAATTTTATATTCTATTCTTATGTCGTTTTTTTATTCGATATAAAAAATATTAGGTATAAGTTTATAGATGCAATTTTGAAGACACAGTGCGGATTGTGGTGTAAGGTGACTATAAAGTTAAAAATTACAGATCACACAAATTTTTATTTACTATTAAACACTTTAGCAGTTTTGTAATTTATAATCTATTCAACATAAAAAATATTAAGTATAGGGTGGGTATAATTTTATTACCTTATAATGCACATTTCAAAAATATTTAGGCGTAGGATTCTGTAAGGTAAAATAAGACCTCTCCGAAACAGATACAGCTTGATTATTTTTGTGTTTAAAGGTACGTTCGGGTACCTTAAAAAAAATAATGTACCCATAATCGACAATTTCTATTTGTATTAAAAAAAATTAGGTACAGGGTGGTCATAAATAGGATAAGATTCTTAAGTTATAAAATCAACAAACACAGACTGATTTATTTTCTACAATCTTGATTGAAAATTTTTTTGTTTATGTAAATTTTAAATATTAGGAAAATGGTGGCCATATATACATAATGATTTTATTTTTACAGCCTTGATTTGAAAAATCGTTTACTTAATAATGTACATTTTAAATATTAGGTATTAAGTAGTCATATAAATTTTAGGTGTGATTTTTGTAAGCTGAGAATTAGCAGACACAGCTTGATTTATTTTTACAGTCAGTTTAACAACTTATTTACTTTATAATATTGCATCTTCTGATAAATTGAAAAAAGCATATTCTTGTCAGCACTTCATTTTTGACCTGCTATCTTAGGTATTTTGATTGGGAAAAAACTATTTTTGTTGGCAATTTTATTTACTTTATAGCGTCCATTTTTCTGATATTAAAAAAACACACTCGGGGTCTAGTATTCACAAAATATTATTCAATTCTCCTCAGTATTTGATTGAGGAAATTTTATTTTTCTTTGTTGCTACAAAGGCGACGTAACCATGTCGTGAATGTTCTTTCATATTTTCAGTATTTTTCTGGTGCTATTGAAAAGAAAAACTTTGTAGATTCATATGTTCATATCATAAGTTGCCTCCATCAACTTATCTTCTATATTAAAGATTATACTCGGGCCCTTGTGATAATCGACGACCATATCAGGATATTCTTCTCGTGCTATAATCAGGAAAGGATCGTATTAACATCATTGAGATTGGTAGACAACAGGCAGACTATTTATGTTTTCTAAATACAGACTCCATAATTTGATTTATTACGTCTTGAGGTATAATTTGCTGTGTAGGGGTGATGCACTATTTCAGGCGAGAAGAACGATTGGTTAAGGGGCCCGTCGGGAAAAATTTTGCTGATACATACTCTCTCCAAACTTCTTGTATGGCTTCATTGGACCTAGTCTGACAGTATTTTCCTCTATCATTTTGTTTGTTTTTGGGGCGTTTTCCCGCTAGATTTTCCGAAACATGTCATTTTGACGGCATATAAAAAATTTATAGATACTGTTATTTTTCCAAGTAGAAAAACGTGAATTGAAACGTGAAAAAATAATTGTCTGACAATAAATGTGGGTCATTGGGCATGTCCGCTGTCTCGAACATGTCGGAAAAGCGACTATAAGAAAATTTATTAATAACCAGCTGATTTTCGCTATATTAATTTATTAAGACATACAAAAACAAGTTTTCATGTTGTCTGACGAAAATTATTTTCCTATTTCCCAGTCTGATGCGTCAAAGTTGTCGGTTTCATGACAGCAAAAAATTTATTCATAACCTTCAGACATTGGAAAACTATATGCAGAAAATAGGTATTTAATTTGTGGTATAAGTGTCTGGCAAATACAGTGGGGCATAACGAGAGTCTGACGAAAAAACATAATTTTCCAATAGCGGCCGTCGAAGTTAGGGCGATAAAAAAATGAAATTTCGTTTAGTCGAGAAGACGGTTAAAAAAGATACGGTATTTCAACTGACTTATTTTATAATCTTTATTTTGAATTTTTGAACTATTTTAGACTATCTGAATTCGTTTTATGTTCGATAATATTGAAAAATACGTAAAACTTTTTGAAGAAAAAAGTAGCGAAAAATTGTCTTTTAGTACGTTTAAAATCGCTATATCTCCGGTACTACTAGTCCGAAAATTTTCATCTAGGGCCCAAATTAAAGGTCTTGAAACAAGCTATAAGATAACACTTTACAATATTAGTTATAACAAAGTACCTTTTATAAATGAAAAAACAATTAATCAATTTTCGGTAAATATATGAATTCAATTTAAGTGTGCAATTTTGCATCAAAAATATATGAAGTATGCAGGGAATAAAAAAAAATAAACATTATGCATCAAAAAAATTTTTAGGGCGATGCTGAAAATTATCCTATTACATGAAAAACGAATTTCTGCAACAGAAAAACGACATATTTCCAAAATTGAAAAACTAATTTTCCTGGCATCGCCCTAAAAATTTTGTTCAGTCCTCACTCTATTAAATTATACGATTTATTTTATTGTAAAAAACTTTTAAAAGAAGTATAAAATAAAATAATTTCAAGTACTATAAAACAATTATTATAAAATAATTATTATAAAAAATTATTTTCTTATTCTTCTTCTCCATTTTTCAAAGTTATTTTATATACCACGTGCATCAGATAAACCGTTACAATTCTCTACTACCACACGTGTACTATACTACTACTATAGAATACAATACGAAGTGTACAAAGACGTTCCACACTCGTATGTTCTATTATTGAGCCTGCGTACTAAACAGATGTACACAGGTGAACTTGTATAAAACGATATATTTTCAAGCGCGAAGTTCAAGCAATTTATTTATGATTTTTGACACTGTAAAAATTATTTTTCAATGATTAGTATGAGATAATCATGACAATTTGAAGGAAATTACAAAAAAATTTATTTTCCAGGCGTCAGACTGAAAAACTGGAAAACACCTTTTGTCAGACAGTTAAAAAATTGGATTTGATTTATTTTTATTAAGCTATATTGAAAAAATCAGCTTGTTATTTATAAATATAGACTTAATATATACATATGAATGTAACATCCAAGCGTAGCTTGACAACCACATAGTAAAACCTTTTATTTAACATTTCCAGCTAAAAGGCTTTATTTCACCGTCAGACAATTTTTTAATCGTATTATAAATTTTATTTAAAAATCAAAAAAATTTGTAAAAAAATTTTAAGAATAAATTTTTTGCTGTCATGAAACCGACAACTTTGACGCGTCAGACTGGGAAATCGGAAAATAATTTTCGTCAGACAATACGAAAACTTGATTTTGTATGTTTTAATAAATTAATACAGCGAAAATCAGCTGGTTATTAATAAATTTTCTTATAGTCGTTTTTCCGACATGTTCGAGATAGCGGACACGCCCAATGACCCACATTTATTGTCAGACAATTATTTTTTCACGTTTCAATTCACGTTTTTAAGCTATTCTATTTGGAAGAATAACAGTATCTATAAATTTTTTATATGCCGTCAAAATGACATGTTTCGGGAAATCTAGCGGGAAAACGCCCCAAAAACAAAAAAAATTATAGAGGAAAATGCTGTCAGACTAGATCCAATGAAGCCATACACGAAGTTTGGAGAGAGTATGTGTCAGCAAAATTTTTCCCGACGGGCACCTTAACCAGATGCGAGAGGAAGGATGCGTAGTAGCAGAGGCGGTGAGGAAGGAAGCGCGATCAGATAATATTAATATTACTAGACTAATTATAAATCTCTGTTCGTTGAATTTTTTGCCAAGGACTCTGCCTCTATAAATTATATTTAGCGTCTAGAGGATTACATATTCATACAGTACCGGTTGCTGGGAGTATAGTCAATCACAGCAGATTTAGCATTGCTACATAGTATAGAAATGAATGAGTAAAATGAGCAACACAGTGTTCAAGGCCGTTGGGTCAATAACCCCTATTAACATGTTGCTAATCTTAAAATTTTGCGCTAAAATTTTTTTTTATCATTTTTTAATCATAAAATCTCTCGATTTCAGTTAAAATTAAAAAAATGTCGAATCTGCCTATGACATTACTGCGTAACCTCGAAACTCTTTGATTTTATAATTATAAAACTTATCACTCTGTATTCAGGTAATTGCACCCTCATTAACCCTGCCATTCCTTAGTTTAATCCAGGAAAATTACACCAAAAGTCTCCTATATCGGAAATAAATAATTTTAAATATTTTAGCCTCAAGTAATAATTTTTCAAAACCTATAAGTAAAGGCCCTGTAGATTTTTTACAACTTTAGCTAAATTTTTAGCTAAGAACTTCTTCTAGCTACGTAAGATAACTCTTCTTTCTAGTTATTGTCTGAAATAATTCTATTATTTTGTAGATTCGGTGATTTGTTTTGAAGAGGATAATAGTACATGTGGTAGAAAACCCAAATAATAGGAAAGAATCTTCTTTCTAGTATTCCATTTTTCATATTTTTCAAAAGTCTTGTTGCAAAATTCGTTGAAACATAATATTATTCCACATATCCTGCAGAGAACAGAATTTTCTATACACGAAACCCTTACATTTATTTTGAAAACTTTATTTTTATTTATTTTAATAACATGCAACAATTTAATTTAATAAAATATTATTTCTTCATTGTCTCCCTTTCTGGTGCAATATACTGATATGATGGTTCTCCCCCTTCTACTACCCAAACAGTTCCAGTGGGAGCGGATTTAATTAATTTTACTACTTCCGTTGCAACGTGTTCAGGCCTGCAAATAAATGGATTAATGTAACGAGATACGTACGACTGAAAATGCATAGGACAGAAAAAATTGGTAGTTCTCTAAAATCACTTAAAGAGTTTATGGGAGGCAGGAAAAGATTTTGTAAATTTTTCCATTAGAACTGTAAATATCAGAATATTTAGGATTAGAATTTAAAGACAATTTAACTGCCTTCGATTTAGATTCAAATTATTATACAGAGCAGTCGGAGCTTTAATTGGTAAGCTTTGCAAATCGATAGAACATGCAAGAATAATACGTGTCTATAATTATTTCGAAATTTACACCTTTTTTAGATACAAGTAAAAAAAATCAGAAATAATTGAAATATTATAAAATTTGGTGAGAATGTTCAGTTAATTACTATAGCTGTCGTGGTAACCTTTGTTCAAGTACCAATCTACATTGTGAATAGACAAACTCAAGTTTAGATTAAAACATAATATTTTTAGTCGCAAACTCCTCTATAAAATCCTTATTTTACTATAAGGAACGTAACCACACTGCAACCAACAGCTACTCTCCGGGCTATGTGCCCCGCCGAACGCTGAATTACAAGTTACAAGCCTGGCACGTTAAGTGTAACAATCGCATATTACCAACGAAACGCCAGTGCTTCGATTGCAACAAACACCTGCCGAAAGACTGATCCTACTTAAAGGAGCTCTCCAGTCGTCACACACCTCTTGCAGACTGTAGTTTCGAGCTGTTGGCTCTCGTCAGTGCAAGGTAATACGCACGAGAGCTCCTTTAAGTAAGATCAGTCTTTCGGTTGGTGTTTGTTGCAATCGGCATTAGCGTTTTGATGGTAATATGCAAATATTACACTTAATGCGCCAGGCTTGTAACTTGTAATTCAGCGCTCGGCGGGGCACATAGCCCGGAGAGTAGCTGTTGGTTGCAGCCTGGTTACGTTTCTTATAGTAAAATAAGGAGTTTACGACTAAAAATATTATGTTTTAATATTCCGCCCTCTAAAAGCACATTTGAACTCAAGTTTAGACGTTTCTTCAAAGTTATCGACAAATAATAGTCTCAGCTCCCATAGTACAAAAAGGTACCCTATAGAACACCTCAAATTTAAAAGTTGAAAACAGTTGGAGAACATGTAAAAAACATATTACGCCCGCCAGACTAGTAAAAATTTGTTAATTACTATTTTTAATGATTTTTGAAATTACCTACCTAAAAAAAAAAATTAATTTACTTCTCAAAACACCTGATGAAATTTACACAATTTATGGTAAATAACGTATCGCCTTTGAAAAAATTTGTCTGGCTGCTAATTATTGTTAATAACATCTGGCAGATCTTTTGTTATAAATTATTTTCTTCATGAAAGTACACATCAGAACACTTCCTTGGTTTTTGTTTTAAAATGAAGTTTATATTCTCCAGTATCTATTAAAACTTACCTGGCTGGAAATTGTTGTTCATTAATACCTAAAATATTTTTTGTCAATTAATAAAAAAGTACATAAAAGTACATTTCATAACACCTTTGTTTTTTTAAAGAAGTTTGAGATCTCTTTTATACATAAATATTGGACTGTCATCGGAAAAATGTTATTTATTTTGTCAGACTTAATTTTGAATGCGCAGTATGTAGCAAAACGCCTATAGCCCTCACAGCATTATTCTTTCTCCAAAAGAGTGTAATTAATTGGTTTATTGACGAAAACCATCTCAAATCGTTATGTTATGGCCAATGAAAAGTCCCAGGTGAAATATTTCGCAAACTACTAGAGATACTTGAGTTCTATAAAAGCCAATTTCTAGAATATAGAACATAATTTTTTAATATGTTAAGGAGTAGATTTTTTGGATTATAGGAACTTAAAAATGTTATCTATGTCAAAGAGAATTTATTATTATTACGTGTTACAAAGAGTAGAAGCCGAAGGCTTATAACACTCTGACACTAGCCAAAATTACCTATAAGTACTTTAAAAATGTTCATTAAATTGACAAAAAATTAATAAATATTATAACACAAAGTGAGAAAAAATTAATTAATATAAATATAAATAAAGAAAAAAGAAACAATCCAACTGTGGATAACGATACCACATTAGGGACCGGGGTTCATGTGATAGTCGAAGCATCCTTTAAAAGAGTTCAGCGACGGTGCGGAAATGATAGTTTCAGGCAACGAATTCCACTGGTCAAAGACTCGGTTGAATAAAAAGTGTTTTCTAGTCGTAGTATGAAAGGGTTCTTTACTAAGTTTGAGACTATATCCTCTAAGTCGAACATCGGTGTTAAGTTCGAATAAGCACGTTGTCGACGAGCTTCCAGTGATTTTAGATTGAGGCGGCGAAGCCGCTCTTCATAAGGTAATTTACCGAAACCTTGGAACAGTTTTGTGGCTCTTCTCTGCACACCTTCTAGCCTGTTTATGTCCTGCATAAGCAGTGGTGACCAAACTACACGACACGACAGCAAACTCAAGGTGAGGGCAAATATATGCGTTATAGATTTTGATAAAAGAGTTAGCACTCAAATCCTGGAAGGATTTTCTGATTATATATAAAATTTGGTTAGATTTGCTAACAACTTTAGTCAAATGCGCGCTCCATGATAACTTGTCTGAAATAGTGACGCCCAAGTCCATTTGCTGAAACACAGATGTAACGTCGTGATTATGAATTTTATATGGCATCTTTGGATTGTTCTTCCCTATGTGTAGCACCGAGCATTTCTCTTGGTTCAGTGGAATTAGCCAGTTGGAACACCAGATTTCTATTTGATTTAAATCCGTTTGCAACGATATAGATGGAGGTTAAAATATTTTTAAGTCATCTGCATAAGACATAACTCTTGAAGAGCATCCTAGGGTGAGGTCAGACACGTAGACTAAAAACAACACAGGGCCAAGTACAGAACCCTGGGGTACCCCACTCAAAAGATCACGAGCCTCCAATGAAGTTTCTCTAACCCTCACACTAAATTGCCTGTTAGTTAGAAAATACTCGATCCTCTTTAGCAATTTACCTCGCACTCCGACATATTCTAATTTATATAATAAAAGCGGTATACATACTTTGTCGAACGCACGCGAAAAGTCCAGGTAAAGGACGTCGATGAATTGTCCACTATCTAACCGTTTAGTCCACTCGTTGCAGGCTTGGAGTAACGTATGACTGATGGTCGAGAGGTGAGCGCACTTGCCTCTCACCAAAAAGTTCCGGGTTCGATCCCCGGCCTTAGCAGTGGAAAATACTGTGAGAGGGATTTTTTCACTATACACGGATATTGGGTGTGTGTCCCTTGTCTCTAAATGTGTAGCCCCCTCCCACACAAGGCTCTACTAGAGCCTTCCGGGATAAAGGGGGTCGTCATTACCTGTGGTGTATTTATTATTAATTTGAAGTGACAGAACGTCCCGGCAGAAACCCATGCTGATGGTGCGGTATTACAGAGTTGTCTACTAGAAAACTGATAGAACTCCTCGCAAATCGTTCTTTCCATTACTTTACAGGGCACAGATGTCAAATTAATTGGACGGTAGGTCAGACTTGAGAGTTTATTATCTTTTTTGAAAATGGGGGTGACACTGGCAGTTTTCCAATTTTTAGGTAGGGTAACTTGACTCATTGATTCTTGCATGATTTTAGAGAGGGGTGTGTACAAAGTTTCAGCATATTTCGACAAAAGTTTGGGGTGCACCCCATCGGGCCCTGGTAATGAATCATGGCGCAAGTTTCGCAAGTGCTTTTGAATTGATTGGGTACTAAACTGAATATTTTCAAGCTCTGTATTTATGTGGTTATTAACATTGAGTTGTGGTTGAGCTACTTGTTGGGTCACCGTGTACACCTCCGAAAAAGTATCAGCAAAGGTTTCAGCGGCTTCAGCGTGGTTAGTACAGGGAACACCATCTGCTCTATTAATAAGTGGGATTGATACTCTGCTGGATAAACAGGAACGAGTGTATTTATAAAAGGCTTTGGGTCCCATGGTGGTTACTAGTTTTTCCTCGTAGTTATGCCTGGCTTGCCTTAGGATTCCAGTGAGACGGTTGTAAAAGTTTCTGTGAAATTGCATGTCCTCAGCGGAGCGTGATCTTAGGAACCTACAAGGCTTTTCTCTCAACGCACATATCACGCAATTTGTTTGTTGATCCAAGGGTTTTGTATTATGGCGATATTTTATTATTAAACTGCGGGGTGAAGCGAGCAACAGCCGTGCGTACTTGTGTAACAAAACTTTCCCAGAGTGAGTTTGTATCGATGTTGTCTGTACAGTCATCGAAATAATTTACATTTCTAAAGTGATTATTTAGTGCCGCATAGTCAGCTTTATGGTAGTTAAATACTTTGGACGAGGGAGGATCAACATGTGAGGTCACAAACTGAACCATAAAATCGATGCATACATGGTCGGAGATGCCTATATATGTGCTCAGATTACAAGAGTTTATCAGAAATTCATCGTTGGTTATTAAGAGATCGAGGAGGGATGAATCTGGTTGGTTCGATGTCTAGTGAAATCAGAAATATGTTGGTATAAACTGCATCTAAGAAACATGTTAATGAAGTCTGAAGTTGCATCATCCGTCATCGGAGGTTCGACGAAATCTTAGGAAAATTGAGATATCCAATTTTAATTAAATTTTCCAGGGAGTAACTCAAAGATTCAATTTTGTCACAGAGTACTTTCGAGTAATCACGTGAAAGATCAGGAGGCCGATATACAACGACCATATGAAATAACGAGAAACTGGACATAGACAATTTCAAGAGCAGGCAGTCCGAACCAAGGACTTGACACGAGATTACAGATACTCTTGCAGACTGAAGAAAGGTATCATTTATATATGCACAGGTACCTTAGCCCCTTTTGTCAATATGGTCGCAGCGAAATATTGTATAACCCGGTAAAGATATCACCATATCGGGTATAGAGGGTGACAATCAGGTTTCAGAAAATAACAGGAAGTGCCGCGAGAAGTTGGAGACGTGCAGCAGTACATCATTATATTTAGCATGTAGGGATACAATATTTGTTTAGGTAAAGGACAACTGACACAATTTTGGTGGCAGAGAATTTAGTTTTTTTTGATCAGGAGTAGCCAGAACAATGGTGGAAAGTATATTTACATATTTTATAGTAACAGATTCTCCATTTTCCACGCGGGGCTGCAGTTCTTCTCGGACACACTGTAGACATTCGAATTTCTGTTTAGTTTAATTTCAAGTAGATTTCGTTATATGGAAAAAAATCGAAAATCAACAAATTTGAATTTAAAATATTTAATTTTTGAAAAATTAAAGTCGCCGTAACTTTCTTACATTAAATTTCAGACAATAGACAGTTTTAAACTTTCTTCATAGAAAGGTAATGTGTAATAAAAAATTTTTTACAACGTCCTGTTAAATCGGAAATTACATTTATTACAATTTGAAAGCGCCCGTCTCTGTGTTTCATTGAACAATGTTGAATAGAAATATGTTCCATGCAGTTTTTTCAGTGCATACTTAGCAATAAAGGAAATAATAATGAAATAGAAAGTTTCTCTTTATTTTATTTAATAAAAACAAGAAATAAACTAACAATTAATAACTTACGAAAGAAGGTGTTAGAAATTAATGCCATTTTCATTTGTACACATGGAGAGTCTATTCAATAGCTCAACTCCACAAACTTAGTAGTGTATTCCTGTTGATGGCTCCAACACTTGTATAAATTTTATTATAAGGGTCAGCCATGTCTATGATTGGTTCTTTATAATCCTCATTTTTCAGATAATTCCGCAAACAGAAATCTAATGGAGTAATATCAGGAGATCTAGCTAGTCACATTCTATTTGTACCAGTCCATTTTCCTGGATATGCTTTAAAATTGTAATGTTTGTAATTTCCGGTTTAACTGGAATTTGTTACAAAAAATTTATTGCCATATTATTCACATTACCCTTCTATGAAGACGTTTCAAACGAGCTATTGTCTAAAATTTAATGTAAGAGAATTATAACGATTTTAGTTTTTCAAAAATTAAATATTTTAAACTCAAATTTGTCGAAAACGGTTGGATCTTCGAATTTTTTCCATGTAACGAAATCGAATTGAAATTAAATTCTCTTTGACATGAATAACATTTCTAAGTTCCTGTCATCCAAAAAATTCATTGTAGCGCAGCGCCATCTACCGCTTAACATATTTTAAAATTATTTGCGTTGAAAACTACAGCCGTTTATATGTTCTACTAGATGTACAACTTTTATAATAGATGTTGTTCCCGTTTCGGTCATAAAAACTGAGTTAATCGCGAATCCGTGGTTTCAGCGACTTTCCGACTCGGTTTTCACGAAATCCTCCAGGTCTATCATGGCGTAACTACCAAGTGTTATTCAAGACATCCAAATAAACACAATAAAAAAAAATTCTTAGGGCACAAATTTAACAGCAAAAGTCTAAAACGCCTGGATTCTTAATAGTTTCCGAAATATTTGTTTGTCCTGGGAGTATTTATTGCCACACCCTGTATTTAAGGAGTATTTCTAAAACGAGTTGAGGATGTTCTTGTGGATGAAAAAATAATAGTGATTCAGAATTGGATGAAGTAAAAATACCGGCAATCATTTATGATACGGAATGAGATAATGATTATTTACTATTTTTCTGTGAAATGTAATGTCTTTCGTATGTTTCTAACTGTTAAGTGTGCCCAAATCAATATGGGAATAAAAACTTATATTTTTATATTTATTTGAAATAATTATAATCATGAATGTTTCTTTATTTTTGTCAATTATTGTCGTGCTATTAAAGAATTTTTTTGACATGTGAGTAAATAAAAAAAATATTAGTAAATAATAATAACAAGTTTCTAAAATTTTATATGAAACAATTTTTTTTTTAATTTCAAAAACTTGCTTTTCCGTAAAAAGTCGTACTAAAAAGTAAAAAATAAAAAAAATACTAATGTACAAATGCAAGAGAAGCAAGGCGTGCGCACTTTGTATGATTGTACGCATGATTGTATGAATTGAGTGGAATTGATGCATACATAGTGCCTTCAGTCATGCGTACATAAAGATTATACTTATATATAAAGTGCGCACGCCTTGATTTTCTTGCATTCGTATATTAGTATTTTACTTTTTACTTTTTAGCACAACTTTTTACAGAAAAGCAAGTTTGAAAAAAAAATAATTTTTAATTTTCTACTTTTTAGTCATACTTTTTGGAGGTTTATCCCCCAGAGATCGCTCAATAAAAATTCGTCTCTTAACAATTTGTTGTTTTGATTTCTCGTTCCTTCGCTTTATCGCTCCTTCGTTTTGAAGATCTTTCAATTTTCACCCCCGCGCCCCCTATGTGCGGGTATTTGCAAAAGTAACGGTAGAATACTGTATTGTCATCCGATCTTAGTAACTGTGCAAAATTTCATCAATTGATTATGTCAGGAAGCGTGTTAAATAAAGGATGTAAGTTTTTTAATAAAATTTTCACCCCCGCGTCCCCTATGCCTTGTCCACGTGGCAGGTGTACTCAGATTCCCCTAATTGGTCAACTAAACGCTATGAAGTAAAACTATTGGTCCATTTTGCAATGCAACGTATCATATGCAACCAATAGTTACTCAGCTGTGTTTTACAATTGGAATTAATAACAAAACAGTACCGACTGTGTCTTTTTTTAATAATAGATTTTATTGATTATCAGTTCTAAATATTTTTTCATATTTCCTGATCATTTTTTTAATACAATACTAGCATACGACGAAGGTCATTCCTCAGCGCTTTAAAAAATTGAGTATGAAATATCGAAACCTCTTTTTTTTTCGATGACAAACTTCTTAACAATCACCTATTTTAATGCATAAAAGGTATATCTTAGATTTTAATTTAGAGTTAGAGAAAAAACATTTTTTTTAGTTGGCAACGGCAGTGCCAAAAAATTTAAAAATTAAGTCGAGTAAAACCATTTTTTCGCAGACATATCAATTTTTACCCATAAAAAAGATCGTTACGATGGCGTTTTGACGCGGCCGCCAGAGAAGTTTATTTTAAAAAAAACAACGACACGGCATGCTTAAAAATTAAATCTGACATAGTACAAAAAATTTTCGATGACAGACCAATTTTTGTACATAGAGGAGAGCTTAAACTTCATTTTAAAAAAAGAGGGTGTTATGAAATGCCAGCGATAATTTCAAAAATTCATTAAAACAGCAATTAACAAATTTATATTGGCCTGGCGGGCCTTCCAAATTTAAGGTGTTTGATGGGACATTTTTTGTGTCATGTGAGCTGGGACTATAATTTTTTCCAAAATATATTGTAGCATAGTGAATAAGTTATACAATTTCTGCTTTAAATTTTCATTTGGCTATCGAATGGTTTGATACCAGCAAATAAAATTAATTCAAACATCAATCTCAAAACTACTGAGTATGGTGATCATTGAGCAAATGAAAACATCATTAGTGTTATATGGACGCCCACGAATAGGGGTTTAATCCCTGGTAGCAGAGTAAAAGGAAACTTGCCTAATTAGCTACCAGTAAAACTGTCCCAAGTAGCACAATTAGTTAGTTTTACCCACAGACGATCGTTTTACCAGTTTAAAAGCACGGAAACCTCTGATGGTCGATATAATGTAATTTATTAAGTAATATTTAAGTAATAGTTTCCTAAAAAATGACTGATAAGTCACATTGACTTTGGTGTAGTTTAGAAGAAATATTTACGTTATTGTTTCTTAAAATTTAACCTTATAGTTAAAGTGCATGTTAAGATTTATCTGTAAGGAAATATTACGTAATTTTAAACTAAATTATTAACTCTAGAGTCGCTGTCTATTGTCTGAATAAAAACAGGGAAATCATGCCATTTTTAACATAAGTAGAACGTGAACTTTGTCTTGTCTTTGTAGTTAGATTTAAGTTAAAACTTGAACCTCATGGTCAGAAGTAGTTCAGGATTTAGGTATAATTTACCTGAATTTAACTGCCCTACTTTCCAAGCATATGTGTTTAACCTAAAAGCAAGTATTACATCATAATAAGTCCTGAAAGTTATTTTTACTTAAAAATGGAATTAGGTGTTCTCCCCGGAAGGCAAAATTACGTTTCATTTGTCTAAACTGCTTCAAGGTTCTAATGACTATTTTATATCTTGATGTCATTCCATTATTATCTAGTTAGTCTGTTAGTTGTCTGCTTGGTACTCTAAAATTTTCAAGACAAGAATGCTGATTAAAACATAATATTTTTAATCGTAATCTCCTCTATAAAATCCTTATTTTACTATAAGGAACTTAAATAGACTGCAACCAACAGCTACTCTCCAGGCTATGTGCCCCGCCGAGCGCTGAATTACAAGTTACAAGCCTGGCGCGTTAAGTGTAATAATTGCATATTACCATCAAAACGATAATGCTTCGATTGCAACAAACACCAGCCGAAAGACTGATCCTACTTAAAGGAGCTCTCATTATAGAGGCGTTTGCGACTAAAAATATTATGTTTTAATATTCCGCCCGCTAAAAGCACATTTGAATTATGCTAAGCCCAGTCAGGCTATTCATTTTTCGATTGCAACAGACACTGGACCGCTAGATGGTGCCTGCTGACTATCTTACATGTCGCTATCCCAAAGATACTGAAATGTATTAAATGATCAAGTGATCCTCGTGTCGGTCGTCACATGCCTACCTTGCACTGACGAGAGCCAACAGCTCGAAAATGCAGTCTGCAAGTGGTGTGTGACGACTGGCACGAGAGCTCCTTTAAGTAGGATCAGTCTTTCGGCTGGTGTTTGTTGCAATCGAAGCATTAGCGTTTTGATGGTAATATGCAATTATTACACTTAACGCGCCAGGCTTGTAACTTGTAATTCAGCGCTCGGCGGGGCACATAGCCCGGAGAGTAGCTGTTGGTTGGAGTCTGTTTACGTTCCTTATAGTAAAATAAGGATTTTATAAAGGAGTTTGCGACTAAAAATATTATGTTTTAATATTCCGCCCTTTAAAAGCACATTTGAAGAATGCTGATTGGCTGATGAAAATGACAATTGTCAATTGAGAATCAATCACAATTTTGAATTTGAAATCTCCAGGGTTCCAAGTGCTTAAAAAGAAAACATGTACAATCAGTTGTCCTTGTCTTACTGGGCCGCTTTCTTTGCAGTTTTCTGAACAGGCTGATAATGAAAAGTACGAGCTATTTCTCCCAAACAGGACATACAGGGATGGACCTGTCAAACTCCATCAGAGCAATATCAAACATAATCAATTTACCTTTAATTTAATTTTAACCAGAATAGACTAACATTTCTAAGATTACAAAAATTATTTTAACCTAAATAGGTCTTATCTAACTTTAAAGTCAATAATATTAATTTTAATAACTTCGACTGAAGGAAAAACGTTGGCAAGGTCAAAAATATTGGTAAATAATAATTTGTAGTAGTGCAGTACTATGTTCGCCATATTTTTTAACCAGCTCTATTTTATGATGAAATTATGAAAACTGATTAACTAAAAAAAATAATATAATATAGGGTTATTTAACTGATATTAAATACAATATTATTGTATTTAGACTCCAAGAAAGTCATATAAGAAAATTATTATAGATCTTATAGGTATATTTTTAAAACGCTTCAAGGTAAAAAAAAATTCATATAAAAACTCAAAATACTTGAAGCGCGTTGAAATTTCTGGGGTAAAATGGGCAAAATTCAGACAGAGGGTGGAACATAATTTCATAGGAATAGTGATTATACGAATTATATCTGCCTACGCCATCATTGTAATATGTTTCTGGTTTTCTACTTATGTCTTACAACTTATAAGTAAATCGTTGCCGTAGATAAACCCTTTAGTTAACTTATTACTTAGTTTTGAGAAAGAAAGACTGTAGGTGAAAGAGGATATAAGTGGTTTGGTAGATAATAACTATTAACATTAACGACCACAGTTAAACGCAATGTTTACGTTTAAATTACCTATTCAGGGAAATATGTCCTATAACTAAAAGGTCATTATAACTGAGAGATGTTATTTAAAAGACGTATTATTAACATCGTCTGATTCCACTTTTACTTATACTTTATGTAAATTTTAGGTTAATTTGGTTAGATTAAAGGTACAAATGAGAAGTAATTCTGACATAGGATGCTGCTCTGCTTGGGGTAGTTCGCCAGTTGGCCCAGAGATGGCTCCATTAGTACTTTCCACAGATAAACTAAAATCGTACCAGATGACAGACTGGAATAAAAGAGAGTACTCTAGAATAAGCATCATGGGGTATATAGTAGCGGTATCAATGAATTAGGGTTAGTTTAATGCAGTTCTGGAATGATCCAAGTGATCAGATAAGATAAATAACAGTAACAAGTTGTGGATTATAGTAATGAGTCTATGGTAGATAAAAGTTATATTAGTGTGTTATTATAATGACTTGTCATTATTGTAAGAAATTTAGTGATAAATAAATCAGTGGTTAGTGATAATTCGTAATTTTTGGATCTACGCTTGGGGTGTGTACTGGAGGATGTAAACACGTAACAATAGTTTAGTAATAATTGACATACATCGATATAGAAATTATAAAGGTTATGCAAAACTCGAACTCTGAAGCATTTTCGACTCATAAAATAGATTGCAGTTGAAATTATTATAATTTTTCTACAACGCTTGCAGAATCCTAATAAATTAGTTTATTGGCTGTACAAACAGAATCTTTACAAAATCGCGTAAAATCTAATTTTATACTTTCTTATTTTTTTGATATCTTAATAAATAAAAACCTACTCTTGTGTAGGCCAAGAAGGCATATTGTCTTGCAACCATTGTTCATATTCTTCTCCCAAATTTCTACCAGGTGCATCAAAAATCAAAGGCGTCATAGTTACACCAGGACAAATAGCGATAACTCTAACTTTGGTTCTATCATAATGATGGGCCATACCCCAACTTCTTGTCATACCAACCACGGCTGATTTTGTTCCACAATATATAGGAACGGAAGCATACGTGCCAATTCCAGCGACGGAAGCAATATTTACTATAACGGCCTCGGATCCCTGTTTATATCTTTGTAGATAATTTTCTAGGCCCAAAAGTATTCCATGAATCAGTCCATTCTAAAAAATATAGATTTGTTATAATAGCAGTCGTTTAAAGGAAAGTAATTTATTTTTCAGATTTAAATGTCGATCAAAAAATTAGTACGAAATGCAATTGAGTCTAGAGATAGTTAGAGAGATATTTTTTATAGATTTTTTTAAGTAACGTTTGGATTTAAGAAAATCGCCAATATTTAAAGAAGTCGTTTAACCCCCACAATGCTTATACTAGAAAAAAGTAAATTTAATTTTACATAATTTGATGTAAAAAAATACAAGGTGTTCCATTTGAAATAAAAAAGTTTTTGAGATTTGAATTTAACAAAATGTAACGTGAAGAATAAAAGACTTGGAATGGAATTTATTTTTATTGTAGAGAGTAGCTCATCTTGTGTTCTTTCTACGTGCCAGAGAGAAAATGAGGATGTCCTACATGAAGAAAGTTATAACAGTTCTTGCAAACCGTTGCACCTGTCAAATTTTCTATAAAATGTCAAATATCTCCGAAGCTGCTCGTTTTAGGTATGGGTTGTGCTACACATCTTGACTCAGAATTTTATGGTCATTTCGAAAAGTCGAAAGCATGTAGGGTGTTCCATTTAAAATAAGCAAATTGGTGTCGACTTCCGATATTTCGGAAGTGCTGCCATTTTGAAATTATTATTTTCGGACTCGGACTATTGTAGGGTACAGTTGGTTTAAAAAAACACTGGTACACTTTCTTTTAACTATGTAAATTATTCGTTCTTTGATTGATATTAATAATCTTAAAAATGTTACTTTGACGTTAATCAGTGGCGTCATTATTAAAAATGGTTCGACATCTAATAGATATTCAAAAACTTCGAATTGTTTCTAAAATTGAAGATGGTTGGTCCATAAGAAGACTTGCTGCTGAATGCAACGTGAGTAAAACCACGATAATGAGTGTTAAAAAACAATGGGAAACCAAAGAGTATCCCGTAAAGTTGATTCCGGTAGGCCCAGCAAGAGCAATAATCAAGAAGATGAAAATCTTATAAATTACCTAAGAGAAAACCCTTTTCAGACTGCAGTAAATGCAATTTCAGAGACAAATTTCCCTGCTTCGGTACCTACTGCTTGCAGAAGAATAAAACTAGGAAGCGAATTAAAGAGTTGTTCAGCGGCTAAAAAATTCAAACTTTCAGAAGAAAAGAAGCAGGGTAGGATTATTTTGGACTGAACTATATAACCAATGATGAAAACTTCTGGGGAAAGTTGTCTTTTCTGACGAAAAGATTGTTAAATCCTGTAAGGATGGACATGTTCGCGTATGTTCGCCTCCTTCCACTAGATACGCCGAAAAATATACTTTCGATCCACAAATATCAGGAAGGTTTTCAGTCAATGTCTGGGCTTGGATGAGCCTAAATGGGTTAGGTTGGATCAGTGGTGGTCATCTGAATTCCATTAAATATATTGAAATATTAGACAATATTATGTTGCCGTCAGTAATAGAGGTGTTTTCGGAAAATAATTTTACTTACCAACAAGACAACTGCTCCATACATACGGCCTATCGTGTCAGGCAATGGTTTCTTAATAAAAACATAGAGTTGATAGTGTGGCCATCTAAAAGTCCGGATTTAAGTCCAATTGAAAATGTTTGGGGACTAATGGTGAAATATATAAGAAAATTAAATAACCAACCAAATAATGCCCAAGAATTGGAAGGGATAATTGATGACGCTTGGGAGAACTTGTCGCAAGAAGTTGATCTTGCAAGAAACCTGATTTTATCCATGCCTGCAAGACTTCAGGCAGATTTAGACGCTAATGGAGCAATGAAAAAATATTAGTTAATTCTGTATTACGTAGTTGAAGTTCTTTTATTTTATTTTTTTATTGTATTTTTATGTTCAGTTTTCATTGTTTAAATTTTTTTAATCTCAAGTGGTATTTTTGTGTTCTTATTTTTAAAATAGAATTGTCATTATTCAGTTAGTATTTTAATTACAACCATTAGTAGAATTATCCGTAACAAATATTATTTTTTAAAACAACAATATGGAAGGCTTGAAAATGTTTTGAAAAAGTTATTTTCTAATTATTTTTTAAAATTCTATTTGAATAAAATTAAAAAGAAAGGTTTAATAAGTTAAAAACACTAAGAAAGCCGGTCTCCTCCAGGAAACCCAGATTCGGAGTAAATCACCCCCCTCTCGACACGCAACACAACTAAACTATTAAGATTTTCGATTACAAGAGTTGTACCAGTTTTTTTTTAATCAACTGTACCAAATCTCAAATGTCTATCTCATCTACAAGTGAGAAATATTCTAATGGCCGGGGGCGAGCGTGGGTGCGTCTTTACTATGTACATACTTCGATATGCGATGTAAAGCAACGTTAGGCGTGGTTAGTAGTTGGATTGGTGACCGTTCCAACGAAGACCACGTCCTCGCCTCACCCATCTTCCAGCGGCTTGTATATCAGTGTATGCGCGGAAGCTATACAACCTTAGGCGAGGATTGTATAGGAGATATACCATCCTTCGGAGGGGATGTAAAGCCGTCGGTCCCTTGTCTATTAAATGTTAGGCAAGTAAAAGATCCCTACTCTTCTTAAGGGAAGAGGTTCGGCAAAATTCCTGGTTGGGGGTAGCTCGTCTACAGGCGTCGGTGTTAGGCCTCAGTAGCGGAAATAGGCCGACGTTAAATAAATGTATTAAAAAAAAAAAAAAATTCTAATGGCCGCCTTAAAAGAATCACCCTGTATATTATGTTTATTGCAATACACAGGTTAATATATTATAAATTATACATGCTGCTATGTTTTCTAGCTATAGTTATGATTATAAAGTAAAAAGGCTTTCAATTACTAACCAAAACTGTATATGTATACTTGTATTTATCTCTTTGTATCTCAAAACAAGTGTTTAGTCACTTATTGAGTATCAATTTATTACAATAATTGTTGTCGGCGTTACAAATTTTGTTTTATATTTTCTTTTGGTGTATCTTTTATATTGCTTGTAAACTTTAAATTACTTGTAACTCTAAAATTAAAATGTAATATTGTATTGTATGTAATGTAATGTAATGCAAATAAATTATTATTAGTGTTGTTATTAATTCTGATTTTCGAATTAATAATGAGATTATAAGTTGAGTGGGAAAATCAACAACATTTATTAAATTCCCCACTCGATCCATAATCCCACTATTAATTCGAAAATTTAAATTTAAAAGGAAGGTCGCTACGCTTCCGATTTTGATACTATTTACCAACATACGGTAGGCATTGGTGCAAATAATTCCTTCATAATTAATCCCTTAGTACTACAACGAATGATTACATTTATAGATTCAAGTTAGTGGAAGATCATTAGAACATTTTTAACTAGTTGACAATTTTCTTTCTAAATACGATATGTATGATATAGTTTAATTATGACTCCTTAAGCAGACCCAAAACTAATTTCTTTATTTTCTACCTCTAAATTATTATCAAATTTAATGAGATGGAGAGTGACTTTTGAAACATCCTATAAGGGTGTCTCACGACGAACTACGGCGATCGATATCTCGAAAAGTAGACATCGGAAAATTTTGAAAATTTGGTAATAAGCTAATGTCGATGGGGGCAGCTCGGCTAAAATATTTTCAAGATGGTGGCACTTCCGGTTATACCGGAAGTCGAAACCAACTTGCTTATTTTAAATGGGACACCCTATATATTATTACATTTTTAGATTGTACGCAAAATTCTAGGCCGATTTTGTGCATCTCCTATACCTAGGTCTCTCCTTTTTTGAGATATTTCAATTTTTATGTCAAAAATGACGTTTGCGGGCCCTAAAAGAATTATCAATTTTTCCTATAAGGAAGCCTTTATTATCTAATTTGGGTTCGATTCTTTGTTGAAAAAAACCTACTTTAATAGAGTTTTTAAAATATTTTGATAAGTATTAATACAGAGTGTTCAAAAAATAAGAATAAAGATGAAATTGAGAAAACTGTCAGAAATCAATATTTTCAAATGGAAACCCCCAATTTTTATAGTCTTGTCTTATTCGCCATTAAAAATAAGGATAAGTTTGTACATGGATGTCTATTCCGAAAATTTTTAGTTTTCGAGATATTCCCAATTCAATATTTCTATATGGGTATTTTGTTATGGATATTAAGTTAAATTACTCTTAGTTGGCTATGACGGCGTTGAGTGCTAAACAAATGTATGTAGCTGTCATCTACCATTTGACAAATATCAATTATCCTGCCGGGGCGCTTAAATTATACGCACGAGGATTACTTAAATTTGTTTATAATCTATGGAGAATGTTACAAAGTTTTATCAAAAACATGTGAAATATTTGCTAACAGATATCCAGAGAAACAAAAACCGTCTCCGAACAGTATTAATGAATAACGGAGAATTTCAAAAAATTTGGCACTGCAACAGTTCATAAAATAATTAAACAAATGTAACTTAGATACAAAAGGTTCTTACATAAAATACTAACTACTTATACTCAGGAAAATATTTTATTTTAATAAGTGTTCAAAGTGTCCATCCTGAACTTCCAAACATTTTTCGCACCTCTTGATTAGTTCGTCATGGGTGGCCGCTCTAATAGAACCTGGAGATAATCTTTCAAAAGCATTCCTTACTCTTGCTTGACAATCTTCCATTGTTGTGACTGGATTAAAATAAACCATATCTTTTATTGTTCCCCATATAAAATAGTCTAAGGCAGACAGATCAGGAGAACGGGGAGGCCACAGAAAAGGTCCATTGTTAGCAATCCACTTATTGTAAAAAGTTTCTTCCAAAAAGTTGTTAACTATGAAGCTGCTGTGTGGTGGCGCGCCATCGTGTTGGTAAAATATTTGCCTATGTTCAGCTAGCAGTAAATTGTTCAAATGTTCATTATCTAAATCTTGTAATATATTCAAATACCTTTCATCTAAAAAAAAGTTGATACGTAATTTGAAAAACAGAAACTATTTAGGTATTATTCATTACCATTTAAGTTTTCTTCATAAAAATTAAGTTTTACGACTCCATCATTTTTCACAGCACAGTACACATTATATTGCCAGGTTTCTTGATAATTTCGCAATCTCACGGCATGGGGATTGGAATCACACCAAATCTGGGAATTATGTCTGTTGAAAAGTCCATTTTTCGTAAATTTTGCCTCGTCAGTCCAAATTATGTGGTCCAAAAATCGAAAGCCGCTTTGTAACATTGTTAAAATAAATTCGCAAAAGCGAACTCTTCTGGTCAAATCGGTGTCCTTTAGGTGTTGAACTATAGAAATGGAATAGGGATGGAATTTGTGTTTCAAAAGAATTCTATGAATAGAGTCCTTGAGATTCCTGTTTGTAAGGCCACTTGTCTTAAGGATGTCATAGGATGTGGCGCAAAATATCCCAAAATAGCAATTTCGATATTTTCATCATCGACAATTGGTTTTATTTTATGAACTGTTGCCTTAACGGTGCCAAAATTCTCCAATTCTTCATTATTCATTTAATAATAGTAAAATGACATGGGGGCAACATGTTGATAACGTATCAAATAGATTAAGTTCAGCTTGTTTTCTTATAAGACAATTACGAAACACTGTAACTCTAGAGGTCTTAAAACTGGCATATTTTGGCTTGGTACAGTCAATCCTATCATATGGAATTATATATTGGGGCAACTCAGCCCATATTGGTAAAGCATTTATAATGCAGAAAAAAATTATTAGGTGTATGGTGGGTGTACATCCGCACACATCTTGCAAGGAACTTTTTGTTAATTTATCTATTCTTACATTGCCATCGTTGTACATATATTTATTAGTTTTAAATATAAAAAAGGAATGTTCATTAATTCGGAATACCTCTGTTCGTGATCATAATACGCGTAAAAAAAATAATTTGTATCAACCGTTCTCTAGGCTTACTGTGTGTCAAAATGCTCATACTTATCAAGGTGTTATTTGCTATAACAAGTTTATAAATTTGTTTGGTGATGTGGACAATTTTTCTACTTTTAAAAGTAAGTTATGCAAATATTTAGCTACTATGGCCTTTTACTCTGTAAGCGAATATTTAGAATTTTAATGTACAAATTTTAAATTTTTAATGTTATATATTTTCAAAATGATTGTGTTTTATTCAGTACTTAATTTAAATGTATGAATAATGTGTAACTAGTGGTGTATAGACTGTATACTCCTGTTATTTCGAGGAAAATTATATGTATGTAACTTCTGACTAGTCCGGTAAATTTTTATATATTTAAGTATGTATGAAAATTTGAGTGATGAATAAACTGTTTTATTATTTATTATTTTATAATACTGTTCGGAAACGGTTTTTGTTTATATGGATATCTATTAGCAAATATTTCACACGTTCTTGATAAAACTTTGCTACATTCTCCATAGATTATAAACAAATTTAAGTAATCCTCGTGCGTATAGTTTAAGCGCCTCGGCAGGATAATTGATATTTGTCAAATGGTAAGTGACAGCTACATACATTTGTTTAGCACTCAACGCCGTCATAGCCAACTTAAGAGTAATTTAACTTAATATCCATAACAAAATACCCACATAGAAATATTGAATTGGGAATATCTCGAAAACTAAAAATGTTTGGAATAGACATCCATATACAAACTTACCCTTATTTTTAATGGCAAATGAGATAAGATTATAAAAATTGGGGGTTTCCATTTGAAAAAATTGATTTTTGACAGTTTTCTCAATTTCAACTTTATTCTTATTTTTTGAACACTCTGTATTAATACTTATCAAAATATTATAAAAAATCTATTAAAGTAGGTCTTTTTCAACAGAGAATCGAACCCAAATTAGATAATAAAGGCTTCCTTATAGGAAAAATTGATAATTCTTTTAGGGCCCGCAAACGTCATTTTTGACATAAAAATTGAAATATCTCAAAAACGGAGAGACCTAGGTATAGGACATGATACACAAAATCGGCCTAGAATTTTACGTACAATCCAAAAATGTAATAATATATAGGGTGACCCATTTAAAATAAGCAAGTTGGTATCGACTTCCAGTATAACCGGAAGTGCCACCATCTTGAAAATATTTTAGCCACATTAGTTTACTACCAAATTTTCAAAATTTTCCGATGTCTACTTTTCGAGATATCGATCGCCGCAGTTCGTCGTGGGACACCCTGTATATTGTTTTAAAGTACTTACTATATTTATTGCAATTTGTTTTTCCCAAGTTGCGTCATTTAATATTCCTGCATTATTAATAAGAATATCGATATTTTCAAATTTCTCCACAGTTTTTTTAAAGGCATCTGAAAAACAAAATTTTTATTAGAGATAACGAAGTATGTCGAGTTCATCTGTTGATGGCACTCAAAAAACGCAACAAAAACTTTACAACCTCATTAAAATACCGGTACTCTCGGTACTATTTGTTCTCAAATTGATTAGTTTACCTTTATAGGTTTTTAATGTGCGTCGGCTTGTTTGATGAGAATATGCCGCTTGATCCAACGGCGATAATAATTATATCGTAAAGTTTTTGTTGCATTTATTTGAGTGCCGATAGCAGATGAACTATACTTTAATAATAATATATTTTCATTCATTCTATTGCCATCTGAGGTTTTCCTTTAGCTAAATAATCTCAACTATAACATGCAATATACATAATCTACTATAATATATTTAGTTACATCTATAAAAGTTCTGAACTAATACATTTGTCAAGTAACTTACCCTCAAACTGGTGAATATCCGTAACATCAGTCTTTACGAATATGGCCTTGTTTACCCCAAATTCCCTCTCTATTTCTTCTAGGGCGGTTTCCCCAAATTTGGGTTCTACATCAGCCAAAGTAACACCCTAAAATTGTATTTCCAATTAAAATACATTACATCTTCGTGATTTTACAAATGGAATAAAACTATAAAAATAAATGTATTAATTAAATTGCCTGGATTGAAATCAGATGAACTTGGCGTAAGTCAGAGACTCTGTTTTTCACCTTAAGAGGGAACACAATACTAAGACATTACATAAACAGGAATGTATAACACATATGCTGAAATCCAAAACAAGGGTTATCCGGAAGCATACAGCCATTCATTATGAAGTGACAATGGAAATGTAGATGCTGGACCAGCGCCTGACGTTTAACACAAATGTAAATGAGAGAGTACGGTCGATCTACTCCCTGTCCAGAAGTCTGTCTCCGCTCATGGTCAGGGGTAGGACTTAACAGACAAAATAAAAAAACTGTTGTACACCATGGTGATCAGGCCATCCATCATATACGCGGTGGTGTGGTGCAGCATACCGGCCACGGCAATGAAGAAATTTAAAATACTAGAGCACAAATTTATGCAAATTCTAGAAGGTACACCTCTCTCAGAGACTCCGCTAATAAGAAACATAACAAAAATTAGACAACATAATGTCCCATTTCGGATTAAACAGTGAATACGACTAGAATTGAAACCGTATAAAAACTAAAAGCCGGCAAAAACAGCCGGCATCTCTTTATTGTTTTTCTTATGACAAGCATTTCTATTTATCTCCGCAACAGATGCCGACTGTTTTTGCTGGCTTTTAGTTTTTATACGGTTTCAATTCTGGTCGTATTCACTATACCAGACGTTACCGATCTTCCAGCAACCCATGTAGCCAAACTTCATCAACTATAACTTCCGCTTACCCTATCCACCTATACTGATATTTCATACCTTTTGTATCTTTAAATCTTTTCTGGTCCCCTCTTCCTTCCTATATATTCTTTTTGCCGCGTTTTTTGTTTCTTGCTTTCTTTTTGTACATTTTTGTCTCTCTCATTTTGCATCCAAATTTTCACCAAAATCCAAATCTTGCAAAATCAAAATTTCAAAAATAAAAGTTTAGGCCAGCCTTATGCGGCCCAGCATTGACGTACTTTGCGGAAGGTGCCTCGTACAAATTGAGGTGCGCTAAGTTCAAAAACAACGTGTAGGTATAAGCTTCATATTTATTATTATTTTTAGATATAGTAAATTTTATCACCTGCTTTAATCTGTTTTGCTTAGAAGGAGTATAGGTTAGGTTTTCTTTAAATTGTCGTTTTAATCGAACCAGGCCTACTCCGTCCGGCCTTGCAATCTGCCGCCGCTATCAACGATTGTTGCACGGCCGGTTCCGGGATGAGTCTTGGTAACTGTTTATAATTTTAATGTTAATAAAGTTATTTTGAATCGAATTGAATTGATTCTAACCCAGTATACGTTTGACAGTCGCCATACAAGACTCTCTAGCCCGATGCGTTAACATGTCGTCTATATGAGTATTAATACATTAAAATAAAAATAAGACAGCAACAGAGAAAAAATAACAAATTCAAATATGTTTCAATTGCCTATGTGTTATCAAGGAGGTAATTTTTTTATTTCTATTTAAATGAAAAAGCAGGATAGTGTGTTGGGAAGTAGGAACTTTGTTTGTGATACATGGAACAAACAAAATAAGCAATTGGCAGAAAAGAAAAATAAAGAATTAGCAATAATATTACTAAATGAGCATAAATTTGTATCCAACTGTTTTGTAGATATTTGACAACTACTACTGGTACTGAACACGCTATTCATGTTATTCTAGAAAGTTGGATCTCGACATTCCGTGCGAGCGAGGGTGACTTATCGATTGCACAATATTGCATCATTTTTGAAGAAAATGGAAATTCGGAAATAAAAATTACACGATTGTTTAGGCAATAAAAAGGGAAGTTAATTGATAATTGATTGAAACTTGAATCAGTTTTGGTTTAGGAGGTATAGCACGAAAAAGAAGGCTGAATATATTGAACCGTTCTCGTATGGTCATACTTTACGCACGTACGCAATAGTCATTGAGTTGTCACGCACGATGATGTTTCGAGGGGGTAACATGGAGTTGAAAGTATGTTAATGCGTAGGAACGAGAATAAGTTGTGACATTACTTTGGAAATGTGAATTGAAATGAAATAGATAAAATAGTTCAGGAGCAATTCGAGAAAAGATTAAAATCGAATAGAAAAGGAGTTGTAGAAAATTAATGAACATGAATTTAAGGTTTATACCCGAGGTACCAAAAGTATGTTGGATGTCAAATGCTATTATATGGGTGTTTTGGGAAAGTTATGTTGTAAAATTGATGAATGGAATATTAGAGATTAGAGATTATTATTAGAGGGTTGCCAGTTGAAGAAGCTGAGGAAGTGAGACACGAAACATGCCGAATACTGCGCAAATCAAAACCACCTAGGAGGAACATACTAGAGAGGAAAGTGAAGCTCTCAGAGATATTCGGAATAATAAAGACATCATCGTTTTAAGAGCAGATAAAGGCAATGCCACAGTAGTAATGAAGAAAGAAGAATATGAGGAAAAATTACAATCATTATTAGCCCCAGAGTAGTACACAAAATTAAAAAAGGATCCGACATCAAGAGTTGAAAGACAAACGAGGACAGCTATCAAGAATTCATTAATTCCAGTAGAAGAACAACGCCGCCTGCTGCCAAGTGAAACCTTACCACCACAACTTTACGGCCTCCCTAAGATTCATAAACCAGGTAATCCTTTAAGACCAATCGTCAGCACATGTGGATCACCAACTTATGAGTTAGCCAGATACGTCGCAGGCACACTGCAACCCTATATAGGTAAGACTAGTAGCCACGTAAAGAACTCCGGATACTTCGTAGAAATTTTGGAAAACTTGGAAATAACGAGTAATGATATCATGGTTAGTTTTGACGTCGAATCTTTGTTCACCAATGTACCAATTGAGGAAACAGTTAACCTGATTCGTCAACAACTTGTACCTAAAGGATTAAGAGAAGACATACCTGATCTGGCCCGATTGTGCCTGTCTACAACATACTTTCTATGGAATGGAGACTTCTACGAGCAGAAGCAAGGAGCAGCCATGGGATCACCACTTTCACCTGTGATAGCCAACCTATTCATGGAAGCTTTTGAAGAGGAAGCCATACGCTACAGTGAGAATAAACCAAAGTGCTGGCTACGCTACGTAGACCATACGTTCATCATATGGCCACATGGGGAATCATCTTTATCTGTTTTCTTCGACCATTTGAATAAACAGCATCCAAGCATCAAATTTACAATGGAGACCGAGCAAGATGGAGCTTTACCTTTCTTAGATGTATTAGTGAAAAGGTCATACAATGGCAAGCTGGCCCATGGTGTCTACAGAAAGAAAACGCACACCGATCGTTACCTACATGCGACATCTCACCACCACCCACAACAGAAGAGAGCATTAATTAGAACCTTGATCCACAGAGCCAACACAATATGCGACGACGAGAACAAACCCGAGGAACTACAGAATGTCCAACAAGCTTTAGAGAAGAACGGATACAGTCAAAGCAATATACAACGGGTAGTAAATAACCAGAGGAGAACTACAGAAGAAGAACAGCAACAACCAACAACGTATGCATGCCTACCGTACGTCGCGGGAGTTACAGATAGGCTGAAGAAGATTTTATTCAAAAAGAAAATAGGTGTACGGTTTCGAACAGTGAAGAAAATGCAGCAGATACTTCCCTCAGTCAAAGACCCTGTCCCCAAACTGTTATCAAAAGGTGTTTACCAGTTGAAGTGCACATGTGGTAAGTGCTACATCGGACAAACAGGACGGAGTATCCAGTGCAGAATCAAAGAACACCAGAGAAATACCAGATTTGGATACACGGATAGGTCGGCGATTACAGAACATGTCCACAATAACGATAAAATCGACTACGAGGACGTCAATATATTAGACAGGAATACGCGCTATTATCCGCGAATCATTAGGGAATCACTGGAAATTATGAAAAACATGAACAACTTTAACAGAGAGGATGGGTTTCGACTTAGTAACACGTGGAGACTGGTATTGCCAAGTACCAGCACCGTAGTAAGTCACGGTCAACCAAACACGACGAATGAGCAGCGAAGCGAACCAAGCGCGACCAATGACCAACGAAGCGAAGCGGCACCTAGGTATATAACGAGGAGTGTAACACAACAGATTCAGTCTTTAGAATCCTTCTGAAGAAGCTGACAGGATGATCAGCGAAACGTCAAGTCAAGTTCGACGACCACGGCAAGACCCGGAAGAATCTACTTCATTACGAATGGAATATTGTGTCGTGTTTTTTATTGTTTTAGATTATTTTGGAAATATCGATATTTCGTGAATTTTTTCAGATTTTTGGTGACTTATTTGTGGTTTTTGTTTGTAATGAAAATGAAGGTGACTTTTTTTCGGGATTTGTCCTTTTCGACTGTTTGATTGAATTTTTTGACCAATTTTGACATATTGCGTTTACTTATAGGGAATGGAATGTACTAACACTACCAATGGTAAAAGAAGAACTTAACAAACTTAATATAGCTTAGAACAGAAATATTAACAGTTCTATGTAAGTAGTATGTATCTGAATATAACATAGACAGAATCTTAAAATCGTGTAATTAATATACACAGAAAATTACAGACAGAGTTATTTACTAAAACTTTGAAAGAAGAAACAGATTTCGTTTTAGAAACAATAGTGTATTGGTTCATATGGAGTAAAACTTACATCAGTTTACTCCACATATAACATGTCATTTTTTTAAAAAACGCCGAATATGAATTAAATAAATACTACTATTTTTTCTTCAAATACTTTTGGTACTTCTCGTGAGCGGCAGGAAAAGCTTCTTACCCTGAAATGTCAGAGAAAGTTTAAGTTGACGGAATTTCTCGTAAAAGTCACATTTTTTTATGTTGGAAGAATATTATGTTATTTTTGTTTTTACCAACAAAACGAATCAAAAAATACTGATCCCTGAACAAGCCTCCATCGAAAGATAACTGTTTATAACTGGGTTTAAGAAACACACTCCAAAGAGTATACAACTGTGCCAAATTTCAAGTCATCTATTAATATCGAGAATACATTTAGTAAGGCTTACCTTAGCTCCATTTCTCAGTAATTCTTTTGCGTATTGCAAACCGATACCAGAAGCTCCACCGGTAACTAGAGCCACTTTTTCTTTTAACTCAAATACCATTTTTCAAATATAATATATCTAATTCACTTACTGTGGAAATATTTCTGTTAATTAAACTGAATTTTAAAATATACACATAAATTTATTTTTGTTTATGAATAATTTTTATCAGAGTACCAATTATATAAGTGATTTATTGCCTAGATATGATCCTTATGCTATACAAGGTGTCCTACAGATTGCGTACCAAATTAAAAATAGGTCCGTGACAACTCGGACGAACTTTCCCATTTAGGAATAAACAGATTTTTATGTTAAAAACTTTTATTTCAAATTATTGTAAATATGCTGAGAGTAAAATATGTAAAATACTTAATTATATAATCAAAACAATTAATTGGCAATGAATGATATTTTTTAAATAAAAAGGTAGCAGGATAAGATTTGAACCCAGATTCTTTGAATGATAGTCAATTAATGAAAAAACAGCACTTTATTGGTGTTAAAACATGCACAGTGTCCTCCCCAGAACCCACTCCGGCCGGAACCAGCTCTGCAAAACCATGTAAAGCAGAGTGGCGATTGCCGGATCAGGTGGAGTGGATAGTCAAATGCTCTATCCACTACGCCACTAACCGTCTTTCATAAAACTAATTTCTTCATGGAGCTTAAAACACTTGTGCATTTATTTTCAAAATTTAATAACTCCAAAATAGGTCTTTTTTAATAAACGGGCCAAGACGGTTTTTTTTTAAACAAAAAAAATTGATGGATCGGTCACAAGAAAAATTAATTCTTTTTTAAACTTATTCTCCACTTCCTCAGTCCCTGTACTTTTTGATGTAACAGGTTATGTCATCACATATTAGTACCAATAGAGTATCTATGTATTAATATTGGTCAAAGAGCAGTTGGATGTTTGTAGCTCCTCCAGGATCCAGAAAGGGTGGTGTTACCATCTGTGTCTCTTCAGAGGGTACCATCTTTGTCTAACTGTAAGATAATCTGCATTTCTGCATCTGTTTACTATATAAATTTAACTCAGCAGTAACAGAATATGTTCATAGTTCATATTCTACTAGATACTGTCATAATCAAAACTTGCTAGTACCTTTCTTTAAAAGGAACTTTTCTCAAAGGTCAGTTTTTACCATGGTGCCAAATTTTATAATATATCACCTTTAAACTTAAAAATAAACATTAATTACAATAAATACAAGATTCAAACTAAAATTTATGTAAAAGATAATTTTAAAAAAATTATAGATATTTAGGAATAAAAATGTGTGATTAAATTACATATACCGCAAACTAGGGGTTAGATTTTTACGAAATTATATATCGCCTACGTTCTACACTTCATGTTTTCATATTGTATGATCTATATACTTTTACTATATAAATATTCATAATACAAGAATAATTTTACCTATACTATACCTATAAACTTTGCTCTGTAAATATTTATATTCTCCTGCTCAAAGTAAAGAAAAATAGTGGTTAGGATTAATTTGAGAAATGTAAACAAAACAAACACTTAGTGTTTAGGTGTACATTTAAAATAAGATATAAGACTAAGGAATTCAGGAATATGAACACGAGTCGTACAAATTTATTTAATTTACATGACATTCATTTAATATCGTTCTGAAATCCTTATTCTTTTACATTTAGCACCGTAAATAATCACAAAGGTGTAACAAAAAAGATAAACAGGTCATTTAACTTATTTTATGCAACCTTAGGCGAGGGTTGTATAAGGGATATACCATCCTTCGGAGGGGATGTAAAGCCATCGGTCCCTTGTCTATTAAATGTTAGGTAAGTAAAAGATCCCTACTCTTCTTAAGGGAAGAGGTTCGGTAAAATTCCTGGTTGGGGGTAGCTCGTCTACAGGCGTCGGTGATAGGCCTCAGTAGCGGAAATAGGCCGACGTTAAATAAATGTATTAAAAAAAACTTATTTTATGTGTTGTTTTCGAATGTTATATAGAAATTTCAATAAAATGTATACGGATCACTCCCTTTTTTATATAAAGCACCGCTTCTAATACTTCCAATATAACATAAGCCTGTAATTTCAATGAACTAGTAAAATCGGATATTTAATCATGCACGAAAATATCGTTTAATAATAATGTATTTATTTATATTATCCCCTGTTAGTTTGGTATGCGACATATAGGACATCGTGTATAGAATAAATTACATAATATTATCGTTTAAATAAATTAAGAAACTGTCAAGCCCAAATTCAAATCAAAATGTATATAAAATTAAAATATGTGTTTAATTGGTAAATTCAAATATGACATATTTTACTTACCAGTTAATTTCATATAAATTTTTGAAACTACGCGTTCGCAATAAACATCGATTTGGTAGTGAAGTAATGTATTACTTATCTACTAAATAAACAGCGAAAATTTAGCTGGTTAGATAAGTGATACGTTTGTTTAGCTCCTGGCTATACAATCAAAAATACATAGTATAATTTTTGTTTTACATTAGAAACCATATATGCACAAAACAAAAATAATAACATTTCAAATAAAAATAAAAGGAGTATATATATATATATATATATATATATATATATATATATATATATATATATATATATATATATATATGTTAGATAGTGGATTGTTTGAATAACTTTTTAAAAACTTTATTTATTACACTTGAGTCAACGTTGACTCGTTTTAATAAGATACAATAATAATTTTGAAGTAGTTTAATCTGAAGTGAGTATAAGACTGAGGTTTACAATGACAGTGGGTAATATTTATAATGTCTGGAGAACAAAGAACATTGGATTTGCAATTCAGCATGATAACAGATTACTGAGAATGAAATGTTAAGCTCAGCTAACGTGAGCGGTTATTAGAGAAGAGCTGTTACGCAATTTGTAATGTGATATGTCTGAGAAGGTTAAGCCAGTCTCGGTGATATTATATATCATGGTATATTTCTAATATAACAGCTTCCCCCTTATAAAAAAAGTTGGTGTTTTATGCAGCAACTTTTGAAATGAATATAAAATGTATATAAAAGGTAATGGTACAATTTGGAAAAATATAAAGAGTACAAAATGTTAAATCGTAAGGTTTAAAATACAGAATATAACCTTAGCGTCTAAAATATGAAATGCAAGCACAATAAGCTTGATTCATAAAAATAAAATAACATAAAAATGTTAGAGTTAAAATATAGCTTTGGCAAGAAAGCGTAAAATACAAACATACTAGGTTTGAATTGTAAAATGGGATAAAATATTCCCAAGGTTAAAATATAGCTTTACTGTGAAAGCATAAAATATAAGCATGATGGGTTTGAATGAAAATGACGTAAAACTGTTAATAAAATTAAAATTAACAAATGATAGAAAAATAATGAAATATAATGATTAAACAAATGAAATAAAATTCACTGAAGAGTCCAGCACTAAAAGTCAGTAAAAAGGCACAAAACAGTTTGTCTTTATGTAAGTTCTATGTCTTCGGCTTCGTTGTCTTCTCTTCTTAAGGTGGGTCGTCTTCGTGAAGGGAATAGTTTAGCAAATGTCCTGTATGGTTTGCTAGGCCTCGGTGGAGATGGGGGTGATGCAGAAACATCGATGGCTAGTCTTCGTCTTTTTGTTCTGCACTTACAAAATAGGTACAGAAATAACAGTCCAAATATTAGCACAATGATGAAGTAGGTGAACCAGGATATGTGTTTTGTTACGAATGGTTCGTTGATTAAATCGTCTAGATCTCTGGAATATTGGTCCAATTTGTGTTTGGCAATTTCGAGATCTTCTGTGTTAAGGTTGTTTAATTTTAATGGTTTAAGGTTTGGTGCTCTAATGTTGTTTGGAATTTTGTTGCAGCATTCGAATGGAATTTGGATGGGATGAGTGTCGTCGTTTACGTCGGTTACTTCGTTGGTACTGGCTTGGATTTTTGTGATGCCTATAAAGGCGTAACAATTAGGTTGTAATTTCACTATTGAGTTTTTGTAGATGACTTCAGTTTTCGAACTTCTTTCTGGACAATTGATGGTTGCCTGTAATGGTTCTGCGTTGATAACTAACCACGTATTTTCGTCTATCTTTTGGACGTTGTAGCCTTGGCTGATGATGAATGACGTCTGGCAGCTTCCTGGCAGAGTTTTGAGGTTCTTGAAGAGACGGGCTTCGCAAATGGCATTATCATCAATGAGGTATGAAAATAGATTTAAACATAATTTAGTGTTGAAGTAGAGTGGTTTGCATTCTCTGAGGTCCGGGATGGTTAAGTACATTAAAGAATCATCATCTCTCGCGATATATTTTTGAGAGGTTGACAAGATATGATATAAGCCAGTTCTATTATCCAAAATAGGGATAGGGTATAATTGAAATACTGAGTAGGTTTGAGGGTCTACCAAAGGTATGTCTAACACGAATATTAAATCTGAATTTGTTTGAAAAGCTTTTAGTTCTATAATGTCTAAATACTGTGCAACTTTTGATAATTTGATTGGAAGTGGCAAATTGTTCCTTTGTAGGTTCTGTGAAATTTCCTGTAATGAATTTACCAAGTCTTTTGGGTTTATGATCGATGTATGAATTATTTTGAGCCTCGCGAAAGTGATAGAATTCAGGATATCGTTTAAGTTATCTTCGATAAATAGATAGCTTGCCATAAGCTGTTCGCAGATTTCTATAAATTTTAATTTTGCGTGGATATTTTCTATGTCTTTAGTCATGTCTAGAATTGAAGTTTCGATTTCTTTAATATCTTTATTGAAAGTTTCTTCATCAACCTGCAGTTTTTGAATGGTTGCGTTGAAATTTTTGATTACTGAAGTTGTGACAGATATTTGATTTTTGATTAAATTTTCGAGTTGGTGCTCGTCATTATTTAATTTGTTGATGCAATCAGAATAATACTGACCATCTTCTGCATCTAAATTTCCAGTTATTGATTTGAAAATTGTTCCAATACCGTTTAGTATTCCTCGCTTGTATCGTTTCGTGTCAAGGTAAATTTCGTCAAATTTTGATTGTATTGATTGAGAAATTTGAGTCAATAAACTGAGGTGAGTTTTTACATCTCCTAAAAAGACGTTCATGTAATGATACGTTGGGTCGAGCGTGTTGTATAGTGTCTGTAAGATCTTGTCGTTTTTGTCGAAAGCTGTCTTAAAGGTAGATATGTTTTTGTGTACCAGTAAAGTCCATTTCTTGTGAGAAATCACAATGTTTGTGTCTCGGTGATAGTATACTCCAATTGTATTGTTAATTGGTGTTATTTTAAATTGAGCAAGTGCTGATCCGAACAGCAGGAAAAACCTGAAAATAAATTTAATTTTCAGTATAAGGTTTCATTCGGTCAAAGTTTACTTTAGTCGTTTGGTTTGTTTCCGGATTTAATAATGTTGCAGAATTTTGAGAAGTTTCTAAAATTTCGAAGGGGCCGTTAAATTTGTTCTGTAATTTGTTTTTTATTTGTGATTCTTTGACGTACACTTTGTCGCCAATATTATATGTGTGTCGATTTTCGGGAATGTTTTTGTCGAATCGAACTTTGGCTTTTTGTTTTTGTGCTTCTGTTCGACTTCGCGCGATTTTGTAATAGTGGGATATCCGGTTGTTAAGGTCTCTAACGTATTTGGTAATCAGGTCTTTCTGGTTATAAAGGGTTTCGGGTGGTCGGTTAGCTGTATGTCCGAAAATAAGCTCGTATGGCGTAAAGCCATGAGTTTTGTTTACCGAGTTGTTATAACATATTACCGCGTATGGTAATATTGTGAAAGGATGTTCGTTCGGATTCTCTGTTTTATGTATTCTGATCATTTCCGCTAGGGTGGCATGGAATCGTTCGATAGATCCGTTGGATTGAGGGTGTCCTACGCTGGAGTATGTTAATTTTATGTCGTAGAGAGTACAAAGATCTTTTAATAAATTATTATCGAATTCACCGCCGTAATCACAATGAATTCTTAATGGGGTGCCATAGTGTTGGAAATATAGCAACAGGGTGTTTACAACCGATTTTGCACTTTTGTCTGGGACAGCATAAGCTTGGGTAAATTTCGTTAACTCGTCGCGGATGGTTAATGCATAGTTTCGCGTGGGAAATTCGAATAGATCGATGTTAACTCTCTCAAATGGAGTTTTAGGGGTTTCGGTGATTACTAAGGGATTATTAAGGTTCTTACGAGAAACTTTTGTTCTTTGACATGTTTCACAGTTTTTTATAAAGTTTTCGACATCTTTTGTTAAACCTTGCCAATTATATTTATTTTTGATTCTACGTATTGTTTCGTTTATTCCACGATGTAAATTATTTTTTCCGGTGTGATGCTGGTCGAGAATGATCGGACGTTGGTCTTCATCGGGAGTTCGTAATAAATTTTGACAAATGATTAGTTTTAAATCTTTTTCTGCAAAAATAAATGATAGGATTTCGAGAATTGGAAAGTCTAGATTGTTTTCAACATGGTAAGTTTTGGAAAGGTCTAATTTGTTCCGGTGTTTATATAATGTTAAAAATAAGTGTTCTACCACAGACTCTGGGTCGAAGGGTAGAGCGATAATGTAATAATTTCTTTGTCGGGTCGATTTACTGGAAACGATATTGATTGTATTGTTATAGAATTCGGGGTTTTCCTCGAAAATATCCTCGATAATTTGATGGTGAAGGTCTGTCAAGTTGATTTGTTGGAAAAACGTTATGATGTTTTTATTTTCTCGATCTAATAGTTGTTTATTTGTGATTTGAATTTTGGAATAGTCTATTAGAGATTTGGTTTTGTAAAGACGGGAGAATGTGTCAAATTCTCGGGCAATTTGTTCGTCAGTGATCTCGTCGTCGTTGTCTGAGGTTTCATTTTCGTCTGAGTCTTCGTTTGAGTCTTCGTTTGCGGCTAGAATTTTTGAATAAAATTTGGAACATTCTGAAAAGTGATTGATTTTTATTCTGGACAACGCGTCCGCGTTTTTATTGATCTTTCCGGGTTTGTATATTATCTCGTAGTCGTATTCTTCTAGTTTTAAGCGCCAACGCGCTAGTCTACTACCTGGGTCTTTTATAGAAAATAACCAAGTGAGTGGTCGGTGGTCGGTGACGAGTTTGAACTTCCTTCCGAATAGATATGGCCTAAAATGCTTTACACTCCAGACCAAAGATAAAAGTTCACGCTCAATGGTTGAATACTTGGTTTCCGCGCCGCATAAAGTTCGAGATGCGTATGCGATTGGCAAATCTTTTCCTATACTTCCTTGTGAAAGTACAGAACCTATTGCAAATGCACTAGCGTCTGTAGTTAGGACAAAAGGTCCATCGAAGTTGAGGTAGATCAATATCGGAGTAGTTGTCAAGGTTTGTTTTAGGGTTTCAAATGAATTTGTACAGTCATTGTCGAAATTGAAAGGTATATCTTTTTGTAGCAATTTAGTTAAGGGTTTTGAAATTTTAGAGAAATTAGGAATGAAGCGTCTATAGTAGCCTGCTAGACCTAGAAAAGATTTAATTTCTTTCTGATTTTTGGGTTGAGGAAAGTTTAGAATTGCCTCGACTTTGGCAGGGTTTGGTTTTACACCATCCTTTGTAATAAGATGCCCTAAATAGGCGACTTCCTTGCGAAGGAATTCGCATTTGTCTGGCTGAATTTTGAGGTTGGCTTTTTGTAGACGTTTGAAGACTTCTGTTAGTCGAGAAATATGTTCATGGATAGTAGGGGAATAAATAATAATATCGTCCATGTAGACGAGACAGCGTTCATTTTGGATGCCTAATAGAATATTGTCCATGATCCTCTGGAAAGTGGATGGAGCATTTTTTAGACCGAATGGCATACGTACAAATTCGTAGTGGCCATTCTCTACCGTGAAAGCTGTTTTTTGGATGTCCTTAGGATCGATTTCAATTTGGTGGAAGCCAGAGGCCAAGTCTAGAGTCGTGAAATATTGACATCTGCCTAATTGGTCGAGAAGATCGGAAATGTTGGGCAAAGGATACTTATCACCTATCGTTACTTCGTTTAATTTTCGGTAGTCAACTACGACGCGCCATTTCTGTTTACCAGAAGCGTCTAGTTTTTTGGGGACTACCCAAACTGGGGAGGACCAGGGAGAAATTGAAGGCTGGATAATGCCTTGGTCGAGCATTTTCGAGACTTGTGATTTTACCTCTTGTTTATGGATTTGGGGGTAACGATAAGATTTAGTGAAAATTGGTTTAGAATCGTTAGTGTCTATTGAATGTTTGATTTCATTGGTAAATGTCAAGTTGTCACCTTCTAAATAGAATATGTCTGAAAAGTCTAAACAGAGTTGAGTAATTAGTTCACTCTCCTCATCGTTCAAGTGATCTAAGCGTAATTGGTTTCTTATTTCGTAATTTCTGTCTATATATTGGGAATCCGGATTTTGAAGATTTACATTAAATATTGACCTAAATTTTTGAACGGGTTCAAGTTTAAGATTTGAAAATTTTATTGTTTTCGGAATTGCATTTGAGTTTATTACTGTCGTCAAAAATTCACCATTGTTGTCTATTTTGACAATGGCATTCGGTAAGCGTACCTTTTCATTTTCCTGGGCTATTAGTATAGCTTCGGTATTTTGTAAATTACATTTAAGCTTAAAAATCTTTTCTGTGCGTGGTTCGATAGAAATTACATTTTGGTTTTTTGTTTCATTTAAATTTTGATTTTTAATCGGGCTCCAGATTGTAGTTAATATATTATCGGTAACTTGATACAATGGTACGGTTTTGAAATTAGTGATTAATTGTCTGTTTTTAATGTCTATTAAGCAATCGTAATGGTCCAAAAAGTCGGCACCTAAAAGTCCGTCAAATTCTATATCTAGATTATGAATGTAAACTTTGTATGGATCATTCGGATTGAAAGGTATGAGAGCAGATTCAGTGATATTAATTTTTTCGTCTGTTATACCTTGTATAATTACATTTTCGTGGGATCGACGTTTATAGTTTTCTGCCGTTTCGGGTTTGAATATAGAGATACCTGCGCCTGTGTCTATCAAGATTTTGAAACGTTTAGTGATGTCTTCTATGTAAAATAAATTTTTTGAGTTTACGATATTTAGTTTGTAGCGGGGTGTTTTTACATGAATTGGTTTTCCGGGAAGTTCAGGTTTGGGCCGAAACAGTCCTGGAGGTTTATCGCTTGGACTTGATGAGAAATTTGGTCTAGCTCGTCCGTTTGTTGTGTTGGAGTATTCGTGGAATACTCCGGGCCTGTGCAAAAATCCGGAGGATTAACAGTATAATCCTCGTATTGCTGAGAATTAGCAGTATAATTCTCATATTGTCCATTTTGAAAATCGTAGTCATCGTTATTTTGAGATTGATAATCAGGAGAATAATTTACGGACTGATTTGCAGAGTAATCTTCGTATTGGTTTGGGTAATCTGAGTAATTATCATAAGGTTCTTGATTTAAGTGATGTGTTTTTTGTTGATTGAATCGATTAAAATTCGGGTTCGGTTGTATGGCAGAAGGTCTCTGCTGCTGGAAGTTAGGATTTGGCCTGATAGCTAAGGGCCTGTTTTGTTGTGGATAATTACGTTGTTGATTAGGCAAATTTTGGAAATTCTGTGGTCTAAAATTTGTTTGGTTAGGTAAACTCTGGAAGTGCTGTCTAGGAACTTGTGCCTGATTGGAATAGGCGTTTGGTGCGAAGTTGGGGTGTGAAAATTGGTGGTTTTGCCTCGCGCGGCATTCGTTAAAGCTGTGTCCATTCCTTTTGCAGAATGTACAAAATGGTGGGAGATTTGGGCGTCTTTGCTGATTTTGAACGGGATTTTTGTTTAAAGTTCTATTTCCAAATTTTTGAGATTCGAAATACGATAATTGTAATTCTCGTTTGATGCGATTTATTGCATCTAGCATATTGCCGGGGTTACCAGCCCTAATAATTTGACCTAATTTTGGTTCGAGTCCAGTGAGAAGAGTAGTTAACGTCATATTTTCTATTAAAGTGGATTGCGCGGTTTTTTCCTCTAAAGTTAAACTTTGTTTTTGTATTGCCGCGTGCATTTTTGCATTGTGTGTTTGTAACCTGGACACAAATATTAAAGCTGTTTCGTTAGGTAATTGACGAATTGTTTGCAAGTCTTGTATCAAGGCTGTCAAGTCACGAGAGTCACCAAAATGTGATTCGAGCAAATTTTTTATTTCCGCCCAAGTGACGGGGTTTCGTGAATTTATCAATTCTGCGGCTTTTCCGCGTAATTTATTTTTTATGTGAAGCGTTAATAAGATGCGCTGATCATCGACAGCGATACCCTGAGCGGTTATACAGGCTGAAATAAATGTTTGCAAGAATATGGGGTTGCCGTCAAATTCGGGCACTATGGAAAATATTTCGTTTAACCTATAAGGTTCAATATTTATAGTTTCGTTTGCAGTGATTGAGTTGTTTACATTGGAATTGCTTACGTTTGTAGTGGTAGCCATTTTATTTGTATTATTTAGATAATTAAATAACTTAAAACACTTTTTTCAAATTGAGCTAGTACGCTACTGACAATTGGTAATTTTATATTATATGTAAAAGAATGTGCTGTTTATTTTATAATATTTCAAAATTTAATTACAAGGATAATTGGATTAATTTAAAAAGTGTTTTTAGTTGGGAATAATGTCACTGAAATTTTATATACTAATGTGCATTTAAACAGTATAGAACATGTGGGTTTTATTTTATTTCACAGTCAAGTAAGGTGTAAACTTAACCTTTATATGATATATAATATTATGATAAAAATAATGTTAAGATAAAAATGGTATGTGATTATAATTATTTATGTAGGAAATGTAGATAAGTTCGTACTTAAAGAGTATATGATATTCCGATAAAAATAATGTTAAGATAGGAACGGTATAGTTATTTATGTAGGTCACATAAATTTTAAATAAAAATATTATATTACTTCTGAATGAAATTACTATTTGAATATTAGAACTGCTGTTCGTTAAATTGAATTGTTTTTTTTTTATAAGAAAAATATGCAAAATAATCGAGATGATTCTTAAAATCTACTTACATTAAAATTTCCATTCCACACGTCTGGATTGAAGTTGAATGCTGCTCCGTGAACTTTGTTACAATGCGGTCTTCTCTGCCAGGGGCGTTACCAGGTATTCCTTCCACAGAGGTCTCCTACACTGCCGAAGACACCAACTTCTCGACTGGGATGAATTCTTACTTGCTAATTTGTTGATTGATTGATATGTTGCTTTGTTGCTTGTTGAATTATTATTATTGTTTCTTTGTGAACGTAGATTCTTCTGAGTAAAGGATTGGGATCCACCACGACAGCTAAGGAATTTCTCCTTTTTCCAGGGGCTCTTTTCTTCAGGTTAGGCACCTTTTCCAGATGAACCCCTTGTTCCTTCCGATATGTTTTCCACTGGTTAGGCTCCCGAACTGTGCGTGTTCTTCAGATCCGCCACGACTGCGCCAATGTTAGATAGTGGATTGTTTGAATAACTTTTTAAAAACTTTATTTATTACACTTGAGTCAACGTTGACTCGTTTTAATAAGATACAATAATAATTTTGAAGTAGTTTAATCTGAAGTGAGTATAAGACTGAGGTTTACAATGACAGTGGGTAATATTTATAATGTCTGGAGAACAAAGAACATTGGATTTGCAATTCAGCATGATAACAGATTACTGAGAATGAAATGTTAAGCTCAGCTAACGTGAGCGGTTATTAGAGAAGAGCTGTTACGCAATTTGTAATGTGATATGTCTGAGAAGGTTAAGCCAGTCTCGGTGATATTATATATCATGGCATATTTCTAATATAACATATATATATATATATATATATATATATATATATATATTCCGAGAAGCTTCCGCGGTCGTTGGTATGAAAAATACTAGGTTCTCGGGTTGAACCGCGTCTGAGATTGCTAATGTCTCGACGTTTCGGCTCCCGTTTTGGAGCCATTTTCAAGAGAAAAAGTGAGTCAAGTAAAAATTGTCAAAGAAAATAATGCTAGGAGTTCGTGGAACTGGTTCGATTCCGGGGTCTCAATCTGCCTACTCCCCAGATCTCACCGCGATCCGTCTCTAAGGCCTCAACCTGCCTACTCCTTAGAGCGAACTCGCTGGCAGTATCGGACGAAGTGTTATTTATACGAAAGCTGTCTGTGGGTGGGAGAGCGGTGGGGGGTTGAGGGTCTGTTGATGGAGGCATCAGAGCAGAACGGCTGCTATCAGGATTATGAGGTGTGGATGAATATTGTGGGGCTAGCCTGGAGATCAATGATTTCCAAGCGACTGGAAGAGGATGACCGTCATCCCTTTTGTTTAGACAATTGGGACGTTTTTCAATCTCAATTGCTTCGCGGATGATTCGCGGTTTTTGGAAAAATGATGGTGCTATGGTTTTGGTGTTATCGAAGTCTATATTATGGCCTGTTAGAAGGCGGTGTTGGGCAAGTGATGATGTGGGATCGGATTTTCTAACTGCAAGACGATGTTCATATATCGCATCCAGCGCGATCCCACCACATACTTAGAAAAGAGAACAAAAATCATCATCAACAATTCTGACCTCCATTCAGATATTCGAAAATCCCTCATTCCTCGAGAGAAATCGTCTAGAACTCCTAGAATATACGGTCTTCCTAAAATTCACAAAACCAACATTCCTTTACGACCAATAGTTAGTGCTTTTCGTTCCCCAACTCACAAATTAGCGAGACATCTAGCCCATACTCTACAACCCATTGCTGAACAAGCCCCTTCTTATGTCAAAAATTCCACCAATTTCATTGATCTTCTTCAAAATTACTCTATTTCCCAGAACGACATTCTAGTCAGTTTCGATATTGTGTCACTATTCACCAATATCCCACTCACTGAAGCCCTAAACGTTCTCAAAACTAAACACAATATTTCTCCCAGCACTCTGACCCTTCTAGAACATTGTCTGTCCAACACCTATTTTCTCTTTCAAGGCAACTATTACAAACAAGTGAGAGGAGCTCCAATGGGATCACCTCTGTCCCCTGTCATAGCCAACATCTACATGGACAACTTCGAAACCCAAGCCCTGAATTCATCCGAACTGAAGCCTACTTGCTGGCTAAGATACGTAGATGACATCTTCGTTATCTGGCCACATGGTAGAGATTCTCTAAACAACTTTCTGTCTCACATTAATCATATACACCCTCAGATCCAGTTCACTATTGAAATCGAAAACAATTGTTCTCTCCCTTTCCTAGACGTCCTCATTACAAAACAAAACAACAATCAACTCTCCTACTCTGTGTATAAAAAACCAACCCACACCAACCGTTACCTTAACTCAAAATCACACCACCATCCATCACAAATAAATTCCGTTGTCAACACTCTTGTAACCAGATCCCTCAGACTAACAGACAATCACAACAGACAATCCGAACTACAAACATTACAAGAAGCACTTCTACAAAACGGTTACGACAAAGGACATATAACGCGATCCATACACAAAGCACAAAATCCTTCCCAAACTGATCAGACAGAAACTCCTCCTCAGCAAAAAGTTTTCTCACCTTACATCAAAGGTGTCACAGACAAAATTTCAAAAATCCTGAAATCCAATAACATAAAAACCATATTCACAACACACCAAACAATTTCCAATTTAATCAGAACCCCAAAAGACCAAATACCTAATGATTCCCACGGTGTATACGAAATACCTTGCTCAAACTGTCCCCAAACCTACATTGGACAAACCAACAGACGGATTAACAATAGAATATATGAACATCGTCTTGCAGTTAGAAAATCCGATCCCACATCATCACTTGCCCAACACCGCCTTCTAACAGGCCATAATATAGACTTCGATAACACCAAAACCATAGCACCATCATTTTTCCAAAAACCGCGAATCATCCGCGAAGCAATTGAGATTGAAAAACGTCCCAATTGTCTAAACAAAAGGGATGACGGTCATCGTCTTCCAGTCGCTTGGAAATCATTGATCTCCAGGCTAGCCCCACAATATTCATCCACACCTCATAATCCTGATAGCAGCCGTTCTGCTCTGATGCCTCCATCAACAGACCCTCAACCCCCCACCACTCTCCCACCCACAGACAGCTTTCGTATAAATAACACTTCGTCCGATACTGCCAGCGAGTTCGCTCTAAGGAGTAGGCAGGTTGAGGCCTTAGAGACGGATCGCGGTGAGATCTGGGGAGTAGGCAGATTGAGACCCCGGAATCGAACCAGTTCCACGAACTCCTAGCATTATTTTCTTTGACAATTTTTACTTGACTCACTTTTTCTCTTGAAAATGGCTCCAAAACGGGAGCCGAAACGTCGAGACATTAACAACTCAGACGCGGTTCAACCCGAGAACCTAGTATTTTATTATATATATATATATATATATATATATATATATATATATATATATATATATATATATATATATATATAATTGACATCATGGTATCTTTTAATGGTCTTTTGAAAGTATTTAGTTCACTTCTACATAAGTCGGTGTTCAATCGGTTATACTCAACAATTCCTTTATAAAAAATTGAGTTATATATTGACGCATTATTGGCCCGTTTAATTACAAAATTTCCCTTTCCTCGAGTGTTAGTCATGTACTTCTCGTAATTTTGTTAAAATATTTTTTATGTAATCTAAAACTATGTGCTTGTTAATTTTATGTATGAAAATTAAAACGTACTTTAAAAAATTTTCTATATCCATCCAACTAATACATTTTAACATGTTATTTATCCTATATAGTGTATATCGGTACTGCATTTTAAAATAACTCGCATCGCTCTGTTTTAGTAACCTTTGTTAACGCTCTAGATCGGTCTGATTAGCCACATACAGGATTGTGCTATAATAGTTAAAATTTTATAGCATTATAAACAGTTTTTTGCATTTACTGATAGGTACCAACTGACGCGTTTAAGAACGTCGACTTCTTTTGAAATTTTTTGAAATGTATAGTCCACATGACTTAAAATTTAAAATGCAATCAACAATAACTCCATATTTGATTTCCGAGACCAATAACAGATTTACTTCTTGAAGCTTAAATGATAAATTTGTATCTTTGAACCATTTGAAATTCTGCATACTTTTTGTTTTTGTGATATTCAGTTTTAATTTATTCATTTTCAACCATTCAGAAATAAGTTCTAAATCGTGATTTATTTTCCGCACCATCTTTCTAGGATCGTGTTCATCAATGTAGACTATTGCAAAAAAGTAATATTTGCAATTTTTTAAAAATTTTGACATATTAATATATATTCCAAATAACAGTGGGCCAAGTATGCTCCCCTGGGGCACTACCATGTGTATAGGCAGCTCACTTGATAACACATATTCACATTTCACCCTTTGCCTTCTGTTTTTTAAATAACATTCAAACCACTTACATACTACACTATCAATTCCATACTTGCTTAGCTTATCTAATAAGATCTCTCTATCAATTGTCTCAAATGCTGTTTTCAAATCTAAAACTATTACCCCTGACATTCTCCCTTTGTAGTTAACTTCCTTCCATTCATTAACAACATATTGTAATGTACTTTCACAACTAAAACCTTCCCCAAAGCCAGATTGATATTCACTAAGTTTTTTTTCTCTCTATTATAAAATCTAAAAATTACAGGTATATACTACTTTCTCTAATATTTTGTCAAAAGCTGGTAACATATTTATAGGTCTACAGTCTTCAACTTTAATGGTTTTAGGTAGGTACTTTTCTTACAGGAATTATAGTCGACACTTTTAATGAATTTGGCACAGTACCACACTCTAACAAGCCATTAATTATATGAATTAATTGATCAGATAGAATGTCAAAATTATCCTTATAGAAAGCCATATCAATTTCATCCCCACAACTCTTGTTTGCTAGATCCTATACGATTGTTTTTATTCAGTTTTTGTCAACAATTTAAAATTTTGCAATTTTGCTCCTAACTAACTCGACAGACTAATAGTGGCTATTAGGTATAGTATTAGGGTAATACTAGATATTATTATATAGAATTCATTAAATTTTCCAGGCAATAGTTTTGGGTCTTTACACGTTTCATTTTCGAATTGAATTTCTTTAAAAGGTTCGTCATGTTTAATCGATGCTAAAGATTTCAGAGACTGCCACATTTTCTTTGGGTCGTTCTTGCATTTATCAGGTTTTTCCTCACAATACTTACATTCTTCTTGTCTGATTATCGTGACAACATTGTTTCTACTAGTTTTATAGTTTAACCAATGATTTTGATTAATATACTTATTTTAAAATTTTTGAATTTTTTATCTCTATCCTTAATAGACTCTAAGGCCCTAGCATTGAACCAACCCTTATATGTATTTCGAATTATGACCTCTTTTTGGACAAATCTAATACTTTCAACAGATTACCATACAGAAAAGCAAATTTTTTATCTATATCATGTTCCCTAAATTCAACTTGTATATTATTTAAGTTAATCTTTAATAAATCATCATTATATTGTTTACCTCTAAAAATACATTTCTTTGGTGGTCTAAAATATCAATTTTTGTAAAACAATGATCAGATATAATTGGCGTGTCTAAGACTTTAGCGACAAGATCAGAATTATTTGTAAATTTTAAATCTATTAGCGTAGGACCTTCTTCAAAAATGTGAGTAGGGATTTGCACAATCTGTTTTAAGCCATAGTCATTACACGGTCTTAAGCTTTCATGTATATGTATACTCGTCAGACAGCCAATTCGCATTAAAATCTCTTTGGTTATAAATTTAATATTCCCTGATTTCTGCAATTAGTGTTGATTAAATATTTAGTGTTAAGGTTTAATGAATCAAATTGAATATATACATTTTTATTCCTCATATTCTCACTTTGCCATTGAAAGTAAATGTTTTACTGCGTTAATTACTTGGTTTCATAAACTACTGCTGGCTATTCAAGTTTTACAAAGAATGACACTTCAAGTTTGAATATGGAGTTCATGTGATACTATTAATTTCCTCGAATATTCGCAAATCTTTTTTCCGTTTAGAAGACATCTATAGTCCACTGTGCTTCCGAAGCCAAAAATCGACTACAACCAGGCCTTTAGCATCCAACCGTTAAAGGTAGGGATTTGATTCATGTTACTTGTTTTACTTTTTTCATTTCTCTCTCGTTTCTCATTTTAAAATATCATAATGTATTATTTATACCTGCCTAATGTTTCGACTGACTACATTATTTTCTTTCATTAATACTAATTTTGTATTGCATTTTAATCTGATTCTCTTCTCTTCTCTTCTCTTCTCTTCTCTTCTCTTCTCTTCTCTTCTCTTCTCTTCTCTTCTCTTCTCTTCTCTTCTCTTCTCTTCTCTTCTCTTCTCTTCTCTTCTCTTCTCTTCTCTTCTCTTCTCTTCCCTTCGCTTCTCTTCTCTTCTCTGCTCCCCTCCCCAACATAACAAGAATACGTTACTTACTCTATTTTCACTATTTAACCTATGGCCAGATTTAGAATTTATACTACACCAATTAGGATAGCGATGTATCTGCTAGGTCTATACTACTCTCTACATACAGCTTCCCCCCTTAGCTCGCCATCACTCGTAGCATTTACAGTAATTACGTAGATAATGAATTCATTCGTTACTTATGGACCTCACTATATAATTAAGAGCTTATCTAATTATCTTAATTAGCAATCATTAAATTGAAGTTTTTATTTTTTATCATGTGCTGCCAAGTCAAAAAGTCTGAAAGAAATGAGGATAATAAAAATGCAAATTAGTGGAGTAGAGTATGGTAAACTGAAAATAACGGAGAATAATATAATTATTCGTTGAGATTCCAAACCAGTCGTCTTGAAAATAAGATATTCCTTCTGCAAGTGTTGGAACGTTGTTTAAAACTCGAAAAAGGGGTCTTTTGGGCAATTTTCGATTTATAATTTTTTTTGGGCCCCTTAAACTCTAAACTAAGCAACAACGAAAATGTGGTCCTTTTATTGTCAATGTTCAAGGGACCTACACTTTTTTTTTACCAATTGATTTTGGCTACAAATAACCTGCCACATTTCAAGTCAAAAGCTCCATTAGTTTGGCTACAATGCCATTTTGTCAAATATTTTACGCTACTTTTAAAACGTTGGAACTTTTTGGCCGTTTATCGTACGACAATTTTCTCCCCGTCAAAATGTAGGCTATTTATGTACTTTTGGGTGATATGACTCAAAAAATCTTTAATATAAAAATTCGATCCATTTTCGACCATTTACACATGTACTTGCGCGCAATGATTTTCCGTTGCACAAGGTACATAAATATTTGTATAGGTAAATATAACTCGTGTGCCCTATAAAACATCCAAAGTGCCCTTTAAAAGAAAGTATGCATTATTATAAAAATATGATCCAATATGAGCATATTTGACGAATATAGCGAATTTCGAAAAACAGAAAAATCAGCTTTCTATGATTTTTTCGAGTCGCTATCAGATTCACCAAATTTTGCCAGTCCAATTTATGTTATTGATGGTGGGTTCTTTTTACATCGAGTGATTTGGGACAAGGAACACAACTTTGAAGAAATTGCTGATTCAAACGTCAACTATATTCAACGTCATTATCCCGGGCAATATTGTATTGTTTTTGATGGCTATCCAGCAAATAGCATTAAGAATTCTGAACACCATAGAAGGCTCCAAAAAAACTATTTCCCAAATATTGCGCTAAAGAGGCGAAACGAACCCACAGCATCGCAGCAAAACTTCTTATCCAACTCTCACAATAAAGTAGCTTTTATTGAATTACTTTGCTCCAAATTCGACGAATATTGCACCACATATAAAAAATTCGACGACGATGTTGATCCTGATATAATTGACGTCGCTTTAACTAAACGAAAAGAAAGCAGGGATGATAGAGACATCATAATCGTTGGAGAAGACATCGATCTTCTGGTCATTTTAACTCAAAGGTGTGCGGATTTGAAACACACTCGCACAAAAAAATTATTTTCAAAAGCCAGCACATGGTAAAACGTGTAAAAAATTATTCACTCAAAGGTCTTTCAAATACGCTGATCTTGCGTGTATAATAGGATTTCTCCATGCATTTTCTGGGTGCGACACAACTTCTGCGTTCTCACGGATGGGGAAATTCAAATTAATAAAAACTGAGCAAAAAAATGTTGCAATTGATGTCAAGCTGTTCTCTCTACCACCAACCGAAGGTATGGCTGATTATCACAGCGTAAGAACATTTTATCAAATTCGTCGATGGTACTGTGAAAGAACTAAGGATCCAATTGATTTCGGCTGGTGTAAAATGGAAAATGGACTGATGCCAAAACTACAGACAAACCACTCGTTCCAGAAGATTTGTTAAAAATCATCGCCTGTGATTGTAAAGCTGGGTGCAAAACAAAATCTTGCTCATACAAGAAATTGGATTTAAAATGTTGCAGTTTATACCATTTTGGCCGGAACACCTGCCAAAATTATTAATGCGAAGCTGAGAGCGATTTATATTACTTTAGCGATAGTGAAACCAAGAATATTTTCAACGCTGTGACGGATTCAGAAGCGGGTAGCCCTCACAGTAGTATTTCGAGTACATCCAGCTAAGGAGTACAGGAAAGCGATCAATACAAGTAATATCAAAATCCGTAAAAAGAAATAAATCAGCTTCAAACATTTTTACATGTAGATAAATAGATCTAATCTAATATTTTCAATGTAAATAAAATGTGATTTGTGTCTTTTACCATTTCTCCACTCCTCCGTTAAATCAGATATCCTTTTGTGCATTTTTTCGAAGATTTTCTAGAGCGCACGAGTTATATTTACATATACAAACATCTATATAATTATATGTACCTTGTGCAACGGAAAATCACTGCGCGCAAGTACATGTATAACGTAAATGGCTGAAAATGGATCGAAATTTTATATTAAAGATATCACCAAAAAGTACATAAATAAACCTACATTTTGATGAGGAGAAAATAATCGTACGATAAACGGCCAAAAAGTTACAGCGTTTTAAAAATTTCGTAATATTTTCGCAAAAATGGCATTGTAGCCAAACTAATGGAACTCTTGACTTGAAATATGGCAGGCTATTTTTAGGTATTATGAGCCATCTTCACTCAAAATTTCATCTAATTCGGGTAATATTTGGCCAAGTTATCCCAAAATCAATTTTTGGTAAAAAAACGTACATATATATGAATTACAGGTGGAGGGGGTTAACGTAACATCACGAAAATTTAAGTGGAGGTTCCTTGAACATTGACAATAAAATAACCACATTTTTTCGTTGCTTAATTTATTGTTTAAGGGGTCCAAAAAAAATTTTAAATCGAAAATTGACTCAAAAGAGGGCTAATTTACCCCTTTTTCGAGTTTAAAACAACGTCCCGACATTTGCAGAAGGTAGATATTCTACAAATATCTTATTTTTAAGACAACTAACAACTACCCAAAGTTTGGAATCTACGAAAAATTGTATAACACTTCGATTACCGTACTCTACTATATGAGTATTTGTTAGAAAAATATATTATAACAGTATCTGGAATGCGCATTCTTTATCTATTAATTTTTATTAATTTGAACTTTGTGCCAAATGTAATAACTTTTTCTGAGCTCGTTTGATAGGCCTCTATATTTCAGTGTTTCTTAAGATCCTTAATCCATTGCATAAGTTGTAATAAATTTTTAATAAATAATTGTTTGCAAAAGTTGAGCAGTTCAGCACTCCCTTGGATATTGGAATAATAGAATAGAATAGAACATAACATGATATTATAGGATAGAATAGAATCCCGAGGCCCCAGAATTTCAATATGCCGGGATAGGAATCCCCAGTTACCACCAATAATAATGTTTGCTTGACTGAAAACCATCACTGAGGCCATTATTTAATGTCCAACGAAATTTAATTAATTTCGCATATTAATAAAAGTGGGATACGACATATACATATATTATATACAGCATATAATAATAATAAATCGACTTTATTTTATAAAAAAAATATAAATACAAAAATTTACGCAAAGATAACAATTAGGCTCATTTGTGGCGAAGTCTAGCACTTATACTTAACTACAAGATTAAATCCTTAAACTTGTTAAATTGGTGAATAAAGCGCATGCCAATAAGCTAAAAAACAAAATTCCCTGCTTGATACACATATATAAGCTAAAAGATAAAGTACTTAAAATTATTATTGCAACTGCTTATTTAACAAATTACTTTTATACTTGAATTTGAATTTACTCGGTTCCATGTTTTTTAAGTTTTCAGGTAATGAGTTATAGAGCTTTATAGAATTAAATAAGAATCCTCTCTTATACATGGCTGTGTGATGATGAGGCATAGTTAATTTTAATTTATATCGAATATTCCTGGAGTGAACACCTGAGATCTAGCCATGATGTATTTTTAAGGGCGGAGGAGTGAGGGGTATTTAACAAATTTTGTATGAAAGTACCAAGATGATGTAGTACTCTATTTGACATTCTCAACCACTTAAGATAATTATTTTTTTCGGATACCGAATCAAATCTTCGTAGAATTAGTCTACAGCAAGAGTTCTGAGCTTTTTGCATCCGATTTTTATCTAATATAGTTAGGCAAGGTCCGTATATAAAGTCAGCATAATTGAAGTGAGACAAAACCAATGTGTCACATAACAGTATTTTTAAATTAAAATTTGATATATGACGATTGGCATAAATGAGTTTTAAAGACGAATACGATTTTTGCATTAACTTTTTGATATGTCCATCAAAATTTAAATTACTGTCTAAAATAATACCTAGGTTGGAAATCGCATTAACTAAAGGCAAAGATACACCCTCAATATTAATATTTAAGTTGCGTTTTAAATTATTAATATTATTTTTAGTACCAAATAACATAATGAAAGATTTACTAGAATTAAGTTTAAGGTTATGTTCCTTTGACACTTGATTAATAAAAGCTAAGTCACTATTAATATTTTCATCTGCCTCAGGGTAGATTGTGTAATTAAAATGCATATACATTTGGGTGCCAACGGCGTAAGCTTGTATTTTGTAATGTTTAACAGAAGTTAAAATATCAGATATATAGATGATAAATATAAGAGGACCCAAGACTGATTCCTGAGTCACTCCTGATAATATATCTAAGCTTGAAGAAGCGGTTCATTAAATGAAATTTTTTGAGATCTGCCTGATAAATAATTAACTAAAGACACAGACTCGTTATTAAAACCAAAATATTTAAGTTTCGCAAATATAAATTGATGGTTACTTGTATCAAAAGCTTTGGAGAAATCTAGAAGCACAAACACACTAACTAGTTTATTATCATAGGCATGTATGATGTAATGGTGTAATGGGGTAGTGAAGCGCAAGTTATAGCCTCTCCTACTCAATTGTTAACCTCACCTTCGCGATGAGTTCAATTTGAACTTGGTGCACCCTGTTTTCACTAACGAGGCTCTAACGACCGAGTAAGGGCGGAATAACCCTTACCTTTTGCCGTGAGCCCATCCACCTTCTCACGAAGAGTGCGGTAAAAATAACCCACCGCACACAAAGGTTGCTTTTGGAATCGTTTGGTTACCCCATCTTCGCAGTCTCCTTCTGTGCCATGGGACCACACCACTCGCCTTCCGCAACCGAGCTGGTCAGTTGCATACCTGCTCCAGCTAAAACTTCAAATGCAGCTTCGTTTTCAGTCGATTAAGGCTTTAAAAAAATGATGGAGCGTTCAAGTGGGACAAAATCATCCAGAGGTAAAATACCCTCCCGATCGGATCTCCGGGGGAGGGTGCCCACAGGGACACCTCATCGAATGTCGAAAAAACACCGACAAGTTAAATCCAACAAAACTAATTCTTTCATCTACGGCGCTTGGAATGTTCGTACTTTGAACGACAGCACTCGCACCGATCGGCCTGAAAGAAGAACTGCTCTAATAGATAGAGAACTTCACCGACTCAATGTTGACGTTGACGAAACTCGATTTTTGGAGGAAGGCTCTCTCACAGAAAAGTACTACACCTTCTATTGGAAAGGTCTTCCCACCAATTCAAGAAGACAACATGGAGTAGGATTTGCCGTTCGGAATCAACTTGTATCCAACTTAACACAAGTACCACAAGGCCTATCCGAGCGTCTAATGCTGCTACGCTATGAGCTATCAGATGGCAACGCGGTAAATCTAATAAGCGCCTACGCTCCCACTCTGGATGCAAGTCACGAAACCAAGGAAAGCTTCTATCAACAGCTGGAAGAAACCCTCTGTTGGATTGACCTTAAAAAAAGTTTTCCCCTTTTTACAAATACTTTTGGGGTTGCTAATTGTATGTCTCTAAAAGGGTTCTTCTTGGACAACAACACTGATTGATTTATTCCGTGTAATAATTATACCCTTGCACGAATTCATTTTAAAATGCAACTATGAAGTTGCCAAATGCGCCGAACATGATCTAGTTATAACAAACACCATTTTCCGACAAAAGGATAAATTTAAAGTCACCTGGCGTCACCCCAGATCAGGTCACTGGCATCTACTGGACTATGTTATCGTACGTAGGAAGCATCTCAAGGACGTCCAAATTACAAAGGCGCGCATTGATAGCGAATGTTGGACCGATCATCGTCCTGTTGTCTCTAAAATGAAAATTGTTATGAGACCCAAACACCGAAGAACTCAAGTAAAATGTAGACTCCGTCTCCGTATTAGTAAATTGCGTGACCAACAAACCGTCGAACAGCTAAAGCAAAAAGTTCAAGAGAATTTGAGTGCACTAGAAGAAACCAATTCTGTAGATGTCGCTGCTACCTGGACACAAATTAAAGACAGTTTAAAAAGTACGAGTGAGGAAATTCTTGGCACTGCAGCAAGTAAAAAACAGGAGGACTGGTTCAATGATAATGAAGCTTTTATACAAGAACTTCTTGACCGCAAACATACTGCCTTCCAAAACGCTATCAACCACCCCAACGACTCATCAAAAGCAGAAGCTTTTACCCAATCTAAGTATGAAACGCAACGCGAAATCAGAAGAATAAAGAACGAGTGGTGGGCAAGCAAGGCCAGAGAAATTCAAAGGTACGCCGATTCACACGACTACAGGAATTTCTTTCAAGGAGTAAAAGCAGTGTACGGCCCCAGTCGGAAAAATATGTGCCCTATTAAAGATTTAAATGGAAATCTCCTCAAAGAAGACCAGGAAATAAGAGCCCGATGGAAAGAACACTACTCTAGCATTCTTAACCAGCAAAGTCAAGCCGATCACGATATTATAAATCTTATCCCTCAATATGACACCTTCGAAGACTTAGATAAACCACTAACAACGGAAGAGATCTTAACCGCCATTGGGCAGCTAAAAAATAACAAATCTCCCAGCTGAGATCTTTAAAGCTGTGTCGTCAGAGCTCATACCCTACCTCAAAAAACTGTTTGATGTCGTGTGGGAAAGTGGTCAAGCTCCGCAGGAGTTTCGTGATACACTTTTAATCAACCTCTTCAAAAACAAAGGGAGCGCTGCGGACTGTGGAAATTACAGGGGTATAGCTCTCCTGGCTGTTGGAGGGAAGATACTCACTAAAGCGATGGCAAATAGGCTAACACCTGTTATGGAAAAGTTACTTCCTGAAACACAGAGTGGCTTTAGACCAAACCGAGGCACATCGGATTTAATCTTCACACTTAAACAGCTTCAAGAAAAAGCACTCGAACATCAAGGAGAAATTCACATGGCCTTCATTGATTTAACCAAGGCGTTTGACTCGGTGGACAGGGAAGTGCTCTGGAAAATTATGTTCCGCTTAGGTATCCCTAGAAAATTTGTGGAAGTATGTCGCAGTCTACATACAAATAACAACGCCCAGGTTATGTATAATGATGAGGCAACCGAACCTTTCCAAACTCTCACTGGAGTTAGGCAGGGATGTGTCCTGGCACCCCTACTCTTTAATTTGTTTACCACTGCTCTAACAATTATTGTTGACAACAAACTGACAGTCAGAGGAATAGGTCTCAGATACCGTTTTGATGGCGGTCTCTTTAACATAGGGCGCTTTAGAGCTTTCACGAAGACACGCAGACGATTCATTTGTGATCTCCAGTATGCGGATGACTGTGCACTTTTAGCCTCTACGCCGGAAGAGCTTCAAGAACTTTTAGATGTGTATGCCCAAAGCTATGATTCTTTGGGACTTAAAATCAACATTGGAAAGACTAAGATTATGTCAACTCCTCATCAAGTGAACCAAATAGACATTACACTTAACGGAAATTCTCTTGAAGTGGTGGATCAGTTCAATTACTTAGGCAACGTTGTTAATGACAAAGCAAACATGGACAGCGAGATTCGCAATAGAATTAACGCTGCATCTAGAGCATTCTGGGGACTTAGAGAGAGAGTATTTGACAACCACGACCTTGCTTTGTCAACGAAAATGGCTGTCTACAGAGCAGTTGTCATTCCAACACTGCTATATGGATGTGAAGGCTGGGTCACTTACCGTCGTCATGTGAAAGAATTAGAACGTTTTCAGCAAAGACACCTCAGAAGTATGATGAAAATCTATTGGTTCCATCACATATCAAACGTGGAAGTACTCAGGAGAGCAAACAGCCTTCCAATTGAGGTGCTTATTTCAAGAGCACGCCTAAGATGGGCAGGTCACGTTCATCGTATGCATGATAACCGCCTTCCTAAATGTACACTTTATGGTGAATTGCTAAGCGGCAGAGGAAAGCGTGGCGGTCAACGAAAGAGGTTCAAAGACGCTCTCCATGAAAATCTAAAATCCTGCGGTATTGCAGACGAGCAATGGGAACAACTTGCAGCGGACAGAACCGAATGGCGAGGGGTTGTGGCCAGCTATCAAGGAAATGTTGCTGCAAGAAGGCCGAATCCAAGACCTAACCAGGTCTATGTTTGTCCTGATTGCGGTCGACATGTGCTCTCCCGAATTGGCCTCTATAGCCATAGTCGTGTGCACCGTAGATGAATGGGAATTACAATAGACTACACCTTTTACTTGTTTTCTATTGTACGCAATTTATCGACTGTAACATTTCTATACTCGGACTCGAGTAACGGCTAATAATAAAGTATGATATCATCTGTAATATTTGCTATAACAGTTGAGGTACTCATCACATCCTTCATTATCAGCTTTAAGTTATGAGTAAGCCACGGGGCTTTAGGTTCTGTTACCCTAACACGTTTAAAAGGAGCATGTTTGTCAAAAAGAAAAGTTAGCATATCATTAAGTACAGAAATGTTATTATCAATATCATTTTCCCTAATTATAGAATACCATGGTAGGTTCTCTAAATCACGATTAAACAATTGTATGGAAAAATTTTTAAAACAACGAAAAGTGACAACTTTAGGTTTAATTTTTTAACGTTTAACTGAAATTTCACAATATACCATCATGTGATCAGAAATATTGTCAGCATTTAAGGTACCACAGACTTGAACAATTTCATTGTTAGTAATAAAAATAGGATCAATTAATGTGCTTGTGCTGCCAGTAATTCTCGTAGGCTCATTTAAAATTTGTGAAAAATCAACATTTCCCCATACAGACAATTTCATCACAGGTAGGACACAAAGTGGATAAGATATTGTCAAAATTATCTATAAAAGTATTAATGTTGGTATAATATACTCTTTTATTGATTTGCGTTAAGTAGATTTAAAGAAAACTCTGCACATTATAAAATATTTTGATTCCTCATCAAGGGTGTTACATGCTCATATATTTATTATTATTACAAGGTTACATATTCCAAGGAAAAGTACAATAAACATTTGGACAAAAATTACTTGATCGATATGTGATCTATAATAAACTTCTTCGATAAACTATATTTTCTAGTGACTTCCTGAGGAGGTTGATTCAGTAAAGATTTACTTAGTGTATTCACTTGGCATCCAAAATTAACTCCTTTTTGAATTTTAAAAACAAATTCTACAAAATTTGCGATTTCTAGAACCTCCTCATTGTCTTCTAAAAAATCCTTTGCTGCTGCCGTACCATTATTTCCTGTTTCTTCTACAATTGTAGTTGAAGTTGAATTTGGCGATCCCCCTGAACAGTTTATTTTTTCCAAAGGAACGCAGTGCAGCTCAGTTTCTTTTGAATTTTGAATCTTGGGACATTTACATTTTTTATTTTCGTTTTCAGATGTAGTTGCTTGTTGCTTTATTTCTGTGATTGTTGTCTCATTGCGTGAACTCGCACAGGACGACTTACAAACGCTTTTACCAATCTCTGCAAAATAAAATAAATATAGTGAGAATACTATCTAAAATGTTCGAAAAAGACGAACTCAAAGGTCTTTTATTATAAAAATTGATTTAAAACATTAATTGCGGGAGCAATTTTTGTCCCTGCAAAAACTAGTGCGACAAAAAAATATACAGAACGTATATTTGAAACAGTTATTTATTCAACTGAAAACAGCAGACCTATAACTATTTAAAAATTACAGAATATGATTTTAAAACAAACAAAACGGTAGCAAATTCTCTGAAATTCATCCGTTTCAACAAATACACTTATCATAATTAGTAATTAGCATTTACTATTTTGTAAATCAACCAATCTTCTACTGCTTCCACATAAATGTATTATTTTTTTCACATAGTTCTAATAGTTGGGAGAGAAAATCGATTCTTCTTTGTGGGTTTTCGGGACGAAAATAATGAACAAGATGTACTTTATAAGGATGAAATTTGTTACCAGAAAGGATTCTTTGACAAGAAGAAAACATTGCACTGAATTTGTGGTCGGTTCCTCGTGAAACATTATTATTTCCATATCAAGAATTTTCTGGACGCTGATATATTTTCTACATAATAAATGTCATTATATAATTTTCCGTTTTTGTTTTGTTTCACTTTACCGCTATTATAATAGCACCATTATTATTGACTTCATAATTCTTCGCATATTTGATATCAAGTGATATACAGTACTGGCAGGTACAAAACTTGAATCAGCCTATGTAAAGTGGGAAAGAAGATTAATGCCCAAATAATATTATGAAAAGAAATAGATATAATCACGCTGTTGCCATTTTTCTCTTTGGCGGACGAAATTCAAACATGCTTTCTGAACTGCTTTCTTTCACATATATTGTTTTGCTATTTATATTTCAATCTATCTTGTTATAGAGATCGATTCCAGTTTTGTACCTGCCAGTAGTATAAATACTGTTAGTTATATGAGATCACTGTTACTGAAATAAATGTCTTGCGCGCTAACTTGGATACTATATCGAGAGCGGTGTCTGACATTTTCGTCGTTCTTTTAATGGTTGACCCAGTTTAAGAGAATTAGGTCAATCCATGACTTTTATGATGGCGAAGAGACATTACAACCCCAGCTGAAATGCGGAACACTAAACATTGAGCTATATACTGTGCGTCTTTCACTCTCGTTTTCCAAAGCTGGTTTGGTGGATGGCTTGGATAGAATTTTGTGATTTTTAACCTCCGATTAAAAGAGGAAGTATTATTTGTTAGACTTGTCCAAATGTTCGTATGTTTTTGTGTCTTGGATTTATAATTTTGAAAACGGAATTTGAGAATTTAAATCATTGTAACTAAATAATTTGGTTTCCGAAATAACATTTCAATTTTTAAAATTATTTAGATAGACATCGAAGAGATGTTATAAATAAAATACCCCTGGGTCCATTGCTATAAGGGTGTTTCCCTAAGTGGCAAATTAGGACTACTACTTTAGATTTATATTTCAGATATATACAAACACCTAAAATTTTAGCAACTGCAACAGTACTCTGATGAGTTAAGTGTACTAATCATTTATTTACGATTTATGTAAAGCAATATGATAATATAGTACTATTTTGTGATAAAATAACTGAATACTTAATAAATAACAACGTCAATACACATACCAGCCTGAGAGGTCGACAGACCTTGCGCTGGATGAATTAAACAGACTACTAGCAAAGTCCTTAGATGACAAGGAAATTGCAGTAGTAACATTTCTAGACATAGAAGGAGCGTTTAATAACGCGATAACGCACTCACTCATGAGGGCATCATCAAATAGAGGAGTCCCAACAGTGATCTGCTGGTGGATTAAAACCAGCCTAGACAATAGGATTATAATATTCAATCTAAGTGAGGCCTCCATTGAGGCGAAAATGAGCACAGGCTGCCCCCAGGGAGGAGTACTATCTCCACTACTGTGGGCAACTCTGATTAACGAACTCCTCCGGAAACTGCCCACAGAAGGCTTCTATTGCTTAGGATGTGCTGATGATCTAGCAATAGTTGTCAAGGGACGATTCGCGAATACAATAACGGAGCGTTCGCAAAGAGCCCTAAATGTTGTCGACAGATGGTGTTGTAAGGAAGGACTCTCTGTAAATCCCCACAAAACCATAGTCATCACTTTTACATGGAGAGGAGCACTGGAATGTCTAAAGCTTCTAAGGCTCAATGCTTGTGAGGCAAAATATTTAGGAGTCATCTTTGACCAAAAATTAACATGGAACTCCCAGATCCAAAAAGTCACACAGAAAGCAACAATCGCCCTGGCAAGGTGTAGGCAAATGTGTGGAAAAAAAGGGGGCTAAATCCCAAAATGAACCTGTGGTTATACACCAGGGACCATAAAAACTGCTCCTACAGCTGCACTTGAGGTTCTCTTGGACCTGCCATCATTATACATATTCATACAAGGTGAAGCTCGATCAGTGGTGCACAGGTCAATGCAAGACAATGGTCCCAAGGTATAACTTCAATAAGAACTTTCAGACTGTAATACCAGACAAGGAAGACTGGAAAAACGATCCTACCATAACAGCACAAACACTGACGTCCCCAAGACAGAACAAGGTGTCGGAGCCGGAATTTACGAGACAATGTCATAAGCCAGTATCCCGATAAGTCTCGGGAAATATGCAACGGTGTTTCAACCGAAGTGATCGCCTACACTGTTGCGCAAGGGAGATAATAGGACAAGGCACTGTTAACCAGTCGATTGCCATTTTCTCTGATAGCCAAGCGACAATAATAGTAATCAGTTCCATACAAATCAACTCAAGTTTGATGTGGGACTATTTGATGGCCCTTATACGGCTGGGAAGTCAGAACAGAGTGACCTTAGCGTGGGCACCAGGACACGAGGGGCACAGAATCGAAAAGGCTTATGTACTGGCCAAGGAAAGTGCACTCAAAGCCCCAATAAGATCTGAGCCCTTTGATATTATCACATTTTGAGTACTGCAATGTTGTATACTTAAGAGGTAAGAGCCTTCATCATGAACCACCCAGCATATACACTACGTTTATTTAATTCCATAAGTATTTTGTTTTGACCTCACTAAACATCCGTATCTAATCGCCGTTAGCAATATATCATACATTACTCTCCTTCAACAATAAAGTACTTACTGATATCTGAAACAGGAACTACATTAATTTCTTTCAAATCTTTAAGTGTTATGTCTTTGTCTGAAAATTCAGATACCGCTTCGTCAACCGCATTTAGCATTTCCTTTCCGGTTTGGCAAATACTGATATTGTCATCTTCCTGTATACTTTCAAAGCTGTCTGCATCATCTGCTAGTCCTTCCTCCAATCTCAACTTTAGAAGTGTATCTAAAGATCGGGAAGAAGATGTTACAATTTTGTCGCCTAATTCGTCATCGGAGCCAAGCAAAGTGGATTCACTTGAAAAGTTCCTGAAATAAAATCAATAATGCAATAGCTTCTATTTAATAATAAAGTAGCTACATCCAAGAGAGAATATTATATTAATCGATAACATTTTTTATAAATACTCATATTACGAATAAACTATAAGACTATCTAATATTTTTAGTCGCAAACTCCTCTAAAAAATCCTTATTTTACTATAAGGAACGTAACCAGACTGCAACCAACAGCTACTCTCCGGGCTATGTGTCCCGCCGAAAGCTGAATTACAAGTTACAAGCCTTGCGCGTTAAGTGTAATAATTGCATATTACCATCAAAACGCCAATGCTTCGATTGCAACAAACACCACCAAACAAAGACTAATCCTACTTAAAGGAGCTCTCGTGCCAGTCGTCACACACCACTTGAAAACTGCAGTTTCGAGCTGTTGGCTCTCGTCAGTGCAAGGTAGACATGTGACGACCGACACGAGGGTTACTTGACCATTTAGTACATTTCGATATCGTTGGGATAGCGACATGTAAAATAGTTAGCAGGCGCCATCTAGCGGTCCAGTGTCTGTTGCAATCGAAAAATAAATAGCCTGACTGGACTTAGCATAGTTCAAATGTGCTTTTAGAGGGCGGAATATTAAAACATAATATTTTTAGTGGCAAACTCCTCTATAAAATTCTTATTTTACTATAATTAACGTAACGTGTTTGTTGCAATCGAAGCATTAGCGTTTTGATGGTAATATGCAATTATTACACCTAACGCGCCAGGCTTGTAACTTGTAATTCCGCGCTCGTCGGGACACATAGCTCGGAGAGTAGCTGTTGGTTGCAGTCTGGTTACACCAGCCGAAATCAATTGCATCCTTGGTTGGTAGTAGAAAGAGGACAGATTGACATCAATTGCAACTTTTTTTTTTCTCAGTTTTCCGAAACATTCATACCTTAATAAACCTAATATTTTTGATGGAACAACCATAAAGAGTGGCTATTATTCTCTGCCCACAAGATTTTATATTCCCGACATATGCGTTCTCATTATAGAAATTATGAAGGACATCCTGGATCAGCTCTGGATACTTGACAAAAATATGTTTTATAGGGCACACGAGTTATATTTACCTATACAAATAGATATATATATATACCTTGTGCAACAGAAAATCACTGCGCGCAAGTACATGTATGCCGTAAATAGCCGAAAATGAACCGAATTTTTATATTAAACATTTTTTAAGTTATATCACCCAAAGGAACATAAAATTGCCTGCATTTTGACGAGGAGAAAATTGTCGTACAATAAACGACCATAAAATTACAGCGTTTTAGAAATTTCTTATAATTTTAACAAAAATGGCATTGTAGCCAAACTAATGGAGCTTTTGACTTGAAATATGGTAAACTATTTGTAGATATTATGAGCCACCTTCACCCAAAATTTCATCTGATTCGGGCAAGATTTTCCCATGTTATCCCCAAATCAATTTTTGGTAAAAAAATACATATATATGGATTACAGGAGGGGGGTGAACATAACATCACGAAAATTTAAGTGAAGATTCCTTAAACATTGACAATAAAAGGACCACATTTTCGTTGCTTAATTTATAGTTTAAGGTATCCAAAAAAAATTTAAAATCGAAAATTGCCCCGAAGGAGGGTTAATTTACCACTTTCTCGAATTTAAAACAACGTTCCGACACTTGGAGAAGGTAGATGTTCTAGAAATATCTTATTTTTAAGACAAATAACAACTACCCAAAGTTTGAAACCTCTACGAAACATTGTATTATTTTCCGCTATTTTCAGTTTGCCATACTCCACTATAAGTAAACATATATCTTCTAAGTCTAATACATATTTCCATATTGAACCTATCTCTATTAGTGCAGTCACTAGGGAAAAAAAGAGACAAATCAAGGAAAAACGTAGAAGTTTTTTCTCCATCGTTTTTTTGTTTTGTGCAGTGCTGAATCAGAATTATAACTTGTGTTGCGTTCAGAGAAACTGCAAGTAAAATGTTATTTTTTCATCTTTTCGTTTATAACTTGAAAGTTACACATTTTAGAGAATAGTGTTCTTGCACAAAAATAAATCACATTAAATTTCCCATGAGGTATTTTTTGTCAGACGAACGGTTAAAGCGTTACAGTTTGACGGACATTCCAAAATCGGTCAAATAACTGTTTTGCTCTTAGTTTTTCACTTATAACTCGAAAACTATGCGCTTCTATAGACAAGTAGTCCAGTGCCAATAATTTCTGTCCAAAAAAAAATTCTTAGCAGCATATGGATGAATGGGCGGAAAATTTATGACTAATGGTATTTAAGTGGGGGAAAAATCGATTAGACTCCAATAAATAACCGGAAGTAGGGTGGGGATGGAAAAAGGTGTGCTTTTCCTATCGAAAAAAGTTAAATGCGAAAGTTATAGATAATTGAAAGATCTACAACTTTTATTCTTATATTATTTCTCCTATTTTTCAACATAACCTCAAAACTATTGAGAAAAACATCAAAAACCAATTTTTTGTTTTTAATTTTTATCTACCACAAAAATGATTCGACTCTAATGAAATTTGGTGAAAATGGCCATTTTTATGTCTCGAACCGTTTTGAAGCGAAATGTTTATTTTCAGATTTTATGCTAATTTAATTTGAAAAAGGTTTAATTTTCAATTAAAAGAAGTTGATTAACAATGGTCTATTTATATTACCTTATTTATATTAACATACTAACGTTCCAGCTGAGTTTGCCCACAGCTATTCCACCGCTCAATTAGGACACATGCACAAAGACTTCCCTACGATACTGACATCTGCCGCAGTTGAGACTCGCACCTAGGGGGAAGACCGACTAACCGTGCCTCGCCCACTGCTACACGTGAAAAACGCAACTAAACATCCATCCAGAATTCGAACCCAGAAGTCCTTGAATTTTAATTTCGCTCTTACTAAATAAGGCTCATCAAAAACTGTGCATCTTTGTAAAATCTTGAAGTAACAGAAATTTCGTATTGAAATATTCCAATTCTAATTCTAATTCTTTAAAACTATCAAAACGAGAAATATTTGGCCTCATCCATCTAAATGCAAATGTAAAAATGTAACTTCACAAAAGCATTTAATTTGTTCCACAACTGCAGGAAATGATATTCTGGACGAAACAATATAATTTCAACAAAAACAGTTCATTTAAAATTAAGAATATGGTATATACCCACATCGAGCCTGATCCTTGACTTAAATTTGTACCATCCATACATTTTGCCCTTTTTCTCTTGCCTGAGAGTTCATAGTCATGACTTCTCCTTTGTTTTCGCTTGCAATACAAATGCAGATTTTTGTAGAAACTAAAACAAGCAAAAATATTGTGCCTATAGTTATGTAATGTATACATACAATAAAATAAAAATTGTTCATTATGGTTTATTGTTTATTGCTTTTAAACCATAAAATAAGTTTTGAATTTTCTGTGACACCTAGCTCTTGGACAGCATGTATTATGTCGTTGGGTTATTTATTGTTTGGTTGAGGTACACTGAATTTTGATTACTTATCTTATATTCAAATAATAGTAATGTCTGGTGGTTTTGAATAAGTATGACTGAGTTGATGTAGTCACGTTAACAACTTTTAGAGTTATAGTATTTCATTTATTAAACAACAGCATAGGGATTCTTTTTTAATTTTTCATTTTCTATAAGTATATATTTCTATAGCTCATTTTTTAATTTAATTGGATTTTTTATTTCTTCAATTTTTCTTGGGATGTCATTACATCTACATCTATATAGGGAGATGTTCTTTAGGTAACTCTTTAATTCTTCTGTGGCAGTTCAATATTAAGCTCTTGCACATCTAGTATATTTGTGTATCTATTGCACTACAGGCTCAATCTCAACAATTAAAGCATATTAATTCATTGAGGAAAATATTTAATGATGAAAATTTAAACAAACGATATAAAATCAACAAAAAACTATATAAACAAAACCATTATGGGATAAATTTCTTCATAGAAAAAAAAAATAAGTTTAATATTGTTCTAAACCATAATGACTGTGAAATTAGTGATGCCAATAAATTGGCAAATACTTTCGCATATCATTTTTCAACTGATGTTAGACACAAATTGGAGAATTGGACAAACATTTTTCTTCATTGTGTGCTGTACAAGCGTGGAAAAACCAATAAACGAAAAATCTGTGTTTTTCAATCCGGTAACAAACTGGGGCTGTCAGCTGAACGGTCAAATGGAGTTGATGAAGTATCAATAGTTTTAGTAACAGAATGTATTGACCAATTTACAGAGTGCTTTACATTGATAATTAATAAATCAATCGAACTAGGAGAATTTCCAAAAATAACAAAAAAGCATTAATTATACCGTTACTCAAAAAGGGGAAAAGGACAACATAAAAAATTATAGACTCATATAGTTGTTTAATGTTTTCTTTAAAATGATGGAAGTCATAGCATCATAATCTTTTTAGCCAATCATAAATTAATGTCATGTAGTCAATATGGTTTTAGAAATAAACATTCTACGGAAACTACAACTACTGATCTTGATCAATTCCTCAATTATAGTTTAGACTCATCTGAATATGTCATGGGAGTGTTTTTCGATCTCTCCAGTACATTATATCTATTAGATATTTCCTTTATTAGTGAAAAATTAGGTAAATTTGGCATACGGGGCAACATAAATAATTTAATAATATCGTATCTAACAGATAGGCGTATGCTTTTCAAAATTGGAGCAACCTTGTCAGACATACATGATGTCTCTTTAGGAACACCGCGGGGTAGTGTCTTGGGTCCTCTGATGCTTCCTCTTTAAGTCAATGAATTACCTGACTACATAACTTACGGTAAAATATTCATGTATGCTGATGACATCCATTGTGATACCAGCGAAACTTAATATACTACATAGTTAATTTTGTATTACAAGAGTTTCACTTATGGTGCTACAAAAACAGGCTACTTATAAATTACAAAAAAACTGTATGCATGTATTTTAAAACTAAATTAAGAGAGATTACTGAAACTAATACAAAAATTTCCATAAATGGCCATCAATTAAAAATCCATCCGGATACAAGCTTCTTGGGAATTACTTTAGATGAAAATATTAGTTTGCCAAAGTACATCGATAAGCTTTGCTCTAAACTAAAACAAACCTGTTTTGCTGTAAGTGTTGAAAAACCTCCATCCCACCCCAATTAATTATAAATAAAATTCTGGTCACGTGAACCAATGAAACCTCTCAACCCCAGGGATGTTAATTAATATCAAAATCCTTAATCGTGAAACAATCAAGAATCTGTTTACTCCCACCCAGAAATTATTTATCTCAATATTATTTCGAGATAAATAAACAAATTGGCGATTTATGTGATCGTCTAGTTTTATGTGGTTAGGACCTTAATTACGTTGTGTGTGTGTGTAGTAACCCTTTATAATTAACCCCAGGTTCTTTGATAAAAAGTTTGGTATTACTTGTTTCTGTCTGATACTATACCTGAGAAAATTAATCATTCTGTTATTTTAAATACACTGTAAGTTTGGGTACACTGTCTATTATTTGAGAAACCTAGTTAATGTTTTATGTTATTTATGTGGTGTTTTATTACGCAAGATTGCACTGTACATTTATAGTTAAAGGGCTCGAATGTTTGATCGTCGACAAGCATCCTGCAATCAGTTCTCTAATTAGCAAATTCAGAGTGTTCGAAAATTGACGACAAATATCCTCGATGAAATTTGCTACTACTGGAATAAGTATTCTTCCGGGCGAACTGAGAAGGCTCGTGAACGTCGGCAAGCATCCTCTATCAGTTCTGCCAAGAGGTATAGCATCGCCTGGCTTTTATTCTGTTCTTCCAATAACGCGGTTCCAAAATCACAGTGCCAATTCCCTCATATCCTGAACGTGGTCTTGCATATTCGACACATGAGATGTGGCTTCGGTATCCTGCCCTATCTTCGTCTGACACGTTTGGTTAAAGTCACCCTATTCACTTCATACACAATTCTCGACGCTTTGCTGGTTTTACTAATGCATAAGTCTTGTTTTTAAAACTGCCAAGTTTTAGATAAGAAGTAATAACCATGTTACAAGCTATTTTAAAGTGGCACTTGACATATGTACAACTTTCTACCCCAATAAATTAAAACGTAACGGCGCCCTGAAGTCGGCTATCATTTGGTATTGAGAAAATAGTTTTTGTTGTAAAATTAATATTTGCATAAATTTGGAATAAAAACAAGAATTATTTATAAGTAGTAATCGTCGAATGCTTTGATAATTTCTAGCTAATTGTCGTTGTAAAACAAAACAATGTTTAGATAATTTTAAAACAATATAAGACTGATTTTTTAAAGTAGAATGGCCCCAGGGGCGGTCCGCTTCAGTATGTTAAAAAATAATTTGACCAAGACTCTCTGATCAATATCTACTATGTACCGTTCTACTCCAAAATCTCATACAACATCATTGTGTAGAGTCAATGTTCAGATATGCAAAGAGTATTTGTTCTTCAAAAAAGCGTCACATGACTAATTTTTAGCATGAAGAAAATGGAATCTTGTCGAGAGACGTTAAAAAAATAAAATATTAAAATTAATATCTATTTATTTGTATAAATTGTTATATTAGTACAATAAAATTAATCTATCGTTTGGAATTTACCTCTCAGGGGATAATTTTACAATCAATCGATGGGGAAAAATGTCAGGGATAACATATTAAAATGTTTAAGACTTGGGTGTTGTAACAATTTTGTAAATAAATGAAAACTATCAACAAATTGGCCTTGCTCGAATTTAACACGGTACGACCGCCATAAAATTCTTCTAATAATGAAAAAACATGCTTAATTTTTTTTATCAATTTTTAAACGCTTTTACGACCCTCAAATTGAATTTGCGTCGCTCCTCTCTTGATGACATATACGCGGGCGGATTTTGGTAAACGTCAAAAATGTCCGTTTTTCCTTCGTTCCTGGCGCCCTTATATTTCGATTTCGCCCGTCGAATTTACGACACGTTTTCATTGCCATTCTCGCCCTTTCCGGAGTCAAGACTTCTCTCACCATTTTCTTTTAGCCGAACCGGAGCCGCCCCGCCCGGCCATGCAACCCACCACCGCGAACCGTGGTTGCACGGTCGGTCGCAAGGTAGTCTCCGGGGAGGCAATATTATGTATTAATTTTAATAAAGTCTGTTTGTTTGCTTCGCCCTTTCCATATCGACACGGTATGGCGTTCCGCGAAGAGTTTTTCGCGAGATATGAGGATTTAAAGTTTGCATGTTTCGCATTTTTTGCGATTCCTGCGAAAAACGTAAGCCAAGCAAAACAACTTGGCAAAAAATCTTTAAAAATTGATAAAAAAAAATTAAGCATCGCAGCATTCCATTATCAAAATTGTAGATAATGTATAGTGTAGAGTTGGTATATATTTTTTAATTAATAGAAGCATTAGAAGCATTTTATGGCCGTCGTATCGTGTTAAAGTCGAGTCAGGCCAATTGGTTGATAGTTTTTATTTATTTACAAAATTGCTACAACACCCAAGTCTTAAACATTTTAATATGTTATTCCTGATATTATTCCCCACAGATTGATCATAAAATTATCCCCTGAGAGATAAATTCCAAAAGATGTGAAAAATTGGTCTAGATTTATTGTACTATATACACAACATGCGAAATCAATTGAGAATTAACCGAGAGAATTATTCAAATTTGACGCGAAATCACCATACAGGGTGTTTCATGAGGAACTGTACATAATTCCAGGGACGGTAGAGGACTGCTTGGGTATTCAGGAACGGCCACTGAAATTTTCCTATTGCTCTTAATTTCTGAGATACAGGGTGATAAACTGATTTTGGTCTAAATTTATTTTGGCCAGAACGTCCTTACTTTTGATCGGATTTTGATTAAATTTTAGACACTTTATACACTTATCACAGTTGACAAGATTGCTATTCCTGTAAAAAAGATCACCCTGTATATATTTTTTTAACATTCAATTGCCAATTATAAAAGCCCATACATCACTAAACAAAACCATGTAATTAGATTTTTTGTCACACCTTTATTGATTTTTTTTACAAGTGATTGAATTTGGCAAAATGGGAAATTTGAAGAAAAACAGCTTCAGTTGCTTACATTAATTGTCCAAATAAATAAAAATGGTCACTTTAAACCCGGTAAATAATGGTCAATATGGGGAAAATATTAAAAGCAAGGTTTTTTTTTTATTCCAAAAGAAAGTGTAGCGTATAAATATGTAGGTACATTTTAAAATAGGAAACATTAAATGGTTTTCTTTTTATTATAATTATCGTAGGGCCAAATAGTTTGACATCTCTATGTTTGTTGTTATAAACATAGAACTAGTGTACTTTAGTGGTTAACTTAATCGGCAATTAATCATACTTTATAATTTTACAAATGAGGAATATGCCGATATTATTTATGTTTATGAACGGTAGATAAGCCGCAGAGGAATACCATATTTGTTTTCCTAACAGAAGAACACCAAATCATCAGACATTTTCAACTGTGTATCGCCATGCAAGGGAGCACGACAGGTTTCCATCATCAAAAGTGGAACGAAATATTGTTCAAAACGTTGAAGAACAAGAAAATATCATTAATGTTGTTCAAGAACACCCAGAAGTAAGTACCTGATGAATAAGTACCCAATTAGGAGTTCCTCGTGTGCGGGTTTGGAGAACTCTAAATAGAGAAAGATAACATCCATATCATATTCAGCAAGTGCATAGTCTTCAATAGGGTGACAATGTAATATAGGTTAGAATTTTATCAGTGGATTATTGATCACAGACCGACCTATATATCGAACTTTGTTCACGGATAATGCCAAATTTACACGCGATGGAGTATTTAATTCAAGAAATTCGCATAACTGGGCCGAAAACAATCATCATGCTATAAGCGAAGCCCATTCTCAACATAAGTTCTCGGTAAATGTTTGGTGTGGTATGATTAACACCAACCTAATTGGCCCACATATTTTTCCGGCAAGGCTAACTACAGAGGTGTATTTAGATTTTATACAATATATTTTACCTGATTTAAAAAAAAAATAATATAAGAGGACAATACTTTCAGCATGACGGAGCCCTTCCTCATTTTGGTATTGAGGTTAGAAGGCATTTGGATAATGAAGTATCTAAACAGATAGATTGGACGCGGGACCTCATCCTTGGCCAGCTAGATCACCAGATTTCAACCCCGTCAATTATTTTCTACGGGAATATCTCTATAGTGTCCCAATAAATAGTAGAGAACAGTTACTTCAGCGAATTATCCGCTGTAGTGACCAAATTAAAAACAATCCTGCACAAATTAGAAAATCTATTGCAATTTAAACAAACGCCAACATAAATGTATGGAAGCTGGAGGTTCTCATTTTGAAAATGTGCTCTAAGTATTGTCTAAAAGTTATTTGTGGCATTCTACGAATATTCTTTCCTATTATTTGGGTTTTCTACCACATGTATTATTATACTCTTCAAAAACAAATCACCAAATCTACAAAATAATAGAATTATTGGAAAAAAGCCTCTGCGCCCGTGACGTTTACGCCAAAGGGAATAGTCAGAGGTTATGTTTTGCGAATAATATAAATCGGAATAAACACAGAAATAATGTATTTTGCTGACGTTTCGGAAAGTAATCTCTTTCCGTTTTCAAAACTTTTTTTGGAAGAACTCTTATTTTGCTGTGTATTCTGTTTATGTTATTTCCATAGATACTTACTACTTACACATAACATAGAACTGATGATATTTTCTTTTAGATAATGTTGAGTTTGTTAAGTTCTTCTTTTAACATTGGTAGTCAGGTTAGCCAAATTTTAACAAAAGAAGCAGATACCAAAAAAAGAAAAATTAAAGAATCAGCAATAATCTTAATAAATGAAAACAAGTGCGTATCGAATTGTTCTGTAGATATTTGTACAACTTGGCAACTAATGTTAAAAGAAGAACTTAACAAACTCAACATTATCTAAAAGAAAATATCATCAGTTCTATGTTCTGTGTAAGTAGTAAGTATCTATGGAAATTATTATTAGCCGTTACTCGAGTCCGAGCATAAAAATGTTACAGTCGATAAATTGTGTACAATAAAAAACAAGTAAAAGGTGTAGTCTATTGTAATTCCCATTTATCTACGGTACACACGACTATGGCTATAGAGGCCAATTCGGGAGAGCACATGTCGACCGCAGTCAGGACAAACATAGACCTGGTTAGGTCTTGGATTCGGCCTTCTTGCAGCAACATTTCCTTGATAGCTGGCCACAACCCCTCGCCATTCGGTTCTGTCCGCTGCAAATTGTTCCCATTGCTCGTCTGCAATACCGCAGGATTTTAGATTTTCATGGAGAGTGACTTTGAACCTCTTTCGTTGACCGCCACGCTTTCTTCTACCGCTTAGCAATTCACCATAAAGTGTACATTTAGGAAGGCGGTTATCATGCATACGATGAACGTGACCTGCCCATCTTAGGCGTGCTCTTGAAATAAGCACCTCAATTGGAAGGCTCTTTGCTCTCCTGAGTACTTCCACGTTTGATATGTGATGGAACTAACGGATTTTCATCATACTTCTGAGGTGTCTTTGCTGAAAACGTTCTAATTCTTTCACATGGCGACGGTAAGTGACCCAGCTTTCAAATCCATATAGCAGTGTTGGAATGACAACTGCTTTGTAGACAGCCATTTTCGTTGACAAAGCAAGGTCGTGGTTGTCAAATACTCTCTCTCTAAGTCCCCAGAGTGCTCTAGATGCAGCGTTAATTCTATTGCGAATCTCGCTGTCCATGTTTGCTTTGTCATTAACAACGTTGCCTAAGTAATTGAACTGATCCACGACTTCAAGAGAATTTCCGTTAAGTGTAATGTCTATTTGGTTCACTTGATGAGGAGTTGACATAATCTTAGTCTTTCCAATGTTGATTTTAAGTCCCAAGGAATCATAGCTCTGGGCATACACATCTAAAAGTTCTTGAAGCTCTTCCGGCGTAGAGGCTAAAAGTGCACAGTCATCCGCATACTGGAGATCACAAATGAATCGTGTGCATGTCTTCGTGAAAGCTCTAAAGCGCCCTATGTTAAAAAGACCGCCATCAAAACGGTATCTGAGACCTATTCCTCTGACTGTCAGTTTGTTGTCAACAATAATTGTTAGAGCAGTGGTAAACAAATTAAAGAGTAGGGGTGCCAGGACACATCCCTGCCTAACTCCAGTGAGGGTTTGGAAAGGTTGGGTTGCCTCATTATTATACATAACCTGGGCATTGTTGTTTGTATGTAGACTGCGACCTACTTCCACAAATTTTCTAGGGATACCTAAGCGGAACATAATTTTCCAGAGCACTTCCCTGTCCACCGAGTCAAACGCCTTGGTTAAATCAATGAAGGCCATGTGAATTTCTCCTTGATGTTCGAGTGCTTTTTCTTGAAGCTGTTTAAGTGTGAAGATTAAATCCGATGTGCCTCGGTTTGTTCTAAAGCCACTCTGTGTTTCAGGAAGTAACTTTTCCATAACAGGTGTTAGCCTATTTGCCATCGCTTTAGTGAGTATCTTCCCTCCAACAGTCAGGAGAGCTATACCAATGTAATTTCCACAGTCCGCAGCGCTCCCTTTGTTTTTGAAGAGGTTGATTAAAAGTGTATCACGAAACTCCTGCGGAGCTTGACCACTTTCACATACGACATCAAACAGTTTTTTGAGGTAGGGTATGAGCTGTGACGACACAGCTTTAAAGATCTCAGCTGGGAGTGAGTCGGCGCCGGGAGATTTGTTATTTTTTAGCTGCCCAATGGCGGTTAAGAACTCTTCCGTTGTTAGTGGTTTATCTAAGTCTTCGAAGGTGTCATATTGAGGGATAAGATTTATAATATCGTGATCGGCTTGACTTTGCTGGTTAAGAATGTTAGAGTAGTGTTCCTTCCATCGGGATCTTATTTCCTGGTCTTCTTTGAGGAGATTTCCATTTAAATCTTTAATAGGGCACATATTTTTCCGACTGGGGCCGTACACTGCTTTTACTCCTTGAAAGAAATTCCTGTAGTCGTGTGAATCGGCGTACCTTTGAATTTCTCTGGCCTTGCTTGCCCACCACTCGTTCTTTATTCTTCTGATTTCGCGTTGCGTTTCATACTTAGATTGGGTAAAAGCTTCTGCTTTTGATGAGTCGTTGGGGTGGTTGATAGCGTTTTGGAAGGCAATATGTTTGCGGTCAAGAAGTTCTTGTATAAAAGCTTCATTATCATTGAACCAGTCCTCCTGTTTTTTACTTGCTGCAGTGCCAAGAATTTCCTCACTCGCACTTTTTAAACTGTCTTTAATTTGTGTCCAGGTAGCAGCGACATCTACAGAATTGGTTTCTTCTAGTGCACTCAAATCCTCTTGAACTTTTTGCTTTAGCTGTTCGACGGTTTGTTGGTCACGCAATTTACTAATACAGAGACGGAGTCTACGTTTTACTTGAGTTCTTCGGTGTTTGGGCCTCATAACAATTTTCATTTTAGAGACAACAGGACGATGATCGGTCCAACATTCGCTATCAATGCGCGCCTTTGTAATTTGGACGTCCTTGAGATGCTTCCTACGTAAGTAGAGGAAGTTAGCCGTAGGTCGGTCTCCCCCCACCACTGACCTTGACCTTGACCGTGCACCTGTGGTCCGTTCCTTCAAGGCCACGGTGGCACCGTAGGTTCGCATAGCATATACCGTGACCTTGACCTTGGACGGCCGCAGTGCGTTTCGACTTCAAGGGCGCAGTGTTGCTGTTACCCAGAACGATCACTTGCTGTGACCTTGGCCTTGGCTAACACTATTAGAGAATGCAAGGACGGAGCTTCCTCCTTGCCACGCAACTCGTAATGTGCCGTGGTTTGATATTTTGTGACGTAGTATATCTTTTCTATAAAAGAGTGAAAGGAGTTAATATGGGATCATTCTTAACGTCAATTTCCTAGAGTAAAGAAGCAAATATGTATTCGTGCAGTTTTTGTGGTGCAAGCTTCACTCGCAGTGACAATATGCGACGTCATCAGAGGGAGGCGTGTAACAGTTTAAATGGTAATGGACCGCCAGCAAAGAAAGTGAAATTGGATTCGAATCCATCAACATCGGTAATTATGCAGACGTGTTATAGCTGTAATGTGACTTTAACAACTAACCAAATGAAGTCTCATAAAAGAACACTACAACACAGAACAAATTCATGTGTACGTTTGATGGATGGTACAGAAATTGTTCGCAGTGCTTTCAAATATAGAATCATAACATACCGAGTGCATAGTGATAATGAGAAACTGGACTATATAATATTTTTCAACGAAATTCGACATAAAATATTGAATTTACTAGAAGAAATATTATTACTTCATAAAACTGTGAAAGTAAACATGGAGACATTTGCCAGCTATATATTACAAGCACAAGAAATAGCTGAAATTAAATCGTTTAATACGTGTAATAAAATATTGGATCAAGGTGTGGATTTAAACATTGCACTCGACACTTTTATAGACATGATGGTTGCGCAAACTACTGAGTTCCAAGAGCGTGATTCTGGTATGTAAATATCTTCTGGTATGTGGAATAACAATTGACATTTTTTTTTTTATTTTTAGGGTGGGCCCTCGAACAAATAAAATTTGTTGAAATTAATATAAACAAGTACAGTCCAATGGGTGGTTCATCATATATCAAGTTACCAAAGTTCATCGCAAATAAGAAGGCCGTAGTGAATATAGAAAACCAGGACCAATACTGTTTTGCTTGGGCAGTCACTTCAGCATTGTATCCTGCAAATGGTGGTACATCTCAAATGTCATCTTATCCACATTATTCAAGAGTTCTAAATTTGACAGGTATGAATTTTCCAATGAAATTGAGAGACATTTCAAAATTTGAGGAATTGAATAATATATCTATTAATGTGTATGGGTTAGAAAAGAAATTCGAGAATAATAAAGTAAAATATGATGTTGTCGGACCTTTGCGTTATTCTCAGAAGAAACTACGTATTCATGTTAACTTATTATTAATTTCCGCGGAATGTGATCAGAATCATCATTGTAAATCGGATTGTGCTAAAACTCACTATTGTTGGATAAAAAATTTATCTGGATTAGTATCAAATCAAATATCCGCTCACGGACATAGAAAATATTTTTGTGATGGGTGTTTGCTGTATTTCTGTAACGAACGTCAGCTAATGTCTCACCAAACAAATGATTGTAATCATATTTACACTACAACACCATCGACACAATTTCGGGTTGATAAATATGGGAAACGTGTACCGGAAAATATATTAAAATTTGAGAATTTTGACAGACAAATGCAAGTACCATTTGTAGTATATGCAGACTTTGAATCCATTTTGAAACCGATAAATACTTGCGAGCCAAATCCTGAACGCTCTTATACCAACAAAACGTTTATTCATGAACCTTACTCTTTCGCGTATTACATAAAATGTTCCTTTGATAATAGCATTTCTAAATTTGAACTATATCGCGGATCTGATGCAGCAAAAGTATTTGTATCATGTATAGAGGCTGATTTAAGGGAAATTTATAATAGATATATGAAAGATGTAATCCCCATGTCCCCGCTTACAGCGATAGAAAGAGAAAATTTTGACAATGCAACCATCTGTGGTATATGTGAGAAGCCTTTTGCAGAAGGTGATATAAAGGTGAAAGATCATTGCCACTTAACTGGTAAGATACGATTCGGTGCCGCGCACTCGATCTGTAATTTAAATTATAAACTACCAAATTTTGTACCTATCATATTTCACAACATGAGTGGATACGATATTCACTTATTTGTAAAAGAGTTATGCGCTCATAAAGATAAAGTTGACGTAATACCACAAAACAAAGAAAAATATATATCTTTTACAAAACATCTTTACATGCATGATTACGTTACTGACAAGGGGGAAACAAAAAATAAATATTTGCGGTTACGTTTCATCGATAGTTTTAAATTTATGTCAGCATCACTACAAAATTTAGGGGAAAATTTAAATGAAGGTCAAATGGTTACAATGAAGAACTTTTTTACCGATAATGCAAAATTTATTTTAATGCGACGGAAGGGTGTATTTCCATATAGTTTCGTAGATAACTTAGAGAAATTAAATAATCGTGTTCTACCCACCAAGCAGGAATTCTATGACAGCCTAAATGAAACACATATATCAGATGACGATTATGAAAGGGCTAAAAATGTGTGGGAATTGTTTGAGTGCCAGAGTTTGGGTGACTATTCAGACCTGTATTTAAAATCAGATGTCCTTCTTTTGTGTGACGTATTTGAAAATTTTCGTAAAATTTGCGTGAATAAATATAAATTGGATCCAGCTCAATATTACACAGCTCCAGGTTTATCTTGGGACGCTATGTTGAAACTAACAGCGGTAGAACTTGAATTGTTAACAGATATCGATATGATACATTTTTTTAAAAAAGCTATACGCGGTGGTGTCAGCCAGTGTACAGAAAGGAAGCATATCGCAAATAATAAGTTTGTACCCAATTATGATCCCTCAGAACCGTCGTCATTTATCACATATCTTGATGCTACGAACTTATACGGTCATAGTATGTCCCAAGCATTACCAACAGGGGGATTTGAGTGGCTGTCCGAAAGAGAAATTATCGACTTAGATGTTACTAATATTTCAGACGAGAGTCCACACGGGTATGTTTTTGAAGTAGACATACATTATCCGCAAGAGTTACACGATTTACATTCAGATCTCCCTTTCTTAGTAGAAAATATTATACCCCCCCAATCAAAATCAAAATCACCAAAATTAATCCCAAATTTGAATGATAAGAGACGATATGTTGTGCATTATAGAAACTTGAAACAAGCCATTGAAAATGGTTTAATGGTGTTAAAAACCCATAGAGTACTTAAGTTCAAGCAGTCGCCCTGGTTAAAAAAATACATCGATTTAAATACGCAAATGAGAAATTCAGCGACCAATAAATTTGAAAAAGACCAATATAAATTAATGAATAATGCAGTATTTGGTAAAACCATGGAAAATGTTGATAATAGAAGAGATATAAAGTTGATTACTCATTGGGAAAATGTTAGAAGAACTATAGGTGCAAACGCATTAATCGCTCGTCCAAATTTCAAATCTTGCACAATTTTTTCTGAGGATTTTGTAGCGATTGAAATGAGCAAATTGCAAGTAGTCTATAACAAACCAATTTACGTAGGATTTTGTATTCTTGAATTATCGAAGACGGTACTGTATAATTTTTTTTATGGTGTTATTAAACGTCAATTCGGTGCTAATGCTTCTTTGTTGTACACCGACACCGATTCCTTAATTATGAAAGTTTATACAGATAACTTCTATGACTTTATTGTACAAAATCCAGAAAAATTTGATACTTCTAATTACAGGGAGGGAAATAAATTTAATATTCCAAAAGGCTCGTCTGTGCTTGGGAATATGAAAGACGAATTCCCCGAAGATCCTATTATCAGCTTTTATGGTACTGGAGCGAAAGCGTACTACGTGCAATCGGTCGGTAATGAGTTGAAAAAAGCCAAGGGAGTAAAGAAATCTGTGATTGAAAAACAACTTACAATAGATGACTACAGAAAAATTGTTGAGCAGGGCGGGTTAATATTTCGTAAAATGAATACTTTCAGAAGTCACTTGCATGATATCTATACAGAGATGCGGAATAAAGTTGCTCTTTCTTATTATGACGATAAACGTTTTGTGATTCCCAATACCACTAAAACTCTACCCTGGGGTCACTCAGACATAACATTTTTTCAGAGTGAACCAGAGCAGAATTTAAAGTGGTTAATATCAGCCTTAAATAGTGTCGTTGAACGAAATGTTTTAAAGGATGATGATAAACTAGATGTGTTACTCAAAGCAATGAATGAGTTGAGTGATTAATTGTTAATAATGTTTCTACTTGTTAACGCAAAGGTCGACAATTATAATATTCAATTGAAAAATTCATTGTGATATTTCATGTTATGTGTAAGCCGAAGTAAGAGATATTTGTATGAAATAAAATGTTAATTTATAAATAAAGATTTAAATTACTAAATGGTATTTTTATTGTATGAGTACTGTAGGCAATAAGATAGAGAGAGACGATAGGAAGAGTGGGGTGGGAAGTAGGGGGTTAGTTAGAGTGTGTAGGGAAATAATTTGAACCAATAGGAACAAGAGTGGTAGGGAGTGGAGGGGTTAGTTCAGCGTTATGGGCTTCAGAGATGCTACAAAGATTCTTTCCGTCTCCAGCTCTCGAGTTGTAAGGAAGTGTGCAAAATAGTGCTGTCTGCTCTATTCCTAGCATTCTTTGTGTTCTGTGTTTTGTGTTTCGTGCCCGTTTCTCGTGTCCGTTTTGTGTTTGTTGTGACAATGGTAGGACAAAAAAAGATTGGTGTTTCTGGTGGTAGCGGTAAGGGAGGCGCTTTGTTGAGTGCTGTGGCTGCATACTTAATTAATTATATGCCAGGGCAAGACGACAATGGCGACGCTTGTCCGGGTAATGGTGTGGCGAACAATGGCGACGCTTGTCCGGGTAATGGTGTGGCGAACAACCAGACGAGCCCTGGCGTGGGTGACAATGGCGACGCTTGTCCGGGTAATGGTGTGGCGAACAACCAGACGAGTCCTGGCGTGGGTTTACTACCGGATATTGAAATCCCGACGGATTTGACCGATTTGAACGATGATTTGCTGGGTGATTTCGATTTCTCCGAATTGGACGCGCAGGCTTTGGCTTCAGATGAAGCCAGAGCTAGTACATCTAATGGAGAGGCCTACCCGAACGCCGCGTGGTCTAGGTTCCCTACGGTTACGGAGACAAATTCTGAGGACGAATTTCAACCTGCGCAACCAAAGATTTATTCGCAGAAAGGCCAAAAGAAGATGACGACGCATCCTTCAACATCTACAAAGCAGACGCAGGTAGAGAATACCGAGAAAGATGATGACGTGTCGATTCTTAGAAGAATTTTATCGGCGCAAGCATCTGTACCTGCTCGCCTGAGCCCTATTCCCGATGTTGGCTCAGACGAGGGGCAGGTAGAGATACCTGAAAAGCCTAAGAAAGCAGCAGCTAAAAATAAAAAGCCGTTATCGGGAAGGAAACCGGTGGTTAAAAAAGCTGCTGCAAAAAAGTCGGTAGCTAAGAAACCGAAAAAAGATGCTGCAAAAAAGCCGACGAAAGTGCAACCGGTATGTTCGAGCGCGCCGTTGCCAGGATGCTCTCATGCGGTGTTGCCAACGCAGGAACCCCGTAACCGTGCTCTGGTTGTGAATGAAAGTGATTCTGATTCACAATCGGAGTTATTCTCCCAAGAAGAGCAAAATGAAACTTTCAAAAATTTCTTGAACATGTATGAACAGTTGCAGCGGGAGGATAGGGAACTTAAAAGTGCAACTGATGATGACAGCAAATTAAAGGATCACGCGCAGTCCCTCAAAAGGAAGGCGGAGATGTTGAATTCTCGGGCCGATGAAATGCTCAGAGGCATTGCGAAGCGTCGCAAAGCCTCTGAGAGATGTACAAGGAAGCTAAATGCTATAAAAAAGAAACTGGGAATAAGGTAGTGCGTAAACACACTACAGAATGTTGCATTAAAAATGTTTGTACATAAATTTAGTATTAGGTTAGGGTTAAGAGAAAAAATGTAAAAAAATATAAAAGTAAAAATGTAAAACTGAAAAAAAAATGAGGTTAGATTAGGTTAGAAAAATGTAAAAAATTTAAATGTAAAAAAATAGGTTAGGTTAGAAAAAATGTAAAAAAAAATTTAAATGCAAAAATGTGAAAAAAAAATTAGGTTAGGTTAGGTTAGGTTAGAAAAAATGTAAATGTAGAAAGTAATAACACCCCCCCCAACCCCCCTCCAACCCCCCCCCCCAACCCCCCCCCCCGCGTCACGCGCTGGGTTATGGTTAGTTCAGGTTTATATATTAAAAAAAAAAAAAAAAAAAAAAAAAAACGGGTCAAAAAATTAAAAAAAGGTTTATGCGGGCGAAGCGACCGAAGGCTGCAAGCGTCGCCCCCGCCTCTGCCAAAACCCCCCGCGCCCACCCACCCACCCGGGGGGGGGACCAAGGTAGCGCAGTGGTATAGCGGAAAATTGTTATTTAATTTTATAATTATAATTTTATAACTCTATAATTTTATAATTATAATTTTATAATTCTATAATTTTATAATTCTATAATTTTATAATTCTATAATTTTATAATTTTATAATTTACGTGTTGAAAAAAATCCCTGCAAGTGCTAGGGATTGAACTACCAAACCTTCGTTCACAAAGTTTACAAAGCAAGCCACGTTACCACTGGGCTACCTTGGTCCTAGGAAACTCTTATACTTTACTCTTATACTTACCTATAACGCGAGTTTATATATATATTTCATGGAATTTTTGGTAAATTGTGTATTTAAGTATATAATTAGATTAGAACTGTTGTATTCATCGTAGATGAAATAAAAAATAAATTTTAATACATTTATTTATACACAAATATTGGACAAAAAAAAAAAAATATATATATATATATATAAACAACTGAAAAACTTCCAAAGTACACTCAGACACGCGTAAGGGGTCATTTTCGACTAAACTGACCACTGGGAATCGATTCCGATAATTTCCGAATCGATCCGAACACTACCGAACGCGTTATTCACTGTTTTGTCAAGGATTGGGGGAATAAAAAAATCAAAACACGTTTCAGGGGAGTTCACACATGCAAAGGCTGCAATTTTAAGCGAAAAGCCGAACTCATGCCGAACACTCCCGAAGTTTCCCGAAGCCACCCGAAGACGCCCGAGGACACGCGAGGTATCGTTTTCGACTAAATCGATCACTGGGAAGCGATTGCAACCACTTTCGGAGCGATACGACTAGCCGTTCCGGGAAAAAGTCTGCTGCGGCAAAACTAAAGGTCGGAAGTGAGTAGAAACGGTACTGGAGGACAACTGTGACCTCGATACACCTTTTGCAACACTTTTGACCGACAGTCCAAATACGAATAACCAATTTACTTAAATAAGTACCCCGTTATTTCTTATATTAAAGCAATTTTTTATTCTTTACTTTACTACTGTTATTTATTGTATATGAAATGAAATAAAAAAAGAATAACTCTTAATACATTTATTTATAAATAACAAAAATATATATACATAAAATAAAACAGAATTATCCGTCCGAATCATGCTCCACCAGAATGACTGCATCCTCATCTTCATCGGCAGATTCCTCCACCAGAATGGCTGCATCCTCATCTTCATCGGTAGATTCCTCCACCAGAATGGCTGCATCATCTTCCGAGTCAGACGATTCCGCTGTGTCCGTCGATGATTCCTCCAGAATTACTCCATCCATCTCGTCTTCGGAATCATCATTGGGCACAGTGTCCATCGACCATGTGGACGGAGACCTCTCCAATGGTTGGTATTCTTCTGGTGAGGTGGTGCTATCTGCTACACCACCCCTTGTCGCCTCTCTAACGCGCTGCAGGTAGGCACGATACCTTTCGCACAAAACGAACATGGTTGAAGTGGAAGATACAGTATTGTCTTGTACTTCAGACATGTTGGAGCGTAGAAAGTAAACTGAGGGTGGTGAGGGCTTTCTTATGTATATATAGCCCCTACCACCACCCCCACCTCATCACTCCCCACCTCACTACTCACACAAATAAGAGTAGAAAGTGTCCTAATACTCATATTTTTAACACCATCAATATCAATAGCACTGTCAACATAAGCAATAATCGAAGTGAAACACAGATTTCTCTAGTAACATTGTGTTACTTACATTTAAATATTTAGTAAATAAAACAAAAAATAAGATTCAATTTAACGTTTATTTAACACTTAAACTAGTTATATAATATTTACAATAAACTAAAAATTAAATATATACATTTATTTATCACTAAAACTAATTACATAATTATTTACAATAAACTAAGAGATATATACATATTTACAAAAAAAAACTACAAATTATCTGTCCATATTGCAAATATTGCAGATTTCCACTCGCCTAATCTGATAGAGTGGATCTCTGCAAGATTTGCAATATCCCCGCCTGCCTCTCATTATCCTTGTAGTGGCATGGTAGTCCACATGACGATGTCTCCCAGGATCCACCCTAGACTGGTATCCCAGAAAACATCCGTGGCAAAGATTGTATTCCATACCACCCACTACTTGGACCGCAACAAAGGTCATGGTGGTGCAGAAGATGCCATCCATCGGGTTCACCCTTGCTAAATATTCTGATGTTATCCACCGCTGCCCTCTTTGGTGGGGAACATCTACGACGATACCCTCATCATCACTTGAATCGTCTGCACCCTCTTCAGCGTCAAAAAATTCCTCATCGTCTTCCTCGTCGCTTTCCTCATCGCCTTCCTCATCGTCTTCAACTTCTACCTCGTCGTCTTCGGGAGCAGCCAAGTCGTCCTCTACCTCTTCAAGGTACCATATATTGTTGAGGACATCTAGGGATGCTAACCAGTCCAGGAATCTGAGGTTAGCCCAACCAGCAGGTACAGCAGCCATATTAATACTTGGAAACGAATATATAAGACAGTAGACGGAATGATCAACGTTGAAGTTTGCAAAGCAACTGATCTAACGTGGAGTTACACCTCCTCTTTTAAACATGTTGCTGGTGACGTCACATCATCTCTAACGACATACCATGGCTCTAATATCGGCAATTCCAGCGACTACTTAAACAAACAAGACCATGAGGAGGAACTCAGTTATTATTCAGCTGTCATACCGTACACTTGTTTTTAAAACAGCAATGTCTTGTCCAAGAGAGTGGCAATCGAAACCAACAATCGCCGTATATCCATATAGTATGGATGGTGCAATTCTGTGCTATAATTGTTCCCAATTCTGGGCAAAGCAGCAAATTAATCCATGTACTGGACTATGTTCAAATTGTATAAAAGAAAATCCAGTGCCAGTGAATACCGTCCGAAAAGCAGCATCACGTGAGCGTCTGGAGCAAGAGTGCTACAAGTGTCTACAACCCACGACTCGTACAAATTTTGGAATTATCCGAGATGTTTGTGAGACATGCAAGGTGGAGCACCCATTGAGGCAGCGGTGTCTGGTTTGCAACAAGTACACTGGTGATTGTTGGAACAATATTTGCAGCAAATGCAGAGACGAGAAGACATACAGTGTTTTACTTTGTGAATATGTTGGACATATTTATGGAGGTGTGATGAAACACAACAGAGAATGTTTCTGTCAGGAAGCGTTACTGTCGAGACGGGGGGATTTCATCTGATTAATTCCATAAATATGTATTTGTATTTTTTCTGTATTATATACGTTTTAAATAAATATATTTAATCTATAATTCGTTGTAAATATTTTCTTCTCAATAAAATTTATTAAAATGATTTTCTTGATTTCATCTAATAATTTTTAGGAGTAAAAATTAATTCAAAAATTTTAACAAATTTGCATTTGTATATATTTTTTCGTTAATGTGTATATAATTACTAAGGCTTTGGAGTCTTATATGGGGAAAATAAATAAAACAAATATTAATGGAATACACACATTTTATTATGAAATTTCTAAACATAAGTAAAATATTAGTTGTTATAAATATACACATTTTATATAAAGAATGTGACAATATTAAATAAGAGCTGCTTCGTTAATCCAAGAGTTGTGGTCATTAGAGAATCCGAGCCACTTCACAAAAACCTTGTTCCCTCTCCTTCTTAAAACCTTTTCCACCAAGTAGACATCAGGGTATTTAGCTTTTTGTAGCTCCATTTCATAAAAGCACCCCTTTATTGGTTGGCCATGAATGTCCTGGAGTGTATATGTTGTGGGATTTGTTACATTTATTTTAACGATCTTGAAAAGTTCAGTTGAAAAATTTGGTGTGAACCCCTTTTCAAATATACCTTTATATTTACTGATTCGAACTATATCGCCAATACGAAATTTAGGTTTCAAAGCAATTTTAATGTGATTATAAGCATTTAAACGTGTAGTTGGTTTAACATCAGCAGGTTTCATACCAGTCGTACGATGTATTTTATTATTGTACAATTTTGTAATGTCGGATAGAATGTCAACCCATTTGTATTTACCTCTAGCTGAGAATTCTTTATATAACCAGGTTTTTAATGTTCGTATTACTCTTTCTGCAATTGCTGCTTTTTTCGTACTATACGTGGAGTAATGATTAATGATGTACTGTTTCATTAAAGCAGAAAAGTTTTTGTTGTAAAATTCCGTACCCTGATCGCTTTGTAGATTTTTAGGAGAATAATTTGATTCTTGTAAAATACTTCTCATAGCCTTAGTAATTTCAACACCAGTTTTATTTTTTAGAGGTTTAGTCCACAAATATTTTGAGTAACAGTCGATCACTACGAGAATGTATCGATAACCATTGTTTTCATCAGCGTATGGTTGCATTTCAGCTAAATCCATTTGCCATAAATCACCATAACCTTTGATTATTGTTCTTCTTCTACGGAAATTTCTCCTACAAGCTTTATGCAATTCGTTAACAACTTGTAATTTCTCATTACTAATCACCATAATTGAAGTTTAAGTCAGGCGTTTATATAGATAATTTAGGTCTGTTTTTTCACTTTTTTCCTAATGTAGCAGCGTTGTCCGTGACTTCAGCCACTATTTCATCTATCACTTGTTGATTACGATCGTTCCTCCCAGCTTGTGCCACAATATTTCCAAGTGATTTCTGTCGCACTGTCATACCTTTCAGACGGGATTCATCGAGAATGTGGTGCACTTTGCTTATTGCATCATATAAAATAGTATAATTGTCCTCGGTTAATTTCTTAACTCCAGAAATTTCTTTATTAATGTGTTGCAGAGCGTCATTAATCATCTCGGTAATTTTGCTGTGTACAAACTTACTATATTCAGTCCACTGATTCTCCATAAAAGCAATGTGTGACTTTTTAATGTCTTTCATACATTTATCGATATTTTCGTCTACATAGTTACGAGTTACACCATCTTTTTGATTTATTGGTTCACCAATGTTCAGTAAACGCTTATTTTGCATATCAAATTGATTATCTGCGGTAAGTTTAAAACCAATACCTGGAGGTCCATGTACGATAATCGATTTATTATTATTACTTCTTCGTCTACCGAACTTGTCAATTGTGTTGTTTACAACAGCCATTTCTGTTTACGTCTGACCCCGTTTAAGCATTTCACAATATTTTATACTAATTAAATAAGTGTGAAATGAATTTTAACTTCACTAATAGATTATCCTTTCTTCCCTCATTTCTTCCAATAAACTGACTATTTCGTTATTGACACCATTGTTACCAACCATTTTTGAGCTATAGAGCAGGCGTAGGCGGTCCACCAGTTCTTTCGGTTTATTCCAATATACATAGTCAACACCTCTATTATTGTATAATTTATTAATAGGAACACCTAAGCCAGTTTTAGATGTCGTCACAACTGTAGAAGATACCAATGGTTCTATAATATTAGTGAATTTCTTCCATTTAGCTTTATTCAAACCCTGTTTCATATCATAATTTTTATATGGTGCTTTTGTCTGTTTTAAAATCCCCCCATATAATTGACACTCTTTGTCGCCAATAATAGCCTCATTACTACGCGAAATTTGTGGTTGTTTCATAAATATCATATCATATAACTTAGGACTGCCAGAATACGTCCCCACCTTCTTAGTTCCACGCCACAATGTGATATTTCCATTAGAAAAGCGTATTTCAGCATTACCCATTTGTAGTTTTTCTGTATGGGGGTCTAAACGTACACCGTATATAGTATCATACCTAGCATTGTCGAATTTCAGATTTTCTAAATGTGTTTGCACTATATCACATTTTCCTTCTGCGCCACTAATAGAACTTTCTGAACATGGAGTGCTCATTAACGACGATCCCGGTGGTGTTTCCAAAAAATATTGTTGACTTGCATTTTTGTCACCATCTTCATCACTAGTTTCAGGTGTTGCTTTAAATGTACTAGTACTAGCTCTTGCACTTTCTATCGGTTGTGTTGGTTTCTGAGGTTGTGTTAGCGATTGGTTATGTGAAGCAGATGATATAACCTTTAATGGTTTTGTTATGGGTTCATAAATTTTTTCGAGTGTTAACTGATTCTCAACGTTTCTTCTCTTCACAGAGTTGAATTTTTTGCGCACTGAATCGGTGGCCTCAATCAATTCACGTTTCAGTCTTATTTCTTCTCTCATGTTTCTACCTATAGCACTACTGAGTTTATTCTCACCATTGTCATTCATGTCTAACAAATGCAGCCTCACTGCTGAAGTTATCCCGATGCTATCTGTAGACCAATTAAAATTTTAATTACAATACTTCATGGATATATGAAACTATCAAGTTCTTTGCGATATCTCCCTTCATTTACTTCTCTATCCTTGTCAATTACAAGAAACCCATATTTGTCTTTCCAGCACTCTGCACACATTTCTTGAAATTCTTTATAAGTCACATCCGGTGAGACATGGTCTGAGAAAATGTGGTGTAAATTCATATCATCCTGCTTAAAAATTGCTATGAAATTACTATTATCCCTTACCAACTGTTTAGGGACGCGGGAATACGTTTGTGCCAAATAGAAACAATCTACATGTTTATGACGCCCCATTGAGAAGTATGCTCGAATAACATCTTGCTTTTCACATATAACATCATCAAATATAAATATAGACTCAGGCTCAGCGTCGGATGGTTGCACTATTTCCGCGTTGTTACTGAAGGTGTAATATCCTAGCCCCGTAATCGGTGCTAATATATCGCGTAAATATTCATACTTGGGTTGATGTAAGGACTTTGAATATAAGTAAATGTTTGAAAAACGTAGCCCAAGTGGATGAGTAAGCAAAGTTATTAGTAAATTTGTTTTGCCACAACCACTTGGACCTATTAAGAGTCCGCGAATAGTTGAGGGAAGTAGCGGGCCATGGCGTGATTCGACTTGTAGTCCACACCCTACTTTTTCATCTAAATTATCTACAGCAAGTTTCTGTTTCTGCTTCACAATGCGCATCGTAGCACGGATGGATACTATATAAATAGATGTACGTATTGTGATTGTTATTTAAATGGTGTCAACCGAGAAGCACACACGTGAAAATCGTCGTGGTTTAAAGATTGGTAAGGGGGTAGTCAATTCTCTAATAAATAAGCTCCCATTTGAACTACACTTACCGGGAGGTTACCAGTATTGTGGTCCAGGCACCAAATTACAAAAAAGATTAGCCCGAGGTGATCCAGGCATAAACAAACTCGATGCTGCATGCAAGCAGCACGATATTGCATACGATCAAAACACCAGTAATTTAGCAGCCCGACACAAAGCAGACTATCAACTTGAACAAGCTGCCTGGAAACGAGTTAAATCAAAAGACGTAAGTTTCAAAGAAAAGGCCGCCGCGTGGTTAGTTACAACTATAATGAAGGGAAAGCAACGTCTTGGTATGGGTTGTACGTCAACAACACCCCGTACTACAAAGAAACGTATAATTAAAAAGAAAAACAAGAAAAAAACTAGAAATATAGCTTTTGGTGCTGGAATAGTACGTAAAGTACGTGATGACATACGTAAAGCCGGTGGTAAACGAAAAATCGCTAAGGACACAAAAAAAGTTACGCAAATTGCGCTTCAAGCAGCACGACGACACATGAGAGCAGCTGGTGGAAAACGTAATATTCGTACACCTAGGATAATACCAATACCGAAAGTGGGTGGAATTCTACCATTAATACCCATTTTTGCTGGATTATCAGCTTTGGGTAGTTTAGCTGGCACTGCTGCTGGTATAGCTAAAGCTGTAAATGATGTTAAAACGAGTAGAGAGGAATTAGCTGAAAAAAATCGCCATAATAGGCAGATGGAGGCGATTTCTATAGGAAAAAGTGGTAAAGGGCTATATTTAAAACCATATCGCAAAGGACTAGGACTTTATCTAAAACCACAAAGTTCAAAAAACTTCTAGATGCTCTACCCCGAAAACCTCTCACTAATATCGATCTTAAATATTATGCAGAGAAGGTGAAAGTGCCCTATTTTCGGGGGATATTTATGCGGGACACTCTACCATATTCTGGACCACGTCATAATGAGTCGGCCATCATAAATCTAGACAGTATAAATGGCCCTGGAACACACTGGGTTGCATTTAAAAAACGTGGTAGTTTAGTCACATATTTCGATAGTTTTGGTGATTTACCCCCACCGACAGAATTAGTTTTATATCTGCGCAGAGGTTCAAAGTCGACCGACAAAATTTACTATAACTATGAACGCCAACAAAATTTTAACACAGTGTGGTGTGGTCATTTGTGTTTGAAGTTTCTCACTACAAAATAAATACAAACGCTTGTGAAATAACATCTGCAGACCTTGAAATGGATCGGGAAAGCATCAAGCAGATGGGTCAATCACTAATCGCATTCTCCCGTTTACGCAGTCTATTGAAGATGAGCAAACAACAACTGGCAAATATGCCTAAAGAAGTAATGATTGGATGTGCTGCACATGAAATTGCATTAGTATGGGACAAACTACCCCAGCATCTCCAGAATGATATTGATATTTTAAAATATCAATACTGTCAGGAACATTATCATGATGATGATGATGATGGCGGTGGTAGCAGTGTTGATGTTAATGATGGGCCGCCGCCTCGAAGAATATTTTGCTGCTACTGTAAAGTGCGCGATGTCAATGTTGCATCAAATAATGAGATACAAACGTCTCCGTCATCCAGCAAAAAACGAAAATTACACCACGATTATTGCTGTAGTTCACAATAAATTCATGAGAGAACACTAAATATCATCAGTCATGTCGTATACGTTCACTCTATCAAACCGATCTAGTGTGCTCAGTGCTGAGTTTTATCCTCCCATTGAATTAGATACTAATAGTCGATATGGGTTAGGATTAACAGGCTTCTATTCTTACAATTCTATATTCAATGTGGACGAAACCAACAATCGTTTTTGCTATCGAATTGGACCAAAAGTAGCCCCCACACTTATCCACATACCTTGTGGAGCCTATGAAATTGAAGAGATATATCGTGCAATACTGAAAGCTATGCCCGGTGATAAGAAAGAGGAAAAAGAAAAACTATTTCGACTGCGAGCGAACAACAATACGCTAAAGTGTGAGATTTGGTCAAAATATGGAATTGACTTTACACAAGCAAACTCTATTGGTAATTTATTGGGATTTGAATCGACTTATTTGCATCCAAACACTAATCATGAATCAACATTACCTGTTGATATTATGAAAGTAAGGATGATACGTCTTCTAAATTCACAATACCACGAGAGAATTTACCACATAGTTGTACACCTCTGTAATACCTCTCAGAATCCTCATTAAGCTGTTTAACTTGCTCAGCATCGAAGCAGTAATTCAGATCATAATTTATTGCATGGAGTCTATCCATACTTAAGTCGCCTAGTACAGAAGATAGTCTTTCAATTGCCGAATTAATGTCTTCTGCCCTTACCCAACGTTCTGCTGAATATTGCATCCACATTCTTGCCAGTTATAGTGAGGCTAGAAATTACATAAATAAAATTAGAACAAGTTATCAAATATATGATAAAACTACTTACATCTCTACTACTATTGTAGTGTATTTGTAATATTTCAGTCTAAGTTATACTTTCACTATACCTTATTTATTGGTCTGATAATTTAAAGTATACAAATATTTTAAATAGTTTAAATCACGCAATAATTTCGAATTTTATTAGTGACCTTGATTTAGCACCGGTATAAATGGGTGAATTCTCTCCTAAATAAATCAACGCATATTTACCACTAGACGAATTTATTTCTTCTATAAAAGTTATATTTAATAGTTCAGCAATACGTTTAGGCAAAAATGATTTAAAGGTAGTACTTGTACTTTCATCAAATAAATGTACTAATATCGATTTTCCAAAACGTGTATTAAGCATTAACATTTTTTTAATGGCGTAAACCTTATTTAAAATTAACGATGAAATAGGTTTTTGGTCTAAAACTTCAGTATCTTTAATAATAAGTTCATTAAGGGCTAATAAATCGATATTGGTAGTCATATTTAAGTAGTTGAGTACAGTGAAAGAATTACTAACCAAGAAATATTACAGAACTTTGCTTACTTAAAATATTTCAGATCACAACACTATGCTCACTTATTAACTGTAGGTGAACCAGACTAAATATGATTTTGTTCTAATAGTCCGTGCTTTTTTTATAGAAAAAGTATACTACGTCACAAAATATAGAACCCCACCACATTTTACTGTGTACGTATTGAACTAATGTAATTTTAGAGGTCAAGTTGCGTGGCAAGGAGGAAGCTCCGTCCTTGCATTCTCTAATAGTGTTAGCCAAGGCCAAGGTCACCGCAAGTGATCGTTCTGGGTAACAGCAACACTGCGCCCTTGAAGTCGAAACGCACTGCGGCCGTCCAAGGTCAAGGTCACGGTATATGCTATGCGAACCTACGATGCCACCGTGGCCTTGAAGGAACGGACCACAGGTGCACGGTCAAGGTCAAGGTCAGTGGTGGGGGGAGACCGACCTACGGCTAACTTCCTCTACTTACGTACGATAACATAGTCCAGTAGATGCCAGTGACCTGATCTGGGGTGACGCCAGGTGCCTTTAAATTTATCCTTTTGTCGGAAAATGGTATTTGTTATAACTAGATCATGTTCGGCGCATTTAGTTAGGAGTAGTTGACCGTTAGCGTTCATGTTGCCCAAACCGTTCTTGCCTATGATGCCTGGCCAGGTGTCTGCATCTTTCCCTACTCTAGCGTTAAAATCGCCAAGAATAACGAGTCGTTCCGTTTTAGGTATTCTACAGAGGGTTTCTTCCAGCTGTTGATAGAAGCTTTCCTTGGTTTCGTGACTTGCATCCAGAGTGGGAGCGTAGGCGCGTATTAGATTTACCGCGTTGCCATCTGATAGCTCATAGAGCAGCATTAGACGCTCGGATAGGCCTTGTGGTACTTGTGTTAAGTTGGATACAAGTTGATTCCGAACGGCAAATCCTACTCCATGTTGTCTTCTTGAATTGGTGGGAAGACCTTTCCAATAGAAGGTGTAGTACTTTTCTGTGAGAGAGCCTTCCTCCAAAAATCGAGTTTCGCTGAGAGCTGCAACGTCAACATTGAGTCGGTGAAGTTCTCTATCTATTAGAGCAGTTCTTCTTTCAGGCCGATCGGTGCGAGTGCTGTCGTTTAAAGTACGAACATTCCAAGCGCCGTAGATGAACGAATTAGTTTTGTTGGATTTAACTTGTCGGTGTTTTTTCGACATTCGATGAGGTGTCCCTGTGGGCACCCTCCCCCGGAGATCCGATCGGGAGGGTATTTTACCTCCGGATGATTTTGTCCCACTTGAACGCTCCATCATTTTTTAAAGCCTTAATCGACTGAAAACGAAGCTGCATTTGAAGTTTTAGCTGGAGCAGGTATGCAACTGATCAACTCGGTTGCGAAAGGCGAGTGGTGTGGTCCCATGGCACAGAAGGAGACTGCGACGATGGGGTAACCAAACGATTCAAAAAGCAACCTTTGTGTGCGGTGGATTATTTTTACCGCACTCTTCGTGAGAAGGTAGATGTGCTCACGGCAAAAGGTAAGGGTTATTCCGCCCTTACTCGGTCGTTAGAGCCTCGTTAGTGAAAACAGGGTGCACCAAATTCAAATTGAACTCATCGCGAAGGTGAGGTTAACAATTGAGTAGGAGAGGCTATAACTTGCGCTTCACTACCCCATTACACCCATTACATGGAATTAACATAAACAGAATCTTAAAGCTGTGTATTTGACATACACAGCAAAATAAGAGTTCTTCCAAAAAATGCTTTGAAAACGGAAAGAGATTACTTTCCGAAACGTCAGCAAAATACATTATTTCTGTATTTATTCCGATTTATATTATTTGCAAAACATAACCTCTGACTATTCCTTTGGCGTAAACGTCACGGGCGCAGAGGCTTTTTTCCAATAATTCTATTATTTTGTAGATTCGGTGATTTGTTTTTGAAGAGGACAATAATACATGTGGTAGAAAACCCAAATAATAGGAAAGAATAAGTGCTCTAAGTATTTGCAATATTTATAAATATACTTTTGTAAATATTTATTTGACCGTTTTTATTTATTTGGACAATTAATGTAGAATAATTAAGCTGTTTTTCTTCAAATTCCCTATTCTGCCAAATTCAATCGCTTCTAAATAAACCAGTAAAGGTGCCACAAAAATCTAATTACATGGCTTTGTTTAGTGATGTATGGGCTTTTACAATTGGCAACTGAATGTTAAAACATATATATACAGGGTGATCTTTTTCACAGGAATCGGAAAAACAAATTTAAAAAGTCCGGTCCTGGAATTTAAAAAAATCATTGTAGCAATCTATCAACTGTGATAATTGTATAAAGTGTCTCTAAATTTAAACAAAATCCGATCAATAGTAAGGACGTTCTAGACAAAATAACTTTAGACCAAAACCAGTTTATCACTCTGTATCTCAGACATTAAGAGCGACAGGAAAATTTCAATGGCCGTTCCTGAATACCCAAGTAATCATTTACCGCCTCTGGAAGTATTTATAGTTCCTCATGAAACACCCTGTATAAAGAAAAGAATAACCTTACGTTATATAAGAAATCGCCCGTATGTGTTGGCAGCTATTTGTACAATATATTGTCTGGGTACATCAAAGGAGCTACTACTGTGTAGTGTATATATATTAAAACAAAACTTTTTTTTTTATTATAAATACTTTTTATCTCGGTTTTGTCGCTGGAGGAATATTTTAATCTTTTATAATGTATTTTAAAACATTTTAATTTTATTCTTTTACTGTGCCCTTGCTGTCATCTTTATAAAAATATTTACAGCATAATATGTATGTAAGATTATTGTTACTGTTATTATTTAAAAGTGCTTGAAATGTGTACGAATACATACTTTCTTTTTGTTTTTACTAACTTATTCTATCCATTTCATATTTTGGCATATTTTAGTGAGTCGAAAATGGTGTCCATAAAGTGAATTTAGTCAAGAACTAACGAATATGATTTCGACCGCAGGGTAGAATTTTGAGAACCATGATGGAACGATATAATACCAATCTACATTTCTTAAGCCGAGTACTTTTCTCTGAAGAGGCCACCATCTGTTTAAATGGCGCCGTATATAGGCAAATTGTCGATATTGGTCACATGAAAACCAACACTGGTTGATGGAGGCACACACCCAGTTTCCAAAGAATATTAACCCCATTGGATTATTTTTACGGAATTGTCTTAAATCTATAGTGTATTTAATAGACAGAACAATATTGAGGACTTAAAAGACAGGATTAGTTATGCAATTGGAATAAATGAACCCGAAACAATTACTAACGTTTTGCGAGAATTTCAGTTTCGACTTGTATATTATCAAGAAATAAGTGACTTGCAATTTGAACATTGAATTTAATTTTTTTGTGCTGTATTTATTTATAAATTCTTGTATTATTTTTTATTACATTGTTATAGGTAGTTAAGATTTTTTCCTCTATAATTTCGACATGCAATATGCCATATAATTTATAACGCACTGTATGCAGAAAGATGTGCTGTTTTAAATGATATTTAAAAAAGTGGGGGTATCCATTTAAAAAAATGCCAATGACGTCATAACTTAAAAAAAATGTTTGTAGAAAAAATTTTTACATATAAGAATTGAGAAATGCATTTAATAATTGACGTGTCTGAGTGAATTTTTGTCATTTTAAGAAATTTATTTCAACCATTACGTATTCACTGTATTTAATAGTTCAACACTTACCTTAATACAGAGAACCAGGCATACACCGATGGACCATGTTCAATGAATTGAGCCAAGGCAAAATCCAAGCAAATTGAGTGCCATCCTTTCTGAACCAAGCAGATGTAAGTACCAATTACAAGGCTCACGAAGTTTACAATTAAACATCGTACTAACCCCACTGACAACCAGGGTATCAGCAAATTTGGTCTTTCTCCCTAAATCAATAATACTAAATAATTGTATAACTATTTTAAAAAAAGGTTAACGTTTGCCTAACTGTCTAGGCCAATTTCATCAAAGCAGCTCCCTTATTGAATACATTTTGTCTATATACCGGGTGTAACAGGATCATGATATACCCCCCTTTTCTCCTTTAGTTTTGAAGATAATTGATTGAAATTTAGGATATACTACATACATAATAAGCGGGACTTTTTGACATACAATTGATTTTTTTACTTCCGGTTTCGTCGGTGACATTAACTTTCGATTTTTAAATGGAACACCCTGTATATTATTGCATTTTTGAATTATGCATAATTTCCTGAATCCAACGATGCCAAACAAGTGACATTTCAAACATCAATTTTTTATAATATAATTTTTAATTTTCCATTTAAGTGTGCCATGACGGTTCCGATTTATTCTAAATGACCCGTGCTATGCTACAAAAATCGAAATTCTGTTAAAAACACTAAATTACGTGATTTATCAGCAAATAAAATTCACCAAAATTATTTTTGGGGCAAAACGCATTTTTTTCAAATGGAACCATATCAGTACCGTCATACCATTTATTAGTAATATTAATAAGGAATTTATTCATATATCGTATTAAAATGTGCGATAAATACAAACAAAATTGTAGCTAAAAGAAAATACAATTTTGTTCTAATTAAATGTTAAGAAGTAACTAAGGCGGCTTTGAAAGCAATGAAATATTTAGCTTGTCAAACATTTGTTGGTTTAACGGTGTTTTTATTGTGTCTTTAAAAATTGTTTAAAATTCTTGTTAATTGTGTTCAAAATACCGCAAAATTATACAAGAGATGAAAAAGAGGACACGTTAAACTTTTGTTTATTAAACATGTTGCCGAAAACTTTGATTTTGAAACCTCGAACTTTTGTTTTTAAACTTGTTACAACATTTGTTGTACAACATTACTGCGGGTGTCCTAAAAAATATGTGAACATGTTTAACAAACTTGTGTCAAACTGTTTATGGAAAGAAAGAAAGGACGGTTTTTGGTGCACCCTTCGTTGGAGGCTAAGGAGAAATATACTCGTAGCAATTTATTACAAGATTTGGAACGAAATGATATTGATTTACTGGTAGGAGAATTGCGAAGTGATGGTAGTATATATAATTTTTTAAGGATGACCAATTCAGACAGTACTTGATACTTTGTATCGGAGGAAGAATTGGGAAGAAAACACACCATTTAGGGATGCAATTCCGCCAATTTTTGTGAACAAGTTGCAAGGTGCAAATAGGCTTGTAAACAAATTTTATAAACAAAAGTTCATGAAACACAGATTCCCTTTGATCTTACCGACTCGGGCCGGGATGACTGAAACATGTTGCAGACCACGATTTTTTGTTGTACAACTTTTGTGCAACTTTTTTATTGCATTCTTAAACTTGTTGCATACGGGTAGTAATTCTGTTGTAGAGCAGAAGTTTATAAAACATGTTGCGGCTTAATAGGCTTTCTGAATCAATATATCTTTCATTGCCTCCCTGAATGTTTTTAATTGAGTCATATTTCTGAGAGACAGGGGTATGTGGTTGTATATTTTTTGCTTTCGTATATTATTGATTGCTTCATTCAAGTTGGTTTGGGAATGGGTAGAGGTAGGGTAAAAATTTAGCGCTTGTCTCGTGTTATGCTCAGGTAGAGGATCGGTATGTAGTATGTTTCGTATTTTCTTATGTATTACGTATACTGTTTCTAGAATAAAAATGCATGTAAGCGTTAATATTTTGTGGCCGATAAAAAGAGGGAGCGTAGGTGCGTCTTTACTATGTACATACTTCGATATGCGATGTAAAGCAACGACAGGCGCAGTTAGTACTTGGATGGGTGACCCTTCCAACGGAAACCGCGTTCTCGCCTCACACATCTTCCAGCGGCTTGTATATCAGTGTATGCGCGGAAGCTATACAACCGGTGAGGGTTGTATAGGAGATATACCATCCTTCGGAGGGGATGTAAAGCCGTCGGTCCCTTGTCTATTAAATGTTAGGCAAGTAAAAGATCACTACTCTTCTTAAGGGAAGAGGTTCGGCAAAATTCCTGGTTGGGGGTAGTTCGTCTACAGGCGTCGATGATAGGCCTCAGTAGCGGAAATAGGCCGACGTTAAATAAATGTATAAAAAAAAAAGAGGTTTACAATGTTCCTTTGGTTTTGCTTTATAGTGCCCTTTTTTTGACACCAACACAATATTCAGAAAATGTTGGCTACACATTCCTCAGAGAAGGATTCCGTATCTTATATGGGACTCAATCAGGTAAAAGTAAGCCGTTTTTGCAGCCCTGAAACCTAATTCATTTGAAGTTATTCTCACTGCGTAACAACTAGATGCTAACTTTTTACTTAAAATATAGACATGTATATCAAATTTTAGCTTCTCATCAATATATAACTCAAGAAATTTAGTATGGAGTTTATTCTCAGTAGGTTGATTATCCAAGAAAAATCAGCATGGGTAAACTTGAAAGTAAGTATATTCATTTTGTTTATATTGAATACAAGCGAATTAGAATCACACCATTTTTTACTTTACGTATATCTGATTTCATCATATTTCGTAGACTGTTAACATTTTTACTATGCCACAGAATGGTAGTATCTTCTGCAAAAAGCCTAAAAGTGCCTTGAATATCACTAGTGGCTAAGTCGTTTTTGTATAACAAAAATAAAATGGGCCCTAGTACAGATCTCTGTGGCACGTCACAGTTAATATCTGCCACAGCCGATATCTTGCCGAGGGTTTTTACAACTTGAGTACGCTGGGACAGGTACGATTTAATCCAATTAAAGAATTCACCCCTAAAACCAAACCACAACAGTTTTTGAAGCAGTATTTCATGATTTACGCTGTCAAACGCTTTTCAAAAATCGCAAAACACTGCACTGACTGCCTCGCCATAATTTAAGTTGAGGTACTTTTTTTCTAAAAATGCTAGAATGGCATCAGATGTAATATTGGAATTTTAAAATTCGAACTGATTTTTATTTAATACGTCATATTCATCTAAAATTTTACCGTTCTCTTTTTTACAAGTTTTTCGATGATTTTTGACGACGTGAACATACTGGAAATTTTATGGATCATCTACTTCGCCACCCTTATGGACAGTGGCGATCCTAAGGGGGGGGGCCCATAGCCTCCCCCCATGGGCACATGAACTTTGTAAATCTATCGATTACCAATTATTAAGATCTTTCTACCCTACCTTTATTTTCAACAGATCACAATAAAATATGCCTATTAGTACTTATTTTAGTTAGACAGTACTTTTTTTCGGATAATGTCTTACTATCCTTAAAAGGTTCATGAAGCACATTTAAATGTATTTCTTTTTCTTGAGACACAAAAAAAATTTAAATTTAAATTTTCATTTACTTTTTGCAAAACTGGAGTTTGAACTTAAATGAACTGAATGTTTTTGAATATGTGAATTTGAGAAGATAAGTTTCATGAAATCAATTTTTTCTTGTTCGTGTGAAACTTTTAAGGACTACATAAGTCTGGTATTGAATGAAGACGAACTGTTCAGCGAAGTTGGTCTAATGGAAGTCAACGTTGCCGAAGATATAATTGCTGGCTGGAATTACGAAAATATGTGCACTATCGCACTGAAGATCGTTGGCCTTACTCGAGAGTCTGGATAAAGCCAAAATATATTAAAAAATTTGGAAATTTTATGGCAATTTGTTTTTTGTTTTCGTGAGACAAGTGCGTGGATTATGCGACTGTTCTCCAATATTAATGACTATTGGACAGAAAATTCGTAAATGGAGATATTCACACTAGAGGCCGTGATGCAAGTTCTCACGAACAATTAGAGTTGCAGCGAAATGCTCCAGTTTCCAAAAGCTAGACCGTAAATTTTGAAAGCAATCCTAAGTTCCCAAAAGTGCGTCGAGGGCAAATTGAAGACCATGTTTGTTATTTTGTTATATTTTATATTAGAATATAGAATACTTGGTCTTTTTATCTTATTCAAATATATTTGGTATTTTATATTTTTAAGCCTTGTGCCCACGAGATCTACATTTCGAAGACAATATTATTTTAAATAAAACTTCTAACTTTTAATTTAAGGCCGTTTGACTTTGAAAATCTGGAATTTTCGCCTGCGGCGCATTTTTAGGTCCTTCAACCTCAGCTTTGATAAAAAGCTACTTTCATCATTGTACTTCTTTTTTTGGAAAAAATATGGTCACCCTAATTATAATGCAACATCTGTAGGCATAACAATTTCATCAACACCAATGTTCAACATTAATAATGATGAAATTGTTGTGCCTAAAGATGTTGCATTATAACTATCAAGAAGTGTGTGCCAAATACACGAAACGCCGACAAAATATTTTTTTTTTATTGTCCTGTCTCCGATTATTTAAGCGTTAGTCATTAATCCCCTTGCAGCTGACACTACATGTACACAGTTGTGTTGCCCATATTCGATGCCCCCCCCCCCCCATGTCGAAATTCTGGGACCGCTACTGCTTATGGAAAGGGATGACAATTTCCTTTTTTAGGTTTGAGGGAAATACAGCAATAATAGGTGCAACAAAGAAAGTTGCAGCTTTGAACCATCTTTCTCCGTTGTAGCTAAATCAGAGGCAAAGAAAATTCGCAAGCACTGTCGTGAGCAGGAAAAAATAGGACAACTTTTTTTTTCTATTGGAAATCTGTCTCTATTTAAATATGTAATGAGTAGCCAAAATAAAACAGATATCACTTTTAATTTATTTTTTATTTTAATGCTGTAGTTATTGCTGTACTAAATGATGGATGATTAATGAGACAAATTGCTCTGCGTTATAACATTAACAAAAATTTGGTATGTAACATTTTAAGAAAATGGAGAATAAACGGTACGATTAGTAGAAACCCTGGATCAAAGGACAAAGGATATCCTACTTAACAAGAAACTAACTATTAATATTTCGTTATTGCACCATTTCTATTTATAATTTCTATAAGTCTGTTTGGCATAGAATTAAATAACCTTATACAATAATCATTAGTAATAATATTTCCCTATGCATTATTTACTATTTCCAGTAATTCTTCGGCATTCCGTGGTCTCACATTTCGTTTTGGATACTTTTTACGAGTAGTCCCCATATTTCTTCCACAGGGTTAAGATCTGGACTATGACTGGGCCAGTTAAGAACATTGATATTGTTATCTTGAAAGCAGTTAGTTACGGTATGAGCAGTATGAACGGAACAATTGGCTTGTTGAAATATGAACTCATTATTAGGAAATAATTGTGACACAGAAGGGAGCATAATATTATCTAAAATTCTAATATACGTTTCACTATTAAATCGTTCCTCAATATGCCACAAAAGACCAGGACCACGTGCCGATATCCAAGACCACATATTGACGGAAAATCTACCACTTTTATCATTGTTAGATATATATTTCTCATCGAATCGAGTATTCGGAGGATGGACGACACGAATACGACCGCTGTGTGTTGACTGGAAAGTTTGTTCGTCTGTAAAGATTACATTGTTCCAAAAATTTATATCATGCGCTAAAAATTCAAGCGCAAACCCTACTTGAGCTTCTTTATGTTCAGCTTTAAGTAAGTATTTCTGTGTTGCTGCATGACAGCGTAGCTCCGATTCTCTTACTCGCTGGCGACCAGTGCTACTCGATCCAGGAAAATTCGTTTCTTTAGCAGCCTGAATAACTGAGTAAAATGGATTTTCTACTAAAACATTTACCAATTGCAAATCTTGTTGTTGAGTTGATATCCTTCGTCGCCCTGATCCAGGATTTCTACTAATCGTACCGTTTATTCTTCACTTTCTTAAAATGTTACACACCGAATTTTTGTCAATATTATAACGCAGTGCAATTTGTCTCATTGACCATTCATCTTCTGCTTTAGCAATAACTCCAGATTTAACTAATTCGCTTATATGAAGCATATTAGTTTTTTGCACACTTGCAATAAATTGGGACAACTAACTGACAATGTCACAAAAATTGAAGTTAAAGTTACACAACTAGATTTTAGCAAAATACCGTTATAAGACTTGTCCTTTTTTTCTCACACGACTGTACCCAGCCTATATTGAACGTCTTTGTCAGGTACACGAAATTGAAGGGAGAGAATCAACTGAAGATATTCTTAAGCGGCCTATTCACATGCGAATATGTCCAGCGGATCTGTCCGACGGACGTGTTCGTCGGGTAAATCCGCATGTGTGTATCCACGCGCTCGACGTATATGTCTTGCTCGCCGTCCGTGGTCCAAGATGACAAGCACCGACAGCGAGCCAGCCAGATATGCATGTGTGTAGTCATTTTCGACGGATTTGTTTGCTGGACGTAAAATTAAAATTGCATGCCACATTTGTTTTTAGGCATCTGACTCAGAAAATGACGTTTATCGTATCTGACTGCACCTACAGTGTCATCACATTGTACCCATTTGTCAATCTTATTTTTTTGGCCGCTTTTACTTCACGGCCGCATTTACTTCAAAACCTCATGTATTAATTCATCATCATTAATATTTGAGACGGATTTAGGTTTAAAGAAAAACTATAAGTAAGCAGTAGTTTCAAAGATTTATTATGTATAATACAATTAATAAACTGAGATACAGGAAAATAGCATATAACAAACTTTATAACTGCACGTCTGTTGAGATTTGTCCGTGAATATGTAGCAGCAACGGATCTGTCTGCAGATAAATCCGCCTATATGTAGCTCTCCACAGATCTGTCTGTCGGACAAATCCGCTGGACATACTCGCGTGTGAATAGGCCGCTTTAGAATCACAGGTATGGACGAAGTATTTTTAATTTCTTACAATTACGAAATTTCATATGTACAAATTTTAACTGAAACTATACAGTTGAAGAAAAATGTCCATAATTTGCTCAAGACGATCTGGTTTATAAATACAAAAAAGTTGAGCGCGGTCTCATGAAACGACATCAAGCAATTTGTAAAGCGATACAAAATACACCCTCATATTACATTATGTCTCTCTCTTTCTCAGGTGCACGGTAAAAGATACAACATTAGGGCTTATGTGATTTATTATTTTACCCTCTGTAAGGGGTGCCCACCGGATGTTCTATTTAATAAGATTGTCTCTTTTGACTTGCATGAAAATGGAGAATACCCTGTAGATTTCTTTGTTGTAAGTTTTATTGTCGTCGAGGACTTTTAAATAATTTCTACTTTAATAACTCACTTATCGGTGAATGTTATTAAAATTTAGAAAAAAGTTGAAAAATGGTGGTAGAGGCAGAAGCTATTGTGAAAATCAGAAAACGCGAATTTCTCGAAAACGATAACGATAACGTACATGGGGATTATTCTAACAGGAATTTAGTTTTTTTTTAAATATTAATCTCTGCCTCGGGGCCACCTTGTGTATTCATATATTTCTGAAACCTGTATTCAGAGTGGAATTTAATTTTTTTTAAATATCGACTCATCGCCTTTATATCCACATTTCTTATTTGCTTTTTCATTATAACCTGTTCAAAATCTTCCAGTTATTTTATACATCCATATATTTTTGAAAATTTGTTTTCAGATTTAAAAAAAATGTGTCAAAACTGAGTATTTTTTATGGAAATCTTGGATCATCATCTTTTATGTACCAACTTCTAACTTGTTTCTATTCATAATCTGTTCAGAACAGTTTGACTTCCTCATTCATTTATATAATATTTTTGAAAACCTGTGTTCCAATTTCAAAAACCAGAAGCTGCCAAAACTAAATATATTTGTGAAAATCTTAAATCATCGGCTCTATGACCGTACTTTTTACTTTTTCCTTATTATGTTGAGGGCCTTTTGTTTATCTTCTCTATTTATATATTTTTACCGGCGATACAAAATGCTTGTGAAGCTTGTGTTTGCGCGACGACATTCCATAGAAATGAGGGACAATCCCGTATAATGCGGGATGTATGGTTACCTTTATATGAATGACTGCAAACAAACATTGCTCTAAATTTTTTAGGATTCTTTACAAACGTATTTGTTTTCATTATTCCGCATGAACGTTTAATAATCACTTCAATGATTAATGAAATATGTCACGTTTTTATACCATTTCATTATTTAATTACTGGTCTTAACTAGAAATGCTGCTTTGCGTATTAAATTTCTAACCGCATGTAGATGTAATAAGAGTATGTTAATAAAGACATAAATAGTACCTGGACGTAAATAAAATAAATACTCCCGCGATATCTTATAACGGAAGAACTTATTTGCTTTCCTTATACGAAATGTGTTTTTAAATTAGGTTATGTTTACTCACCAGAGTATGCTCGTGATATAACTATAGATTTCATTTATTTTGCTATTGTTGCGCTGTTCTATCAGTCCACTTTGTAACACACCCAGATTTTTTAAGGGTGAGTTGTAGTTGCAATGGACAATAGCATCCAACTCGTCAATCACAGACTTTATAATCGAAAGAAGTTGAAGTCCGCACTAGTGCAGTCAAATTAGTTATTATTTCAAGTAAGCACTGTATATGTTTAAAACAACCACTTCTCAACTATAATATTCATCTTGCAATCCTATTGATAAGGGCCTAAGAAGCCGGAGCATATGAAGATTATTTCTTTTTTATATTTTTTTATTTAGATTAACATCCTGGTGGAGTTTTAGCATTAACTATTCTACCACTCAACCAGGACGCATGCACACAGACAATTATACATCGACCATTCCCTACAATATTGTTATCTGCCGCAGCTAAAACTCGAACTCAGGCGTGGTACAGAGATTAAATGTGTTGTGTCACACACAACTACGTCTAGTCTACTGCTATCAACTCTATAACACATTGAACACATCACTAAACATCCGGACCTGAGTCGGTATTCGAACCCGAGACTTCTTGGTCTCATGCCTAATGCGTAAGCATTGAGCCACTGAGCATATAAATATATTACTTTGAAACATGTAAAAGCAATGCTTAGTTTAAACAATAATAATAATTGTTTTCAAGACGTTTCACAAGAAATCAATCACATATTCATGTCACGGCTTTCGATACAGAAATGGCTTAAATTTAGACACTTAACAGATATGCTATTTTATACCCATATATTTTATAATCCAGTCACTTTATACAAAAAAGGCCAAACCTCTAAAAAAATCCAACCGATGATTTTTCAGCGGGACACCTTTATTTTGGCGTCACAAATAATTTCTCAAAAGTCCATAAAGCCAACTGGACGGCTACAAAAATTACAGGTCAAATATTACGAAATCAGTTTTTCTCAAATATATCGTAAATTATTGGTTTTACGTTAATTTTGGTTATTATAAAATGCGTTCGTGAGATAAATCTACATAAAAAAGGTCATATACAAAATTTACATAAAACCAATGGTTTTCGATATATTGGGCTGAGAAAACTTCTGAGCAAAGCGCATTAAGTTTAACGCTACATTTGTAGAATTCTGACGTTTCATTCATCTCGTAACATTTTGTAATTGATCTGTAATGAATGTTTGTCAAATGGTACGATTGTGACTGCTGTTCGCGGTTTAGTAACTCTTAGATATCTATTTTCTTAAACCCGGAAAAGGAAGCGTCCAATCGAAGATCTACAATTCCTGGGCAATCCAGAAGTTTGCAGATTGTAGAGAACATATTCTGTTTTTATAGGCCGTTACTGGTTGCGATACCACTAGTGCTTTATTTCGAAGAGGAAAAATAAACGTATTTAAAACATTACAAAAAATACCAGATTTACAAGAAACATTGACTACATTCAAAATCGAAAATTATTCGAAAAATTTACTAATAAATAGTGGCACATTGTTTACTTTAGCTATGTACGGAGCTCCAAAAAAATAGATTTCAACTGATAATTATAGATATTTTAGTTTTGCAAAATGCACTAGACTAAATAAGCCTGTGCAATTGTCGTCACTTCCAGCAGCAACTACTCAACTACATCTATTCAGGGTATATTACCAGGTTCAAACTTGGCTGGGAAAAGATTTAGACCCTCAGCAATGGGGTTGGACTTTAAACAATTATTTATTAGAGCCAACAACTACTCTGATTCCTCCTGCACCAGATGAACTTCTCAATTCTATTTTCTGCAATTGCACAAAAGGTTGTAGCAACAATTGTGGATGCAGAAACATAAGATTTCCATGTTCTGTACTGTGTGACTCTTGTCGGGGCCAGTGGTGTTTCAATACAATGTCCGAGGATACAACCATTGAATCTGAGTTGAAAGACGATGAAGGCGACCTCATTTTCTGCTGAGATGATTGTTGATGAAGATGAAAGTATTGAAGAAGTGGAAATAGAAGAGATAGATGGAGACGAAGAAGAAGTCAGCAAAAACAAACAATGATTAACAATATCATAACATAACTTGTAACCCATGTAGGCCTACAAGGGACACCATGTAAAGAAACGCGCCTTGCATTCTATCTCAAATGTGCAATGCCCGAGAGTTTTCTCAGCCCTATATCTCGAAAACTGTTGGTTCTACATAAATTTTGTATAGGACTTTTTTATGCAGATATACATCACGAACAAATTTTATAACCAAAATTAACGTAAAACCGATAGATATTTGAGAAAAACTGATTTTCGTGACCTTTGACCTTCTGTAACTTCTGTAGCCATCTAGTTGGCTTTATGAACTTTTGAGAAATTATTTGTGAACGCTAAAATAAAGGGAATCCTGCTGGAAAATATTCAGTTGGATTTTTTTAGAGGTTCATGTATAAAGTGACTGAGCTATATACCAACACCTATTTTTTTATAAATTGGGTCTACAGTAGTAATTATTAAGTCTGTGGCCGTTAATAAATACAGAGTGAACAAAGTAAATTTCTTATTAATTTTCTTAAAACATATAAAATATAAATTCTAGAAGCCCTTTTTATCTATTTCGATTTCATTAATTTTTTCGCAATTGATGTTTTCAATGTCAAGTAATAAAATATTTGGATTGCTTAGTTCTCGCCAGTTCTAAAAAATGCTGAATGCATGCACTATATACGCCATATAGCCATAGATTTGGATTCATGGCTGTTTAAGAATTATTTTCTACTATTTTTACCTTAAATGAGAAATATAAGTTTATTATATACTACCATAGGTTGGTTTTTTTTTAATTTACTATGTATTTTACGGACGTGACTGATTGTGTAAATTACACCGAAAAGACAATAAAGAATCTGACTCTAATAAATTACTTAAATTAACCATTATGTCCTACAGAAAAGTATGACAACAAATTATCTGATTTAATCTCTCATGGACACTGAATACATTTAAATTCAAATTTATTTACCACACATAACATAATATTATACGTGATCAATTTAGTAAAGAATGTTTGTGAAAACACAAGGGACGCAATGCGTCTAACAGCAAACCTCTTCACAAAATTTGGATTTAAAAACTAATTAAATTGTGTTTATTTATGTATTAACGAGTGATACCTATAGTGTTTGCTATTAACGTCCACAATTTTAATACTACATAAATAGGCGTACTTACAAATATAACAGGCCATAACATAACTATATACAGTGCCAGGAAAATATGTAACGTGAACGTTCTTATAAAAATAACGCCACACAAGATGTACTTCAGAATTTTTTCAGTATTATCACTGGATAATTTTGGATCAAAATTATATTCCCATACTTCATTCAAGTTTGCTCTCATATAAAAGGGGGACGAATCGAAAAAGAGAATACCAATTCCGATTATTATTAACAGTAAAACTTCCACATTCTTGGGAATACCAAGAAAATGTGTTATCATTTTTCTTACATTGTGATTTACATAATTTGTGACACATACACGAACTAAAATTTTTATATGTTGACAATGACATGAAATTTAGGTTATATTCTGTATGAAATTAATGTTATGTACCTACTTATAGAAATTAATAAATAATTAGTTTAAAAGATCGTTTTCCCAACAAATATAATATACTTATTGATACAAATCATAAAGCGTAAAGATTAGGAAGGAATCATTAATAATGGCATTTTAAAGGCAGCCATATATGTGTCTTTTTTATTTTTTTGGATTTAAATCCAAGAAACTTGGGCATATTATTCTGTGAAGATGGAAATTGAAGCCACATTTAAGTCACAACACTAAATTTCTTTATCTAGATATACGTAGAACTAAATCGCTTTTTCTATAAAGATTTTAAAACATTGCTCAAATTTTTTAATGCACCGTTAACAGTTTTTTTTTTTCAATATTATAAGTTAAACTGCATAGTAGTTTTATAAATTTGGTATTGTACTTTTGCCACTTATTTCTATTAAAAGATTATCTACATACAAAATAAAGTAAATATTTTTGTTTAGTCTACTGAAGAATTCAAATAATTTATGTTGTTTCAACGCTTGATCAAAACGTTTAAATCAACATCGATCATGCTGATTGTTTTAAGCCATATAAAAATTTGTTTAATTTACAGACCTGATTATTTTCAGCATTAATCTTATCAAATACATTTCTACCTTTAGAATCCCATTAAGAGAAACTGTTTCAACTTTTTTAAATGTATTAATAAATTAAATTCCTTTACAGAACTTATAAAAAATCTAAAGATGAAAATGTCAGCAACCGATGCACATTTTTCATTATAGGCCAATAAATATCGGTGGCTAATAGTCTAGAAAAATTAGATGATATTTATTAGGAATTAATTGCGACAATTTTTTTTTTGCAGAAATGTTGTACTGGCCTCTCTGATTAGGATACCAAAAATCCTCATTAATGGACCTTGTGCTACGGCCGTAATTCACAAAAAATATCCGCCGCCGTTGCTCTTCAGATATTTTCTCTGTTTTACTCAAATCCGCTGTTTTTATGAAAATTTTCAACGAGAACTTTTTGTAGGGCATGAGGTTCTTTATAAAATGAGTGGCCACCTGAATAAATTTACGTATATATTAAACACAGAAGTTTGGTAATGTAAATGGGGACTTAGTACACCGATAGCACCTTGGTCTTCCACCGTTACTTCTTGAATTCGGGAAGTAACTCTGCTGGCGTCGGTTGTTCTGTCTAGTGCGAAGTTATTGGTCTCCCTGGTCTCGTGGACTTGCTTCGAATCTTCAGGTGGTATTTTGCATGGCTCTGCTCCTATTATTTGACTTATACTTGGTCCTCGATGGTTGTTTCTATTTTGGAAAAACTTATTTCGGACCATATTTTGGCCTGTTGCGTGTCCTAAGCACGAGAACTATGACGATTCCAGCGATATATCTTTCACGAATGATGTGGAGATGTCCTCGAGCTTATTGATAATTTTTTGAATTTCTCCCAGTTGAGATCATCTTCTGTAAACCTCTCTGTCCATTCCATTTTCAAAGAACTTTTTCTATTAATTTGTGGAATAAGATTTATAACCCTCAAACGATAGATGTGCTGCTCCTTTTAGGAATGTATCTAAATATGTTATTTTCAGGTTATTGTCCCAACTATTCGCCTGCGGTTCTTCATAAAGGTAACAGCATTTTCCGAGCATGGGTCATAGGTCGGTGGGCATAGGAATTTCGGAACAGCTGGTGTTATTGGGTTGGTCAGACTCCATTGCACCGATGATCTAGTTTCTTGTTGGGGTTGAGACGCTACTTTCTACCGTAGCTTTTCCTTGATTATTTTCCTGGATTTGACAGCACAACAGAGTAACATCTTTGGTGTAACGAACTACAGTCAACTTATGAATAAATACACGCCACTATCACACCCACCAACACGCTTGGTGCGTTTTTTTGTGATTTCCCCAGTAGGCCTAATACACGTTATAAAAACTATTCAATTGAATCTTCTTATTACTACCATCGAGGCCCGAAACATATTTCTTTCCGGTTTATTATCATCACAAAATATATTGGTATCGCAAAGAACCTAAGAACTATCATCCTCGTCGTCAATATGATCGTCGCGTCGTCTCCCTGCTCAGTAGTTGTAATATCAGCAGGCTCACTATTGTGATAGTTTATATCTTGGCAAAACCTACAGATAGTTGAACATTTGAAGGCAGCTTTTAAACAACCGAATGATCCATGACTATCTTTTGTGCAGTCGCATGAAATGAGCTCTAAAGCTACATCAGGAGCTGGCGGATTTAAAGTTGTAATGTGAGGAAGACCGTTATTCTTTTGCTCCCATCCCTAAAGCTGTGGATTTAACATACGTTTTTGCCATTGTACCTGGCAAATTCACAGAAAGTGTTGCTTACAAGCTTCGGAGTTAGTAGTAGTAATTATGAGGGAAGGCCGGTGTTTGGCAAGTAGACCGCAAATGGGTCCCTTTTACTTACCCCTTAATGTCCCCCAACCATTCGCTCCTACACGGTCTCCTACTCCCTCTTAGAACCTCCACGATCTTCCAATGAAGGTCAGGACATGTTTCTGTTGAATGGAGTTCATCGCTCTTTTGAGAGCGTTATGGCGCCGAAGAGTTCGTGCCTCAGGCACCCGAACACCTCACACTGTTCCAAGTAGTGATACAATATTTTTCCATCGTTTCCACGTCCTAGTCAGGTAGGATCTTCCTAAACGCCTATCAGTGACAGATGCCTCCTAAGTTTACAGTGACCAGTCAGGACATCGACCAATTTTTCAGAATCTTCCGACTTCGGCCTAGTAACCAGGCCGTTCTTGGTCTGTTCGGCCCCCTTACAAAGTTCCACTTATTGAAGGCCGTAGTGACAAGTTTCCTTGTAATTTGCCACCTAAGCTCCAAGCCAAGACAAAGCTCCCTCACTCCGAGCCTAACCATTTCGTCGGCTCTCTCGTTTCCTGGACCCCTGTATCCCAGAACCCATATCAGACTCACTTCCTTATACCTGGTAAGTTTCTCTACCTCGTTTTAGGAGAGCAGATCGCCCCAAGTGCTACCTGGATGTCGGAACAAATATACATCTTTTGCTCCGTAAATTTCCTTATATGCCACTTTTAAAATGGTATATACCTCTACCTGAAAGACTGTCGTATACGATCCTAGAGCAAAGCTCTCCTGTGCTCGCCTACCATTCAGGAAGTGAGAGAAAGAGCAGCCAATTTGACTTCACTTTTATATTGGGTAACGCGTTTTCCAAACATTTTATAACTGTATGCATTCAGAGAATTTTCTGTACTCAGTGCACCATTAACTTTAACAAAAATGTGTCCCCAACTTCTGCGATTTGTGTAGATGTGTTTTCTTCATTAAAAATGCTGACGAGTGCTTGTACTTTATGCTTTCTTAGTGTTTGTAGAAATTTGGTCTTCATCATCTAGCACAGTTACCAGGGGTTTCAAGTCGGAATTAATTGTTACCTCACTAATTTCTTCATGAAAGGCTAGATTTTTGCTAGTAGAAAGTGGTTAAAAGAGTTTACTAAAATCTACCCCCGCGAATCCTTATAAACAACCCTCTGAAGCGGAAAAATTCAGTTTTTTGCTAATATCTCGAAAAATAATAATAATAAAAAAACGGATAGCATCACGTGAAAGAGCAAAAAATTTTACATATATAGTATAAAAGTTTTTGTAAATAAATGTTTCCCTTAACATGAGAAATTATTACAGTTCGCTAGTTCGGCACAATATTTCAAGCGCGTCGCACAGGGAAATGAATCATTTCTCGACCGCCGCTACATAATAAAGACAATTTGTACCCATTAAAAACAAAATAAGAGCAAAGGTAGTAGCATTTTAAAGAGGAAGAATTCAGCTTTCCAATGGTATACTAACTTTTAATTTTTATAATTTTTATTTCCTATAAATTGAACGTGAAAATTAAGCTTTATCATTTTTTCCACACTATGTAAAAACATAAATATTATATAAAATACTAACTAAAAAAATCCTTGTTGATATAGCTTGTTTATACCGTAAACTTCAATCTAAGATTAATTTTTATGCTCTAAAGTATCCAAGGTAAAAAAAATTAACTTTTAAATCATTGGTATTTTTTCCAAATTTTAGGGTTAGGAAATTTCCACTTGAATAAGTCAAAAAAGTTTTGTAGGTAAAAAACCTACCTTTTTTACCTACAAGCGTTTTTTACCGTTTAGACAAGTTTTCAAGTGACAATTTCTTAACCCTTAAAAATGGAAAAAATACCAATGATTTAAAACTTATTTTTTATACATAGCTAATATTAGGTTAATCATTCTATCGAAACAAGATTTTTTTTACTTCAAAGGTGCTTCTAGAGGGCAGAATATTAAAACATAATATTTCAGTCGCAAACTCCTCTATAAAATCCTTATTTTACTATAACGAACGTAACCAGACTGCAACCAACAGCTACTCGCCGGGCTATATGCCCCGCCGAGCGCTGAATTACAAGTTACAAGCCTGGCGCTTTAAGTGTAATAATCGCATATTACCAACAGAACGCTAATGCTTCGATTGCAACATAGAGGAGTTGGCGGCTGAAATATTATGTTTTAATATTCTGTTATCTAGAAGCACATTTGAACTATACTAAGCCCAGTCAGGCTATTTATTTTTCGATTGCAACCGACACTGGACCGTTAGATGGCGCCTAGTGATTGTTTTGCAGGCCTCTATCCTAAGGATACCGAGATGTATAAAATAGTTGAAGGATCCTCGTGTCGGTCGTCACATGCCTACCTTGCACTGACGAGAGCCAGCAGCTCGAAACTGCAGTCTGCAAGTGGTGTGAGGTGACTGACACGAGACCTCCTTTAAGTAGGATCAGTCTTTCGGCTGGCGTTTGTTGCAATCGAAACATTAGCGTTCTGTTGGTAATATGCAATTATTACACTTAACGCGCCAGGCTTCTAACTTGTAATTCAGCGCTCGGCAGGGCACATAGCCCGAAGAGTAGCTGTTGGTTGAAGTTTGGTTACATTCCTTATAGTAAACTAAGGATTTTATAGAGGAGTTTTCTACTGAACTATTATGTTTTAATATTTTTTTTATAAATATTTTGTCCATGTAATCAATACCTTAATATTAATGAGTAACCACTCATGAGCTGCAAAAAAGACCTTTAGCAACATTTTCATAAATTTAACATTTTTTTGATAAAATGCAAGAAACTGTTGTAGTCCGAAGGCGACGGCCATTTTTTGCAAATTACGGTCAATCAATTAATTCCTGATTTTAGTAAATATCATGCCTACGTTCTTACACTATAAGTCTTCTTCCTGCTTTACTAGGTGTCATATTGAGATTCTAAATAAACATTCAATTGCAATACCTGGCATTTTGTCACAGGGACAAGTAATTAACGACGATGTCTCATTCAAACAAAAGAAAATTAATATCATCATCCATCGTTTAATCCCACATATTCCTATCTTTTATTTCGTAATTAAATTGAGGAATAGCAGAGATAAGTAATTGTGCACACAAAATATAATCGCATAATTAAACTCCTTCTACACCGGCAGTGCCGGATTAACTCCAAGGCAATGAGGCATTGCCTTGGGGTCACCACTAAAATGCCCCTCCTCCCCGCAGCAAATTGCCTTGAAAGTTTATTTTATTAAAAAAGATTAATGAATTTTTTTTCGAAATTTGGAATAACAAATCAAACTCCCACCCCTCAGTTACTATACAAATACTGTCTGGTTGTGAGCAATATAGTGACCAAAGAAACCGAGTACGTACAGGCGTCGTCGATGAAGGAGGTGAAGAATTTATTTTGGTCTCTGCTGACAAATTCTGGGTGGAGAGTTTTCTACCTATTATTGATGATTTACTCACTTGTTTAGCAAACCGTATATTCTCATATGAAGAAGCTGATTAGCGTTTTGATTTTCTGAGGACCTTTTCTGATGGTGATATTAAAAAACACTCGACAAATTTAGTCGATATTTATAACACCCATTTGGATAAATATTTGTACATCGAGCTACCCCAATTTAAAGAATTAGTAAGAATATAAAAATATTTATTCCACGTTCTGAAGATGATGATGACCAGAAAAAATTAGCTATAAAGTACGCTTGTATCAGCATGTGGTAGATAGAAATTGAAAAAATACGTTCCCAAATGTGGAGACGCTATTAAACATTTATCTTGTAATAATGATCTTGTAATAAATTATATTGATGAGAGATTATTTTCAAAATTCAAATTGACGAAAAATCGATTAAGATCATCTATGAGCCAAGAGGCTCAATCATTTATTTAACTAGTATGAGGATCATTAACGATATCTTACGAGCGTTGGATTTTCCGCTATTATTGAAGAATTCGCTAATAGAAAATCTCGAAAGGCCAATTTAGATATATATCGGGATATGCGCTTATAAGTTTAATGTAAAATGTTAAACATTTCTATGTTTGTAACCCTGCAATCACCAAAAATTATAAATATAAAAACATTACTAAACAATATGTAAATAAAAAGTTCCCCAAATTCCAGAAAGCTATGGAGGTTCGAAAATAACCGGTCTTGAGCAAGCCTACACCCATGTTCATCCGACCCTGTAATACCAGATGTAACACAAACATGGTATACCCCCAATTTGTACACTATTTTTACAAATAAATTATTGACACTTGGTCAGTTCAATTCCAACAAGTAAAAACGTGAATTAAGTTTTTGATACAGTTTCAAGTAATTTTAAAAATTTCTGACCTTAAGGTTCATACCAGATGATATGATTTTTGATAATTTTCAAATTAACAATAATCAGATCATTTAAGGCTTACCTGTTATAATAGTCTTCTTACTTACTTTCAGTACGTCAGTTGTATACAGGATGCTTTCAGGAACTGTAGTTATTACCAGGATAATTAGAATGTTTTTGAGGCTAGTAATGTTTCCAGATATATGCAAAAGACTACATCTTTGCCCTATTAAGGGTGAAAAAAATAACGTAGAAAATTATGACCAGATTACAATAATTTGCAATTTTTCAGAGGTTTTTGAAGTAGCACTGCATGAGGTACTTTATCCTCATGTAGAAGAACAGATTAGCGCGCATCAACAATCAACATGGTTTTATGAAAAATGGATCAATGGTTTCAAATTTTAAGTTTGGACATAATTTTGAATTTTTGAAAAGTGAAGTTTGCAGCCTCATAGACATAGATTTTTGTGCATAAATGTTATTATGGTATATAGTGATTAAATTCTATATCTATTTTTATAGTCAAATTTGTCAATTGTTCTTTCATAAATAACAACTACTTCCTCAATTTTCACTACAGACAAATCAAATTTAAAAAAATACCTGTACTTTCAGATGTATTTTCAAAATATCTACAAATTGGTAGCTTATTTATTTTTCAAGGACATAGAATTTGGGAAATAGTACAATCAATTTGTCATTTCAGATGAAAAAAATTCCGGGTAGGCTGAATATGTTGATTCTGGTGGTCGGAAAGGCAAAATCTCAAATTAGCGTATCCCCACCCAAAAAAAATCTTGAAATCGATTTATCTCGATTCCTGTTCGCCGAAGGAAAGCTGTGTAACAACAAAAATTATAGAGCTCGAAATATTCAACATTTTTTACCTAAGGCCGAACTAAATACATTTTTTTTATTTATAAAATTCTAATGTTTAAGAAGAATATGCCATGGAAACAAAATTAAAAGTGATCCGTCTTTGTGTCAGAATCACTTATTGTTTGTATTAAAAATATCAACTTTACAAGAAAAAGTTTATCTAGTACTATGCTATGGCACTGGCGAATCTAGCATGAAAAATGTGATTTCAAATTTTAATAGAAAGTTGCCCTATATCGTCCTAACGATACAAAATGCATGGAAAATTGTGAAATGATTCAAGAAAACCGAAAGAGTTAAATGAAGATGATACAGCAACATTATTAGCGACAGATTCTCTCAGAGAGAATCGAGAATTATCTTTAAAGAAGCGCGCTAGTGATAAGTAAATCGTTAATTTGTAAAATATTCAAAGAAAACAAAGTTTTTTCATTCAAACCAAGATTTCGACATAATCTTGAGTACGGTGATGAAGATAAGCGCTTATACTTTTGTTAATGGGGGAAAAATTTGCAGAAGACCTCTTTTCTCATCGACATATCATTTTTCTTTGATGAAGCAACAAATGGTGTTGTGTCTAGTCAGAATTGCCGCTACTGGAGTGATACAAACCCAAATTTTAGAATTGTTACTGGTAGTCAATATTCTAAAAGAGTCAATGTTTTTTGTGCGATATCCTACAATGTATAATCGGACCATACTTCATTGATGGAAAATGAAATCAGCATAAATATTTCAATTTACTGAAAATATTTTTATGAATATTTACCACTGAACGAAAGAGCACGTTTGTATTTTCAGCTGGTTGTTCAGTCCACAGCACACAAATAGTAAGGAATTGACTGAATAATAATTTTTCAGAAAAGAGGATTGGATGATTTGGATGCTTTCTGTATCAACCCAGATCGCCGGATTTGACTATTTACGATTTTTATTTATGGGACCATTCGAAGCAAATTGTTTATTCCCATGATTTAACAACGTATGTGAATGTATTGAAAGAGAGAATTATAAATGCTATAAATTCAATTAACCTTCAAGCCATTTAAAATAGCAACAAAGAATTGCAGTTAAGATGTGTGCTGAAAATGGAGGAACATGGCTAGAATAAATAAATTTAATTATCGTTACATTTAGAATATTAAAAAAAAATTGAAATTCATAAATTAAAAAAATGTATTTAGTTCTGTAATTTCGTACAACGCCATATTTTTTAAATCTGAGCTAGTTTATCTAATAAAATGTTTCAATGTTTCGCACAGAAAGTGCACTTTACCTGATGCGATTTTTATAAGCTGTTACCAGCGCCGTCTATAATTTTTTCAAAGTCTAACATACTAAAAATAGTTTTTGGTGAAGCAAGAGCAGAATACAAAAAATTGTATTTGTAATCCAAACTTGGGGTAGAACTAGTGAAAATAAGGTCACAAGTTCGTATATTTTTCTTTCCCCCGAGGTACCCTTACGAAGATATTCGCTCTTGAAGTTGAAGGTTAAAAATGGATTTTTCGCGCTAACTGTTTTATTGTTCAATCGATTTTAATCATTTTTTATCAGTATCATATTATTTCAATCCAACTAGGTCAATGTATTAGAACCTCGGATAACGTTCTTGGGGGCTCGGGGGCAGAGCACTCATTGCCTTAATAAGTTGAAAAAAAAAATTCAGCCTATTTTCTTTTATTCCTAAGGTTATTTTCAAATTTTTTAGCCATTTTTATTTTAAAAACGTATACTTGTTTGATGTCGGTAGTATGAACCGTTTTCGAGATAAATGCACTTAACGCTAAAATTGCAATTTTCAATCGCACAAATAATAGTAATTTTTAAAAATTAAATAAACAATTATGTACAAAACAACATTTATTTCTCTATGAAGTAGTAAGTACTTACCTAAACTTATAAAAACAAAAAATCTTGAACACACAAAACACAAAATTTGAAACCTTACTGTAGAAAACTAATTAGGGACATGGAAAAATGAAGATTTATGAAATTTCATAACAAATGCTCAATATGAGCACCTCTTTCTCTAATGCATGCTTGTCCACGACCAACTGACGATCGCTGGACTCACCACAATATTCCTTCGTTTTCTCTAATTGCATTTGAATGGTACATAATTCTCTCGTATAATTCTTCTCTTGTCTCTATTGGTGTGGCATATACGAGACTCTTTAAATGCCCCCACAGGAAGAAATCAAGGGGATTTAAATCGGGTGACTGGGAAGGCCAAGGAACAGGCCCACCCCGCCCTATCCACCGGTTTGGATATACTCTATTCAAATGACCCCTCACTATAAGACTAAAATGCGGGGGCGCCCCATCATGCATAAACCACATGTTCTCTCGAGATGGAATGTCAACGTCTTCTAAAATTTGTGGTAACTGCTGTTGGAGAAATTCAAGATAAAGTCGCCCATTCAATCGATTTGGTAACACGAATGGGCCCAACAAGTGCCTTCTTCTACTTCAACAGTACGTATTGTCCGCGGAACACCCCTGTTTACGTAATTTGGCGCAAATCGACCTAAGTAGAGATATAATTCTTAAATTTTCAGTTTTCAAAAAAATTATAATATTTTTTACCAGTTTCTCTCAGCCGTTGATCAACACGTTCAAAAGTTTTGCGATCAGGAACCCTTCGATGGAGATACCGTCGAGCGTATAGTCTTCGTGCTTTCGAGGCATTACAGGAAGTCATTCCATACATTAAATGCATATCTGCGTATTCATTGTTAGTGTAAGCCATATTTCAACCAACTTAATTAATGTCGGATTAAACTGATACTGAAAAATTATGTCACTCCAATTATCTGATATTTTGATACATGACAACCATAAACTGTCATTATTACTCGTTTGGTATTGTACATAAACAGCTAAATCATCTTATCTACATAGATAAGACGATGTAGCTGTTTCTTTAAATATTTAAAAAAATTAATATTAACACGTTCAATGCTGACCTCAGAACTTGGGCTTCAGCATGTGCGGCATCATTTTTTGTCGTTTTTTTCAAATAATCGACGGGAAGGTCATACATAATATGACAAAGTAATACTAAGTAAATAGTCTTTGTTTATTTATTTTTAAAAGTTAATATTATTTGTGCGATTGAAAATCGCAATTTCATCGTTAGGTGCATTTATCTCAAAAACGGTTCATATTACCGACATCAAACAAGTATACGTTTTTTACGTAAAAATGGCTCAAAAATTTGAAAATAACCTTATAAATAAAAGAAAATGCTCAAATTTTTTTTCAACTTATTAAGGCAATGGGTGCTCTGCCCCCCAGCCCCCAAGAATGTTATCCAGGGTTCTAATATGCTGATCTAACTGGATTGAAATAATATGATACTGATCCAAAAATGATTAAAATCGATTGAACAGTAAAAAAGTTATCGCGAAAAATCGATTTTTAACCTTTAACTTCAAGAGCGAATATCTTCGTAGGAGTACCTCGGGGTAAAGAAAAACATACGAACTTGTGACCTTATTTTCACTAGTTCTACACAAATCCGAGAGATTGGCCACCATTTCCGGGACACCCTGTATATATCTTAAACTTTTTTTTTATTGTACTATTTCAAAGAAATGTCACTTCTTCATGAAAATTTTTTGTTTCGCATTATCATTTCGAAAGTACTTGTATCTAACACGTCGTTAACCGAGATAAATAAAATCCAACTTCTATACAACAGGGCGCAGAAAGTAAGAATTCAATACATATTATATTATATATAATATACATAAATATAATATTTTTTGCAGTATATTGTTCGATGCATTAATCTAAATGGTCCTGTAGATAATTCGCAAATATTACATTTCTAAAATTCCTTCACTGAACTGGTAACATTTTAGATGAAGTGGAACAAAATTTTCAATTAGCAATACCTACAAAAACGTATGCTGCAAGTTGTGTAACATATAGGGTAGGTAGGTACATAAAATGTACAAATTTAAAAAATACAAGTGAAATACTAATATGAAAATAATATTCGTTATATTGAAATTATCATTTAACATTTATAAATTAGTAACAAAAATTAACAACAAGTATACAAAAATAAAACTTGTACTTAGAATTATTGTTAGCAATATATATACTTACATTTGGATATATTTACTAAATCAAAAATATGAGTATTTTCTAGTATGGCTGTACGTTAATTATCATAAAACTACTCCTGAAATCGCAGTCATGGATCTATATATTTAAATAATTACAATTGGGAAAAATTCCATTGTCACATTTATCTAGAGAAGTTCCATAACAAAAGTAATTAAAGAAATCCTGATCTCACACACTTATTACAATAAAATAAATATTTCTTGTTGGAAAGTCACTATTATTAACTCTCTAAAGTAAAATTCACGAGCCCACTAAATTTTACAGTGAAGTTACATCGAAGAATAGCCGAGATTAAATTACATACGTTGTCTTCTGAATGGGTCTTTGGAATAAGCGCCCCGTCCTGATTCTTCCCTCAAGTTGACAAAGAAACTGAAGGACACATACCACATGTAGCAGTACACAACTGAAACAATGATATACATATTATACATTAATCAACCATGTTAGGGCATGAACAAGCATTATTATGATGTGATAATCAATATACCATCTCATCGCCGAGTTCAATAGTGACAGTAATGCCCAAATTATTTTAGAATTTCTTCCGTGAAATCGATCGGTGTTGGGCCCACATCCCAACTGTGAAATTTGTAACCTACACCAATCGATATGGCGTATCAAAGTATATAAAAATAATATATGTATAGTTACAAATTTTCAAAATTTGTACAATGTGCTTTAATTAAAGGTATACTTCAGTATAATGGTCATCCATTTGGATTTAAAGTATACCTACATGATACAATATTATACGATGTGGAACATATTTAATTTGAAAAATAATTATGGAAAACCCACTTAGGCTCAATCAGAGCCTGTCTATGGGTAACAACTTATGAAAATGCAAAGAAGTAAGTATAAAAAGTAAAATGAAATATAAAAAAACGGTAGAATTTGCATTATAAAGTCGAGGCAAGAATTCAAGCGGCGCACGTCACAAGTGATCTCATTAAAGAAATTTTAATAACTAACATAATTTTTAATCATTAATTACGTTAAAAACAGTAATTCTTGACACCCAGTTATTAAGTTTTTTTCAGAAATAGGTACAGTTTAATGGGACTTCATGATTCTTAGCAGTATTGTCTTATTTATAAAATCGAACTGTGACGTGCATCGCTTAAATTCTTGCCCCGACTATACCAGCATATATTTGTGGATATTTCGCTAGCTACTAAACTAAATAAAAGATTGAATTACTAAACAGAAACGTCATAATTAATAAGAAGTTATATTCATAAAAAAAGAATTTTTTATATAATCGAAATATACATAATTCAATAATTATTTGGGATCAATAATATTGTACAGTACATTTCCATCATTTGAAGTGATCCATGCTCTTTTTAACACGCTTTTATTAGCTTCACCTGTATGTTTGTTTGTAACGCAATCTTTGAACGTGATTCTCACCCACTTCAAAACGTCAGATTAAACTGAAACTTTGCACATTTATCAAGAACCGATGACAATACAATAATTTGACAACTTTGTCCTAATGTCCTCATCAGGATCATCAGGATAAAATAAAATTTTTTAAAAAAAATTGCTAATCTATTATCGAGATTTTGCCGGAGGCGCCGCTGTTAATATTGTATGTTTTATAAATTATAGTTTTAAAAAACACGCTTTAATAGCAAACCGAACTAAAAAGTAAAAAATAATGTTTAAATATTAAGATTTTATTCAAGTTTTGTTCAATTAATTTTATTGTAAAAAGCGTAGGGTGCTTTTTACTATATTTTTATAATTCTACTTTTACCAATAGCTACCAATAAGAGATTTATAACAATTGATATCAAGCATCCCAAGCTTTTTACAATAAAATTAATTGAACAAAAGTTGAACAAAATCTTAATATTTAAACATTATTTTTAACACGCTTTTATTAGCTTCACCTGTGTGTTTGTTTGTAACGGAATCTGTGAACGTGATTCTCACTCACCTGAAAACGTCAGATTAAACTGAAACTTTGCATACTTATTAAGGACCGATGACAATACACTAATTTGACAACTTTGTCCTAATATCCTCACCAGCATCATCAGGACAAAATGAAATAAAAAATGACTAATCTACTGTCGACATTTTGCCGGAGGTGCCGCATTTAATAATATATAATATATTCTAACTAACTCAATATAATAATAAACAGCGTGTTAGTTAAACGACTTTTAGTAAGTTTTAAAAAATTATAGTTTAAAAAACCTAAAAAAAGCACGCTTAAGAACCGAACTAAAAAGTAAAAAATAATAATGTTTAAATATTAAGATTTTGTTCAACAGCGATAGATTGTAAAAAGCGTTGGGGTGCTTGATTTCAATTATTGTTACATATATTTTATTGGTAGCTATTAATAAAAAAGTAGAATTATAAAAATACAGCAAAAACACCCCACGTTTTTTACAATCTATCGCTGTTGAACAAAATCTTAATATTTAAACTTTATTACTTTTTACTTTTTAGTTCGGTTTTTAAAGCGTGTTTTTTTAGTTGTTTAATTTTTTTAATTTGTCTTGTTTTCATATTCACAAGTGAGTTTGGTAAGATGTTTAGTAATTTCGGTCCAAAGTAAACAAAATATCTGTGACCAATACTTTTATGAGTTTTGGGTATAAACAAGTATTCGTCATCTTTTCCTGTAGTATTACGTTCATGATTTATTTTAATAATGTACTGTTTGTTACGAAACAAAAATAATACAATGCCCTTAACATAAAGCTGCCCTAAATCTAATATATCAAGTTCTAAAAATAGTTTTTTAGTGGAATAACGAAAAGGTTTGAAATAAATGATCTTTAGATTTTTTTCTTGTTCCTCCCCAAGCAATTATACCATACTGCATGACGGATTCAATAAGAGCATAATATAATATTTTAAGGTGACTCAAAGGTAGTATCTGCCGAGATTGATAAAATGTCACGCCACACATTTTATTTACTGTATTATTTACGTGTGTATCCCATCTTAAGTGCTAGTCCATAAAAATACTAAGATATTTGAAAGGTATAATTTAGCATTTAATGTTAGCAAATTTGCACTAAACCAATCGAAGACATTCTTTAAGTCACTTTCAAGTAAACCTTTCACATCATCCCTAAAACTGTACCCTGGGGCACTCCACAGGTTACAGTTTGTTCTTTACATAAAATATTTTTTATTTCTACTTTTTGCTTCCTTGACTCTAAAAATTTTTTGAACAAATTAAAAACATTACCTCTATTACCAAGGTTTTCAAGTTTCCCCAGCAAAAGTCCATGACTAACGGTGTCGAAATCTTTTACTGGATCAACAAAAACACCTAGACACACTTTCTTACTATCTATAGCTTCGTATATTATAGGTGGCACTTTTGCTATTGCGTCTTGCGTTGAGTGTTTTTTTTTTTTTTCGAAAACCGAATTGCATGTCATATGAAATTTTGTTTTTATTTAGGTAATCAACTAAGCGCACTTTTATAATTTTTTCAAATAGTCAAGTCAAAGATATTGGTAATTCGAAATATTTGTTTTAGTGACTCCTTTAAAAACTGGCCTAATGGTTGCTCTCTTAAAATGTATAGGGAACTTTCCACATTCAATCATTTATTTATAACAGCACATCGGTTCAGCAATAACATCAATTGTCTTTAATAATTCATTTTTTATGCCAGCCGGACCTGGCATAGTACTATTAGTTTAATTTCTGTTATATTTGTATAATAATTCATGTACATAGAATGTGGACAGTTGCCAGTTTCATCTCCCACAGGAACGTGTACTCTTTCAGAAGCAAACCTTTCATCTGTTTGAGAAAAATAAGCATTAAACTTATTTCCTATTCCTTCAGGATCGATCACTTCATCTCCGTATCTGTTATGAATTTATTTACGTTTTCATCCTCTTTTTTTGTAACTATTTGAAAAATCATTCACTACATTCCAAAGTTTTTTGGAACTATTTTTATTTAAATTGATTGTGGACTTAAAGTAATTATATACATATACAAAATGTCTTCAAGAGTAAAAACGAGGGGAAAACCAAACGTTGTAAATAAAAAGGCAACTAGTGATAGTGATATTACCACCCGGTTACTGGAATTAGAAGAGAATTTTGCAGCACAGCTTGGTAGTTTTAAAGGTGAATTGTCTGGAATACGTAAGGAAGATATAACCCCGGAAAATGAAACAAAATTAGACCTATTAATGCAAAAATTTTTGAAGTTTGAAACTGCAGTAAAAGAGCTTTTGGCGCAAATTAAACAGCAGGTTAGTGAAGTTTCTTTACAAATAGATGCATATGCTCAAAAGTCAAATAAAAATAAATTATTACTCTATGGTGTTAAGGAAACTGAAAAAGAAGATTTGTTTTCTATAGTAATGAATATTTTAAACACTAAGTTAAAATTAAATGAGAACCAGGATATGCTGCTAAAAAAACATGATATATCGGATTGTTATCGCTATGGAGCAAGAAATGAAACAAAAACAAGGCCTGTAGTACTCGAATTTGTTCATGTCTGGAAACGTCACAATATATTCATTAATAAAAAAGAATTTAAAGGAACTGGCTATTCCATTAGTGAACTATTAACGCCGCAGCGTTATGAACTTTATAAGGAAATTAGGGAAAAATTCAAAAAAGAGTGCTGGACCAAGGATGGCAAGATAGCATTCATTTTGAAGAATAAAAAACATTTTGTATCCACTGCTAATGATTATGACAGTATTATTGTAAATAATTGAACAATACGTTAGTTTTATTATGTTTATGTTCAATATTTAGTTCTTACTTTTCACTTCCTTTTTTCTAATTTGTGGAGATAAACATTTTCTTATCTACATAGTTTCTTCTGTACTCTACTGTAACTTCTTATAACTTTATAAAATCAAACAATTATTGTATTTCTTTTAGGTGCTGGGTTTACTATAATCTACTTTCTTTAAAATTGACATTTCTTAGTACTAATAAAAAAGTGAAATCAATTTTCTTTTACTTGCATTTATATTATATTTATATTATTCTGGTATTTATTAAATAGGAATATCTTTATGTTATAGCTAGTAATATGAACGGATCAGTAACCTTGGCTCACCTCAATATCAGATCACTTTTACCAAAATTCAATCAATTAAGAGAACATATTTCATTGGCTAACTATTCTGTCCTGTGTTTGACAGAAACTTGGATTAGTCCCGCTATAAATGACGAACTTATTCTAATAAATGGGTACAAATTAGTAAGAAGGGACCGTAGGTTTGGTAGAGGGGGCGGAGTAAGTATGTACATTAAAGAATCATTCTTCTTCTCTCTCATTGATAGTGCAAATAATATTGAACAACTGTGGGTAAAGATCAAAATAAATAAGCAGTACTACGCAGTGGGAGTCGTGTACAGACAACCAGATCTCTCATATAGTGAATTTTTAAATATATTAGAACAACAATTTTCAATTTTACTGCCGCAATATGACGAAATATTCTGTCTCGGCGATTTTAATATAGATATGCTAAAACCTGACACACCAGCTTTTCTTAAACTAAATCAGATACTGGAAGCATTTAATTTGGATCAAATTGTCCATCCTCCGACTCGCCTTACTCTTAATTCTACAACGCTTATTGATCTCATAATAACTACCAATAATGAGGATATTGTAGGAAGTGTAAATGTAATTCCTCTCGACCATTTATCTGATCATGAATTAACCTGTTGTGCATTAAACATTAAAAGTATATCCAATATACCGATTTTTAAAACAATTAGAAACTTTAAAAATTTTAATCAAGAACAATTTTACGCTGATCTTATTTTAATTAATTTTGAAATTATCTATGATATGAATAACGTAAATGATAAATTAGAGTTCTTAAATGAAAATATTTTAAACCTTTTAAATTTCCATGCGCCTTTTAAAACTATAAAAATT